>CATNEN010000038.1:25564000-26268500 GCA_950097015.1 Macrostomum hystrix
AATATTGCCACCGGAGCCTACCGTCGAGAACGAGGACATGGCAGCGCTGCCGACGCCACCACCGCCACCACCGCCGTTAACGCCAACTCGACTAGCAGATGGTCGACTAAGATGGCCGCCTACAGTACGTGGAACCGTGGAACGATGCCGAGAGAGTGAGTAATCAGGAGAGAGTGAGCAATCAGGAGTGGGTGAGCAATCAGGAGTGAGTGAGCAATCAGGAGAGAGTGAGCCATCAGGAGAGAGTGAGCAATCAGGAGAGAGTGAGCAATCAGGAGTGAGTGAGCAATCAGGAGAGAGTGAGCCATCAGGAGAGAGTGAGCAATCAGGAGAGAGTGAGCAATCAGGAGAGAGTGAGCAATCAGGAGAGAGTGAGCAATCAGGTAAGAGTGAGCAATCAGGAGAGAGTGAGCAATCAGGAGAGAGTGAGCAATCAGGAGAGAGTGAGCAATCAGGAGAGAGTGAGCAATCAGGAGAGAGTGAGCAATCAGGAGAGAGTAAGCAATCAGGAGAGAGTGAGCAATCAGGAGAGAGTGGGCAATCAGGAGAGAGTGAGCAATCAGGAGAGAGTAAGCAATCAGGAGAGAGTGAGCAATCAGGAGAGAGTGAGCAATCAGGTAAGAGTAAGCAATCAGGAGAGAGTGAGCAATCAGGAGAGAGTGAGCAATCAGGAGAGAGTGAGCAATCAGGAGAGAGTGAGCAATCAGGAGTGGGTGAGCAATCAGGAGAGAGTAAGCAATCAGGAGAGAGTGAGCAATCAGGAGAGAGTGAGCAATCAGGAGAGAGTAAGCAATCAGGAGAGAGTGAGCAATCAGGAGAGAGTAAGCAATCAGGAGAGAGTGAGCAATCAGGAGAGAGTGAGCAATCAGGAGAGAGTGAGCAATCAGGTAAGAGTAAGCAATCAGGAGAGAGTGAGCAGTCAGGAGAGAGTAAGCAATCAGGAGAGAGTGAGCAATCAGGAGAGAGTGAGCAATCAGGAGAGAGTGAGCAATCAGGTAAGAGTAAGCAATCAGGAGAGAGTGAGCAATCAGGAGAGAGTGAGCAATCAGGTAAGAGTAAGCAATCAGGAGAGAGTGAGCAATCAGGAGAGAGTGAGCAATCAGGAGAGAGTGAGCAATCAGGAGAGAGTGAGCCATCAGGAGAGAGTGAGCAATCAGGAGTGAGTGAGCAATCAGGAGAGAGTGAGCAATCAGGAGAGAGTGAGCAATCAGGAGAGAGTGAGCAATCAGGAGAGAGTGAGCAATCAGGAGAGAGTGAGCAATCAGGAGAGAGTGAGCAATCAGGTAAGAGTGAGCAATCAGGAGAGAGTGAGCAATCAGGAGAGAGTGAGCAATCAGGAGAGAGTGAGCAATCAGGAGAGAGTGAGCAATCAGGAGAGAGTGAGCAATCAGGAGAGAGTGAGCAATCAGGAGAGAGTGGGCAATCAGGAGAGAGTGAGCAATCAGGAGAGAGTGAGCAATCAGGAGAGAGTGGGCAATCAGGAGAGAGTGAGCAATCAGGAGAGAGTGAGCAATCAGGAGAGAGTGGGCAATCAGGAGAGAGTGAGCAATCAGGAGAGAGTGAGCAATCAGGAGAGAGTGGGCAATCAGGAGAGAGTGAGCAATCAGGAGAGAGTGAGCAATCAGGAGAGAGTGAGCAATCAGGAGAGAGTGAGCAATCAGGAGAGAGTGAGCAATCAGGAGAGAGTGAATAAAGCCGAGTCTCACCTGAAGCGCTGGACGGCCTTTTGAGTCCAGGCGAAGCTGAGTAGACCTGAACAGCTGTGCGAAACGAGCTGCCAATTAAGTCGGAGCCCGATGGTCCGATTCCGGTTCCGCCACCGCTGTCTCGCCTCTCCCGCGGCGCCCGGTTGTGATTAGAAGAGGCTCCGGAAACTGAACCGGATCCGGATGCAGCCGCGGTGGCAGCGGCGGCAGCTGCTGGCGAAGCGATGAAAACACCCGCCGACTTGTTCACTCTCGTGTAAGAGGTGAGCAGTGATTCCAGTTGGGCCTCCTCGGCTAGTCGCAGGAAACTGGTGAACTGCGGCTCAGTCACCCCAGCTGGTCCGTCAGCTGTGAACATAGGTTGCAGTCATATTACATTTTCTGCATGCTGAGCTACTTTAAGTAGGTAGACAAAAAATCGAAAAAGTGAAATAGATGCTGACAGGCATTGTCTCACCATCCTGCTGCACCCGCATGGCTTCAGTGTCCTTGGCGTAGGATCGCACAAAGTCTGCCAGCATATTGGCCAATATTCGCTGCCTCTGTCGAAGGCCCAGCCGACGACTCGGGCCGGCAATTTTGGCTCCGGCGGCGCGACGCAGAAATCGAAGCACCAAATCTAGCTGCTCGTTGGCCAGTCGCTCGGCAGAATCGGCCGCGTTTTCATCGTCCGGCGTTGCCACTGGGGGTGGCAGTTGATGATCAGCCAGCAGGCGGCGTTGAACCCTCGTCAGATAGGCTGCGAATGCTTGACGAGCCTGAAGATGGTCCAGATCACTCAGAAGATGTCAATCGTATTACTAATTACGAGCAAGTAGTACATGACGTACGCCAAAATGTACTAAAATAAAAGACACTGAAGCACTGGAAGACACTGAAGCACTGGAAGACACTGAAGCACTGGAAGACACTGAAGCACTGGAAGACACTGAAGGACTGGAAGACACTGAAGGACTGGAAGACACTGAAGCACTGGAAGACACTGAAGGACTGGAAGACACTGAAGGACTGGAAGACACTGAAGGACTGGAAGACACTGAAGCACTGGAAGACACTGAAGGACTGGAAGACACTGAAGGACTGGAAGACACTGAAGGACTGGAAGACACTGAAGCACTGGAAGACACTGAAGGACTGGAAGACACTGAAGCACTGGAAGACACTGAAGCACTGGAAGACACTGAAGGACTGGAAGACACTGAAGCACTGGAAGACACTGAAGCACTGGAAGACACTGAAGGACTGGAAGCAGCTGACCCTGAAGTCCAGAATACGTCGCTCACCTGAACTTTAGTCATCTCGCCGCCTTGCCTAAGCACAGTGTCGGGGTCAAACACTGGCGGCTTAACAGCAGGAACAGCAGCCGCTGAAGCTGATGCGGAAGCATGTCGAGACTGAGTCAGCTGCTTCGTTGGCGCTGGAGGTGGCTTTTCAGCAGCAGCAGCAGCAGCAGCTGCAGCTGGTTCAGATGCCTCAGCTCCTGCAGAGCCGTCGAAGTCGGACAGATTCGGTGGCTCGTCCTCTGTGGGCGTCTCCGGTTTGATCATCTCACCGCCGCGGTAGTCGCCGCGCGCTTGAGCGTGCGGCCCAAACACCGGCGGGCGCTTCGGCGGCAGGCTTTGCGATCTGGGCAGCCGGCCGGCACCGCCAGTCGCAGCCGAGGCGGCAGAACTGCGGCTGCGATTTGGGCCAGTCGCCTGGGCGCCGAGTTTCCTCTCGTAGAAGAGCGTCCGCTGCGATGCGGAGCGGTACATCCGGTGCACTTTGCGATGATGCTCCGAGTGCGAATCCAGCATGCTAGTCAGACTGTCACTCGAGAGGCTGTGCAGCGGCACCTGCGAGCACAGAAACAGACAGTTTGGTACATTTTGTTGAACAGCTAGTTGTTCAGTCCTTGGACAAGACTATCCCAATTTGCTAGTCCATAATTGATAAACCTTAACAGAAAATTTCAGCACTTTCAGCCCTCCCTCGAGACTAAAACGCACCATTTAATCATCCCTTCAATATGTACTAAGAATCCCAACAATAATTTTTCAGTAAAATATCAATAACTAACTATTCCACACGAAACCATTTGCTCCAATACCATAATCCCGTCTGAAGTGAAAACCTTAGCAGACAAAAAATGTCTCCCCCAAGCGGCAGAGAACCAATGTCCCCCAAGCGGCAGAGAACCAATGTCCCCCAAGCGGCAGAGAACCAATGTCCCCCAAGCGGCAGAGAACCAATGTCCCCCAAGCGGCAGAGAACCAATGTCCCCCAAGCGGCAGAGAACCAATGTCCCCCAAGCGGCAGAGAACCAATGTCCCCCAAGCGGCAGAGAACCAATGTCCCCCAAGCGGCAGAGAACCAATATCCCCCAAGCGGCAGAGAACCAATGTCCCCCAAGCGGCAGAGAACCAATATCCCCCAAGCAGCAGAGAACCAATATCCCCCAAGCAGCAGAGAACCAATGTTGAGAGGAATAGTTTACAGACTGGAGAGGATAATTAGCTAATTGAGGGGAATAGTTTACTACCTGGCTGCATAAATAAGTTTTTGTCAAGTCGGGTTCTAAAAATCTGCTAACAGTTAAACTTCAGTAAATCTAGATTATAAAGTTAATTCATTTCCTAGCTTTTTTTCAAACCTCAGTGCGGAATTATAAAGTTGCTATTAAACTCCCGCTAATCAATCATTCTCACCTTGCACTTTGCGCCGGCAGCCTGTGGCGTAGCCTTGGTCTGTCGCCAGACGTTAGGAAACAGGCGCTGGTGCAGCAGCAGATTATTTGGACTCTGAGTCTGCAGGAAACCGCTGTAGGCCTCCCAGCTATCTGGCGTTGGAAATATCCTTAGCCACCCGCCGCGACGGTGAAATTCCTCCCTGGATCGGCGAATCATGCGCGCCTCCTCAGCGCTGAGCGGCGGCGCCGCGACCGACGCTGCCGACGCACCGTGGCGCTGCTGCTGCTGCTGCCAGCCTGCGCCCATGCGACTCGCTGATAGGGAGCGAAGGGAACTGGCTGAGCCTGGCCGACCGTGCTGGGATAATCGACTCCTGATGGTATTATAATGTAGTGCCTGTGTTTCTCAGGTCGTCTGCTCGCCAAGGACGTTGTGTTTGAGGCCAGTTTGTTTGGCTCGGCCTTGGCCTCGCCCTTTCTCTCCCTCCTCCCCCCGGGCCCTGCTCAGGATGCCCTGTGCCGCCATCTGATTGGCTGGGCGCGGGTATTGTCTGTCAACCCTTACCCCAGCCCTGCTTGGCTTTGCCCCTCCCGCCAATCAGCTCTGCGTTGCTTTGCCCGTCCACCCGGCCAGCGCATACAACCCTTCCCCTCCCTGCGCGCTGGTGGCTTGACTCTGTGCACGGCCTCCCCTATCTGCCCCCCTTGCTGTCAATATCTGCCCGTGCCGGGGCAACCGCGCTCGCGCCGGCGAACTTTAAGATTCCATCGGTGAAGACGGTCTCTTACTGCGAAGTCTCAAGTTATTTAATACTCGTACAAATAAACGAAATCGAAGTCTACTGTCATCCTGCGTTCCGACCGGTAAGCGCTGCATTTGTGTCTTTCCTTTCGGGGTGCTAGGCCTGTACGGAGTATTGTATATTACTTAGTACTGTAACTGTGTGATTTTAGTGATTATTCGTATTATACTTAATAGTACTGTAGGCCGGGGAGCACAAACCGACCACAGTCACTACAATAATATTAATAATAAGTTTGCCATGGTGTGCGCTGACGCCAACTCTCACAGGGCCGTCTTTCCGGTGTCGATTAGAGCCTGGTCTAACGTGTTTGCCTCTTGCACCAAGGTCCTTGTGCTCGATTCCGATTCCGAGGCAGGGCCAAATTTATTTGAGTGTAAAGTGCCTGACGCTGAGAAAGTCAAGGCAGATGTACACACCTGCCTGTGTGAGAGTGTGTGCTCAGGAGTCAGCGGAATGGACTGAATTGCCTCCTCGCTGGCTGTTGCTCTAGTGTCTCCAAATGGTGTTCCCATTGCCCGCAGCCTTCCTGCAGATACTACAATATTTATTAGTTACTCCCATAGCCCCTGTTGTGTCAGTGCGAGTGAACGTTCTAACAAGCATTGATAACAGCCCTTTAAGAGATAATTCATCAAGTTTCACCTGGCAGCCGACTGTGGACTATGGACGCCGCCCCTCGAGCCGCCACCAGCGGCTGCGGACCTAGGCGCTCCTCCGTGTAACTGTCGCAGCATCGGGTCGTGGCACACAAAGCCAACGAGAGACAATAGGTCGCTGAGCATGTGACATTTGATCTTGAAATCCAGAGGCGAATCACAGGCCAGAGAAGGACTGAGATTCACTTCGAGTAGCCAGGGCCGCAATGCATCATCGATGATGATGTCGAAGCCGTATAGTTCGAAACAGTTTCCTTTGTGCGGCTGAAACATCTTGCACGCCGTTGCTATGGGCATTTCAACGCTAACAATGGCTTTCACAATCACGTCTTCCAGGCGCATCATCAGCGCCGAAGTGTCATGACCCTCCGACTTTAGGTACCTTGGTTCAATTACGGAAAAGGTAATGACTAGCTAGGATAGCCATTAGAGGAGCTACGATAGTCATTAGAGGAGCTACGATAGTCATTAGAGGGGCTATGATAGTCATTAATGGAGCTACGATAGTCATTAGAGAAGCTACGATAGTCATTAGTGGAGCTACGGTGGTCGTTAGAGGAGCTACGGTGGTCATTAATGGAGCTACGATAGTCATTAGAGAAGCTACGATAGTCATTAGTGGAGCTACGATAGCCATTAGAGGAGCTACGGTGGTCATTAGAGGAGCTACGGTGGTCGTTAGAGGAGCTACGATAGCCATTAGAGGAGCTACGATAGCCATTAGAGGAGCTACGATAGCCATTAGAGGAGCTACGATAGCCACTAGAGGAGCTACGATAGCCATTAGAGGAGCTACGATAGCCATTAGAGGAGCTACGATAGTCATTAGAGGAGCTACGGTGGTCATTAGAGGAGCTACGGTGGTCATTAGAGGAGCTACGGTGGTCGTTAGAGGAGCTACGATAGCCATTAGAGGAGCTACGATAGCCATTAGAGGAGCTACGGTGGTCGTTAGAGGAGCTACGGTGGTCGTTAGAGGAGCTACGATAGCCATTAGAGGAGCTACGATAGCCATTAGAGGAGCTACGATAGCCATTAGAGGAGCTACGATAGCCACTAGAGGAGCTACGATAGCCATTAGAGGAGCTACGATAGCCATTAGAGGAGCTACGATAGTCATTAGAGGAGCTACGATAGTCATTAGAGGAGCTACGATAATCATTAGAGGAGCTACGATAGGCATTAGTGGAGCTACGGTGGTCATTATAGAAGCTACGGTGGTCGTTAGAGGAGCTACGATAGCCATTAAAGGAGCTACGGTGGTCATTAGAGGAGCTACGGTGGTCGTTAGAGGAGCTACGATAGCCATTAGAGGAGCTACGATAGCCATTAGAGGAGCTAAGGTGGTCATTAGAGGAGCTACGATAGTCATAAGAGGGGCTACGATAGGCATTAGAGGAGCTACGATAGTCATTAGAGGGGCTACGATAGTCATTAGAGGAGCTACGATAGTCATTAAAGAAGCTACGATAGTCATTAGTGTGCTACGGTGGTCGTTAGAGGAGCTACGGTGGTCGTTAGAGGAGCTACGGTGGTCGTTAGAGGAGCTACGGTGGTCGTTAGAGGAGCTACGGTGGTCATTAGAGGAGCTACGGTGGTCGTTAGAGGAGCTACGATAGTCATTAGAGGAGCTACGGTGGTCATTAGAGGAGCTACGGTGGTCGTTAGAGGAGCTACGATAGCCATTAGAGGAGCTACGATAGCCATTAGAGGAGCTACGATAGCCATTAGAGGAGCTACGATAGCCATTAGAGGAGCTACGATAGCCATTAGAGGAGCTACGGTGGTCATTAGAGGAGCTACGGTGGTCGTTAGAGGAGCTACGATAGCCATTAGAGGAGCTACGATAGCCATTAGAGGAGCTACGGTGGTCATTAGAGAAGCTACGGTGGTCGTTAGAGGAGCTACGATAGCCATTAGAGGAGCTACGATAGCCATTAGAGGAGCTACGATAGCCATTAAAGGAGCTACGACAGTCATTAGAGGAGCTACGATAGCCATTAGAGGAGCTACTGCAGTCGTTAGAGGAGCTACGATAGTGTAAGAGGAGCTACGGCAGTCATTAGAGGAGCTACGATAGCCATTAGAGGAGCTACGATAGCCATTAGAGGAGCTACGGTGGTCATTAGAGGAGCTACGATAGCCATTAGAGGAGCTACGATAGCCATTAGAGGAGCTACGATAGCCATTAGAGGAGCTACGATAGCCATTAGAGGAGCTACGATAGCCATTAGAGGAGCTACGATAGCCATTAGAGGAGCTACGATAGCCATTAAAGGAGCTACGATAGCCATTAGAGGAGCTACGGTGGTCATTAGAGGAGCTACGATAGCCATTAGAGGAGCTACGGCAGTCGTTAGAGGAGCTACGATAGTGTAAGAGGAGCTACGGCAGTCATTAGAGGAGCTACGATAGCCATTAGAGGAGCTACGGTGGTCATTAGAGGAGCTACGATAGCCATTAGAGGAGCTACGATAGCCATTAGAGGAGCTACGATAGCCATTAGAGGAGCTACGATAGCCACTAGAGGAGCTACGATAGCCATTAGAGGAGCTACGATAGCCATTAGAGGAGCTACGATAGCCATTAGAGGAGCTACGATAGTCATTAGAGGAGCTACGATAGTCATTAGTGGAGCTACTACGGTGGTCATTATAGAAGCTACGGTGGTCGTTAGGGGAGCTACGATAGCCATTAAAGGAGCTACGGTGGTCATTAGAGGAGCTACGGTGGTCGTTAGAGGAGCTACGATAGCCATTAGAGGAGCTACGATAGCCATTAGAGGAGCTACGGTGGTCATTAGAGGAGCTACGGTGGTCGTTAGAGGAGCTACGATAGCCATTAGAGGAGCTACGATAGCCATTAGAGGAGCTACGGTGGTCATTAGAGAAGCTACGGTGGTCGTTAGAGGAGCTACGATAGCCATTAGAGGAGCTACGATAGCCATTAGAGGAGCTACGATAGCCATTAAAGGAGCTACGACAGTCATTAGAGGAGCTACGATAGCCATTAGAGGAGCTACTGCAGTCGTTAGAGGAGCTACGATAGCCATTAGAGGAGCTACGATAGCCATTAGAGGAGCTACGGTGGTCATTAGAGGAGCTACGATAGCCATTAGAGGAGCTACGATAGCCATTAGAGGAGCTACGATAGCCATTAGAGGAGCTACGATAGCCATTAGAGGAGCTACGATAGCCATTAGAGGAGCTACGATAGCCATTAGAGGAGCTACGATAGCCATTAAAGGAGCTACGATAGCCATTAGAGGAGCTACGGTGGTCATTAGAGGAGCTACGATAGCCATTAGAGAAGCTACGATAGCCATTAGAGGAGCTACGATAGCCATTAGAGGAGCTACGATAGCCATTAGAGGAGCTACGATAGTGTAAGAGGAGCTACGGCAGTCATTAGAGGAGCTACGATAGCCATTAGAGGAGCTACGATAGCCATTAGAGGAGCTACGATAGCCATTAAAGGAGCTACGATAGCCATTAGAGGAGCTACGGTGGTCATTAGAGGAGCTACGATAGCCATTAGAGAAGCTACGATAGCCATTAGAGGAGCTACGATAGCCATTAAAGGAGCTACGACAGTCATTAGAGGAGCTACGATAGCCATTAGAGGAGCTACTGCAGTCGTTAGAGGAGCTACGATAGTGTAAGAGGAGCTACGGCAGTCATTAGAGGAGCTACGATAGCCATTAGAGGAGCTACGATAGCCATTAGAGGAGCTACGGTGGTCGTTAGAGGAGCTACGATAGCCATTAGAGGAGCTACGATAGCCATTAGAGGAGCTACGGTGGTCATTAGAGGAGCTACGGTGGTCGTTAGAGGAGCTACGATAGCCATTAGAGGAGCTACGATAGCCATTAGAGGAGCTACGATAGCCATTAGAGGAGCTACGATAGTGTAAGAGGAGCTACGGCAGTCATTAGAGGAGCTACGATAGCCATTAGAGGAGCTACGGTGGTCATTAGAGGAGCTACGATAGCCATTAGAGGAGCTACGATAGCCATTAGAGGAGCTACGATAGCCATTAGAGGAGCTACGATAGCCATTAGAGGAGCTACGATAGCCATTAAAGGAGCTACGATAGCCATTAGAGGAGCTACGGTGGTCATTAGAGGAGCTACGATAGCCATTAGAGGAGCTACGGTGGTCATTAGAGGAGCTACGATAGCCATTAGAGGAGCTACGGTGGTCATTAGAGGAGCTACGATAGCCATTAGAGGAGCTACGATAGCCATTAGAGGAGCTACGATAGCCATTAGAGGAGCTACGGTGGTCATTAGAGGAGCTACGGTGGTCATTAGAGGAGCAAGGATATCACGAGTATATGCAATCTAGATTTTACTCGCAGTACGAGTATCATTCTGGGAAAGGACAGAAAAATGAAGAAAACGTTTATTAACTCACCTGAGTAGTGCACCAAGAGACCATTTATTGCCATAGTCTTCTACATCAGCGTCGTCATTTTGAACGTATTCGTGGTTTTTCTTGTTCACGCTGTAGTTAGTGAGGTGCATGCATTGGTTGCGAGTGTACTTCAGAGACGTCTGGTACTTGACGGTGGCAAATCTAGCCAGGCCCTCTTCGTACATGTAGATTATGAGCGGATCGTATGACGTGACGGCCACGTAGATGCGCAGGTCAAACTTGAAGCCGTCGACAACAAGCGGATTACCAATGTACTTGCAAACCACAAGCTGATCGTCCAACGGAATTTGATCCGGGTGCGTCACAATGAAAATGCCTCGACCCCGACTAGAGGCTATCGGTTTCACAATGAACGGCCCCTTGTCTTTCAAATAGTAGGTGCAGAATTCTTGAAACTCAGCCGGAAATATAAACGTTGGCGGCACAAAGTCAAAGTGTTTGACACCTTTGAGCTGCTGGAGGCGTTGAACATTTTTATAGAGCCGATCTTTGCGTGTGAGTTCGTAGGATCTTGGAAAATGGTTGACCTTCTGAAACTCCAATAAGCTTCGCAATACGTAGGGCTTCAGGTGGCTTCCCGTCCACATCAGGTTGAAGTCGGAACTGTTAGGATGAGTCTCGTGGAAACCGTGCGACACTAGGATGGTCTTGAGAAGTTTGCAGTCGGTCTTGATGATTTTGAACGCCATGTGATATTTTTCTCCAACGCCGCGAATCTGAGGATCTCGACGCTCTACGGCCTGTGGCGAGAAGATGAATATGGGATATTTCTTGTTCGGCCCACACCAAGCAATGCAGGGAGTGTCGGCGTCTTTCACAAACAACGCATCCTCCGTGCTGTCACCCGCTTCCTCAGCCTCCTCAGCTTCCTCATCTGGGACCAGCTCGCTTAGCTCCTCGGAGGATTCGTCAGCAGTAACAGACATTTCGACTGGTGGACCTGCAGCACCCAATAGCTGTAGTTTGCTGCAGATTGTTAATTAGATTGCAAACATTTCTCGAATATAATAATAGAAAATGAGTTCATGTACATTACTTACATTACAGTCAAAGACATATACTTAAGAAAACTTAATCGTACAAGTCTTTAAATTTTCTTCCTAATTAGTAGTGAAACACTTCTTATGACTTACATCAAAAGAAAAACCTGAAAGTCTCATCTCAATGACCCTCAATTCTTTTCATAATTTCTATAAAAATCTAGTTAAAACAATCAATTAAAACAGCATTCAAATCCAAATCAAACAATCGTTTATTGCAAGATTTAAAGCGTTAAAAGATCCACATGGTGGTTAATGGGGATATATGGAAAGTAAGAACTTTAAATTGAATTTGTAAAATGAACCTAAAATGTTTGAAAGTCTAGACAAAATAGACAACTAATATCTAATAGCTAATCTAATAGCAAATATCAAATAGACTAATAGCCTAAAAATAAAATATTTTCTTTGTTATTTGATTCTTTTTACCTTTTTCATATTTTTATCGATAAGAAATATTTAATAAGTATTTTAACAGTCCAAATTATTTATAACTTATAGTTTTCTTCAAGAAACTAATTTATAGAAGATGGTGAACTTGAAAACTATGGAATAATCTAAGGTTTTAACAAAAATTGCGTGGAATGGGCAGCCAATTTACGCGAATGTCCACATTTACTCGTCTAAAAAGGTTTTAACAGAATGATATTTTGAGCTACTGTAGCCTTATGCATAGTGTATGCTATGCGTAGGTGTATGTGATGCAGTTGTACGATAATTTAATAGTTATTACACTCATAAAGGTAAAATAAAAAAATTACATCTTTGTCCATAACAAAGTTATAAATATATATATAATATTGTAAAAGCTTAGCTGCAGCTTTTGAAAACCAGCAAGGTCGAAAATTGGGTCGTTTCGTAGGCCTTAAATGGTAGCTCGATATTTGCGTTGCTTTAAAGTGATAGAGTACTATAATAGGACTCTTTTATAAACAAGCGAATGTACTATATGATTACAATTTCTGCAGTTTTATGCGAAAATATAACGTGGAAAATTCTAGTCTCGATTTCCATAAAAGAACTCTCATTACTGTAACTGAATATTGGTTATGCCATCAAGTTTTACAAGAAGAAAGCGTATTACAGTGTCTTATTACTATATATCTATTTATAATTCTAACATCTGTGAAATGAAAGCGATAGTTTTGATTTTTGCTCTGTGTTTAAAATAGAATATTTGTTTAAAATGTAAAAATTAAAACGCGTAAATTTGAAATTATGTCCTTAAGTCTAAATTCGAAACAAAATAAATAAAACCAGTGTAATTCACTTGAGTAGTTTTTTAGGGGAAGCGAAACATAAAAGAAATTAAATCGGAAGAAAAATAGAATATTCTAACCGCTATAATAGTAATAGCAGTCTGCTTATCCCAGATAATCATCGTTATAAATACACAAGTCACGACACTAGCTAGTCTAGCAGCTGTAGCCTGTAGCACTAGCTATCTCTGACTCCCATTCAGATTCGAATCGGACAGCATAGCTAGGCCTAGACACTTAGCTTTACTAGGGCTACCTGTAAAATTTATTTTTCCGATTGCCAGCTCACAATTTTAACATTTGAAATATCTTTACTCTTAAGTACTCTTTTTAAAAAGATTATTTAATATTTATTTATTTGCTAGTAATTAGGCTTTGGTTTCGGTCTTGTTCTGTTATATACTAAAGAGCAATATTGCACAATATATATATTAATTTAATTGCAATAGACCCTTGCAATAATTTTCTTAATATTCTAATGACTCAAGCTTCAAGTACTACACCTTTGAATCTTCCATGTGATGATATCTTTCAGTTCAAGGTAGGCCTATGTAATGTAATAAATTGCAAATATGAACTAAAAAACATATAAGGCCTTGATAAAACTGCCTAATAAATCCTATAATACAAAATAAAATAAGATACTAGCTAGGCCTATGCCCTATACAAAGCCTAGCTAGATAAAGCTAGGCCCAATGGCTAGCAAACCATTGGCTATTAGGGGACATGGGGGACATATAATCATACTTTTAAACAATTTTAGCAATATGATTGGGAAAGTTACAACATTGTTTGGGAATAGCATTATTAAGTTAATAACATTGGTGAAGATGGTGGCCAGTTTGTCATAGTGATATATTGGTTTGACCTTGAGGTATGCCCTAATCGGTTTAAATATTTGTATCTTTTACTTTAGTATAAATGGTCCAATGGAATATTCTATTAACTACCCCACTCTCTATCCCCACTCTCCATCCCCACTAGCCTTGCTCCCACCCCACTCTAAAGTATAGGCCTATATATTTAATGTTAGCCTTTGCGTCAGTAAAAACCAATTGGCAGAATTATTTTACATATCTAGCCCACTAGGCCTATTAAAATGGACTACAACATACTGAATGGGCTATAGTAGTGTTTAGACAGTGGTTAAGTGGCAATAGTTATTTTCATCCTTATAATATGTTTTTAATAGCTTTGCTGATTTCTAGTCAATATTTGATTTAATTAAAGTCTATTTAAAAAACTTATAATGTTATAAGTGTAACAATTAAATATGCAAGATGCAGAAACATGTAAATTTTATTTGCAAACAAATTCTATTATCAATAAGCAATAGATTTTTATTTAATAAGTTAATAGTCTCTTATTGTATTTATTATTTTTAATTATATTTTTAGCTTGCAGTTGACTAAGGTAAAATTCTTTGGTTGTCCTTTAATTCCATTATTTGATTATCACTGTCAAGTTTTTTTGGTTTTAATTATTTATGTTTAACAACTAATTAAGTATAACATCTAAACATACTTTTTTAAGTAAACTATAAAGCAAAACATATATTGTTGATTTCACTTTTGAGATTTTCAGCTCTCATCTTCAGCTTTTAGAGAAGTTTAAGTCATTTTATCTATAAATTAAATTAAAAAAACAAGGGCCTTGGTCCCACTGTAGTCCATTGTGGTCCAGTGTTTACACAGACCCTCTCAAGACCTTTTATAATAACTCGTACTGTTTACTAGGTCTAGGTTTGTAATTGGTGTTGGTATTGGGTGGCTTGGTTTGATGTGAGGTTTGTGGGAGTCTAGGACAAATTTGGATTTGACATTGCATATGAGTAATTAGCTACCATTTCAAAATTGAATTGATGCAAGGTATAGTTTTTCTGGTTCTTTATTATGCCTTTATTACTTTATTACCTACTTTAAAACTCTATTCTAAATCCATACTCCTAATCTTACCTATTAGAAAGTTAACAAGTTAGAGCTTTGGCAGTCTTGTTCATACACTAGTATAAGTTCCAATAATAAAATTTTCATTTTTGATTTGTTAAACATAATTAGCATAGGTAGGATTAGGTACATATCTATGTGATATTTTAAAATATACAGAAGAAGTATTTTATTATTTGGAACTTTATAACTTTTTTGATAGGCTAAACTCAATTGCCATTTTATGGGTTTTGAAGCTATGTTAGGTAATTATAGCCATTTTATTGCCATTTTAGGTCATTTTTAGTAGGCAGCAATAATAATAGAGGTAATTTATGCCTTTCATCAGCTGAAGTATTTCATGCAAACCAAAGACTGGCATGTAAATATGCAGGGTAGCTAGCTAGTGGGGCATGAAATGACACATTATGTCCATGTCAGATCCATCTAGCACATAAAAATTCTCTCCTTAAACACAGAAACAATTGGAATCTGCCAGAAGAGTTGACGATCGTATCCAGAATGAGCTGAACACTCGCCTGCCAGTCTCGGCATATTTTCGCTCCAAAGTTGATCCGCGTCGAGTCTGTCAGGAATTATTCGACTCGCTGCATTGCGCTTATTCTAATAGAGAATCGGCTATTAAACGATGCGTTGGACTAACAGAGCAGGAGGTGCGCAATCTGCTAGCTGAATCCGGCGCCGATAACAAGACTGAACAAGTTGGTTCTGGACTTGGAAAGGCACATTCTAGGTAAATTCTTCCTGATTTTTAGAACATTCTTTAGAACCTCTTCGAAGGTTTAGGAAAGCTGGATCTCTTCGAAGGTTTAAGAAAGCTGGATCTCTTTGAACGTTTAAGAAAGCTGTGATCTCTTCGAAGGTTTAAGACAGCTGGATCTCTTGAAAGGTTTAAGAAAGCTGGATCTCTTCGAAGGTTTAAGAAAGCTGGATCTCTTCGAAGTTTTAAGAAAGCTGGATCTCTTCGAAGTTTTAAGAAAGCTGGATCTCTTCGAAGTTTTAAGAAAGCTGGATCTCTTCGAAGTTTTAAGAAAGCTGGATCTCTTCGAAGGTTTAAGAAAGCTGGATCTACTCAAAGGTTTAAGAAAGCTGGATGCCCTCGAAGGTTTAAGAAAGCTGCCAGATCTCTTCGAAGGTTTAAGAAAGCTGGATCTCTTCGAAGGTTTAAGAAAGCTGGATCTCTTCAAAGTTTTAAGAAAGCTGGATCTTTTCGAAGGTTTAAGAAAGCTGGATCTACTCAAAGGTTTAAGAAAGCCGGATCTCTTCGAAGTTTTAAGAAAGCTGGACCTCTTCAAAGGTTAAAGAAAGCTAGGCTTCCTCGAAGGTTTAAGAAAGCTGGATCTCTTCTAAGGTTTTAGAAATCAGGGACCATTAAAACTGTTTTATAATTCTGAGACCTTTAGAACGTTTCAGAAATCTTCAAAATGTTTACAAAACCTCTTCAAAGTTTAAAATATCAGGGTTACTTAAGTCATTTGTTTGATCTAAAACTCTGAAAACTAGTTTTCGGACGCATTTTCTGTTCACCTAACTTAAAAAAATCTATTGCAGATTGCGGCAGCTAAAAAACGAACTATACGAAGAGGAAATTATTCAACGCAATACTTACAAGTTTCTTTACGAAAGATGCCGGGACATTTATGTGCCAACTGACTTGCCAGCACAATTCAAATTTACCTAATCAAGTATCGTGAAGAATGACTAAAGTAATTAGATAGATGTTAATTTGTCTATGCGTACTGGATTTTTTCAAGTGCTTTTTCCAACTAATGGTACTGTTAGTTTAATATGTTCTAGATATTGAAAACTTGCACAATTTTAATGCGTCTTTGAAGTTTCCTAGTTTCAACCTCGGATTTGATCAGTTTAATATGTTTGGCCTATCATGCACTGATAACTGTAGTAAAAACTTGCTATGTTAGTTGTTAGCTTGTTAAAAAATTCAGTTCTTTTGCAAAATTGTTCCTTATTGATAAATTGTGCCATTATTACCTTTTTATATGAGAAATAGTTGCGTCACCTATGTGCACTCACAAGTAAATAATTACTCCAGTGTGTGGTCACTTTTACCGACCTTGACTTAACTTTCGAATTAAAATTCATCCTGTTGTTAACTTGACCGTTTTGGTCTTTTTTCTAAGCTTTTTGCAAAAGCTACATAGTATCTGTCTCTCTATGTGCCTGCCTGTCTTCCTGTCTGTCTGTCTGTCTGTCTGTCTGTCCGACTGGTTGTCTCTCTGTCTTTCTGTCTGTCTGTCTCTCTGTCTGTCCGACTGTCTTTCAGTCAGTCTGCACGTCTTCCTGTCTATCTGTCTGTCATTGTGTCTGCGTGCCTGTCTCTTTGTCTGCCTTTCTGTCTGTCTGTCTGTCTGTCATTGTGCCTGTCTGTCTATCAGACCGACACATTGTTTAGTTTAGCTAACTAACAAGTCTGATAAGAAAGTGTAGCTTATTCAGCTTGACATCGCTATTACCAAGTTAGCTTGTTATGTATAAATATTACGGAATAAATAAAACCATATTTCCAGGCCACCAAGCAAGTACCAAGTACTCCTCGCGCTCGAGGTGACGGCGGCCGTCCGTCTAGCAGTCCCCGCGTCACTGGCGCCAGCCGGTTTATCGATATGGTAGGCCATCTTCACATTGCGGATGTTTCTATCGTCATCAAATAGCTACATTCTTATCTAACTATGTTACATTTTTCATGATAATTTTTTCAGGATTGCGAGAAACGTCTTTCGATGCCTACTAAGTAAGTAGAAATCTGCGTATATTTGTGTATTTTTTATCAATGTAAAGCAAAAAAATAAACAGTGACATAAATGTTCCCTTAAGAACCGGCTTTGTTTACGACGAGCGAATGGCACTGCACAAGAACGATTGGAATCCGAAATTTAACGAGAAACCGGAAAGAATAACGACAACATTTGCTAGGCTAACTGAACTGGGTTTAGTTCAACGGTGCGAACGCATTGCGGTGAGTGGCTTACTCACCTCCCATGAATAAGTACCGCGATGCTGTTACAACTAGTACTTATTGAGTCGCTTCAATTGCATTTCTAACAACCCAAGCGGTTCTCTAACTATTCAAATGCCTCTCTAACAAATCAAACGGTTCTCTAACTACTCAAATGCCTCTCTGACAACTCAAACGGTTCTCTAACTACTCAAATGCCTCTGACAACTCAAATGCCTCTCTAACAAATCAAACGGTTCTCTAACTACTCAAATGCCTCTCTGACAACTGAAATGCCTCTCTAACAAATCAAACGGTTCTCTAACTACTCAAATGCCTCTCTAACTATTCAAATGCCTCTCTAACAACTCAAACGGTTCTCTAACTACTCAAATGCCTCTCTAACAACTCAAATGCCTCTCTAACAACTCAAATGCCTCTCTAACTACTCAAATGCCTCTCTAACAACTCAAATGCCTCTCTAACAACTCAAACGGTTCTCTAACTACTCAAATGCCTCTCTAACAACTCAAACGGTTCTCTAACTACTCAAATGCCTCTCTAACAACTCAAATGCCTCTCTAACAACTCAAATGCCTCTCTAACTACTCAAATGCCTCTCTAACAACTCAAATGCCTCTCTAACAACTCAAACGGTTCTCTAACTACTCAAATGCCTCTCTAACAACTCAAATGCCTCTCTAACAACTCAAATGCCTCTCTAACTACTCAAATGCCTCTCTAACAACTCAAATGCCTCTCTAACTACTCAAATGCCTCTCTAACAAATCAAACGGTTCTCTAACTACTCAAATGCCTCTCTAACTACTTAAATGCCTCTCTAACAACTCAAATGCCTCTCTAACAACTCAAATGCCTCTCTAACTACTCAAATGCCTCTCTAACAAATCAAACGGTTCTCTAACTACTCAAATGCCTCTCTAACTACTTAAATGCCTCTCTAACAACTCAAATGCCTCTCTAACTACTCAAATGCCTCTCTAACTACTCAAATGCCTCTCTAACTACTCAAATGCCTCTCTAACAACTCAAATGCCTCTCTAACAACTCAAATGCCTCTCTAACTACTCAAATGCCTCTCTAACAAATCAAACGGTTCTCTAACTACTCGAATGCCTCTCTAACTACTTAAATGCCTCTCTAACAAATCAAACGGTTCTCTAACTACTCAAATGCCTCTCTAACTACTTAAATGCCTCTCTAACAACTCAAATGCCTCTCTAACTACTCAAATGCCTCTTTTACGACTCTAACGCTTCTCTAACAAATCAAGCACTACATCAACGAAGGCTTCTAGGGCGCATTCAGTCGCTGGTTTATATATATTTGTTTGTTCTCTTAACGGAATTCAACATTGCGCCTAAATTAAGCATTTAAACATTCCCTAAATACATTTTAGGCCGAGCCAATCAGTGACGAGTCTATCCTGATGAGTCACTCGCCGGAGTTGCTCAAATTATTAAAAGACAGTGCCAGCATGAGCGACGAGGAGCGAAAAAAGTGGCGAACCGAATTTGACGAGGCTCCGCTTAGTGTGGTAGGGTGCCGCCATTTTTTCGTTTGATCATATATCGATACCAATGTTCTATAGTTACTACTGATATATATTGTATTGCCAGTAGTAATACACATTGATTTCTCGACTCTTAGCCTAGTGGTTAGATCGTCGAACTCACCACCTGAAGGTCGGGGGTTCGATTCTCGACCCAACAAAACAATTTGTGTCGTTTAATCATGACAATTATACGTGTATTGCTTCAGTTCAGTGGGCACAATGTCAGCATGTGGCTCTTTTGAAACTAAATTTACTAGTGCTATCGTAGATTTAGCGGGTTACAAGGTGTAATTATTT
This sequence comes from Macrostomum hystrix, assembly GCA_950097015.1. NCBI lineage: Eukaryota > Metazoa > Platyhelminthes > Macrostomidae > Macrostomum > Macrostomum hystrix. Next base: position 25,583,347 of record CATNEN010000038.1, read on the forward strand.
TTAGTTATAATGCAAATGAATATCTGGTACAATGTGTCAAACGCGTCCGTCGCAGCACACTCACGAAGCGGCTCGCCTATCTGCCGGCGGACTTCAGCGCCTAACCCGAGCCGTTCTAGATGGCCAATTGTTGAACGGATTCGCTCTAATTCGCCCGCCTGGCCATCACGCTATGCGTAACGATTTTAACGGTTTCTGCTATCTGAATAATGTTTGCTTGGCTGCGCTGACTGCTCTGGCTGCTGACTCCGCTGGCAAGAGGTTGCTGACTAATTTGCTACACGATATTCAAGTATTCTGTCCCAATGTTTTAAGAGTCACAAAGCTCCTTAGTGGAATTTCCTGTTAAATGAATTCTTTTAGTAGGATTCTCCATGGATCGATAGAAATTTATATTGCGATTTATAACAATATCCTTATCAGATTCCCTGTTTAGACGATTTGTATTTCATTTTGGTAATGCCAGATTAGAATTTGAGGTTAGATTATAAGATTATTTCTTAGTGGGATTTTCCTTTTGGAATTCCCTAGTGGGATTCCCCGTCTTTGGAATTCCCTAGTGGGATTCTCCGTTTTTTTAATTCCATAGTTTGATTCCCCGTTTTTTAATTACCTAGTGGGATTGCCCATCTTTGGAATTCCCTAGTGGGATTCTCCGTTTTTTTACTTCCCTAGTGGGATTCCCCGTTTTTTTGATTCTCTAGTTGGATTTCCCGTTTTTTCTAATTCCCTAGTGGGATTCCCCGTCTTTGGAATTCCCTAGTGGGATTCCCCGGTCTTTTAATTCTCTAGTGGGATTTCTATTTTTTATAATTTAACAAGTTGGATTCTTTTTTTATAAAGTTCTAAAGTAGAATTCCCCTTTAAAAATACCAAATTCGATTTCTTGAGGGAAAAACTGTAGTGCGTTTAGGCGATTCCCTTGCTATATTTACCGCTTTTAGAATTCTCTAGTGGGAATTCCAATTTAAGGAGTACGCAGATCCTTCCCTTTAGGAATACCTTTTCGGAATATTCATAGTGTGAATCCCCCAGATAATTCCTTTGCGGGATTCAGCGTCTACGAAGCTTTTGTCAGTAGGAGATTACTTTTTGAATTTGTTTGCAGCATTTCCCATTAAGGGATTTCTTTTTTTATGGTCCACTTTTTAGGGAAATTCTCACATGATTCCTCATTTATGAAAATCCTTGACACTAGGTCGATCTGTATTACTCAATGCAAAATCTCCGCTTTCATCCCAAACAGAATCCTCATTGTTGACTGGGATGTTCATCACGGCCAGGGTATTCAGCAGGCATTCTACGACAGATCTGACATTCTGTACATCAGCATTCACCGCTACGAGCGGGGCCAGCACTGGCCTAACCTGCGCGAGGGCGACTACGATTTTGTTGGTATTGGCAACGGCCTTGGTTACAATATAAATGTGCCGCTAAATGAAATTGGCCTATCTAATACCGATTATTTGGCCATATTTCATAATTTAATAATGCCGATCGCTACTGAGGTGAGTCTTTCAGAGTTTTCCCATTATCGATTTTGGGATTCTCAAAATTGTTTAATTTTACTATTATTGATTTCAGGATTCTCCTAATTTTTGGATTTACTGATTATTGATTTTTGGATTATCCTAACTTTTGGATTTTCCCATTATCGATTTTGAGATTCTCCTAATTTTGGATTTTCCCATTATCGATTTTGCGATTCTCCTAATTTTGGATTTTCCCATTATCAATTTTGGGATTCTCCTAATTTTGGATTTTCCCATTATCGATTTTAGGATTCTCACAATTTTTGGATTTTCCAGTTATCGATTTTGGGATTCTCCCATTTTTTGGATTTTCCCATTATCGATTTTAGGATTCTCACAATTTTGGGTTTTTCCATTATCGATTTTGGGATTGTCACATTTTTTGGATTTTCCCATTATCGATTTTGGGATTCTCCCAGTGTTGGGCATCGTTAACTTTTTTTTAACGGATTAAACATCGATCCGTTAAAGTTAAAATTACAAAAAAGTTAACGTTTTACAACATAAGCCGTTAATTTCAGAAAAAGTTAACGTTTCAGCGTTAAAAAGCGTTAATTTCAAAGCGTTAAACAATAAAATTAATAAAGGGCACGAGAAACCAACACGGCAGCACATGATTTCCAAAGTAATTTTCATGAGACACCAGGGCATAGCCGCATTTTCATACATACTACATAGATAGACATAGACATAGGCATATGGAACAAATTATGAAAAGCCCTACGTAAGAAAGGCTAAGTTAGGTAGAAGAAAGCCAAAAGCTAATTGGGCAAAAGCGGCGGAAACTACTAAACCACACCACACTACCAGGCAGTGCAGGCACTAGTCACAATCACAACCGCACTACCAGTCTACCACTATACTAAGGTATACACTGATAGAACGACTCTAATATTGTAGAGACTTTTAACCAGTCAGCAGATTCATTGGAGAACTCGAAACAAATTCAGAGTATATTGCACACCTCATCTATCTCAACTATCTCAATTTGACGTGAATTTTGTGCAAAATTCGTAATTAACGGAAGTTAACTGCAGTTAAATCGTCAAAAAAGTAATGGAAAATCATGAATCCGTTAAGAGAAAAAAAATTAACTGAGATCCGTTAAAGTTTAAAAAACGTTAGCGGACTTTAACGGACTTTAACGGTTAACGGACATTAACGGACTTGTGCCCAACACTGGATTCTCCCACCTTTTGGATTTTTTTAACTTTCCCATTAGCAATTACGGGATTGTCCCAATAACCTTTTTAAAACTTATATATATTTTTAATAATTTAATCCTTGCGGGGTTTCCTATTTGATTATAATCGTGACATTATGACAGTAATATCCCAACGACAATAATGAATTGCAGTTCTCCCCAGATCTGGTGTTTGTCTCAGCTGGCTACGATTGTGCAATCGGCTGTCCATTGGTGAGGCAGCTATTTATAATCTCCAAAATAATTTAGAATCGATCTCTCATTCCTTTTATTGCGCAATGCGATTAGATTAGCAAATTTCAATTGAATTTGCAGGGCGAAATGAATGTACACCCGGCTTGCTTCGCTCACTTCACGCACTATCTGATGTCCCTAGCCAATGGACGAGTTGTTGTGGCTCTCGAGGTAAATGGGACAACCTTTGGCGTGTTGTTTGTGCTTCAGTCGTTCAAATACAGAAATGTAACACAGCTCTAAACACACTGATTTCACATACAGGGCGGCTATTGTCTATCTTCCCTAAGCGAAGGCGTTGCCATGACAATTCGAACGTTGCTAGGCGATGCACCGCCACGCCTAGAAACCATTGGTGAACCAGCTGATAGTGTCAAGGAGACTCTGTTGAACTGCATCATGGCTCTGAGACCCTATTGGAAATGCCTGCGAATGCAGGGCTCAACTGGCAATGTACTCATACCGGATATATCCCATTTGAGTCTGAACTCAACGTGAGTATTGCTTTCAGGCTGAATCTCAGATCCCTATTCTAAAACCCCAGATCCCCATTCAATAACTTTCAGATCCTTATCTAAACTTCCAAACGCATTACTGAAACTCACAGATCCCCATTCTAAAACTCCCAGATCCCCATTCTAGATCTTCAGATTCCCAGATCTAAAACTGTCCAACCCCCTGACACCGCAGACACGAGGTGAAGCTGATCTATCCCTGGGTTGAGTATACTCCCAGTCTGTCGCCTGAGAAGCAGGCCTGGGCCGATGCCGAAGTGAAACGTCTAACGGATCTGGCGGACCTTCGCCCTGTTGACGCCGACGCCAATTCAGCTCGCACCTGCCTAGCCTACGATGCCGAAATGTGCCGGCACGAGAACCTGCTGGATCGAAGCCACCCGGAAATGCCTAGGCGCATTGTGCACATCTACGATCAGCTGTGCTCCAAGGGCTTGGCTAGCCAGTGCCGCTTCGCCGCATCTCGGCGTTGCACGGACGAGGAGGCGCTGCTGTTTCACACACCGGATTCGCTGAACCTAATGGCCAGCTGGAGAAATCTGGACACGGATACAGAGGAATTCGCTAAGCTACAGATTCGATTCGATTCGCTATATGTCCATCCGGTAAGTGCGTGTTAGTTTTCTGCATAGCAACTAACTAAACCTACATAGCAACTGAGTAAACCAACATAGCAACTGTCTAAACCTACATAGCAACTGACTAAACCAACATAGCAACTGACTAATACAACATAGCAACCGACTAAACCTACATAGCAACTGACTAATCCAATATAGCAACTGACTAAACCAACATAGCAACTGACTAAACCAACATAGCAACTGACTAAACCTACATAGCAACTGACTAATCCAATATAGCAACTGACTAAACCAACATAGCAACTGACTAAACCTAAATAGCAACTGACTAATCCAACATAGCAACTGACTAAACCAACATAGCAACTGACTAAACCTACATAGCAACTGACTAAACCAACATAGCAACTGACTAAACCAACATAGCAACTGACTAAACCAACATAGCAACTGACTAAACCTACATAGCAACTGACTAAACCAACATAGCAACTGACTAAACCTACATAGCAACTGACTAAACCTACATAGCAACTGACTAAACCTACATAGCAACTGACTAAACCTACATAGCAACTGACTAAACCTACATAGCAACTGACTAATCCAACATAGCAACTGACTAAACCTACATAGCAACTGACTAAACCTACATAGCAACTGACTAAACCTACATAGCAACTGACTAATCCTACATAGCAACTGACTAAACCAGCATAGCAACTGACTAATCCAACATAGCAACTGACTAAACCTACATAGCAACTGACTAAACCTACATAGCAACTGACTAAACCTACATAGCAACTGACTAAACCAGCATAGCAACTGACTAATCCAACATAGCAACTGACTAAACCTACATAGCAACTGACTAAACCTACATAGCAACTGACTAATCCAACATAGCAACTGACTAAACCAACATAGCAACTGACTAAACCTAAATAGCAACTGACTAAACCTACATAGCAACTGACTAATCCAACATAGCAACTGACTAAACCTACATAGCAACTGACTAAACCTACATAGCAACTGACTAATCCAACATAGCAACTGACTAAACCTAAATAGCAACTGACAGAACTTACCTAGCAACTGCTTACAAAACTCAAGTAATAATATAGCACAGAATAGAGTAGCAACAAGCGAGTTTGTTTTCTAATTTCTCACTAAAAACGTTTCCCCAGTTGTCCTACGACGCCGCCCAGTTAAGCTGCGGGACCCTGCTATCCGTAGTGGAGGAAGTGTGTTCCGGACGCAGTCGCAATGGTTACGCAATAGTCCGACCGCCTGGGCATCATGCAGAGGCTAGTCAACCCAGGGGCTTCTGTTTCATCAACAATGTCGTTGTAGCTGCCCGCTACGCACTGAATCGCCACTCAAAAAAGTTTAGACGAGTTCTAATCCTAGACTGGGACGTGCATCATGGCAACGGTGTGCAGGACGCATTCTATGCCGATAACACCGTCCTGTACATCAGCCTGCATCGGCACGACTATGGCCGTTTCTATCCTGGGCCCAGCGGGGCCAAAGAAAATGTCGGCTGCGACGCCGGCCTTGGTTTCAACATCAACATACCGTGGAATGTGAGTTCACTTTCGATTTGGGCATCTTGCTTTGTTATCTGGGTAATCCATTTCCATCTCAGACAGATTCATTTTCTTGATAGTCTCTTCAGGATTATCCAGATTAGGAGTTTGTCAATCCCATTCTAGATTATCTCTGACAGATTAGGAGTTTGTCAATCCCATTCTAGATTATCTCTGACAGATTAGGAGTTTGTTAATCCCATTCTAGATTATCTCTGACAGATTAGGAGTTTGTTCATCCCATTCTAGATTATCTCTGACAGATTAGGAGTTTGTTCATCCCATTCTAGATTATCTCTGACAGATTAGGAGTTTGTTAATCCTATTCTAGATTATCTCTGACAGATTAGGAGTTTGTTAATCCCATTCTAGATTATCTCTGACAGATTTAGAGTTTGTTAATCCCATTCTAGATTATCTCTGACAGATTAGGAGTTTGTTAATCCCATTCTAGATTATCTCTGACAGATTTAGAGTTTGTTAATCCCATTCTAGATTATCTCTGACATATTAGGAGTTGGCTAATCCCATTCTAGATTATCTCTGACAGATTTAGAGTTTGTTCATCCCATTCTAGATTATCTCTGACAGATTAGGAGTTTGTTAATCCCATTCTAGATTATCTCTGACAGATTAGGAGTTGGCTAATCCCATTCTAGATTATCTCTGACAGATTTAGAGTTTGTTCATCCCATTCTACATTATCTCTGACAGATTAGGAGTTTGTTCATCCCATTCTAGATTATCTCTGACAGATTTGGAGTTTGTTAATCCCATTCTAGATTATCTCTGACAGATTAGGAGTTTGTTAATCCCATTCTAGATTATCTCTGACAGATTAGGAGTTTGTTAATCCCATTCTAGATTATCTCTGACAGATTAGGAGTTTGTTAATCCCATTCTAGATTATCTCTGACAGATTAGGAGTTTGTTAATCCCATTCTAGATTATCTCTGACAGATTAGGAGTTTGTTCATCCCATTCTAGATTATCTCTGACAGATTAGGAGTTTGTTCATCCCATTCTAGATTATCTCTGACAGATTAGGAGTTTGTTAATCCTATTCTAAATTATCTCTGACAGATTAGGAGTTTGTTAATCCCATTCTAGATTATCTCTGACAGATTTAGAGTTTGTTAATCCCATTCTAGATTATCTCTGACAGATTAGGAGTTTGTTAATCCCATTCTAGATTATCTCTGACAGATTTAGAGTTTGTTAATCCCATTCTAGATTATCTCTGACATATTAGGAGTTGGCTAATCCCATTCTAGATTATCTCTGACAGATTTAGAGTTTGTTCATCCCATTCTAGATTATCTCTGACAGATTAGGAGTTTGTTAATCCCATTCTAGATTATCTCTGACAGATTAGGAGTTGGCTAATCCCATTCTAGATTATCTCTGACAGATTTAGAGTTTGTTCATCCCATTCTACATTATCTCTGACAGATTAGGAGTTTGTTCATCCCATTCTAGATTATCTCTGACAGATTTGGAGTTTGTTAATCCCATTCTAGATTATCTCTGACAGATTAGGAGTTTGTTAATCCCATTCTAGATTATCTCTGACAGATTAGGAGTTTGTTAATCCCATTCTAGATTATCTCTGACAGATTAGGAGTTTGTTAATCCCATTCTAGATTATCTCTGACAGATTAGGAGTTTGTTAATCCCATTCTAGATTATCTCTGACAGATTTAGAGTTTGTTAATCCCATTCTAGATTATCTCTGACAGATTTGGAGTTTGTTAATCCCATTCTAGATTATCTCTGACAGATTAGGAGTTTGTTAATCCCATTCTAGATTATCTCTGACAGATTTGGAGTTTGTTAATCCCATTGTAGATTATCGTTGACAGATTAGGAGTTTGTTCATCACATTCTAGATTATCTCTGACAGATTATGAGTTTGTTCATCCCATTCTAGATTATCTCTGACAGATTTGGAGTTTGTTCATCCCATTCTAGATTATCTCTGACAGATTTGAGTTTGGTAATCCCATTCTAGATTATCTCTGACAGATTAGGAGTTTGTTCATCCCATTCTAGATTATCTCTGACAGATTAGGAGTTTGTTCATCCCATTCTAGATTATCTCTGACAGATTTGGAGTTTGTTAATCCCATTCTAGATTATCTCTGACAGATTTGAGTTTGGTAATCCCATTCTAGATTATCTCTGACAGATTAGGAGTTTGTTCATCCCATTCTAGATTATCTCTGACAGATTAGGAGTTTGTTCATCCCATTCTAGATTATCTCTGACAGATTTGGAGTTTGTTAATCCCATTCTAGATTATCTCTGACAGATTAGGAGTTTGTTAATCCCATTCTAGATTATCTCTGACAGATTAGGAGTTTGTTAATCCCATTCTAGATTATCTCTGACAGATTTAGAGTTTGTTCATCCCATTCTAGATTATCTCTGACAGATTTAGAGTTTGTTAATCCCATTCTAGATTATCTCTGACAGATTAGGAGTTTGTTAATCCCATTCTAGATTATCTCTGACAGATTTAGAGTTTGTTAATCCCATTCTAGATTATCTCTGACAGATTAGGAGTTTGTTAATCCCATTCTAGATTATCTCTGACATATTAGGAGTTGGCTAATCCCATTCTAGATTATCTCTGACAGATTTGGAGGTAATCCCATTCTAGATTATCTCTGACAGATTTGGAGTTAATCCCATTGTAGATTATCGTTGACAGATTTGGAGTCAAGATATTAGGATTATCTGTATTTGATTTTAGTGAATCTGCTTACCAGCATCATTTATAATAAATTGCCAAATTTCGCTACCTCAGGGTCGCGTTGGTGATGCAGAGTATCTGGCTGCCTTTCACAACATCGTCCTGCCAGTCGGGCATTCGTTCGACCCAGATCTAGTCCTTGTATCAGCCGGCTTCGATGCTGCCCTTGGGGATCCTCTCGGCGGATTGAAGGTCACTCCAGCCTGCTACGGTCACCTGACTCACCTGTTAGGCGGTCTGGCCGGCGGTCGGGTTGTTCTAGCCTTGGAGGGCGGCTACAATTTGACGTCCATTGGCGAGGCGTCTTGTCACTGCGTTGCTTCTCTGCTGGGCCGACCAAATCTGCAGCTGCAGCCGGGACTGGCGCCTAACGACCAGTGAGTTTAGACACTGTTTCAGGCTGAATTCAGACACTGTTTCAGGCTGTATTCAGACACTGTTTCAGGCTGTATTCAAGCACTGTTTCAGGCTGTATTCAGACACTGTTTCAGGCTGTATTCAGACACTGTTTCAGGTTGTATTCAGACACTGTTTCAGGCTGTATTCAAACACTGTTTCAGGCTGTATTCAGACACTGTTTCAGGCTGAATTCAGACACTGTTTCAGGCTGAATTCAGACACTGTTTCAGGCTGTATTCAGACACTGTTTCAGGCTGTATTTAGACACTGTTTCAGGCTGTATTCAGACACTGTTTCAGGCTAAATTTAGACACTGTTTCAGGCTGTATTCAGACACTGTTTCAGGCTAAATTTAGACACTGGTTTAGACTGTAGTTTAGGATGTATAAATAAACATTTCATTGCAGTGGCGTCAAGACCATTAGAGAAGTGATTGATATTCACAAGGCTTACTGGCCACAGTTGAAATTCTCTGGTAAGATGCCTGTAAAATTTTGTAGACATATCGAGACTAAATGGACTTGTGGACTAACCTGCTTTTTGCTTTGTTTTAGGCGACATTCCTAACTGGGTGGCCACCTCGCCACAGGAGCCCGAGCTGTAAGTAGATTTTTGTTTCCTTGGTCAGCTTATCCGCGCACCAAATCCCATCATTTGCCATCCTGAGATCCCATCTTCCCAATCCCTTCAGCTCCCATCCTGAGATCTCATCTTCCCAATCCCTTCAGCTCCCATCCTGAGATCCCATCTTCCCAATCCCTTAAGCTCCCATCCTGAGATCCCATCTTCCCAGTGACTCCCAGCCGCGTCATAACACACTCCTGGCCTGTTGCAGGACTAGTGATGGCGCTGCCTCGGTTGACAAGCTCGCCAAGGACCTCCTCAATCTTGGTTTGGTGTCTGGTGCTTCGACCTCGGCCAGCAATGTGGAAGCCTCAGTCGGCGCAGCTACAGGAGGCTTCAGTCCCAGCCAGCAGCAGCCGCAGTTTTTCGCAGTCCATCCTCGCACCGACTGTCCGCACGTGATCCAACCCGATAGCGTCACTCGCATCGCAGACGGCCGCGGCATTGACGCCGGCGCAGCCTGTCAGAGTTGCTCGGACTGTAGCGAGAACTGGATCTGTCTGGCCTGCTTGGAGACACACTGCGGTCGCTACGTGTCTGGCCACATGCTGTGCCACAGCAAGACTAGCGGTCACCCGATAGCTCTGTCTTTTAGCGACCTGTCAGTGTGGTGCTATCACTGCGACTCCTACATTATTTCGTCTGCGCTGGAACCAGCTCTGGCCGCTGCTGCCAATTCCAAATTTGGCGAGTGAAATTACAGTACATTAACAGTTCATTGCTACCTGTGATGCCATTAATTTCTTAAACAGTTAAATGAGCTGCTCAACTGTCGTTATCTCAGATACTAAGATTGTGTGAGATTGAGCAGCCATCCTCCCAGATCCCCAGACTGAGCTGCCAATCTTCCAGATCCTCAGATTGAGAACTCCCAGATCCTCAGATTGAGAACTCCCAGATCCTCAGATTGAGAACTCCCAGATCCTCAGATTGAGAACTCCCAGATCCTTAGACTTAGCTGCTATTCTCACTGATCCTCAGACTGAGCAGCCATTCTCCCAGATCCTCAGACTGAGCAGCCATTCTCTCAGATCCTCAGACTGAGCAGCCATTCTCTCAGATCCTCAGACTGAGCAGCCATTCTCTCAGATCCTCAGACTGAGCAGCCATTCTCTCAGATCCTCAGACTGAGCAGCCATTCTCTCAGATCCTCAGACTGAGCAGCCATTCTCTCAGATCCTCAGACTGAGCAGCCATTCTCTCAGATCCTCAGACTGAGCAACCATTCTCCCAGTTCCCTAGACTAAGCAGCCATTCTCCCAGATCCTCAGTTTAAGCAGCCATTCTCCCAGATCCTCAGTTTAAGCAGCCATTCTCCCAGATCCTCAGTTTAAGCAGCCATTCTCCCAGCTCCCCAGACTAAGCAGCCATTCTCTCAGATCCTCAGTTTAAGCAGCCATTCTCCCAGATCCTCAGTTTAAGCAGCCATTCTCCCAGATCCTCAGTTTAAGCAGCCATTCTCCCAGATCCTCAGTTTAAGCAGCCATTCTCCCAGATCCTCAGTTTAAGCAGCCATTCTCCCAGATCCTCAGTTTAAGCAGCCATTCTCCCAGATCCTCAGTTTAAGCAGCCATTCTACCAGATCCTCAGTTTAAGCAGCCATTCTCCCAGATCCTCAGTTTAAGCAGCCATTCTCCCAGCTCCCCAGACTAAGCAGCCATTCTCTCAGATCCTCAGTTTAAGCAGCCATTCTCCCAGATCCCCAGACTAAGCAGCCATTCTCTCAGATCCTCAGTTTAAGCAGCCATTCTCCCAGATCCTCAGTTTAAGCAGCCATTCTCCCAGATCCTCAGTTTAAGCAGCCATTCTCCCAGATCCTCAGTTTAAGCAGCCATTCTCCCAGATCCTCAGTTTAAGCAGCCATTCTCCCAGATCCTCAGTTTAAGCAGCCATTCTCCCAGATCCTCAGTTTAAGCAGCAATCCTCTTATTCAACAATTTTTAGATTATAGCCTCTGTGCTCTTGCTAGCTTTGCTGTAAAATCATACCAGTTGATTAACAATAAAACATACTTTTTAATACTACTTTTAAATTATCTGTACTGTTTGCATATTTAAAATGATTGTTCTTATTTTGTTTTGAACATTCTGTGTGTGATTTTTTTAATCACTTCCTATAATAGCTAATTTCTTTTATTGATTTTTTTGTTTTCATTCTCTAAATAATTTACTTAATTAAATATACGATGAAAACGGCTTCATGTAATGGTTTGCATGTTACAATTCGCTTAATTGAATTAAAACCGAAATCAAAGGCTTTTAATTTATCATCTGTAGTTGTCTTTTTACATTCTATTTTTCATCTCATATGAAGACATTTTAAATACTGATACTGCTTCATGCTGTATTCAGACACTGTTTCAGGCTGTATTCAGACACTGTTTCAGGCTGTATTCAGACACTGTTTCAGGCTGTATTCAGACACTGTTTCAGGCTGTATTCAGACACTGTTTCAGGCTGAATTCAGACACTGTTTCAGGCTGTATTCAGACACTGTTTCAGGCTGTATTCAGACACTGTTTCAGGCTGTATTCAGACACTGTTTCATGCTGTATTCAGACACTGTTTCAGGCTGAATTCAGACACTGTTTCAGGCTGAATTCAGACACGGTTTCAGGCTGAATTCAGACACTGCTTCAGGCTGTATTCAGACACTGCTGCAGGCTGTATTCAGACACTGTTTCAGGCTGAATTCAGACACTGTTTCAGGCTGAATTCAGACACTGCTTCAGGCTGAATTCAGACACTGTTTCAGGCTGAATTCAGACACTGTTTCAGGCTGTATTCAGACACTGCTTCAGGCTGTATTCAGACACTGTTTCAGGCTGTATTCAAACACTGTTTCAGGCTGAATTCAGACACTGCTTCAGGCTGTATTCAGACACTGTTTCAGGCTGAATTCAGACACTGTTTCAGGCTGTATTCAGACACTGCTTCAGGCTGTATTCAGACACTTTAAGCTCTGCTAAAGGGGGTCATTGGTTCTCTGCTGTATCAGGAGCCACCTTAGGCGCTTGATGTCAAGTAAAGTGAGCTAGTTCTAATTTACTTGTCTCTTCTGTTGTGTTCGATCAATATGTTTTAAGTCGTCACTGTCCTACCAGGGTCTTCAAATAATAAAAATTGATAGAGACTATTCCACAGCGCTGCCTGATATTTGTCGAACTATTTTCAAGTTGCTAAAGTCGATCAAGTTTATTTTTTTTATTAGTTGGTGTCATAAAAATTTTCTTGTTAATGCACAGTCATATACCAGTGCGTCGTTTTTCAGATGCTTTTGCTAACACTTTTAACACTTCTTCTGATTAAAGTACCGTTCGAAAGTTTCCCCTGTATCAGAAGTATATACTGTACTTTACTCTCCATTGACGAGTAGTTCCTTGTCTAGGTCATGGGTAACCAATCTCTTGTTCCTGAAGGCTCCGGACAGCCATCTCTTGTTCCTGAAGGCTCCGGACAGCCATCTCTTGTTCCTGAAGGCTCCGGACAGCCATCTCTTGTTCCTGAAGGATCCGGACAGCCATCTCTTGTTCCTGAAGACTCCGGACAGCCATCTCTTGTTCCTGAAGGCTCCGGACAGCCATCTCTTGTTCCTGAAGGCTCCGGACAGCCATCTCTTGTTCCTGAAGGCTCCGAACAGCCATCTCTTGTTCCTGAAGGCTCCGGACAGCCATCTCTTGTTCCTGAAGGATCCGGACAGCCATCTCTTGTTCCTGAAGGCTCCGGACAGCCATCTCTTGTTCCTGAAGGCTCCGGACAGCCATCTCTTGTTCCTGAAGGCTCCGGACAGCCATATCTTGTTCCTGAAGGCTCCGGACAGCCATCTCTTGTTCCTGAAGGCTCCGGACAGCCATCTCTTGTTCCTGAAGGCTCCGGACAGCCATCTTTTGTTCCTGAAGGCTCCAGACAGCCATCTCTTGTTCCTGAAGGCTCCGGACAGCCATCTCTTGTTCCTGAAGGCTCCGGACAACCATCTCTTATTCCTGAAGGCTCCGGACAACCATCTCTTATTCCTGAAGGCTCCGGACAACCATCTCTTATTCCTGAAGGCTCCGGACAGCCATCTCTTGTTCCTGAAGGCTTCGGACAGCCATCTCTTATTCCTGAAGGCTCCGGACAGCCATCTCTTGTTCCTGAAGGCTCCGGACAGCCATCTCTTGTTCCTGAAGGCTCCGGACAGCCATCTCTTGTTCCTGAAGGCTTCGGACAGCCATCTCTTGTTCCTGAAGGCTCCGGACAACCATCTCTTGTTCCTGAAGGCTCCGGACAGCCATCTTTTGTACATAGTTTCGTCGGGTAGCAAATTATTGAACTCGTTGGACATCATGTCTTTGCCATCTTCCTACAATTGCAAGTCACCTTTATCTTAAAAAACTACCAGCTCTCAATACCAGACAGAGTATAGTTTGTTCTCTGTGGCATGGAGATCACTCACCTTGTCGTCATCAACAGATTCCGCGTATAAGTTTGTCACTAGAACTGAAAGAGATAGTTTTTCGCGAGTAATTCAAATTTCTAAGAAACAAAAAATCAAGTAGTCTCTTGTTGGATGGATGCAGAGGGGTTGTAGTAACAATAACTTACCGCTAGCAACAATAAGCCACACGACGGCCCGCATTTTTCGAATGTTCTACAATTCAGAGGTCCTTCAGAATCTGTGAGAGTGGCTGGGACACTTCCGTGTCCCACTTTATATGCCATTTGGCGTTCTCACGGTCAGCCAGCAACTATAGAGCTCCTCAGTGTTAGCCGCCTTTTTTCATTCGACCAATCCAAAATCGATTGGCAGATCTAGCTCATTGGACAATTTTGCATTGTAGAACATATGGCAACATCCCGATGGCTCATCATGGCTTATAGTGTAGTGTGTTCTGTCAGAGTGATTCTGCAAATACAAAAACTGCAGTTGTCCATTTCCAACCACCTGTTTGTTCCGGCAATTTGCTGCATCAGCAAAATTGGCTCTAATATACTCGTATTTGCTGTTGACCATATTATGGTGCCAAAAATAATAAGCGCCACAGTTTTTAAGCCTTTCTGCAATGTTCTATTTTAAAAAAATGTCGCTACTCAAGATTCAAAGTCGATGACTTGATGAGAAGATGAGCAAGATGAGCTTCAAGAGCACTTTCGCAAAACCATTTCGGCCCTTGCTACTTTCTGATTAAGCAACCCCAGCTAATGTAGTTATTTCATCGGCCTAAACCTTCAATGATTAGATAAATTTCGAAAAGTTGACACTGTAGCTGATCCATGCGAAAATTCTGTGAAGTTACATCGGGCGCTTATGGCACGATACATGCCTTTAAAAGCTCAATCATCTGAAACTGTCTGACAGTAAAATGTTGTTCCTGAAACTGTCTGACGGTAAAATGTTGTTCCTGAAACTGTCTGACAGTAAAATGTTGTTCCTGAAGCTGTCTGACAGTGAAATGTTGTTCCTGAAACTCTCTAACAGTAAAATGTTGTTCCTGAAACTTTCTGACAGTGAAATGTTGTTCCTGAAACTGTCTGACAGTAAAATGTTGTTCCTGAAACTGTCTGACAGAAAACTGTTGTTCCTGAAACTGTCTGACAGTGAAATGTTGTTCCTGAAACTGTCTTACAGCGAAATGTTGTTCCTGAAACTGGCTGACAGCGAAATGTTGTTCCTGAAAATGGCTGACAGTAAAATGTTGTTCCTGAAAATGGCTGACTGTAAATTGTTGTTCTTGAAACTGTCTGGCAGTAAAATGTTGTTCCTAAAACTGTGTGACAGTGGAAAGTTGTCACTGAACCGGCGGACAGTGAAATGTTGTTCTTGTTACTATCTGACAGTTGAATGTTGTCACTGAATCAGTTACTCTTGAATTCGTCCATGTATTTTATACTTCAAGAAGACGTTTTTTTGCTTTCAAAAATATTTTTTAGACTCTCATTTACGAGAAAATTGAAAAATAGTGAAAAAGATATATTAATTTAACTTCAGTCCACCTTAATTCACTCGGATATTTTTACTGATTGGTCAGTCGTGCATTTATCTATCTATGGTAGGCACTATCGTATCGAAACTTAGCTTGAAGTAAAAGCTTTAGTCGCATGTACTTAAAATTTATTTTTTCTTACTTTCTTGTGTTTCAATTTAAATAGAAGCGAATATATGACTTTGGTTTTATCCCTGTGGATTAATGGACAGAGATTGGCTATAGAAAGAAATGACAATTTAGCCTAGCTGGGCAACCTGTACAGTCCAGTGGCTACAAAAGGCTGCGTACAGCTGTTCAGTCTGTGGACTGCAGGGGGTCCATATCTACCCCAGCAGATGCTGGGATACAGAAACTATAGCTTCGGAGGCTCTAGTCATTGTCTATAAGTCGTAAAAATTCGCTAAGGACTCAATTTAAATTAAAAATGTGAGTTATAAAACTTATTCAGCCTGTCATATTGGCACTTATATTGTTTGAACATCTTTGGCTTTTTGTGTCTGGACAAAGCTTTTAAAATGTCAGGTCTGATAAGTTTTGAGTTTTAATGATAATGTGCTGCTTGATTGCTGGACATTCGACAAGACAATGCGCTTGTCGGAAACGCTCTCTGGCCATTGTTTAGAGATAAAACATTCTAAAGATTTTTTATTTCATTTTTTGCGACCAAGATAATGCATCAAAGTACAGTTGTGTTTTAATTTGCCAATTGTCACAGTACCTGCGTCACTATGAGTAGTCAGTTAGAATATCGAACATAAAATAAGAAAAAAAATTATTAACTTAAATTACTCTGCACGTGTATGCAATTTTGAGTTCGTTGCAATGTCCTTAAAAATAACACTACCATATAAAAAATACGATTTTTATGTAATCCCCAATGACTGTCTCGTTAAAAGTACTCTTGCAGAACGGAATCCCGATTCAATTAATCAAATTCAAAAGGTATTTGCCGTGTGACATTCAGGCTATGCAAATGGGAACTTATCAAGGATGCAATGCGAAACCTCACGCAAAAGTACTCATTGAGTGAAGAAATCGTCAAATTGATTCAGAAACTGATTCGATAAAATTATTGGCTTCTAAAGCTTTTAATAATTAAATTCAGTTAAGCTAGATGACAGCCGACGTATCTAACAACGAGTTGTTTGATCATGTTTTATACCAACTATGTACGTACGGAACGAAAAATGATGCGATAAAAATAGGAGATAATTAATAAAAACAACACAAAAGCAATGTACGCTGTACAATGTACGTCCTGACGACAACATACTCCTTTCTTTACCGTCCAGCACAGGCTGCAACCGCGATAACAGCATCCACGGTTGAACAGCTTCATAGCGCAGGATTGTATAGGCAGATGCCTCGGTACTCCATCCAGCAAAGTGATTGGCTGCTTTGGGATAGCGACCATATTCATTCGGTACGCATCGTCATCGAAAAGCAAGCGGTTCATCACTCTGGCGACCTCACTCCGTCACCCGGCAGTCTTAGGTTGTTCGGCAGCCGGGGTCGAACTGCAGACGTTCGTCTGAAGGTTTGAAGCAGAAGTCCCAGGTATATAGGCGCCGCTTTAGCCACCGTCAAAGCGTTGATAGCGGAGCGGACCAGGCCACTGCCACTCGACCTCTGCCGTCGGGTACAGCGGCAGATACAGCGCTGATGGCTTCATCCACAGCAGCTTGCTGTCGCACGACTGACTGTTCAGTCCATGTACTGGGGGGGGGGGGGAACACCACACCCACCCTCAATTACCCCAGATAATGCTGGTACTTAACTTAACAGCTTGATGAACCGAAGCAAGTCAGCTTTCATGTGTCTTTCTAACGGACAGTGGAGTCCAGAGAAAATACTGAGATTTAAGAAAATTTGAGACAGCGCATACACATTAACTTAGGCCTCAGAATGAGTGGCAGACGTGTTTGCCTAGGTCGCACCAAGGTCCTGAGCTCGATTCTGTGGTGAGGCCACATTCATTTGGGGCGCAGCCGCTGAGAGAAGGCTTGAAGGCTTGTCTTGCAATTCAAAACCTTGAGGGCCAACCTCCGAGGCAAAGTGAAAGTGTGCACTGCCTGACGATGAGTAAGTCAGTAACTGTAGAGAACATAAAGTTTAAAAAAATTCGTTGTTATTGCACAACAGAATTAGTCCATTAATCTACCACTTTTGCCTGTCCTAAGAAGAGTTGCATTGGGAAGACTGCTTGAGGACGGAGTGTAACTAAAAAAATCGATAATCCTAAGCTGGAGTTGGGTCGCTTCGTTGCTAAGTGGTCTAATTAGCACACCATGTACTCTCCCGCAGTGTACTTGCTGCAATACAGTATGCATGTATTTACCAGATTAAACAAGTTTCGTATGGGTCTTATTTAGTGGCAATCAATACCCAACAGTATTTCTGAGAGTGAGCTTGTAGAGCTTGTAAATTTTCTATGCAGTATTTTTACTTTTTGAACATTGAAGATTATTCCATAACATTAGACTTATTACGAGCTCGTAGTCGCTTCATAAGCTTTTCTTTCAGTCAAATTACTCGAAAGCAATGCAAATAAATAACATGCAGAAATATAAAACTAAGAGAATGGGCTCACAGAGAGAGAGAGAGAGAGAGAAATAGCAGAAGTAGAAATGTACAGTAAAGCTTTCAGACCGCTGCCATTGGCGACCAGTTTGTATGGGTAGCTTGGTCTGACAGCTAGCTTGTGTGTATAGTCAGCGCGAAAATTTTCTGGGATAGAAAAATGAGCAGGACGAGAAGACTGGCTGCGGTCTACCACCAAACTGCTTGCTTGCTTTTAGCAAATTGAAGCCATTGCTGCGGGGTATTTCAGGGTATTTGGGGTCTATTCGAGACCTGTCTACCTGGCTCCATATAATCTAAAAATTGCAGTCTATTTTAGTTTTTATCAATTTATCTAACGTTCACAGTTGACCAATTCTGAACAATAACACTCCGCCAACAGATAGGACAATCAATCTCGGGCTTGCTCTGATAAATAATAATTCAGTAATTCAGTAAACTAGGTGAGTAACTATAAGCAGCTAGTCTGAAATGATTTAATGCTAATTTTTGCCCTGCTTTGTAGCCTTCTAAACCGAGAGACGTCGGGAGTTCGATTCTTACCGCAAGGTCAAAGAATTTGCGTCCCCGAGGAAGGAAAATGAATTTCTGATTAATTCCTAACTTATAAATTATTACCAGCATCAGTCCTAGCTGTCCATGGACTGAACAGCTGTACACAGGCGCGTCCAGCGCCGCAAATTTATCCCAAAATGACTAGCTGTTATTTCTATCCAGCATAACAATTAAATTATAATAAAATGTCCCAACGAATTGTGTTAAAAATTCTTTTGAAGATTGAAAATGACAGCTGAAGATGCGGAATGGCTGGAGGATATGCGCGAAACATTCAAGATGTTTGACAAGAATGGCAACGGAGAGATTGAAGTCAACGAGCTTCGGACTGTAATACAGTGCCTGGGTCAGAACCCAACGGAGAAGGATGTACAGGTCAGAAGGACGCTGAACCATTCGATTATTGACTTTCAATAATAATAATCAAGGACTGCGAAATATTCTAGCGAAAACATAATTTTCAGTTAATGATCAAAGAGTACGACTTGAACAAGGACGGCACGATTAATTTCGACGAATTCTGTCAGGTAAGCAAGCATTGTTCTTGTCGTCATCTAATTAAATCACGATTCTATTGATTTAGTAATTAGTTAATAAGTTTTACCTGGGCTGTTTGCAGTTCGCTATAGAGAGGGGGCGATTCTGCCCATTCCGCTGACTCCTGAGCACACACACACAGGTGTGTACATCTGCCCTGACTTTCTCATCGTCAGGCAGTGTACACTCTCACTGTGCCTTGGAGGTTGGCCCTAAATGGCGTCCCAAATTAATTTGGCTTCACCACAGAATCGAGCTCAGGACCTTGGTGCGAGAGGCAAACCTGTTTTAACCGCGCTGTGCCACTGAAACCCAAATAATAATAAAATATTCATTATTAAAATTCCATTTTCAGATGATGAAAAATCGAATCAAGACTGCCGAATCGAAGCAGAACGAGCTGAAAGTAGCGTTTCAAATGTTTGACAAGAACGGAGACGGGTGAGTCTTATTATTATTTTTTGACAGGGTGAAAAGTAAAGACTTTAATAATAGTAAAGGGTTACTAGTTCTATTATTATTAGTTACTAGTACTATTATTACTGAATAGTCAGACAGTAGTGTTCGTGTGTTGTTAGATATTGTTGTGAACCTGTTATATAGGGTTTTTAATCTGTTAGATAGGGTTGTTAACCTGTTAGATAGGGTTGTTAACCTGTTAGATATGGCTGTTAATCTGTTATATAGGGTTGTTAACCTGTTAGATATGGCTGTTAATCTGTTATATAGGGTTGTTAACCTGTTAGATATGGCTGTTAATCTGTTAGATAGGGTTGTTAACCTGTTAGATAGGGTTGTTAACCTGTTAGATATGGCTGTTAATCTGTTATATAGGGTTGTTAACCTGTTAGATATGGCTGTTAATCTGTTATATAGGGTTGTTAACCTGTTAGATATGGCTGTTAATCTGTTAGATAGGGTTGTTAACCTGTTAGATAGGGTTGTTAACCTGTTAGATATGGCTGTTAATCTGTTATATAGGGTTGTTAACCTGTTAGATATGGCTGTTAATCTGTTATATAGGGTTGTTAACCTGTTAGATATGGCTGTTAATCTGTTAGATAGGGTTGTTAACCTGTTAGATATGGCTGTTAATCTGTTATATAGGGTTGTTAACCTGTTAGATATGGCTGTTAATCTGTTAGATAGGGTTGTTAACCTGTTAGATATGGCTGTTAATCTGTTATATAGGGTTGTTAACCTGTTAGATATGGCTGTTAATCTGTTAGATAGGGTTGTTAAACTGTTAGATATGGCTGTTTATCTGTTAGATATGGCTGTTAATCTGTTAGATAGGGTTGTTAATCTGTTAGATAGGGCTGTTAATCTGTTAGATAGGGTTGTTAATCTATTAGATAGGGCTGTTAATCTGTTAGATAGGGTTGTTAATCTCTTAGATATGGCTGTTAATCTGTTAGATAGGGTTGTTAATCTGTTAGATAGGGCTGTTAATCTCTTAGATATGGCTGTTAATCTCTTAGATATGGCTGTTAATCTGTTAGATAGGGTTGTTAATCTGTTAGATAGGGCTGTTAATCTGTTAGAAATGGCTGTTAACCTGTTAGATAGGGCTGTTAATCTCTTAGATATGGCTGTTAATCTGTTAGATAGGGTTGTTAATCTGTTAGATAGGGCTGTTAATCTGTTAGATAGGGTTGTTAATCTCTTAGATATGGCTGTTAATCTGTTAGATAGGGTTGTTAATCTGTTAGATAGGGCTGTTAATCTCTTAGATATGGCTGTTAATCTCTTAGATATGGCTGTTAATCTGTTAGATAGGGTTGTTAATCTGTTAGATATGGCTGTTAATCTGTTAGATAGGGTTGTTAATCTGTTAGATAGGGCTGTTAATCTGTTAGATAGGGCTGTTAACCTCTTAGATATGGCTGTTAATCTGTTAGATAGGGTTGTTAATCTGTTAGATAGGGCTGGCAATCTGTTAGATATGGCTGTTAACCTGTTAGATAGGGCTGTTAATCTGTTAGATAGGGTTGTTAACCTGTTAGATAGGGCTGTTAATCTGTTAGATAGGGTTATTAACCTGTTGAACAAAGCTTTTGAAACGTGACACATTTCCAGAAGGATCAGCAGCAACGAGCTCATGGAGGTCATGACTAAGCTAGGCGAAAAGCTGACAATGGAGGAAGCCAAGGAAATGATCAACGAAGTCGACGTTAATCACGATGGCTTCATCGACTACAACGAGTTTGTGCAGATGTACACGGCCAATTGAGAAGGGCGACTTCGTCAATTAGTTTTGAATCTGGAATAGGAAATCCGACACGCGTATACTGTCGATGTGATGTTAATGTATTATTTTCAAACACGAAAATGTTTGAAAATAATCTGTTGCTATGCCAAAAATTTTTTATCAACAAATGTAATTAACACTTTCTATCTTTTTCTTTTACTTTGCCTCTATAAAACAAATATTATTAAAACCATCTTTCTATATTTCTTTAGCGCTTAAATAAAATACAAAATGCATCTAATTGGATTGCTGACCTGTTTATAATTAAAACGGTGTGACTAAGTGGTGCTGAGCATATGCACTCGGAACTTATTCAATGTTAATTATTAAATCGAGTACAATTGATGCATCGAAAATTTGATAGTGTTGTGCCGCAGCCCTCACCTCTGCCCTATCATTTTTCATCTCTTTCTCGTTCCCTCCCCCTGCCAGCAGGCTAGCGTGCCCCACCCCAGTTAATATTTATCGATAGTCAGTTTGACACGGTGGCGAAGCCGCGATTTTGTTACTAGGTTTACAAGATTTATTACTAGGCTAGAGTGGACACGAGTGCCGCAGTACAAGACGCTGCGAAACAAGCGGTACCAGTCTGGCAAGACGACTCCACGATTCAGCAAGTGAGGCGGAGAGGCCCTGGCGACATTTTATCTGCAGCGGCGGCAGGTCATCGACTAGTCTGACATCAATTCTCTGACGGGGCTGAAGCCGAGTATCAGTCTATACGTAGTTCTTCGCTGCTATTGTCAGCGCGCTACTGACACTCACATACTGACACTGCCGCCGAACCTGGCGTGGCGCTAACGGGCAGGCAACGTAGCTTCCGTGCTGTCAGCAGTTCGTCTACCTCGTTGGTCTGGTATCTGACGTCCGCGAAGATCTGGGAAGCGTCGCCGCGGGCTCGGCTGGGCTGCCTTTGGTTCTGTGAGGGTGGTCCTGGCGGTCAGAGGCGCAGCCGCGGAGAGAAGGCCTATAGGGGCTTGTCTTGCAATTTACGCCCTTGAGGCCAACCTACAAGGCACAGTGAGAGTGTACACTGCCTGACGATGAGAAAGTCAGGGCAGATGTACACACCTGTGTGAGTGTGAGTGTGTACCTGCTGCGTACAGTATTTGTGTGCGTGTGTGCTCAGGAATGGGTAGAATTGTCTAATCGCTGGCTGCAGGTCTAGTGTCATGCGAGTGCTATTAGAGTTATTAGACACCTAGAAGGTGGTGCTGTGTGCAGGCGGTGGTCGAGACCGTCCAAATGACGGACTTGCTCGAACAGCAAGTAATCGCAGCGCACGCCGGCCTGACCCGTCCGACTGGACTACTGGGTCGTCAACGACTCCGGCTGGCAGGTCACATCATCCGCGCCGAGTCCTGCGCTGCCCAAAGCCGGTGCAGGAGGTGCTGCTGCTCACACTGCAGGCACCCACTCCGGTGTTTTCTTACAGCCGTTAAATTAAATCAATAGGAATGAAGACAATTGTAGTTCCTGCTTTGAAAGCTTGATAATTTATTTGAGATACCAGTAAATGTAAAATTAAAATGTAAAAAAGAGCATAACAATGAACTTGGTAATCGAATAAAACTAGCAGCCAAGTAGAAGTAGTAAAACTTATCCGAAATATATATGCTCGCCAATTATAATATTGGTATTCAATACTTCTGTATTTTTTAATGGCTAAAAAAAGTGCGACAAGAGCTTTTTCTAAACTAAATGTTCATGGAAACTGATATGAAGTATCATAGGACAGTGCGGGCCAGTATAACCAGTCGGAAATATTTGTTTAAGTGCAGGATGAGAACCTTGCAGTTATCAAATGTGCCACGTACCACGTAGTTATTTAAAACGCTAGTTAGAAAATAAGATTGAGTGAATATGATAGTAATGCAAAGCAAAGGATAATATCGATTCGGATGATAATTAGATTGATTTGGTTATAACGATGTGTTATGTTATTCCGCTTGAAAAGTTAGTTTCAAATCTGTGTAGTATGTTAGCAGATAAACAAAAGAGAATGAATTCTGAAAATTTTGTCGAAGCGTTAAAAATATTGACAGTTTTGGTTAGTCAGGTAGTACGAGAAGTAGTAAGGCTGCAAATTAAACGAAAACTGGAAGTCGACATCGAAAGTAAAAAACTAGGAAATTCAAAGTAGTCTGCCACAAACCGCAAGTGTTATGCTCTGTGGGTAGCTGACAGCTCAGATGTACATCATCAGCTTGAGAAAGTTGTCCTGCTTCATAGCCTCCTTGGTCTTGATCATGGCTTCGTAGGTTGTAAAGGCGGTCCTCATTCGCACCGCCAGCAGGATGAAGTCCTCGAAGCACACGCTGCCCTTTACAGGGTCGGTATAGCGCATAGCAACCGTTTCAAACACCTTGTTGCAGAGATTGTATCCGGCTGCCTTCAGGGCGTCGCGCAGCTCAAAGGAGTCAAAAGAACCGTTGCAGTCTGCGTCCTTCTCTTTGAAAATGGTCTTCAGGAGGCGGATCTGGTTCCACAGCATCTTAAATTCGTCAAACTCCATGTAGCCAGACATGTTCAGATCCATAAGGGCGAGCATGCTGCGACAGGCTTCAGCGCTGAAGCCGGTGAAATCTTTCACCTCGCGACCGAACGACCGGTTGAGAATCTGCTGCAGCTGGAAGGCGTGAATGCGACCTGCCCCGCCAGAGAAACCATGAAAAGCCTGGCGCAGAGGCTCCTCGTTCTCCGCGGTGCTGACAGGCGCTGTGATTGCCGACCTCACCTCCTCCATCTTGTTCTCCGTGTCCAGCACGCTAGACAGGTTGGGCTTCTCTGAGAAGATGCGCAGTATGAACCTAGCCTCTTCATTCGGATTGAACGTCGATGGTATGATCGCGTAGTGTCCCGGGGGCAGTTTGTGCCGACCGCTGACTTCTCTCTGGTTGACGAAAGCAGACTTGTCTGTCTGACGATTGTAACGGAAGAATTTCTGATCCAATGGACCGTCACTCTGCTCCCGTAGCTGATAAATGGCGTAACCAATAGTAAAGTACTCGCCACCGACTGTTAGTTTTCGCACATCCTTCTGCATCAGGCCGACAATTATAGTGCCAAGGTTCTCGTCGTCCGAATCGTCTGGGTCAACAATCTCTACGCGGAACTGCTGGTTCGTGTGAAAGCTGTCGATAAAGTTTCTGCAGCCGCCGGCGCTCACGTTTCGCTTCCACTCGCCCTTCTCCAGGCACATTTCCCAACGGCGTTTCTTGGCAGCTGCGCCAGTTAAGCTGCTGGACATGGACTCTGGACTGAGATGGCAGATCTCTAGCTTAGTGAACTCTTGCACAAAGTCCATGTAGGCCATCCAGAACTCCCCGTCGTCACCTGCGTCCATTTGTAGTCGCGCCTTCTCATCCGCACTGACATCGTTCCACTTGGAACTGCGATCGCTCCAGTCGCCCTTCCACTCGCACTCGTTGCCCCACGGGTTGCGAACTCGCACCAGAGCCTCTTCCTGGCCGTTTTTCAGCTTGCAGTTGCGCACATCGGTCACTGAATAGGCGTGCCCGGTGATCAAACCGTTGTCCAGATGGCCCTCAATCTGTTCGCTCTCGATACTGCAGCCCATCAGAGACTCGCTCTTGTTAGCCTGGAACATAACGTTGAACAGGTCGGCTGGCGCCTTGTTCAAATCGAAGTTCTCACATAAACCACCGGTGAAATCCTCCATAGCTTCTGACTGGCTTCCGCCAGCGAGAGCCTCATAGCTGCCGTTGACCTTAGCATAGGCCTTCTCAAGTAGAGCCGACCAGAACTCATTGCGGTCCTGGCTGCGCATAAAGCACAAACGACCTGACTTTGTGGGAAGCCTGTCATCGATTACCACCTCCTTCCAGCGGCCAAAGTGCCAGAACCGGAAGCGGAACATGCCGCAGTAGCCGGAACCGAAGTCCTGATCATGTGGCACTACCCGCTCAAACAGTGTCCGATGCATCGAAAGAGAAGCAATTGAAGCCAGAAGCCAGCAGTCACCAAGTTCGCCCTGCTTAACGTCGAACCGGCTAACGCCATCGCTAATGAACATCGGCGACTGGCAGATTTCCTTTGGACGCTTCCACACGTACTTATCATTAGGCCGGTTAGGAAACAAGCTGCGACCATTAGCTGGGAAATCTGGATCTTCGTACAACTCTTTAGCTTGCACGTGCTTCCTTCTTAGCTCTTCAAAGTTGATCTTGGTTACGATAGCGCTCTGCTGGCTGTTAGCGGAGGCGACTAACGCACGAGGCGACTTGTTGGAGGACCCAGATGAAGGAGTTACCGAAACGGCCGGCTTCGACGTCGCGTGTTGCCGAGCCTGCGACTGAGCCTGCAGCTGTTGCTGCGGCCGCTCCTGCTGAGCTGCTGGTTTCTGGGTGGCCGCTGCCTTGGAATCACCTTCCGTGTTTAGGTACTCGCGCACAATTTGAACACGCGACATTTCTTATCCTTCGTTACCTTTCGAGCAAGTGTATCAGATTCGGAGTGGGCTCCCTCGAGTCCACCCCTCAGTTTCTATCAAATTTATAGCCCGTGAGCCATGCCAAATTTCAAATGGGCTAAACGAATGCCATAACGCTATTGAGAAAATACTCCAGGGCGCAGCATGAAAAGCTTCGCAGCCCATTGTTCTGGACTGTCTTTTGCTTCGACCCTCAACGTCTGTCCCAATAAAATACTCGTATAAGCGCCTAACACTATCTTGCAGTCACAAAACAATGTACATTTCGCGACTGTGGGTCGCGTTTACTCTCGTTTTGTTAATGCTTAATTGTCTATTGTTTGGCAATGGCATCAAGTGGTAATAAAGGCATCTATGTGCCGCGGCTTGCAGCTGCATGTATTTAATCAGAACAAATGCATCTTTTAAATTAAAAAATTACCTCTGCTATCAACCTGGATGGAAAAGTTGCTTTTATCGTTAAAAAATATTTTAACTAGACGCTTCAATTAACTTAAAACCTTATAGACTACTTAGTAATAATTTATTCAGATTCCTGATGGAAAGTTAAATTAAAAACGATGTTAAGACATTAACTCTCATTGAATGTTAAGGTTATTTTATTTTAGTATTTAGTATAATATTCCGAAACACCAATTAAAGTCCCAACTGCAGCGGAAAAAGCGCATACATTTTTGCCGAGATTGCTTGCAACTCAAGGTTTCTAGGCAAATTGCCGCTTCTTGTCACCGTAGATCGAGCCAGAAGGGTAAGAGCCAAAGTTTTCAGCTGTGTAGGATCCATAGCTAGTTGGAAACGATCCGTAGCTATCGTAGCCGAAAGAACCAAAGCTTTCAGAAGGATATGATCCATAGCTATCGTAGCCGAACGAACCAAAGCTTTCAGAAGTAAAAGATCCGTTGTCGAAGCTTCCCTTAAAGTAGCCCGGGAACGAGGAGCCATAGTTCCTCTTCTTGAACGAACTGCCGGCATCAAAGTAGGAAGGGTTGCCGCTGCTGTAGTACGACGGAAGGCTGTCAAAGCCGCTGCTGTAGTACGACGGAAGGCTGTCGAAGCTGCTGCTGTAGTACGACGGACGGCTGTCGAAACTGCTGCTGTAGTAAGATGGAAGGCTGTCGAAACTGCTGCTGTAGTTCGACGGACGGCTGTCGAAACTACTGCTGTAGTACGACGGACGGCTGTAAAAACTGCTGCTGTAGTACGACGGACGGCTGTAGAAACTGCTGCTGTAGTACGACGGAAGGCTGCTCTTGAAGTAGCTACTCGGGAACGAGGAGCCATAGTTCCTCTTCTTGAACGAACTGCCGGCATCAAAGTAGGAAGGGTTGCCGCTGCTGTAGTACGACGGAAGGCTGTCAAAGCCGCTGCTGTAGTACGACGGAAGGCTGTCGAAGCTGCTGCTGTAGTACGACGGACGGCTGTCTAAACTGCTGCTGTAGTACGATGGACGGCTGTCGAAACTGCTGCTGTAGTTCGACGGAAGGCTGCTCTTGAAGTAGCTACTCGGGAACGAGGAGCCATAGTTCCTCTTCTTGAACGAACTGCCGGAATCAAAGTAGGAAGGGTTGCCGCTGCTGTAGTACGACGGAAGGCTGTCAAAGCCGCTGCTGTAGTACGACGGAAGGCTGTCAAAGCCGCTGCTGTAGTACGACGGACGGCTGTCAAAGCCGCTGCTGTAGTACGACGGACGGCTGTCGAAGCTGCTGCTGTAGTACGACGGACGGCTGTCAAAGCCGCTGCTGTAGTACGACGGACGGCTGTCGAAACTGCTGCTGTAGTACGACGGACGGCTGTCGAAACTGCTGCTGTAGTACGACGGACGGCTGTCGAAACTGCTGCTGTAGTACGACGGACGGCTGTCGAAACTGCTGCTGTAGTACGACGGAAGGCTGCTCTTGAAGTAGCTACTCGGGAACGAGGAGCCATAGTTCCTCTTCTTGAACGAACTGCCGGCATCAAAGTAGGAACGGTTGCCGCTGCTGTAGTACGACGGAAGGCTGTCAAAGCCGCTGCTGTAGTACGACGGAAGGCTGTCGAAGCTGCTACTGTAGTACGACGGACGGCTGTCGAAACTGCTGCTGTAGTACGATGGACGGCTGTCGAAACTGCTGCTGTAGTTCGACGGAAGGCTGCTCTTGAAGTAGCTACTCGGGAACGAGGAGCCATAGTTCCTCTTCTTGAACGAACTGCCGGCATCAAAGTAGGAAGGGTTGCCGCTGCTGTAGTACGACGGAAGGCTGTCAAAGCCGCTGCTGTAGTACGACGGAAGGCTGTCAAAGCCGCTGCTGTAGTACGACGGACGGCTGTCGAAGCTGCTGCTGTAGTACGACGGACTGCTGTCGAAGCTGCTGCTGTAGTACGACGGACGGCTGTCGAAACTGCTGCTGTAGTACGACGGAAGGCTGCTCTTGAAGTAGCTACTCGGGAACGAGGAGCCATAGTTCCTCTTCTTGAACGAACTGCCGGCATCAAAGTAGGAAGGGTTGCCGCTGCTGTAGTACGAGGGAAGGCTGTCAAAGCCGCTGCTGTAGTACGACGGAAGGCTGTCGAAGCTGCTACTGTAGTACGACGGACGGCTGTCGAAACTGCTGCTGTAGTACGATGGACGGCTGTCGAAACTGCTGCTGTAGTTCGACGGAAGGCTGCTCTTGAAGTAGCTACTCGGGAACGAGGAGCCATAGTTCCTCTTCTTGAACGAACTGCCGGCATCAAAGTAGGAAGGGTTGCCGCTGCTGTAGTACGACGGAAGGCTGTCAAAGCCGCTGCTGTAGTACGACGGAAGGCTGTCAAAGCCGCTGCTGTAGTACGACGGACGGCTGTCGAAGCTGCTGCTGTAGTACGACGGACTGCTGTCGAAGCTGCTGCTGTAGTACGACGGACGGCTGTCGAAACTGCTGCTGTAGTACGACGGACGGCTGCTCTTGAAGTAGCTACTCGGGAACGAGGAGCCATAGTTCCTCTTCTTGAACGAACTGCCGGAATCAAAGTAGGAAGGGTTGCCGCTGCTGTAGTACGACGGAAGGCTGTCGAAACTGCTGCTGTAGTACGACGGACGGCTGTCGAAACTGCTGCTGTAGTACGACGGACGGCTGTCGAAACTGCTGCTGTAGTACGACGGAAGGCTGCTCTTGAAGTAGCTACTCGGGAACGAGGAGCCATAGTTCCTCTTCTTGAACGAACTGCCGGCATCAAAGTAGGAAGGGTTGCCGCTGCTGTAGTACGACGGAAGGCTGTCAAAGCCGCTGCTGTAGTACGACGGAAGGCTGTCAAAGCCGCTGCTGTAGTACGACGGAAGGCTGTCGAAGCTGCTGCTGTAGTACGACGGACTGCTGTCGAAGCTGCTGCTGTAGTACGACGGACGGCTGTCGAAACTGCTGCTGTAGTACGACGGACGGCTGCTCTTGAAGTAGCTACTCGGGAACGAGGAGCCATAGTTCCTCTTCTTGAACGAACTGCCGGCATCAAAGTAGGAAGGGTTGCCGCTGCTGTAGTACGACGGAAGGCTGTCAAAGCCGCTGCTGTAGTACGACGGAAGGCTGTCAAAGCCGCTGCTGTAGTACGACGGACGGCTGTCGAAGCTGCTGCTGTAGTACGACGGACTGCTGTCGAAGCTGCTGCTGTAGTACGACGGACGGCTGTCGAAACTGCTGCTGTAGTACGACGGAAGGCTGCTCTTGAAGTAGCTACTCGGGAACGAGGAGCCATAGTTCCTCTTCTTGAACGAACTGCCGGAATCAAAGTAGGAAGGGTTGCCGCTGCTGTAGTACGACGGAAGGCTGTCGAAACTGCTGCTGTAGTACGACGGACGGCTGTCGAAACTGCTGCTGTAGTACGGGTAGCCCTTGCTGGAGCTGCTCTGGTAGGATGGATAGCTAGTTGCGGAGTTGTAGCCCCCACCGAGCGAAGAAGACCCGGGCGCATAGCGCCTAGCAATTAGTGGTTTCTATAATAAAATAATTTGATTGAAGTCTGTTTTTTTTAAGGTGAGACAAGTGAGAAATATCTTAAAGGCACATGTTTTCAGTCTTACCGCATCGGCGATGGCCGAAACCAGAAGCAACAGGACTGTTATTAGGCAATGAATGCGCATGTTGCTTCAGTTCAGATTTGTTTCAAATGGCTTCGATTAGGCAAGTAACGCTGAATAACCAGCAGTTTGTTAATTGTCTGATTGATTTGGTTTGCTTCAATTTTATATCCTCAGCCTGTGATTGCACAGCTGCGTGAGGCGCCATTCTAAAATGGATTTTTTGCTGAAGTTGCTTCTCCATTCAATTATTTCAATTAGCACCTTGAGAAATAAAATGCATAGCTCCAATTGAGGTGCGCTTAATCAGCAGCAAATCAGCTCTTCGACTAATTGATTTCGCAGCAAGTGTCATTTAGAGTTTGTTTGCTAAGCAATCATCAAGTACACGCGCCTGCTTCTGTAAGCAACTTTTTCCAAGGCATTTTTATTGAATTTTCCACAAAACCACAGAACAAAGTTTGGGACACCTGTCATGAAGCAAATAAGGCTATTATTTGCACTTGAAAAACTTCTGTTTTGGGAAGTATTGTTAGCTACTAATATTTAATTTATTATTCGCTCCATTCCCAGCTGTATTTGTTGTACGAAGCAATGAATTTAGCCTTCATTTGGATAGATTAAAAGGACATGATGTCTGTCTATAAGTGAAAAAAACCTTTGAACTATGATTGCGGCTGTGTTTACATGTTTTTTATCATGTCTCAAGCTAATGTCTCACTCAAATCACCTACAGTTTCATGAGGCTCTCATCTGTCGGAGGTCAGTCTTATCACCTACAGTTTCATGAGGCTCTCATCTGTCGGAGGTCAGTCTTATCACCTACAGTTTCATGAGGCTCTCATCTGTGGGAGGTCAGTCTTATCACCTACAGTTTCATGAGGCTCTCATCTGTGGGAGGTCAGTCTTATCACCTACAGTTTCATGAGGCTCTCATCTGTCGGAGGTCAGTCTTATCACCTACAGTTTCATGAGGCTCTCACCTCTCACCTGTCGGAGGTGTGATAAAAGGAGGACTTAAGGGGTGATAAACAAGTCCATAACAAATAATGACCAGGTGCCAATTCAGGTGCTATTTACAGAAGTCCTCGATTTAACATTGCAATCGGCAAATTTATCCCCGAGAAAATTGTGGAACAATAAATGTTTGTTTAAAGACAGAGTGCGTATTCTCAGAAACTCATTTGCAATGCTTAACACTAAAGTCGCAACTGAAGCATTCAAAACGCATTATATTTTCCATGTATATATACAAATAATATTAGGTATTCGATCGAACTACCCTGTAAAAAATTCGGCTGCTTCTTCGGCGGGTTTTTTGTGCAAAATAGGAGTGGAATCTACCAAAATCCCCCCTATCTCACAAGAGTTAAAGAAACCACACAGGAAGCAGCCGATGTAACCGTAAATTGTGCGGAAACCGCCGAAGAATCACCCGAACCAGTGGCCTATGGGACAACCAGAGAATTCTTTACGGGCGATTCCCTCGGCGGTTTCTGAGCATGGAATATTCCAAACTGGAGGATTCTTTGGGTGATTCCATTTCGCCACCAAGTAGCACCGAGAAAACGCCCAGTTGGGTAGATTCTAAGCATGGAATCATCCGATTGGTATGTTTCCAGCGTTCGGCTGTTTCTTTTTCTGGAAACACCGCAGATTCCAACTGGAATCACCCAAAGAAACATCCCTATTTTTTAGCGGGTAATCACTAAAGCAATAATTACATAAGCTAGGGTAAGCAATTGAACTGTTCAATTCTAATTAGCATTGGTAGGCAAAAACATATTAGTAATTTCTACAAATCAAGGCGCAAGATCTAAAGGGCAGGCACATTGAAAGACACTCACTATTGTAACTTAAGTCTAATTTTCAGATTGAAAAAAGTAATAAGCATTTCTAAAATTAAGAAAGCGGCAGACAAGTAACCGTATTGGATGAGTTTCTTCTTGGCTAACAAATTGGTTGGTTGAACCTCCCATTGGTTAACGAGTTGATTGGTTGAACCTCCCATTGGTTAACGAGTTGATTGGTTGAACCTCCCATTGGTTAACGAGTTGATTGGTTGAACCTCCCATTGGTTAACGAGTTGATTGGTTGAACCTCCCATTGGTTAACGAGTTGATTGGTTGAACCTCCCATTGGTTAACGAGTTGATTGGTTGAACCTCCCATTGGTTAACGAGTTGATTGGTTGAACCTCCCATTGGTTAACGAGTTGATTGGTTGAACCTCCCATTGGTTAACGAGTTGATTGGTTGAACCTCCCATTGGTTAACGAGTTGATTGGTTGAACCTCCCATTGGTTAACGAGTTGATTGGTTGAACCTCCCATTGGTTAACGAGTTGATTGATTGAAACTCCCAATGGTTAACGAGTTGATTGGTTGAACGTCCCATTAGTTAACGATTTGATTGGTTCAACATCCCATTGGTTAAAGATTTGATTGGTTGAACCTCCCATTGGTTAAAGATTTGATTGGTTGAACCTCCCATTGGTTAAAGATTTGATTGGTTCAACCTCCCATTAGTTAACGAGTTGATTGGTTCAACCTCCCATTGGTTAAAGATTTGATTGGTTGAACCGCCCATTGGTTAACGAGTTGATCGGTTTAACCTCCCATTGGTTAAAGATTTGATTGGTTGAATCTCCCATTGGTTAAAGATTTGATTGGTTCAACCTCCCATCAGTTAACGAGTTGATTGGTTCAACCTCCCATTGGTTAAAGATTTGATTGGTTGAACCTCCCATTGGTTAACGAGTTGATCGGTTTAACCTCCCATTGGTTAAAGATTTGATTGGTTGAATCTCCCATTGGTTAACGATTTGGTTAACAATTTAATTGGTTGAATCTCCTAATTGGCTAAAGGGAATTACCAGATGGCTTTAAAGCAGGTAATTCACAGCCAACGGCGTATATATAATAATTATTATTATTACTATTATATCACTTTAGAAAGGTTCAGAAAATCGATTCAAATTGGCTTAAATTCACTTTTATTATATACGAATATGGCAATAGTTTTATTACTGGTTACTGTCGCATAACTAAGGAGGAGTAAAATCTCAGAAAATTAATTTTTTCAAGAACCTACATAAGGATGAGAATAGTTGTATTACGATTTTTTCCTAAAATAATATGTCAGTGGTCATCCCTGAAAAACAAACTACTTTGTATAAAAACAACCACGCGACAAAGCCATGAAAAATAAGTTTGGCAATAGTTCTTGAAAATTAACCATGGAAAAACTAATACAATTTAGTAAGAGCAATTTAGCATTAAGCATCGGCCATAATCTCCAACAGGAATAATATTATCCGTCCAATCTGCACAAACAACTGATAGAGAAATGACCCGGCAGTTTCTGAGTCGTTCTCAGTTCGACTGTGAGACTGTCCAGACTGGTACTTGCTGTCAAACTTATCGGAACTGCTCAACTTGGCCTGCATGTCCAGCTCATCTCTTATCCTACTGTAGTCGTCCAATAAGGCGTCGTGTCTATACAATTCCAGCGCAAAGCTGGTATTTTCGCAGCACTGCGGAGAGGCGTAAATCATTGCCGATATGGGGGCAAGAACATCGTCAGGGACAAACACCAGGTCCAATGATAAGTTTTCACTTTTCAGCTCGTATTCCTTCAGACTGGGATCTTTGCCAAAGCCGGACACGTATAGATCCGCGTCTCCTTGCAGAGAGTGCAGCACTAGCAACAATGGCGGCTTCTGATCAAATCTCACTAGACTGAACTGGCCGCTATCAAGGTGCCCAGTGTATCGCTTCACTAATCGACCAGTAGATAGAAGATATTGGACAAAGCCCTCTGTCATAATGTGGGTAGTTGCTACGCGATCAACTCCGCAAGTTAGTAGACTGAGAATCAGGGCTGGCAATAGTAAGGCTAGTAGTGAAGACATTGGTTGGCGAGCTGTGAGGCGAGACATGTCATAAATTTATTTAGCACCTTGGCTTGAAGCCACCTCGTTAAATTTCACCGTCAGGTATTAAATTAGTTTCGTCAGTTGGATATTGTCCAAGTTTGTACTTCTCGGCACTGCGGGACAGAGGAAATGCTTCTTTGTAGTGGCAGTAATTTTTTAAATTTACAATTAGAAACGATGACAAACATTTTTTAATACCTAATGACTAGACGTGGCTTCTTATCCGCAAAAACATACCTAGTCAAATCGACAAAGAACGTATTAAGCAACGTATTAACGAAACAACTTCTCACAAGTACTCTCTCCCTAGCACTGATATTTGCTTGCATCCTGTGCAACTAGCTGTCAAAGCACTGCTTTTTTAACTCATTCACAGAATCTTCCGGTGAAGAGAAGACCTGGTCCTCAAGAATCTGTATGCACTTTGGGAATAGAAATGAGTCGCATGGTGGCGGGACTGGACTGTACGATGTGTGAGTCATCAGTTGGACACCACCATCGGCTAGAAACTCGAGGGTCTTTGAGCCGTCGTGTGAGCAATGGCATGGTCGTGGTGCAGAAACACCCTGCGCATTCGGCACCTCTGGCTGACATTAGAAAAAACTTAGGGCATGCAGACCGCAAAGACAATACAGGTACATTACATTTAAAGACTACACCCATCACTTTCTTATTGTCAGGCAGTTTACACTCTTTCTGTACCATGGGGTTTCCTTCTAAAGTCAAACCAAATGTGGCCTGGTGTGTTTGAAACACATTTTATATGTGCTACTGATTTTATTGAGACAAAAAAATAACAAAGACAAACACGTGCCTTACATTTAGCTCAAATGCTAAATAGCTGCTATTACCTCATTTAAATTCAACAGGTGAAAAGCTGAATTCAGTCTAACAAAAATAAATAACCAAGCAAACAGCTAGATATAGTCTTTACTCGCAGATCATTGTCCAACTCTAAGCAATTTCATTAGCCGCTTTGATCTCAGAGTCAATGATATGAGCCAATGCGAATGAGCCGAGAAAGAATGCAGCACCCTTAACCATGGACCATTTCCACTGCTCAGTGTACCAGCTGAGCGCTGACTTCAGCCACGGATGCTTCGGCGGCTTCGGCGGCTGGCCGGGCGCTCCCTGCTGGGCGACCCGTGCCGCGGACATTGTCGAGGGAACTGGTGGTCGAAACATCACGATAATTGGCGAGCTAGTTGACTTGCTGAAAGGGGTTCGGTGGCAGAGCGGTTATCGCGTTTGCCTCTCGCACCACGGTCAATTCTATTCTAATTCCACGGCGAGGCCACATTTATTTGGGGCGCAGCCGCAGAAAGAAGGCTTGGGGCTTCTCGTGCAATTTACGCCCTTGAGGGCCAACCTCCAAGGCACAGTGAAATGTACACTGCCTGACGATGAGAAAGTCAGGGCAGATGTACACACCTGTGTAAGCGTATGCCTGCGTTCAGTATCTGTGTGCGTGTGTGCTCAGGAGTCAGCGAAATGGTCAGAATTGCCTCCTCGCTGGCTGCGGGTCTAGTGTCACCAAATGATGTGCCATTGCCCGCAGCCCTCCTGCAATTATTATTGTTATTAGGCTTGATGAAACCAAAGGTGCAACATGGTGTCTATCATTGAGTGTTCTCTTGTTACCTGCTATCTACACCTGGTGTCTATCAGTGTTCTATTACTGTTAACCTGGTGTCAAAGTGTTAAAATAAATTATAGAAAAGACGCAAGACTAAAATATTTAACAATGTGCATACATAATTCACAGCCATCGATTTCACTCGTGTCTTAGCAGCGTCTTAAAAATCAATAAATCATGAGTAGTATAGAGAGAACATGTTAAATATAACGAATAAATATAACGAACAATGACACAGTTTCATTAAAAGTTTCGTTTTTAACTCATGCAAATTGTAATCAACATTAATAAATACATTTTATAAAGACTGTTAAGAATATAAATGTCAATATAATACAGCCAAAGCTACTTATTTTAAGAAGGAAAATATAAAAAACGGACGGAAAATGTTAATTTTTACTCTATTCAAATAACAAAATTAACTAAACAGACGACAAAGAAAAAAAATTGAAGACTGATCGCTTCATAGTGTTCAAGGAATGGATAGTAATTTAGAAGAACTTCTAAAAAGACAAGAACATATTTTCCCCAAGAAAATTGTTGTAGAAATGCGTTTTTAAATAAGCAAAAACTAAGGAATGTGTTTAATTTCAAACATAGAAAGCAGGCGCCAACGAAGGGGTTGGTTGGCGGCACGATCAAAGGAAAGATAAGGTGGATTGTGGAAGGATGTGGTTGGTTGGCGGCACGATCAAAGGAAAGATAATGTGGATTGTGGAAGGATGGTGTTGGTTGGCGGCACGATCAAAGGAAGGATAGGGTGGATTGTGGAAGGATGGGGTTGGTTGGCGGCACGATCAAAGGAAAGATAAGGTGGATTGTGGAAGGATGGGGTTGGTTGGCGGCACGATCAAAGGAAAGATAGGGTGGATTGTGAAAGGATGGGGTTGGTTGGCGGCACGATCAAAGGAAGGATAGGGTGGATTGTGGAAGGATGGGGTTGGTTGGCGGCACGATCAAAAGACTGATAATATGGATTGTGAAAGGGTCGGCACGATCAAAGAACTGATGAGGTGGACGGAGGGGGTTGGTTGGCCGCACGATCAAATAACTGATGATGTGGATGGAGGGGGTTGGTTAGCGGCACAATCAAAGCAAAAACCAATGGGCAGGACGAATTACTAAGAAGTGTACCGCAACTACGAGTAAAACCTGCCTTATGAAACAATGTCATCACTGATCAAGCCGGACGAACACTTTCGGCCTAGAGAACACTCGAACAGCTTCGTCTAACTCGGCTAGCTGACGCTCCAGTTCGTTTCGACGCTGACGGGCGCGCAAAGTGTCGGCGGTAATTGGCAGCCGATTGACTTCGCTGAGCAGCTGTGCCTGGGCATCTCGCAGCAATCCCAGAGTCTTCTGCCGCTCCGCCTCGTCCAGGCGTCTGTGACCCTGCGGCTGCTCCGGATCCGGCTGAGAAGCCAGCTCAGCGGCTCGAGCCTCGGACCACATCTGTCTACGCTTCAGCAGATAGTCGGGCAGCTCGCCGCGACGATAACTATCCGGCGGCGCAGCCGAAGACAATTGCGAATTGGCGCCACCGAGGCGACTGCGCGACGAAGCGGACGCCGATGTTGGTCGACCCGCGGCGTTGGCGTTGGCGCGCACGAAGTCGATGTTGCTGCTAACCGGCGGCGTAGGCGGAGGTCGCGGCGGCCTTCCAGCTTTGTGCACCTGCGGCGACGCATTGGCTGGCTAGTACTAATTAAAGTGGCCCTCAAGAAGGAAACAGTCTCAAAAGAGCGAACAGGTAATTTTGTGTCTTATGGTCTAAGATTCGAACAAAAAGACAAGAAACGGATGATGACAAACGGGTCAAAAGGTCATGAAAGAAACGGATCTGAATGACAAGAAAGAAACGGAACTGAAGGACAAGAAAGAAGAACAAAAAAGACAAAAATAAAGAAAGACAACTCATGCTAGTCACACATTCATGCCTCACCGTGAGCTTGTGCTCAGGCGCTGTTCTTGGAAACGCGGGCACGGAATGATCGTCCAGCAGTGGATCGGGTCCGGTCTTCTCGTGGGCTCTCAGATAAGCTCCGGAATTCGGTCTCGAACCGGTGGCACTATCCGGCC
Source organism: Macrostomum hystrix (assembly GCA_950097015.1). NCBI lineage: Eukaryota > Metazoa > Platyhelminthes > Macrostomidae > Macrostomum > Macrostomum hystrix. Next base: position 25,620,807 of record CATNEN010000038.1, read on the forward strand.
TATATCGATAGCGCTCCGGCACGTCAGTGTACACCCGCGGCGCCACGTGTGAGAACTTGGCTTCCCGCTGTTCTCGACTAGAATCGGCAGCCAGAGTCGGCGTGTCGGCGCCGCTAGAAGAGCCGCGGCGACTGCGAGCGTGGGCGCTATTTGAACGCAGTCGGCGAATGTTCTCGCGAACATAGTCGCGAGACCCGTCTGAGACTGCGGGCGGAGGACTGCCTGAAGGGATTTCAGAACAGGCGAAAAGATGATTTTTCTGGTATCCGCGATCTGTCAAACAGATAACGATGTCAAACAGATGATATGCCAAATAGATGATGGGAAAGGCAGTTAGCGCGATTGATATAGAAATAGCAGACTGTCTCTAGAAACAATTACTTAGCATTGATATTCAACGCTAGCTAGCTTACCTGCCCTACCCCAAGGCAGCGCAGAGGCGGTAGCAGCGGCTGCAGCGGCATCGGCAGCAGCAGCAATTCTGCGAATGCGAGCACTTCTGGCCTGATTATCCAGATCCTCATTAGCCTGGTAGAGAGCATGCGATGGTATGGGCCCAGATATGCCCGAGGAAACCCAACCGGATGTGGTCATTGTTTGATTTCTAGCTGATGAATTAAGGCTGAAATAGTTAAATATTGAAATTTTGAAAGAATTCACAAATGTATAATAAAAGAAAGATTTTTATAAACTCTGTGTTAATATATTGAAATTGCTAGATTATAAACACTTAGTTACATTTAATAGCACTGACTAAAGTTCATTGTGGAAATTCACTAGATGCAAACTGTTTTCAGAGCAATTAAGAGCTGAAATTATAATAATGTATTATAGAAACTAAATATTTCTTCTTGCATTTTTGTTTATTGTATACTTGTAGCCATGTTTGACAAAACAAATCTATCCTAATCAATACAACCCATGAATATATTAGTTTTTTAGCTGGAATGTCTAATGCATTGTGTGATGTCTGCACTTTAGGATGTCTATGGCCGCTCTAGTTGTAGATTTTGACTTTTGGACTGTGAAGCAATCCCCTTTTTGCCCCAAAGTGAAAGCTAGTGTATACCCACTAAGCAGCTGCAGTATATTTCTTCACAGTTAGGCTTTGAGCCTGTGTTTACTCTTACAATACTAATAAACATGCTCTGATAGACAACTTTGACAATCACATTATAATCATGTAAACTAGCCAACCTTAACAATGAAATGAACTTTATAATACATAATAGTTTTATAGTTGTAGGCCTTTATAATTTGATATTTGAACTTAAACTGAATCCAACCAGTCTACATATCAGCAAACTAAAGTCAAAATAGATACTAGGCCCCTATATACAAGACACTAATGGATATTAGGCCTATATTAGCATTTTGTAACTTTTATAATATGAAAATTAGCTGAATATCAGTTAGAATTAAAATTACCTAGCTTTCTAGCTAAGTAATATTGATTAATAACTCATAAGACTTTTATATTTTACTTGGACTGAAGGAATTTATAGCTAAATACTAGGCCTAGTTACCTACCATTTTTTAATCTATGGACTAGAAGTTAAATGCAACTTAGCAACCATTGTTTCATGAAAGCCTTGTCTGACTAAAAATTACTGGTATCAAGTCTAAAAAATATTATTATGTATTTTTCTTTATTATATATTTTAATTTTAAAATTCTAGCTAGGTACCAACATAAATATATACTGGCCTAACCTAATGCTAAACACTAATGTCTAGAGAATCAAGCTAAGGCCTAGGCCCTAATTCTACAATAATAAACTGGATAAGCTAGCTAGGCCCCATAGTATGGATCATTTAGTATATTCTGGTATGCATCAGTGTTGCCTGCCAAATTTGATATACATGGCTCACAAGCATGCAGTGCAGTGCATAAGTGCACTAGCTTCATATTAAGTTGACATTCGTCAGCCTAATATGACTTAAAAAATTTCAACCCATAACAATGCGAGTATCTAATTAGGAAAACTATGACCAAAGTTTGCAACAGAAGTTTCTAACTGTTTCTTTCCCAGAATCTGTGTTTTATGTATTGAGTTCAGCTTCGTGAAGTAGGGCCCACATATCGCTGAAAAGTTTTTCTATGAAGTCACCTGCCCATTATTCCTATTTAAATTAGCACACTTCCCGAAAATACTCGTAAATAAGCAAATTTTTTGATAAATAACACGTGCAATCTCTTACTTGTACAAATATCAGTCAAGACATACATATTTTCTGCCAATTGTTTTATTTATTTTGATAAAAAATATAATTTAATAAAAATAAAATATAAAATAAAAATGAAAGTAAACAAAACAAGTCAATAATTTTATTCAGTTGGCTGAGGGCAATGTCATGGCAAAAAGGGCATTTACGACACCAGACCTTCCGCCAGCGAGTTGAGCATTCTGCCCATTCCGTTGAATCCTGAGCACAGACGTACACAGATACCGCACGAAAGCAATATACGCTCCGCTCACTCAGGTGTGTACATCTGCCCCGGTACACTCATCTCACTCTCGTGAGGTGAGTGTACACTCACCTCACGTCCTCACCGTGCTTAAAATATTGACATTCAATGGAGTTAGTACGACAAGCTTTTAAGCCTTCTCTCCGTGGCTGCGTCGACATCGAATGTGGCCTCGCCCCGGAATCGAGCTCAGGCTTCTCGGTGCGAGAGACAGACGCGTTAACCGCTCACAAAGCTATAATTTACAAAAATTTAAAATTGAAAAATAGTAGCTTGATTGAAGATCATTTTTTCGAAAAAAATTTCAAACGTTTTTTTGCGTACTATAGTTCATTTCTCAGTGTATTTCTTACAGAAATCTGGCAACAGGAATCAGAACCATAACTTTATCGTGAAATCAGAACTCGATGCGACGTAGAGAAATGTTGTCAAATTATAAACTGTCAAATGCAATGGCAAGCACTTAAAAAAACGTTAAGACGCGAAAATTTGAAACATTTTCATGCCTCTGCGCTTACGAGAAATAGTTAAAGCATACTTGAAAAACTTTTTTTTATAAAATGCCTGACAGGTTTTATACTTTTTCTTGATAGCTTAATTTATTCGAGTACTGTAAATAGAATCAAAAGCTAGTATTTAGTCACATTTAACCGACAACACTTGCACCACGGCATCCACCATTGATTCGTGCAGGCTGCATGCCTCATCGCAAGGCTCCAGTTTAACTAGCCAATTGCTATTCAGACGATTCCAAAGCGTAGATTTTTTGGCTAGCAACGGCTTAGCAACCGACTCTTTTTCCTGGTCGCAATCTTTCAATTGAGGATGGGTGAGCAGTGCCGAGTCAGCGAGTTGATAGTCGCCCCAATACCTGACAAAGGTGCACTGCTGAACATGCCGCTGTATATCGGCAAGCAGAAGCTCATTGGCTGCTCGGTCCATCACGGACAAGCAGTCACTAGCCGCATCCCAGTGCCTATGATCCCACTGGAACTGCGGATAGTCCAGAGCTGCCGCCGACAGCGTGAATGCCGCCGCAGCTGCTGTCACCTCCGCATCGCCGAATCGCGCAGGGGAACACTTGGCTTGGCCTGGCAAACGTCGGACAATGTCTTCGACAAGGCTCAGAGCTTCTGGCGAGTCGGGGCAGAGTTGGGCGAAGTTCCACCGAGCTCGAATGGTCTGGAAATGTTAAATTATGGATCATTTAAAACTTCGCAGAAGAAACGAAAATAACTTTCAGGAATACTTTAGGTTTTAAAAACACAATGGGATATTTTGAAACTTTATGGAATATTTTGAAAACTCAATGGGATATTATGAAAACTCAATGGGATATTATGAAAACTCAATGGGATATTTTGAAAACTAAATGGGATATTTTGAAAACTAAATGGGATATTTCGAAAACTCAATGGGATATTTCGAAAACTCAATGGAATATTTTAAAAAGTCAATGGGATATTTTGAAAACTCAACGGAATATTTTGAAAACTTATTGGGATATTTTGAAAAACTCGATGGGATATTTTGAAAACTCAATGGGATATTTAACTCAATGTGATATTTTAAAAACTTAATGAGATATTTTGAAAACTCAATGGGATATTTTGGAAACTCAATGGGATATTTTGGAAACTCAATGGGATATTTTGGAAACTCAATGGGATATTTTGAAAACTCAATGGGATATTTTGAAAGCCGCACAGTAATATCGCACTAACCTTATCATACATGCGTCGGCGATCGAAGGCGTCAATGAGATTGCGCTCAGTCGCACACTCATCGAAGCTATCAGCATCCGGTTCTGAATCTGGGTCGCGCGCCTCATTCTTAACCAGCGAATCACACGCATTTGTCAGTTCTTTGGCTAGCAACCGATGCGCGTTCGGGTTGCCGGGAAATTTACTAGCATACTCCGTTAGCAAATGTTCCAGGCGTCTGAAACTGTGCTCTCGGCTAGACTCGGAGGCTGGCAAGTGACTACCATGGTAGCATCTTCTAGTGCTTGAAATCTTAGCAAAGCCTTGGACAAAGATATCGTAAATATCCGCTTCAGCATTGCAGGCTGTTGAATATTCGCCACTACTACTGCAAGTAGTCCAACTGGAAATGATATCAGGCAGATTGCTCAGATATTCTTCTGCTCTATTCAGGTGATAATCATCTTCAAATTGTCGACTGGCTATTTGAGATTGGCACAATGGATCGTCCGAGCTTTCCGTTGAATCGCGCTTTCTCTTTCTCTGCCTACTAGCGCCCATTGTTTGCTGCCAAGCGGCTAGCTGAGCCAAGCCAAGGTAGAGCTGACTCAAACGGCTACAGCGCAGAGACTCAGGTGACGCGGCCACACCCTGACGGCTGGGGTCGCGCACAGTGAATAGAGAAAACAGACTGTCCCATCGATGCTGGCTGGCGAAGTACAGTTGTACCTGACCAGTGGTTAGGCGAGTAACATTATTTTGAACCTGAGTCTATACTCAACCTGAGTCTATACTGAACATGAGTCTATACTGAACCTGAGTTTATAGTCAACCTGAGTCTATACTGAACCTGAGTCTATAGTCAACCTGAGTCTATACTGAACCTGAGTCTATACTGAACCTGAGTCTATACTGAACCTGAGTCTATACTGAACCTGAGTCTATACTGAACCTGAGTCTATACTGAACCTGAGTCTATACTGAACCTGAGTCTATACTGAACCTGAGTCTATAGTCAACCTGAGTCTATACTGAACCTGAGTCTATACTGAACCTGAGTCTATACTGAACCTGAGTCTATACTGAACCTGAGTCTATACTGAACCTGAGTCTATACTGAACCTGAGTCTATACTGAACCTGAGTCTATACTCAACCTGAGTCTATAATGAACCTGAGTCTATACTCAACCTGAGTCTATACTCAACCTGAGTCTATAATGAACCTGAGTCTATACTCAATCTGAGTCTATACTCAACCTGAGTCTATACTGAACCTGAGTCTATACTGAACCTGAGTCTATACTCAACCTGAGTCTATACTCAACCTGAGTCTATACTCAACCTGAGTTTATGAAATTCTGCTGAAATGGCATCTGGAGATCAGGGAATCTGCTTAAATGGTACCCGAGGATCTAGGAATCTTCCTAAATTGCACCTGGGGATCAGGGAATCTTCCTAAATGGTACCTGAGGATCTAGGAATCTTCCTAAATTGCACCTGGGGATCAGGGAATCTTCCTAAATGGCACCTGAAGATCTTGGATTTCAATCCTATGGCCCTCACCTGCAGCAGCATATTCTGCTTGTCTGGCACTGTTAGGCGGCGCAAAGCGGCAATGAACTGGTTGAGTAGTTGGTGCTCTGAATGTCTGGCTAGCAAATGCAGAGAGCAGCGCCACAGGATGGCAGGACAGGGCTTGCCGTGCATTATGTACCGCAGCAGCAACTTAGTAGCTCGACTGTACCTGCCTCTGTGCAGGTCGTCCACAATGCCCAGGACTAGCACGGCTGCGTGAGAGCACCTGAGGATGCGGGCGGGAAGACTGTATATTAGAATTATGCGATATTGTGTGTTGGATTAACCAAATGGGATATTGTGTGTTGGATTAAACAAATGGGATATTGTGTGTTGGATTAACCAAATGGGATATTGTGTGTTGGATTAACCAAATGGGATATTGTGTGTTGGATTAACCAAATGGGATATTGTGTGTTGGATTAACTAAATGGGATATTGTGTGTTGGATTAACTAAATGGGATATTGTGTGTTGGATTAACCAAATGAGATATTGTGTGTAGGATTAACCAAATGGGATATTGTGTGTTGGATTAACCAAATGAGATATTGTGTGTAGGATTAACCAAATGGGATATTGTGTGTTGGATTAACTAAATGGGATATTGTGTGTTGGATTAACCAAATGAGATATTGTGTTTTGGATTAACTAAATGGTATATTGTGTGTTGGATTAACCAAATGAGATATTGTGTGTTGGATTAACTAAATGGTATATTGTGTGTTGGATTAACTTAGTGGGATATTGTGTGTAGGATTAAGATAGTGGGATATTGTGTGTAGGATTAACGTAGTGGGATATTGTGTGTAGGAATAACATAGTGGGATATTGTGTGTAGGATTAACGTAGTTGGATATTGCTTGTAGGATTAAACCAGTAGCATATTATGCGTAGGATATAGTCTTTGTGCAGTTGCCAACCTGGGCAGGAACCGCATATCTCCGGTGACATTGAGTCGAGCATAGTTGGAGCCGCCAAGCATCGGGTTGAGCATCTCGGATTTGCCGCATTCGCTGATGCCGCCAGAGCTAGCTAGCAGCAATGCCGCCGCAACCCTGCGAAGCCGACGAAGCCGAACCTCCCTGATCGACTCGTCATCCGCTACGGCGTCAACCTCGTCGGCACTGCCAGTGCCAGTCAACAGAAAGCGAGACCAAAGCCTCTCCTTCTGTTCTTCGAGTGACTTAAATTGATTTTTATAACACGGAATATAAATTCAGGGCCCTGATTTGCTCATTTATAACTTCGCTAGTTTTATTAGGGTTATTGTTATCATTCGGTAACATCATTCGGTTATTGCTTTAATAATTTCTTGAATATTTGTAAAAGTTTGCTGTTAAAAGAAGCGAAAAACAAATAGGCTTGCTAGATTAATAAGGAAGATATTTTTTCTTAAAAAGATTTATTAACTTAAAAACACTTCCGCAGAGCAAACTTTATAAAAAACTAGAAAATTACAACGAATGTACATTGAGATTAAAGAGATCCAGTATTGGATCTAAGGGAGAATGCATTGGAGATAAATACTCAAAGTTAACTTGCAGTGAAGAGTACATTTAGGGGTAGAGAGGTCTAGGGTTGGCTTGAAATTAGTGTATATTTAGGGGTAGAGAGATCTAGGGTTGCATGGCTTGTAACTAGTGTACATTAGGGGTAGAGAGATTTAGGGTTGCATGGCTTGTAACTAGTGTACATTTGGGGTAGAGAGATCTAGGGTTGCATGGCTTGTAGCTAGTGTACATAAGGGGTAGAGAGATTTAGGGTTGCATGGCTTGTAACTAGTGTACATTTGGGGTAGAGAGATCTAGGGTTGCATGGCTTGTAACTAGTGTACATTAGGGGTAGAGAGATCTAGGGTTGCATGGCTTGTAACTAGTGTACATTTGGGGTAGAGAGATCTAGGGTTGCATGGCTTGTAACTAGTGTACATTTGGGGTAGAGAGATTTAGGGTTGCATGGCTTGTAACTAGTGTACATTTGGGGTAGAGAATATAGTTAATGTACAGCGATTTCACATCAAGCTATTCGGTCAAAAGGAAAAAATTGTTTTCGCGGCAAGAAGCATTCTTTTTAATTGCTAAATAAACATGTATATTGTACACAAATTTTGTACACACTCCTCAATTAATCTGTTCCCTCCATCATCTGTTGAATGACATGCCTTAGCACCACTTTGTAGTCTCGACTGTACTGTACTGTCGAAACTTTACGACGCTTTCTAGAAGCTCGCTGCGCCGTCACCGAAGTGGAACCAAGAGAATCAGCTCCTTTATTAGACAACGACAAGCTAGACATCCTGGCTTCTTTCCGAATTCGCTTCAATCTTTTACGAACCTGACGCTCAGTAGCTGCGATGGCTTCTTCAGCATCCGTGGTCGAAGACGCTTCGATTGGCGGTAAGGACGAAGCTTGCTGGGGCATTGTTGGCTGCACTTCGGTCTTTCCTGCCAGTGTCAAGCCGGCCTCAGTCCAGCCCAACTGTTCTAGAGCTGAATGAAACAGAGATTCGCATTCTTTCACTAATTTAGACAACTCAATCGCTTCAGGTGTGGCGTGCTCAAGCAGTGATTGCTGGGATGCATGCTGCTTCGGCTGCTGCTCCTGGAAGATTTGTTTCAGTAGCAACGAGAAATTAACAATTGCCGACAAATGCTTAAGCTAAAATATAAAATGGCAGCTGCGATTCTGACTGCTAACCCTGCTGCGATTCTGACTGCTAACCCTGCTGCGATTCTGACTGCTAACCCTGCTGCGATTCTGACTGCTAACCCTGCTGCGATTCTGACTGCAAACCCTGCTGCGATTCTGACTGCTAACCCTGCTGCGATTCTGACTGCTAACCCTGCTGCGATTCTGACTGCTAACCCTGCTGCGATTCTGACTGCAAACACTGCTACGATTCTGACTGCTACCCCTGCTGCGATTCTGACTGCTAACCCTGCTGCAATTCTGACTGACTGCTAACCCTGCTGCGTTTCTGACTGCTAACCCTGCTGCGATTCTGACTGTCAACCCTGCTGCGAGGATGACTGCTAAAACCCCGCTGCGATTCTGACTGCTAACCCTCCTGCGATTTTGAAGATATAAACATCTGATTTAAAAAAAATGAATTTTTTTTCAGTAGTCTCCATTTTTTCATTCTAAGAATTGATGTTAGTAAAAACTGCCAAAAAGGCACAATAGAAAACTATTTTACTGGTATGTACTTTTAACTGTCGCACAAAAAATTCCAGACGACACTACTACTAGTAAGTAGCTCGTACCTTAAAAGCTCAAAGAGCAACTGGACAGATAAAAAACTTTTGGACGGAATGTGAAGCAAGAAAAAACGTTACAAAATCATTGAAATTTCAAAGAACAATGCGCTGCACCATTGCTTACTTCGAAGTACTTTTGTGGAACAGCAATACAAACAGATGCAACAAACTCGGGTAGAAAAAAGTTAACATTTTAGAAAATTTAACTTTTTAAGCAAGGCAAAAATGCTTTTAAACTAACTGCCAGTTCCGATTCCATTGAAGCGTAAATTAAAATGATTACTACATTTTTCTATTGTTTGTTTTAGGTTGGAAAAACAAAAATATGGCAAACAGCGATTTGTTTTTTATTTAGAAAATCGGTTAAACCGAGGTTACACTTGAGAATGAAAATGAAGATAAAGATTTTCAAGGAATTCGGGTTAATTTGGCTGAGCTATTTAGAAAGTAGGTAAAAACAGAAGTCTGGGTTATTATTTATAAAATAATATTCAATAATTGAGACGGTTTGGGATCACAGATTTGAAAGTTGGGATTTTAGACCATTTGGAGACTTTAAGGAGCTTGGAATGTCAGTTAGGGATTTCATGTAGTTTTGGGCGATAAGACAGGCTAGGATTTCCCACAGTTCAGCATTTCTCACAGTTTGGGATTTCTCACAGTTTGGGATTTCTCACAGTTTAGGATATCTTACAGTTTGGGATTTCTCACAGTTTGGGATTTCTTACAGTTTGGGATTTCTCACAGTTTAGGATTTCTCACAGTTTAGGATTTTAACAGTTTGGGATTTGTCACAGTTTGGGATTTCTCACAGTTTAGGATTTTAACAGTTTGGGATTTCTCACAGTTTGGGATTTCTCACAGTTTGGGATTTTAACAGTTTGGGATTTCTAACAGTTTGGGATTTCTCACAGTTTGGGATTTTTCACAGTTTGGGATTTCTCACAGTTTGGGATTTTAACAGTTTGGAATTTCTAACAGTTTGGGATTTCTCACAGTTTGGGATTTTTCACAGTTTGGGATTTCTAACAGTTTGGGATTTCTAACAGTTTGGGATTTCTAACAGTTTGGGATTTCTAACAGTTTGGGATTTTTCACAGTTTGGGATTTCCCAATACAGCAAAATCAGTAGCATCAGTCACAACTAGTCGTCAATATCGTCAAGACCGTTGCGCCCGTTGTCACCATTCGCAGCCGCAGCCGCAGCCGCCTCAGTACGCCGCAGATCTTCGGCAATCTCAGCTCTGTCAGGCGCCAGTCTGGCAGCTTCGCGCAATTCAACAACAGCCTCGGCGTGGGCGTCCAGGCCACAGAGGGCGGCTGCCCTGCGGCAGTGAGCCCTGACGCGGGCCAGCCTGTTCTGCTCCACCGGCGGCTGAAGCAGTTCCAAAGCCTTGGACGCATCTTCCAGTGCTTTGAAACAATTGCCGAGGCGCAGGTGACAAGCGGCCCTATTGGAATAGAGCGAATGCAATTCACTTTTCAACGCGATTGCGTGCGAATAGGCGTTGATGGCGGCCAGATAGTTGCCAGATGCGAACAGCCGATTGCCTTTGTCCCGCAGCCAGACGGGATCGCGCTCCTTATCCGACAGGTCTGCGGCCTGACCGGTTTCCGACAGTTCGGCGGACGCAGCGTCAGCTAAGCGACGTCGCTCGGCTTGCTTGCTGAGCCACTGGACCGAGAATTTTCGGGAGCGTTTTTTGCGAATAATACAAAATAATATTATAATAATTGCAGGAGGGCTGCGGGCAATGGCACATCATTTGGTGACTGTAGACCCGCAGCCAGCGAGGAGGCAATTCTTCCCATTCCGCTGGCTCCTGAGCACACACGCACACAGATACTGCACGCGGGCACACTTCACCCAAATTGCACAACACGCCCCAAGCTTTGCCTCCGCGGCTGCGCCCCAAATTCATGTGGCCTCGACGCGGAATCGAGCTCAGGGACCTTGGTGCCAAAGATGAACGACCACTCAGCCACGAGTGCTGACCTCCTAAAACCACTGCGATCGTGTACACTGCCAGACGATGAGAAAGTCCAAGCGGATGCGACAGTTATCATAACAATAATTATGAAATCGCCAGGCCACCGACCTCCTCTTCCAGAGCCTTCTGCGACTCGCGCTCGGGCGTTGGAAACACCCGGGCAGTGAAGCTGACACCGATCCGGCCCGGCTGCCGAACACCTAGCACCGACTCAACTGGCTGACGCTTCACCTGGGTTCGATTCTCTTTAGAGCCAGAGTCTTCCTCGGCTAAGAAAATCTCCTCGCACTGCGGCTTAGCTGGGACAATTTCCAACGACTCGTCCGTAACCGCAGCGGCTTGGAGTTCCTCGCGAAACACGCGCCTAGCGTCCTGACGCAGCCGTTCCTGTTTGAGTCGAAATTCTTCCAGTTCGCGCATCGCGGCGTCCCTTTCAGCCTGCTTGGCCGATTCGATTCGGGCCCTATCGGCCTCCTCCAGTCTCATCTGTTCGCGCAGGCTCAGCTGTTCGTTGGCTCGATGGCCGGCCCGAGCGGCCGATTCGGCAGCCCGCAGGCGCTCGGCTAGGCGAGTCATGGCCCTCTGACGGATGTCGCGAGTGACGCTCTTGTCGTCTGCAGTTGAATGGATTTAAAAAGTTCTACTAATGTGGAACCCACCAAGCCTTCTCTCAGCATCTGCGCCCCATTTGAATTTGAACTTGCCGCGGAATCGAGCTCAGGGACCTTGGTGCGAGAGGCAAATGCGTCAGACCGCTCTGCCACTCACCCCCTGACTGTTTCACCTACTGACTGCTCTACTTTAGTTTAAAACATTTTGTTTATATTCGTTTTATTGGAAAACTGAAAAAATCTCTACATTTCAGTCGTAGCCTGTGCGTTGTGTTATAAGTAGGGAATTAAAGAATAACTTTCTGCGAAGAAACCTGGAGGATAAAACTTCCCTCTTGCTTTTTAACATACAAAACCCACAGTATGGCAAAATTGGAAAAAAGACCGAAGAATAACAAAAAATTACCAGCTTGGTCAATCATGAGATGAGTCCAGGCAGTTGACTGTAATTTAGTGACAGTGACCTGCATGACGCCACTGTCAGCTACGCAAGCAGATTCATCCTCTGAGACTGGCTGATAAAAGAAACACTCGAATATATAAGGCGGAAACGAGACCTGTGAAAATTCAATGGTTATTAGCAGACTGGGTTAGCAAAACAGAAGCTAAAAGTTTAAAATATATAACAAGTAAATATTCATAAATTTCCTGTGCTACAAAATACCTAAAAGTTATTTACATTTTTTGTTTATTTGTTATTTAACATTAAATCAGACAAGAACTAAAAATTTAATATTTTATTTTCACATTTTTCAATGCATAACAAAGGATTCAAAAGATATTGTGTAAAAATTGTCTTCGTTTTTTATACTAGGAAGTAAAAAAGAAATTCTTCAATTTATTTGAAAGATTTTATTGCATGAAAAAGGAAAATTTACAGTGCTTTTAATTTCCTATTCAATTTTTTTTCAGAAATTTGTAGAAAATTATTAGGTAACAGAAATACAAATTGTTAGCCTATGGTCATATGAGAAAAATTAATGTTAAAAAAGTAATAATTGTTATGATATTGATAACTAGTAATGAGTAATATAGGCCCTATGCTTAATACTGATTAAGTGATAAAACAAATAGTTTAAGTTAACTAAAAATCTTTTACCACTTTTGATTTAAAATAATAACATTTAAATACCCATAAAGACATTTCAAAGTTGCATATATTTGAAGGGGAGATCAAATTTGGGAAATCTAGTATCCATTGCACTTTGTAAAGCTTGAATTGGTAGTCATATGTCTAGCAATTGGCATCGCAAAAATCCAAAATAGAAGTTAATGAGCTAAGTCTGGATATTCTCAGCCTTGCAGCTATAGTCAATTGCTTGAAAAAACATAGGCCATACTCAAGAAAGCCAACGATGTGATTATGTCAATGACTATAATATAAGATTCTTATATGATATCACTGATATAGCATGATATATTAGCACAATTTTAAAATTAAAGGTCAACACTAGGGTAATGTATCATCAACCAAACAAGAATGTGTATTTTTTTAACTTCAAACCTAAGCTACAGATTTTCTATTTAAGATATCATGATAAATCAAAAGCCAAGTTATAGAAAACAGTTACATCTTTCTAAAAAGTATCTGCTTTTGCTATTTTGTCAAATAGAAAAAAAGTTATTCCTGCTTTTTATCTAAAACCGAACAATGATTTTCATGTATCTTCAAACCAAACAGAGAATTTGATGTTTGCTTTTACAATTTGAGTGAGTGGTTTAATCTTATTTTAAGGAGTGAACTATCATGAATTATGTCATCTGAAAGCATTTTTCATGCTCTATAAATAACTACATTTATGGTCATTTAATTGGCAAGCAACCATATACAATCTTCATCTAAAGTACATACTGAAAAAATGTAGTTAAAAAGTATGCTTTTGCAATAAAAATTTCTACTGAAACATCAATATCTTTCTTTCCTCTTAATGCTTCATTGCACATCATGCCTCAGCTTGTAGATAATTTCTTCAACTTTCAAATTAGTTGTTCTGTGAAACACAATAGCTTGTTTCATCTTGCACAAGACCAAGAAAGGAGTCAAAATTCTTGTTCAGTTTTGAAGATACACTGTTCGGTTGATGATACATTACCCTACTTCATAGCAATTAAATCTCAAAACTAAATGCAACATTGCCCCATACAGAAGATCATACATGCGCAACACCCGGCCGACCTGGCCGAACTGGCTGGGTGAAATGAGGGCCAAGCAAGGTAAGTCGCAAAAACCAATCGACCAAGTGCAAAAAAATCAAAGGGGGGACCAAGGGACAAAAAAGGAAGGGGTGAAGAAAAGGAAAAAGGGGAGAGAAAAAGAGAGCAAATGAGAGCAAACTAAGTTGTAAATAGAGCAATGAAATGAACTAAGTCGCAAATAAGAGCAAACTAAGTCGCAAATAGAGCAAAAACTAAGTTGCACGGCCGGCTAAGATTTGGGAGGTTGCGCATGTATGCAGAAGATAAATATAAATAGGAATAGGTAGGCCTAGCTAGTTATGACCAGTTTAGAGTAAAAAAACTAACTTTTTGTGCAAAACCTAGATGTTTGTCTACCTTGGACTTGACAGATGAAATATACCTACAATGTGAGAAACTATAGAACTAAAAAACTATCAATTAGAGTTGTTACTATCTTATAACACTTAACTAAAGATGGTAAAATGAATACACAATCTAATATGTAATTTTTCGATATATAAATACCTATCACAATATCCACTTAGATATGCTAAGTTTATAATTTTACTTACTTTTAAATATTCGGATGTAAGCACAACATCAACCTTAGATGGTGGAATTCCTTTTAGTGGAATTGAGACAACGACTTTTTGTTGACTATCACTCCATTTATAGTCCTTGATAAAGATAGGCATAATTGTTACAATTGGGTCTTTATAAGTAAGAAAAGAACATAAATAAAAAACTTATCTAAATTATTAGGCTATTTTTTAGTTCAGGCATGATACAAGAAAGTTGTTTTATTGTGATATTACTGCATGCATTAAATGAGATAAATCTATGCCACACGGGTTGCCACGACACGATCACTACACTAAACCCGACGGTCGTCGGTCGACGGTATGCGAACCATAGAGTTTGAATGCGCGCCATGTAAACAATGTAAGCACATAACATATTAACGAAATAAGGCCTAAAAAGAAACATTATTCGATTAATGCTTAATTTTATAACTAAATATTGAAACAGCGTACAAGGTAAACTTTAAGAGAAAAAACGACTAGACACAATTTTATTTTGCATACCGTCAATTCCTTCAGTATTTCCTTTGGAATATTAGTTCGTTTCGACTTTTTGTAAAAAGCTAGTTTTTAAGCAAATGTCAGTCTCTCTTTCTTTTTCTTCTAGACTTTGATAAAAGTGTTGTGCAAGCATCTTTTGAGATATTTACTTTTGTTTCTATATTGTGTTAGCGAGAAAAGTGTACGCAGAGTTCATGCAATATCGGTGCAAGGCTACTAGGAATAAGATCTATAGTATGAGTAGGTCTACTCCAGTGGTTCTTGTATCGGTGTTAAAGCATAGCGTACGTAGAGCGAGCCTTTTCAATCAATATCTATTTTTATAACACTTTAATTAATAAAAAGGTGAGAAGTTTACAGCTAGCCGGTACGTGTGCCAGCCAAGTCGAACCACCCCGCGAACTCTACACTGATGGCCAATCAATTAAATTGCGACCCGACTTCGCTGGTTTTCTACCCCGGCGAGTAGACCAAATCTAAGCCTGTAGACAGTGGCCGCAGGTCTAATGCTCATTCCACGCAGGCTTATAATTAAGCTGCCAGCCTGACAGTCACTGTGTAAATTCTAAAAGATCCCCCCCGCTCGAAAGCCTCTACGGCCTGATTCGACTCTGCACTCTCAGTGAGAAGCAAGAGACGCGCTGGGCCCAGCCTGTTTGTCCCACGCGTTCTCGAATACAAACTACTTATCAAGTTAGATACCATGCACTCGTCGTTCCGCGTCTTCAGAGTGCGCCGCTGGTCATGTGTGCAGGTTCAGATAGCCGGTTGTCAAAGTAAGTAAGTGCTCTCTTCGGTCGGATCAGACTCCGCCGTCTGGCAGGATGCTAACCCATAATAGTATCTGTCGGATCGAAGACAGCAGGGCCTCTTCCACTGAGTAGGGTGTGGGTTTGGCCAGTTTTTTCAAGCTATCATATCCAATCCTTTCAGGGGGTCGGTGTCAGAGCGGTTATCGCGCTTGCCTCTCGCACCGAGGTCCCTAAGTTCGATTCCACGGCGAGGCCACATTTATTTGGGGCGCAGCCGCAGAGAGAAGGCTTGAGGACTTGTCGTGCAATTTACGCCCTTGAGGGCCAACCTCCAAGGCACAGTGAGAGTATACACTGTCTGACGATGAGAAAGTCAGGCAGATGTACACACCTTTGTGAGCGTATGCCTGCGTACAGTATCTGTGTGTGTGCAGTGCTCAGGAGTCAGCGAAATGGGTCGAATTGCCTCCTCGCTGGCTACGGGAGTAGCTTATACTGTCGCTGAATTTTAATTGTGCCATTTCCCACAGCCCTCCTGCAAATATTATTAGTATGCGTATGCTGAACAGCTCGATATAAACATTTTCATGGTTGAAATCCGATAGATTCGATACATTAGATTTTGTAACTACTTTGTAGTAGAAAATTTTTCTTGTTGCGAGTAGATTTTGGCAATAAAATAATGTAAAATACTCTAATCAAAAGCAGTTTTTAGTCATCGCGACGCTGAAAAATCAAGTTGTGCGGTCCGGGCGAGTGTACCACTCCGCCGCCAAAGCGCCTGATCTCTTCTAGTCGACTTCGCTCGCTCTCCGGAATGCTGATGCGAAAGGCCTGCATCAGGGACACGGCAAACAGGAACAGCTCCATCCGCGCCAGGCTCTCTCCGAGGCAAGAGCGCTTGCCGATGGAGAATGGAATAACTTGCTCAGATGGACGAAACTTTCCCGCAGCATCCATGAATCTGTCCGGATTGAAGGCATTCGGCTCGGGAAAGCTTGTGGCATCGAAGTGTACAGCTTGGAGATTAGCTATCACCACCGTGTCCTGAAGATGGAAAGTGGGTTTGAGAGTTTAACTGAGAACATGTTATAAAAAAATTGTATGTGCTAAAATATTTACACAAGGGTCGCCACCACCACTGGGGGCACTTCCAAGGGCGGCCGCTAAACACACACGCACATATACCGTACGCCAAACTCACACAGGGTGTGACATCTGCCCTGAATTTATCATCGTCAGGCGGTGTGCACTCACCCTGTGCCTCGATGGAGGTTAGCCGTCATTGGGCAGGAATTGAAGGACAAGCCTACAGGAGCTAAGCCTTCTCAGCGCGGCTGCGTCCCAAATGAATGTGCATGGCCTCACCACGTATTCGAGCTCAGAGAGTTAATACGGTGCCCTTAAATGACACGCTCACCTTTGGAATGAAGTAGCCGAGCAGCTCCGCGTCAGCCGTGGTCCTGTGCGGCACACCGGTGGGCACCAGGGTGTAGTAGCGCTGCGCCTCCAGCAGGAAGGCCTCGATAAGTGGCAGGTTTGGTCGGTCTGCCATCGCAGGCGGCCGGTCGCCCAGATGGTCCCGAATGTAGGCAGCCAAGCGTTCCTGCAGCTCCGGATTAAGGGCCAGGTGAAGAGCTATCCAGCGCAGACTGTTGGCCGTGGTATCCGTGCCAGCAACGAAAAGATCGGCTATGCTCACCTGAGAGGTAATTTGATGAGTAGATCATTTTGATTTTTTTGTGCACAATACACAAAGTGGATCGACTGGCGGAGCGGTTACACACTCCGGGGTCTGCCGAAACGGCACAATCGAATCTCTTAAGTATCTTATTGTACTGAATTGTCGCCTATTGTGGGTAGCATGAACAACATCTAAACAGCAACCTGCAGATTCTTGTCGCTGAGGTGCGCCTTCGCCTCTGCCGGTGCGTCAGCTAGCCGTTGCCGCTCAGCCAGGAAGGCTTCTATGAAGTCGCGAGGCTCGTCTGCCGTATTGTAGCCAGCCTGCTTGGCGTCGATCTGGCTCTGGCAGAAACTGAACACGGACTCAAAGAGACCGATCATCTTCTTGGGAAATGGCAAGTTCAGCACGCGCTCCGGTGACAGCAGTCGTTGAACTGCCATCGCAATCGTTAAGCTTGGCTTTCTAGAATCCATCGAACCCTGCGTGATCTTGTTGATAAGGTTCAGCTTCTCCTCGAAGGTTGGATCTTCATCGGCAACTCGGCTGCCAAACACCAGACTGCAGATGACGTTAGACACGGCCTTGTTGAATGGCACCGACGTTGACGTCGGTTGTCCATTGGCCGACTCCAGTGTCGTCACCAGCTCCTGCGCCTCGCGGGTGATTGTCTCCTCCGAGCCGGACTTGCCGAATCCGAAATCGCGCAACGCGTGCAGACTGAAGCGCCTCAATTCCTTCCACTTCGGCCCGTCCCCAGCTAGGAAGCCGCTGTTGTCCATGACCTTAGTCGTGAACAGGTTCACCTGCCGACCGGAGAAGTCGCCTGACTGCGCCAGAAACGCCTGCCTGACCGCTTCGTAGCTGTTCAGGACGCAGATTCGTCTACCATCCAACACGAAGGTGCAAATTTGGCCGTACATTTGCGGAGTCTTGAGAATCCAACGCCGCATGGGGAATTCCATCCACAATGTGCTGCCGAAAATCGGAATCGACGGCGGACCCGGGGGCAGCTTAGCGGACGCTCGGAGCTTCGTCAATAGTAGGTAGCCCAACAGAGCCGCCACAACTGCTATGGCTATGCTCAGCAGGTCCATTATTTAGTTCGAGCGTTAGCCAAGAGTCCAAAAGTTGAGATTTGAATAAAAGCTTTAGGCAGCTTTTTCACTGCCTTTTAAATTGACATTGGCCTTATCAGGGAGTTCAAGGTTCAATTAAAAGTAGCGGGTCACAAACTTTTTGTATTGCCTGATTAAATAATTCAATAGAAAATAAACACATGTAACCTTTATTTCTGCTTTCAATTCAATGTCGAAATGTTAAGGTCTGAAGCCCCTTAGTATTTTGTGTGACATCAACTAGTCTATACGTGTTATGTGTTATAGTTATACGTGTATCTTACGATTCGGCTCCAAATTTTATTTTTATCAAGAGCTTAAAATACGTAAAATTTAGGCGTTGCAACTTGGTTTGTTACCATAATTTGATTTAATTTACTTTGTTTACATAATTCTTGGTTGTTTGGTTGAAGGCTTATTATGAACTATGAAGTGCTCCCATAAAAAACTATGCGATTCATCAAAATTATATCGCAGTGCTTCATCATTCAGGGAGACACGGGAGACATGAGACGGCGGATATTGAAACCGGATACTGTACTTTATCGGAATAAGCGACGCGCCGGATTTGGGAGCTTCGAGGGCCGCATCTGGCCCGGGCGGTGTCTCATCTCTCCCGTGTCTCATCTCTCCACAGTGTCTCATCTCTTCCGTGTCTCATCTCTCCCGTGTCTCATCTCTCCCATGTCTCATCTCTCCCGTGTCTCATCTCTCCCATGCCTCATCTCTCCCGTGTCTCATCTCTCCTGCGTTTCATCTATACCATGTCTCATCTCTCCCGTGTCTCATCTCTCTTGTGTCTCATATCTCTTATATCTCATCTCTCCCATGTCTCATCTCTCCCGTGTCTCATCTCTCCCATTTCTCATCTCTCCCATGTCCGATCTTTTCCGTGTCTCATCTCTCCCGTGTCTCATCTCTCCCATGTCTCATCTCTCCCATGTCTCATCTCTCCCATGTCTCATCTCTCCCATGTCTCATCTCTCCCATGTCTCATCTCTCCCGTGTCTCATCTCTCCCGTGTCTCATCTCTCCACAGTGTCTCATCTCTCCCGTGTCTCATCTCTCCCATGTCTCATCTCTCCCGTGTCTCATCTCTCCCATGCCTCATCTCTCCCGTGTCTCATCTCTCCTGCGTTTCATCTATACCATGTCTCATCTCTCCCGTGTCTCATCTCTCTTGTGTCTCATATCTCTTATATCTCATCTCTCCCATGTCTCATCTCTCCACAGTGTCTCATCTCTTCCGTGTCTCATCTCTCCCATGTCTCATCTCTCCCGTGTCTCATCTCTCCCGTGTCTCATCTCTCCCGTGTCTCATCTCTCCCGTGTCTCATCTTTCCCGTGTCTCATCTCTCCCATGTCTCATCTCTCTTGTGTCTCATCTCTCCCGTGTCTCATCTCTCCCATGTCTCATCTCTCCCGTGTCTCATCTCTCCCATGCCTCATCTCTCCCGTGTCTCATCTCTCCTGCGTTTCATCTATACCATGTCTCATCTCTCCCGTGTCTCATCTCTCTTGTGTCTCATATCTCTTATATCTCATCTCTCCCATGTCTCATCTATCCCGTGTCTCATCTCTCCCATTTCTCATCTCTCCCATGTCCGATCTTTTCCGTGTCTCATCTCTCCCGTGTCTCATCTCTCCCATGTCTCATCTCTCCCATGTCTCATCTCTCCCATGTCTCATCTCTCCCATGTCTCATCTCTCCCATGTCTCATCTCTCCCATGTCTCATCTCTCCCGTGTCTCATCTCTCCCGTGTCTCATCTCTCCACAGTGTCTCATCTCTCCCGTGTCTCATCTCTCCCATGTCTCATCTCTCCCGTGTCTCATCTCTCCCATGCCTCATCTCTCCCGTGTCTCATCTCTCCTGCGTTTCATCTATACCATGTCTCATCTCTCCCGTGTCTCATCTCTCCCGTGTCTCATCTCTCTTGTGTCTCATATCTCTTATATTTCATCTCTCCCATGTCTCATCTCTCCCGTGTCTCATTTCTCCCGTGTCTCATCTCTCCCATGTCTCATCTCTCCCGTGTCTCATCTCTCCCGTGTCTCATATTTCTACAGTCAGTGCGGCCTACTGTCATCTTTTTGGTTCTCTCTTTGGCCCGCAAGCTAATAATTTTGCCGACCCCTGTGCTATAGAGATATTGCCATAGTACGAGTACTTCTAAATATAATTTCTGACATAACTCACATTGCACTTTAAAGCATAGAATGCCCAAGGACTTTGCAAACCAAAAACCTATATTATTTGTAAGTCATTTGCTTCCGCGAGTGCGAGAGTACTTGAAATCACATTGCGAGGCACTGATTTAAGGCTTGGAAACACGCAGCTCAGTCGAATATGTAAAGCTGCAACAGCTGTGACCCGCGCGTCAACAACAGGTGTACACTGGCTTGGAATAAGTTCGTATTTAGAAATACAATCAATGCAACTAATACACAAATGCGTTGGTGTGGGAGTTTAGCTAGAGCTTAAGCTGCATTTTACTGTACTCATGCAGCTAGGTTTTCATTAGAAACCACTATTGCCTGGCAACAATAAAAAGCAACAATAGAGATTACCACATATATGTATATTGTGCTAAAACGATTTTTAGAAAACAGCTTGCTAATTGACAAAAGTTTCCTTGTTTACCTTAGCTCCAAAGCTCTCTCTTGGAAGTCGACGTGCAAGACAAGTTTCTGTGAAAAAGAAAATGTTTATTATGCGCTTGGCTTGATACATAGTTTAACAAAGAGTAGCTTAGAAATCACAAATATCTTATTATCTCATCTACAACATCTGCTTAGTACATCAACGTAGAATCTTCAGATGTGCATCTACCACATCTACTAATGTACATCTACTACATCCACTAATGTACATCTAATACATCTACTAATGTACATCTACTACATCCATTAATGTACATCTACTACATTCACTAATGTACATCTACTACATTCACTAATGTACATCTACTACATCCATTAATGTACATCTACTACATTCACTAATGTACATCTACTACATTCACTAATGTACATCTACTACATTCACTAATGTACATCTACTACATTCACTAACGTACATCTACTACATCCATTAATGTACATCTACTACATCTACTAATGTACATCTAATACATCCACTAATGTACATCTACTACATCTACTAATGTACATCCACTACATCTACTAATGTACATCTACTACATCTACTAATGTACATCTACTTCATCCACTAATGTACATCTACTACATCCACTAATGTGCATCTACTACATCCACTAATGTACATCTACTACATCCATTTATGTGCATCTACTACATCCACTAATGTACATCTACTACATCTACTAATGTACATCTACTTCATCCACTAATGTACATC
This sequence comes from Macrostomum hystrix, assembly GCA_950097015.1. NCBI lineage: Eukaryota > Metazoa > Platyhelminthes > Macrostomidae > Macrostomum > Macrostomum hystrix. The sequence goes on from CATNEN010000038.1 coordinate 25,642,611, forward strand.
TACTACATCCACTAATGTGCATCTACTACATCCACTAATGTACATCTACTACATCCATTTATGTGCATCTACTACATCCACTAATGTACATCTACTACATCCACTAATGTACATCTACTACATCTACTGATGTACATTTACTACATGTGGATATGCAGGACATATACATATTGCACGTCTAACAAACAAAATATATTTACGAATGCATAGAAAATGACAGTATGCACTATTTTAGTATTTTTGCTCTAAAAAATCAATAGAAATTTTGAGTATTGCTTATAATTTCTTTTTTTAATCCTAACTTTATCAAACTTTCACATAGTCTTTTTTCATTGTTTCAGCTATATTCCGTTTTCTATGAGATCATGTTTGAGTGGTCAGTATTTTAATCGATATTATGAGCTGGCTGATATAATCTAAGAATATTTATTTCAATGGAAAGTCATTCGAGCAAATATCAGTAAATTATTTTTCCGTTAAACTTTTCTTTTGGAGAAATAATAAACTTTATTTCACTGGACGACACCCACGCGTGAGCCGTGTCGCTACACCATGCCAGACATTTTTTAATCCATACATGATGGCAGCGACTCCTAAGGGCACAGCAGGACAGGGACATCAGGTGCGGACCACTTGCGCTCCCTCTCTTCCCCTTAAATGGAATCGATTGATTGGCAAATCGCGAACACCCCCCGCCCAATACAAAGCCAATTTTGCCCGTCTAAAAAACACCATTTAATCCCATATGCTGGCAAGATCCCACTGCCCTGCTAAACAGCTTTCGATTTGAAAGACAAAATACGATAATCATTTGATCCAATATAATGTCGTAAGTGAAATAAATTATTCAGTTTTTTGTTTTAATAAGCAGTCGGTACATTGTTTGTGTCAACACATCCAATTTTCAGGGACGAAAAACAGCAACTTTACGACAAGGATGATGGCAAACCCTTGCCTGATAAGAAATATACGGAGGACAATGTATCTAATGATGAGTAAGTACATTCTGTCTTTTGTAGACAGTTATTTTGCAACTTCATGTCATAATCTACTTAATATACTTGACATCCACACCTAATCTACCTCCACATCAATATCTGATCTACCTCCACACCAATATCTGATCTACCTCCACATCAATATCTGATCTACCTCCACATCAATATCTGATCTACATCCACATCAATATCTGATCTACCTCCACACCAATATCTGATCTACCTCCACACCAATATCTGATCTACCTCCACATCAATATCTGATCTACCTCCACATCAATATCTGATCAACCTCCACATCAATATCTGATCTACATCCACATCAATATCTGATCTACATCCACATCAATATCTGATCTACCTCCGCATCAATATCTGATCTACATCCACATCAATATCTGATCTACATCCACATCAATATCTGATCTACCTCCGCATCAATATCTGATCTACATCCACATCAATATCTGATCAACCTCCACATCAATATCTGATCTACCTCCACATCAATATCTGATCAACCTCCACATCAATATCTGATCAACCTCCACATCAATATCTGATCTACCTCCACATCAATATCTGATCTACATCCACATCAATATCTGATCAACCTCCACATCAATATCTGATCTACCTCCACATCAATATCTGATCAACCTCCACATCAATATCTGATCTACCTCCACATCAATATCTGATCAACCTCCACATCAATATCTGATCTACATCCACATCAATATCTGATCAACCTCCACATCAATATCTGATCTACCTCCACATCAATATCTGATCTAACTCCACATCAATATCTGATCTACCTCCACATCAATACGTAATCTACCTCCACATCAACACCTGATCTACCTCCACATCAACACCTAATCTACCACCACATCAACACCTAATCTACCACCACATCAACACCTAATCTACCTCCACATCAACACCTAATCTACCTTCACATCAACACATGATCTACCACCACATCAACACCTAATCTACCTCCACATCAACACCTAATCTACCTCCACATCAACACATGATCTACCTCCACATCAACACCTGATCTACCTCCACATCAACACCTGATCTACCTCCACATCAACACCTGATCTACCTCCACATCAACACCTGATCTACCTCCTACTCGTGTCTACAATCTACAGCTCTAAAATCGACGAGATGAGTAATTTACCCCCTTCTCGGCATCATTTCCAATTTTTTCCACAACTCTAAAAACTTTCAGCTCGTTGGCAAAATCAGACCCAGATGATAGCGGTGAATGCAAAAGCTACAATGGACCTGAGCCACTGTCCAAATGCAAAATATTGCTTCTTAATTTGTCCTTCCTCGGTTTAAACCTGATGTTCCTCGTGCTGTCTGTCGAAGGTAAATCTTTTAACCTTTGGAATTGTCTGATTCTCAAACGTCAAATCCAAAAACCTGAATCCCAAACTCCGAATCCCAAACTCCAAACCTCAAACTCAGAATCCCAAACTCCGAATCCCAAACTCCAAATCCCAAACTCAGAATCCCAAACACTGAATCTCAAACTCAGAATCCCAAACTCCGAATCCCAAACTCCGAATCTCAAACTCCGAATCTCAAACTCCGAATCCCAAACTCCGAATCCCAAACTTCAAATCTCAAACTCCGAATCCCAAACTCCGAATCTCAAACTCCGAATCTCAAACTCCGAATCCCAAACACTGAATCTCAAACTCCGAATTCCAAACTCCGAATCCCAAACTTCAAATGACAAACTCCGAATCCCAAACTCCAAATCCCAAACTTCAAATGACAAACTCCGAATCCCAAACTCCAAATCCCAAACTTCAAATGACAAACTCCGACTCCCAAACTCCGACTCCCAAACTCCGAATCCCAAACTCCGAATCTCAAACTCCGAATCCCAAACTCCGACTCCCAAACTCCGAATCCCAAACTCCGAATCTCAAACTCCGAATTCCAAACTCAGAATCCCAAACTCCGACTCCCAAACTCCGAATCCCAAACTCCGAATCTCAAACTCCGAATCCCAAACTCCGAATCCCAAACTCAGAATCCCAAACTCCGAATCCCAAACTCCGGGAAACCCGAACTTTAAATCCCGAATTCCAAATCCAAAACTCCGAATCCCAAACTCAAAATCTAGAACTAAAAGTGCACGCTAACTGAATCGAATTGCAGTTGTGCCAGCTCAGGTGGAAGCCATGGTTGGCTCAGGCAGCAAAGGCTCAGTTCTTGGCGGCATGGTCGCAGGCGGGGCGGTGCTGACCTTCTTGTCCGGGCCTCTCATCGGCATGCAGAGCGACCGACTGGTGTCCCGTTTTGGTCGCCGTAGGCCCGTTATGGTCGTGTCGACGCTGTGTCTTTGGTTAGTCTGCAATCGGGGGGATGAGTGGCGGGGCGGTCTTCCACGTCTGCCTCTCGCACCATGGTCCCTGAGCTCGATTCCGCGGCGAGGCCACATTTATTTGTGTGGCAGTTGTCAAGTCAGAGCAGATGTACACACACCGCCTGTGTTTTTAATGAAACATAAAAAGTGTTTCATTCTGAAAAAATACCTTGTAAAATCAATATAAGTGCAAGTGTTGTGTTAGACAGAAATTAGTTTGTTTTCTTTCATTAATTTGGCTTTGGTTACCGTTTCAGCTTGGGCCTTCTTGGAATGGGTTTCAGCGCTCCAAAAGTGCTCTTGTGAGTTCAACAGAATTTTTCTGAAATCATTTTATCCACAGGTTTTATCAACTTTCATTTTCTTTGCAGCAAAACTCGCGACGCACTCAAGAATGGAACCTTGAGCACTAATAGCGAAGGTGTTGTGAGTACAGATTTGTGGAAATGAAAGCGTTTTTTTTGCCTAACACATTCGCCATTTTTTAACAGCTTGAGCATTCCATCTAACAGGTCGAGCATTCCATCTAACAGGTTAAGCATTCCATCTAACAGGTTGAGCATTCCATCTAACAGGTTGAGCATTCCATCTAACAGGTCGAGCATTCTGTCTAACAGGTTGAGCATTCTGTCTAACAGGTTGAGCATTCTGTCTAACAGGTTGAGCATTCTGTCTAACAGGTTGAGCATTCCATCTAACAGGTTGAGCATTCTGTCTAACAGGTTGAGCATTCCATCTAACAGGTCGAGCATTCTGTCTAACAGGTTGATCATTCTGTCTAACAGGTTGAGCATTCTGTCTAACAGGTTGAGCATTCTGTCTAACAGGTTGAGCATTCTGTCTAACAGGTTGAGCATTCTGTCTAACAGGTTGAGCATTCTGTCTAATATGTTGAGCATTCTGTCTAACAGGTTGAGCATTCTGTCTAACAGGTCGAGCATTCTGTCTAATAAGTGGAAAACTCTGTGTAACAGGTTGAAAACCTGTCTAGCAGGTTGAACATCTGTCTAACAGGTTTATCACTTGAACTAACAGGTTGAAAACATGTCTAACAAACTGAACGCTCTGTCTAACACGTGTTTACAAAAAATTTTTATGTCCATGAATTTCGACAGTCCACTGTAAATCTATATTTCAAGGGCTTGATAAGCTTGACATATGGTTGTTTCAGTGCAATCTGGACCTAGTCTCCATCCGATGCAAGCCCTATTATGAGACCGTGAACGGCAGTGCGCATCGCAGTCCTTACCTGGGCGCATTTCACACCAAGAAGGTTGTGCTAGCAGCGAAGGACACGAACCTGGCTGTGGACGATGAATTCCTATCTGGCAGTCTTGGTTGGTGATTGACAATACTTTGATTGATCACTACTGTAAGTAGAGCTTTGCGGCACTAAAAATGATGCGCCCGCAATTACCAATTCGCAGCTCTCTTCATTCCGTTCTACTTTGTTGTGACAGTATCCTACGTGTGTACTATCACTCCATACAATGCGCTCATTGCGGATAAGGCACATCCGTCTCAGAGAGGTTTGATGGCCATTTATTGAAAATTGGCTTTTGAAAGTTTAGGATTTTCATATTATCATTGACCATGTAACGTCGCTATAATAGGCTTGGAACAAGCCATTCCTGACTAGCACATGTACACTGCTATGTACATTGTCGCAGCTTTCCGTCCCCAATCCCGACTAGCACATGTACACTGCTATGTACATTGTCGCAGCTTTCCGTCCCCAATCCCGACTAGCACATGTACACTGCTATGTACATTGTCGCAGCTTTCCGTCCCCAATCCCGACTAGCACATCTACACTGCTACGTACATTTTCGCACCTTTCGTGCGTTAGCTTGGTCAGCTCTTTTTGCTAAAAAGGTCCACAATTGTCAGACTTGCATTACTAGCCGACTTAAAAAAATCGGTCACTACCTAATGTAGCCTGTTGATAATTTTCTTTACACCAAACACCAAATACTAGGCCTCAGTTCTGGAGTAATGGGCGGGATGATTCTGCTTGGCAACATATCCGGAGCTGCTGTCGGACTATTTCTGACGGTAGGTGACAATCCTGTTATGAGCTCAGTAAACAAATATAAATATATATTTTGTTTAAACTCACTCAGACACTAGGTGTTCTGGGAATCTACGGTGTCGTTATCTGCATCCTGATTCCATGCATCGCTATCACAGTGTTCTCAATTGACGAGCCGGCTACTACCGAGAAACACGAACCAATGAGTGGGTAAAGTTGAATATTTACGAGTACAATACGCAAGACAAAATTTATAGTTTACATAATTTTCATTTAACTGTTTTTTTATTTAGAGTGCAAGGATTTAATCCTTGGCTTCTGGTCACCATTGAAAGGTAAGTTTATTTATTTTCGTTAGTTTTGTTTTAATAGTACTAAAGAAACGTTAATAATAAAAAGTTGATTAATTCGTTCAACCGTTTTTTCAGAGCACGACTTTCGCTGGGTCTTCATCACCAGATTCTTAATGCAGCAGGGCTTGTCAACCACAGTTGGGTAAGCAGAAGCCTAGCTGGTATATTTTCTGTGCAGAAAAAACTTCTCTTAACAAAATATAAAAAAAATATTTAACAGATTCCTTGAATACTGGCTCGGCGATATGGTCAACCTGCCGCACTGCTGGAATCCCGCCAAGGGCGTCTCACTGCTGCTCATCCCATTGCTCTGCACAGCCGCGCTGTCGTACGTGTCTGTCTGTCTGTCTGTCTGTCTGTCTGTCTGTCTGTCTGTCTGTCTGCCTGTCTGCTAAAATCGGTCACTGGCTATAGTTTGTTATGCCTCCCCTGTCTTTTCGTCAAACAGTTGTTCAACATTGGCCCTCTCTGCAACCCGCAGTTCGGTGGTCTGTGGCCTGCTTTCTGACAAGATCGGCAAGCGGAAGCCGCTGGTGCTGGCTGCTTCTATCTGCATGGGCGCCTGCTCAGCCGTGCTGGCGGGTCTCAGGGGCCAGCGGGCATTCTACGCTGCTACGGCCGTTGCCACAGTGTTTGGCCTCTCATTTGGTGGCTATCAGGCGGTTGACTTTGCCCTGCTGATGGATGTGCTGCCAGGAGAGGAGGACAAGTCGAGGGATATCGCCGTGTGGCAGCAGGTGGCGATAATCTTTGCATAAATGTTGAGAATAATTAAGGTGACAAGGGGTAACTTTCGCATCAGCAGCAAGCAAGGGGGAAATTCAACGATTCCTTAACCTTCGAGCCAAAAAACAATTCACAGATACGAGTACACTCTCACTGTGCTATCACTGTCCTAAAGATCCACGGACTGGACAGCCGTACGCAGCCTTCAGACGCACCGCGCAATAACTGCGGCTGTGCATTAGGAGACTTTTTTAGTGAAAATTGCAACGTTTAAATCATGTAGTGCTCTCCAAACTTATCTTCTTACGTCGCTTTAAAGAAAAATTACCACGCATTTACACAAAGGATATGATTTGGCCATAGACAAAAACGCCTTCCAAAATGTTTCGTCAGGCGCTGGTGCTGCCGCAAGCTCTGGCTGTGCCAATCGGCGGTGTGATTCTGGACGTGTTCGAGCGCGTGAACTGTCGGGTTGGCCTTGGTTACATCATCCTGTTCGCCGTCACAGCGCTCTACTTTATACTCAGCGGTGTCTTTGTTACCAGAATACGACGGGCAAAGTGACGCCTAAAAGTTGTCTTTTTTGCCGATTAAAAGCTAAGCGACATATTTATCTATCCCCTGGTAAAAAAGAAGAAAAACAAACAAACAACAGACATGTCGCGGTGTACGTTAAGCTAGGACCGAGTATACTTTAGGTCGCGTGCCTTAATAAATTGTTTCAGTTGGCTGCTGTAACTTTAATATGGTATTCATTTAATTTTGAGACTTTAAAATCATCAATATGCAATAATTCTGTACTTGTTTTGCAGAACGCTAAAATAATCAATAATAATTCAATAAATATAAATACATTAATAAAAATAAATATAAACTCGTAGTTGACAGACTGTTGCTTATCTGTCTCTCCGAATAGCTGTCCGGGCAAAAAAGGTAAAATAATTCAGGAATTCAGAAAATATTGTTCCTTACAAATGCATGGCGTACTCAAATAGTTGATGGAGACCACGGGAATTCTTTTTTAACATTGTAGCCATTTTCTGGTTATCGAAGGAGAGGTGCAACCAAAACTTAGTATGCTGCAAAGTGATCGAATGTCTGCTAGAATTAAATTGCAGTAGATGATTCTATTGAAGGTTTTAGATGTACGACGTATATTTTAATCTAGGACTATAGAAAAGTATCTTTGTCAGCTTCAAAACGATAAAAGACATCAGAAAAGAAAAAAATAAAAAGTTTGAAAACTCTTTCCGTTTTGCGAGACCTTTGCGCCGACATGAAACAGTGTCTGTCGTGACAACTTCCTGACGTTGTGAAAGCTCATGGTACCAATGAGAAGGAATCTCGAATCTCATTCTCAGACATGGAGCTGCTGCTGATCGCAATGGCTCTCACGGTGCCCCTGAATATGTGCCCATCATTGTTTCGCTTGCCAAACTTAGCGCAGTACTTTGGCAACAGGCTGAAGTCAATCGAGTTCGACACAAAGACCACATTCGAAGGCAAGAAGCTGTCATTCACGAACACCCCCTATGAGTTCATCGTGAAATTCAACGTGAATGCGATGTTGACCCAATCGGACGAGTTTAAGCCAAAGAGGGTGTTTGTGCTGTACGTCTTAGAAAGTTCGGTTGCGTGAGACTTAAAAAGGGCGTAGAACTTTAAAGCAGCATCGTGCTCCCAAATGTGGTGATAGAAAGGTCCGGTAGCGAAGTTGGCGCAGTCCAGAAACTCAAGAAGTGGCTGCACCTGAGGCGTTCTCTTCATCCGCAGCAGCACGGTGACGCCGGAGCCGAACGCGATGTCGCTCTTGTTCAGCGCCAGGTACGAGCTGCTCCCATCGAACGCGGCGCCGTCCTCTGTCCACTGGACGCCGATCGGATAGAAGCGGTTCGTCTCTTCGTCAGCCTGGCACAGCACATTCTCCAATCTGGTCATGTCGTCTCCGAGCCACACGTTTGTGAGCTTCGAGCTGAGCTTGCTCGGATAGCTGATGGGGAATCGGATGAGCACTCGGCAGTCGCTGCTCAGGCCGGAGAGAAGCTGGCGACACACGGACTGGTAGCGGAAGAGATCGCACTGGAGAGAGGCCGCTCTGAACTGGGCAACCAGAATTCCAGACTGGAACGCATCAGAGGCCAGCATTGAGCAGTGCTGCTCAGTGAATGCTCTGTTGCTGTGGACTGGGGTGGCATTGGTCAAGCACTGCACCTGCATCTGAGTCCAGGTGTCTCCGGACCTGCACAGGCAGACAGTCAGCGAGCTCAGCACTGTAGTCAGTGCTTTCACGAAGATAACAGCTAAAGTGGATGATGAAAGTGTGTGATTTTGTAGTTTATTGCGTGATTGTTGACTCGCGCATTCAAGTGGAACGTTTTTATACTCACCAAATTTCATTCTCGTGAAGCTTCTCACCAGCTTTTTCTCTGATTTCTAATAAATAGAAGGCGTTTTTCCAGTTTTTTAATAGCTAAAAACGTATTCGTCGATTGTCGCATGCAGGCATGCAGTTAGATTTTTCTGCGCAATATTTATACTAGTCGGCCTTGTTGTCATTGGTTCTCGGCGCTTTACCAGAAAAACAAACGGAGATTTATCTAGCCATCTGCAATGCATCTGCTTATTATTCTGGTACAATGCTATAATGCTTCAGTTTTTTTTTATTTTAATACAATCAGCAAGTAACTAACATATAAAATGACGAATTTTGCTAATAAAATACCGCCTTTGTAATACTCGGTTATCTGACATTAAATTAAGAGTGTGAACTACTAACGAGCACAATGAGCTCTTGAAGTAGATCAAGATTGGATTTGAATCAGAAATTCGTGAATGGCACAATTTTACATTTGAGTACAGGTAAAAGTACGAATAAAAGTATTTGAACATTTTCGAGCCTATTACGCAACATACGAATTACGTTGTTGTATGTAATATGTAATATATATAACTCGTATTACGAACCCCAAAATGATACGAGCGCTAGCAAATCATTTTTTTGACTTTTGAGCTTGCAAGGTGAAAATATTCCTGGCCTACCTTAAGTGTCAAACTGTAGTAAAATAACGTCAGATAAGCTTTTCCTTTCATTTTTTTTAATTTTCTATTAAGGTGTAAGATTGGCAAGTGTTCTCATGAGTATGTCATTTCAAAAGCAGCTCTTAAGTCAATATGGGCTCTCAACAAAGAAAAAGCTCCATTGTTGTCTGAAGAAAATTGAAGAACCATTGAACGAACGCATTTGTCAAGAACAAAAATATCAATTTTAGGCAACTTGAGTCACTTAGAATCTTCTCTGACGAGTATGTTGGCGTGTTATGACTGCAGACGTGACTTCCGTGGGTACAAGTGTTTCGTACAGGGGCCTTCTTTGTCGAACAAACTATTGACTTTAGCCGTCACACTTCAGATTCATTAACTGAGACACTTTCCGAATGAGAATTGAAGGTGTGTTTACGATAATAATATTTTCTGCAGGAGGGTTCCAGACGTTTATGCCATGATTTCTTAACGGGCAAACTTGCAGCCTCTTAAGGCGATTCAGTCCATTCCGCTGACTCCTGAACAGACAAGCTTCAGGCCAGCTTCAAGATCGTAAGGCTGCGCCAGTCTGTATAGAAATTTGAACAAACTCTAGAATTGAGGCAGAAGCAGCTAAATTTATTTTGCAAGAAAAAATGAGAAGGAGAAAGATAATATGCAACATCTGAACTACTAATAACGATAATTGAGAAAAGATATAAAAATAAAAGAAAAAAAACTTTTTAATGGTGAGATTCTATGGAGCCGAAGCTTATAGTGCTAAATCCTACAAGTAGTTCTCAGTCCTCTATTTCTACTTACACGAGTAGTATAACTTTTACAACGAATAACAATCGCTATTACTAGTTTAAGCAAGTGATTAAAACGGACATACTATGACAAAATTAAATTAACGTCGGCATAAAAAATTTAGAAAAAAGACCATGTTAGACAGAAAAGCAAATTAAATCATCTTTCGATTGTGTCCGCTGACTGAAGTGTCCGCTGACTGACGTGTCCGCTGACTGACAGAAACTTCCAAACCTAAATTGCTTAACCCCACGAAAGGTGTGTCAGATGGCAGTCGCTGCTCACACCGGAAAGAAGCTGGCGACACACGGACTGGTAGCGGATCGAGAGCGCACTGGAGAGAGGCCGCTCTGAACTGGGCAATCAGAATGGCATGCAGAAATGTGTTGGACGCCAGCATCGAGCAGTGCTGGTAGCTGACTGCAGACACGTTGTGAAAGGCTGCAGACTCCGGTATATGCACTGCACCTGCGTCTGAGCCCAGGTGTCTCCGGACCTGCACAGGCAGACAGTCAGCGAGCTCAGCAGCTGCACTGCGGTCAGAAGATGAAAAATGAAAACAAGGATTGCTGTGAGTAGTCTGAATCCGAATATGCCTCATGTCGTTTAAGATGTGTAACCGAGGTCTTACCGTATTTCATGAATTTGCAGTTTGAGAGTTATTTTTCTGAAATTGTTCTTGAATCCGAAGCCCTTTACGCTTAGCTTTGCCTTGAAAGTATTTCCTTGAATCCTTTATAAAAAAGTTTTTTGTGTGAACACCTTTATAAAATGTGTTACTGCCTACTGCCGCCAGCCCGCCCAGGACGTCCTTCTGCTCACCCTGCAGGGCCCGTTCAGGCGCGGCCAGGCTCGGACCCGCCGCTACGTCGACTGCCTGCTGAGCGACGCCAGGGCGCCCGACACTGCCTCCGGCGCGGACCATGTTCGCGCGCTGGCTCTGCGGCGCATCATTTGACGCCGCCCCCCTAACGTTTGGGGCTTGCGTATTTTGTTGTTGTGTTGTTTATAAAATGGTTTTCATTTTCTATTGGCTCATTTTGCTGCAATGTGTGCGCGAAATTTGCTTGTTAACTGTAAAGCGTCAGATTTTTAGCAAATCGAAAAAAACTATTTGAGAAATTGGCAGACCTTAATCAACTTTCCGGACGACTCGCGTACACTGGAAAAATTGGCTGAAAATAGATTTTATAGGATCAGATGATCGATGATGAAACAGATGCACAAGGTCTAGTTCACGAACGTCCTAATCTTTGGGCACTTTCGTCGAAGGCGAAGCTGCAACGTACGCCCGACCCGGCCTACCGGACGATGGGATAAGCTTTAAAAAATTCAAAGCTTCTAAAAAGCGCTCATATTTACTCTCCCGCTGAATCGTGTCTCAAGATTCTGAATGAGTACGAAGGGACCACTCTACTCACGTGAGGCACAGGTCCAAAGTCTTCTTGAGCCTTTCAGTGTAGCCAAGGACAGCTGAAGCGAAGCTGAGATCCACTGTTTCGCTGTGACCTAAATTTTCGGTGAAGCCGTCGCATCTTAATATCGTTCTTAGATTTCAGAAGCTTCTTATGTCATCGCGGACGCGTAATTTTGCGTTCGGTGAAACTTTGGTAAGTCACTACGGCTTCTTAAATTTTGCCCTAAATCTAAGATAGATCGGACTTGTCGTAGTCTCGCCTTAGCAATGTAAAAGACACGGGTATCGTGAAAAATTTTGCTCGGCCATTGTATATTTAGAGGTTATACTTCATCACATGGATTACTTATTACTCGTAGAGCAGAGAATTAATGTACTCCTATTGTAAAGGTCTCATTATTTTGTCATAAGCTAGAAAAGAAAGAAATCCTGCCAATCACAGTGGCAGCAGCTGCATGATTCGCTGTCTTTCTGCTAGACCAGCAGCGGTGTCTTGAGCTGGTGGGGCTGCATTTTCTTCAGTCACTTCCTTGACCAGCGGCTGAGGCTCATGTGGGAGTGGAACAGCTCTCGTCACTGCAAAATTGTGTAGAACGCAGCATGCAACAATAATGCTGCCCACTTTGTTAGGATTAAACTGCACAGCTCCTCCGCTGTGATCAAGGCACCAAAATCTCGCTTTCAAAACGCCGAACGCCCTTTCGATTGTCACGCGTATTCTGCTCAGTCGCCGGTTGAAATTTTGCTCCGAATTTGTTTGTGGGTCCTTAAACGGTGTCATCAGAAATGACCGGCATCTCCAACGAAGAAGCCTGCGACAGTCCCCTCAGCGAGGAAGTCTTTTAGCGCAGACTGTTGAAAAATGAAGGAGTCGTGGCTACTGCCGGGCCAGCGTGCGACGACGTTCGTAAATGCGAGACTGGCACTACACACTGCCTGAACATTGATCGAGTGGAAACCCTTTCTGTTGATGAAAAATTCCACCATCGTTGATTGGGCGCCGGATGGGGTGTGCATACAGTCGATGGCTCCGAGAACCTGTGGCACTCCGGAAATGTAAAAAAAGGACGTGCTGAAGCTGCTGCCGCATGCTTGGAAATGAAATAGAAAACAGATGCCAAATATCCTGAAGCAGCTTGCAAACATCGGCCAAACTCTTAAGGCTGTTACTCTTAAGCCATGAAGTTCCTAATCGTATTCGAGGCCGACAAGCAGGTTGTCGAAGCTGAGGAGAGCGACTTAGTTGAATGTGAGTTGAAAAGTCTGACAGTACCCGAGTTGTCACTGTTAAGAGACAGTGAAGAGAGGTGGCGCTGCACGGCCCAATATGCAGACAGTGTCTACGCAGCTGAAGTCCTCCAGGTAAGATGGAATGCACATTTTTGCATTACGATATATGCCATTGTAGAAATGTTTCTAAAATGTCTCTAAAATATATTTTCTAAAATTGACCACTCTAGGTATACCTGATGGCACTCTAGAGACTTCCAGCCTACGCTTTGTCCGCAAGCTGAAATAATTCGGCAATTGAAACCGAGGGTGCTCTGCGCTGAAGCTACGCGGCGGGCGTTACGCAATTTTTAGTGTGCTGTAAGTTATATTTTTGCTTTTTAAAAGTCACGTTATTCATTTTTAGTTACAATTTGTTTTGTCTGTCCACTCTCTCTTGTTCTCCAGGTCTCTCTCTCACGCACACACATCTACCTATCTCAGTACAATCAATAACCCCAGTCGATTGTCAATCAATATTATCGATAATCAATCACTAACAAAGATTATCCACCAAAATTGGATTATCTAATTTCAATCACTATTATCGATAATAGATCACTGTCATCCAATGCCAGGAACCCCAACCTTTTCCTGACTTACTTATCCAACTTATCCGACCTAACAGGACATATCCACTGGTTCTGCGTGCGACACTGACGACTTTTTCGGATGTTCGGAGGAGCCTGTAAAATCTCAAGCGCAGGCATGGTCGACTGGCGGAGGTGGCATGACAGGGACAACTGGCGCAGGTGGCATCACGGACGACTGGCGCAGGTGGCATGGCAGGGACGACTGGCGGAGGTGGCACAACTAGGACGACTGACTGGCGCGCAGGTAGCTTGACAGGGACGATTGGCAGAGCTGGCATGACAGGGCCAAAATGCGGACTAATTTTCGTGCTTTGTATTTACTTAAAAATGTATACCGTACTATCTTTGCATGATGACACTCTAAAACATTGCAATATAAATGATGTCTGTACTTCCGTTACTCTTCTTTTCAATCATGGCTTTTTACTTTCTGAATGCGCTTTTTAACATCTGTCTTATGCATATTCGCTTTGAACTTGATAATAAATTTGTACCTTTAGCTGCTTCAGAAGTATTTAATGAGACTAGAAGAGACATAGTCGTAAACCATTTATAGCGGTGACCAATAGAAAATTAACATGAGCATGTTGAATATTATTTATTTAAAGTGACTGCCGCTTTATATATACGGCATGCTTACAACAAAATGAAACATACGTATGAAAAGTACATGGTCAGGAGGAAGGGGGCAGCGTGGCGAGCGGAGCCGCTGGGGCAGGAGCGGAGCTGCTGGGCAGGAGCGGACCTGCTGCTAGGCTTTTTATGGCGCTAAAAAATACAGCACAGCCTACTAACAGTGGACAATCCAATGTTGACATTAAACGAGATGAAGGCGAAACTGCACACGACGCATGCTGTCGATATTGGTCTCAGTACCATCTCACGCTACTTGGATGCACAATTGATCACGCTGAAGAAAATGTGCAAAGATGCGGACGTCACGGTGTCTCGTAACACACCAGAAAACATCCAACGCAGAAGGGAGTTTGCCACCTGGTTTCTAAATCACGACCAAGGAACCGAGATTTACTTTCCTGGACGAGTCAGGGTTCCACGTCTTGACCCGACGATCACAAAGGCGAAGCCGCAGAGGTACAAGCGTACGACGGCCCGTTCATGCACAGAGAAGAGCGACGGTCTCCGTGCTTTTGGTGATCTGTTCTGCACGTGGAGTCGTTTTTTCCGACTTTCTGGACGGAACCCTGAATGTCCAGACGTTCCAGCAGTTCGTGGTGCGAATTTGCGAAGCAATTGAACCGAATTTGCAACAGGGACAGCAATGCGTTGTCATCATGGATGGGACCAGGGCTCATGGCAATGCACAGGTTCCACAACAGCTGGCCAATCGTATTCAACTGCGAACTCTGCCACCGTACTGTTCATTTCTTAACGCCGTGGAGCAGGCACACAGTTGTCTCAAGGCATTGCTAAAACGCCGCAGCTGACTTGCTGGCAAAAAAATTTAGTGATCGACTAAGCAGTTTCTTGGGGAAAAGCCTGAAATAAACTGACAAAACTCAAAAAATACACTGCAGTACTATTAGTAGTTGATTAGCTGAGTACAAAAATACGAGTACAGCTAGAATGTGCACGACAAAGAATAGACAAGACTACAGAAATATTTCGTAGTTTTTTCGCTTGTGTATCATTAAAAAAAATTGTTGATGGGTGTTTGACCATTGTAAAGGTAAGTAAAAGTAATTGTAAAATTAATTGTAAAAGTTACTCCAATCAATGTCAGCCAGATAGTATTCTTGTACTGCAAACGCGTTTTAGTCGCCCAGACGTTTGCCAAACGGACGCTCGGATCTCGCTGGATCAATTAACATTGAAGGACAGTCAATGTCAGTCAGTTTTGATGTCTCAAAGAAATATGGGGTCACTGGTGTCACTAACGCTTGCAAAATCGAAATTTTTACTCATTTCTCGAGCCGAAAGCGATTTTTTCCTTTTTTTATTCTCACATTTTCAGGTCAGTTTTCAGTGTGAACGAGCCTTGAATCATAGTGACATAATGAGATTCAATAGATGAAACTTTGTCAATAGCTAAATGAGTTGCTGACATACAAAAATCTGCATCGCAAATCAACCGAAATGTTCAGATTTCAGATTTCAGATCAAATTCCTCTCTAAAACGAATGGTAGTCAGGGCCAAGCGGACTGTACGTCAGGGCTTAAAACCTAGGACTCACGACTTGAAGGCGTAGTGGTTCGACATTTTTAAAGAAATGGGATGTCAATCGCTTTAATCAGCAGGAACCATAGTTTCTCGGCATAATAACATAATTGTATACTAAACTATAGATTTTATTTAGAGATAAAACAAAAAACTTAACTCTAAGTGTACTAAATATAATTTATCGACGATACCACTACTTATATTGAGAAGGCTTTCACACAACCAAGGCGAAGAAGTCCCGTATCTCACTCTCGGGCATGGAGCTGTTGCTGATAGCAATGGCCCTGACAGTTCCCTTAAACATTCGAGCGTCGCCAAGTCGTTTGGCGAATCGGAAGCAGAGCTGAGGCATCAGGCTGTAGTCAGAATAGTTTGAAAGCTGCAGACTACCAGATGACAAGAACGAGTTTCCAACGAATATTCCAAACACGTCAGCAGATGGCGAGGACGTGAAGCCAATGTTCACCCACTCGCTGGCATTCTGTGTCAGAGGCGCCGTTTTCGTCAGATATATCCTCGGGACTGCACTAGCATGCGTTTTAACGACTAGGTAAAGCTTAGAAACTGAATTGTACTCCCAGAAGTGATCTCCATGAGGTCCTGTTAGAAGTTTTGAGCAATCAAAAGACTCCAGAAGTGCCTGCACCTGAGGCGTTCTCTTCATCCGCAGCAGCACGGTGACGCCGGAGCCGAACGCGATGTCGCTCTTGTTCAGTGCCAAGTACGAGCTGCTCCCATCGAACGCGGCGCCGTCCTCTGTCCACTGGACGCCGATCGGATAGAAGCGGTTCGTCTCTTCGTCAGCCTGGCACAGCACATTCTCCAATCTGGTCATGTCGTCTCCAAGCCACACGTTTGTGAGCTTCGAGCTGAGCTTGCTCGGATAGCTGATGGGGAATCGGATGAGCACTCGGCAGTCGCTGCTCACACCGGAGAGAAGCTGGCGACACACGGACTGGTAGCGGAAGAGATCGCACTGGAGAGAGGCCGCTCTGAACTGGGCAACCAGAATGCCAGACGGGAATGCATCAGAGGCCAGCATTGAGCAGTGCCGCTCAGTGAATGCTCTGTTGCTGTGGACTGGGGTGGCATTGGTCAAGCACTGCACCTGCATCTGAGTCCAGGTGTCTCCGGACCGGCACAGGCAGACAGTCAGCGAGCTCAGCAGCTGCATCAGTGCTGCCATAAACGCTATCACTGAAAATAACAGCCGAAAAATAACTTGAAGGTCATTTCTAATAAGATAAATAGTAATGACTTTATAAGTGGCAAGCTGTCTTTGTCTTTTGTATCTATTTTTACTTTACGGTTGCTATATATTTCTATGTATATAGACAAACGTATAAACTTCGGTTATTTTAGCATCGAATGAGTTGGATTGCAAATTTAGTTTTTCATTGCTTACCCACTTTCATGCTGAAAAGATTGGTTCTTGTGTTTTTTTAACTATTTGAAACAGGAGAAGGTTAAGCTTCTGACGCTTTTTGTTTTCTCTTCTCCCTTGAAGTGATGAGAGGATGCCATGGTAACATCATATGCTGGGCCTTTATTTATCTTCAGCCTCTCTCCTTATGCAAACGGCTTACAATTGGTTGGGAGTTGGGAGAAGCACTGCCATTGTTTTTTAGTGGGAACGCGCCTAAAGAATAGTTTGTATTGCTTTTGCGTGGTATGATAATATAGAGACTGTTAAAAAATAGTGGGATCTCTCGGTATGAGATGGGGTGAAGGATTGGATTGGGCGTAGGTTTTGGCCTGGACATGTTTGGGGTCCGGGGTGCTGTCGTGTAGGTGTGTGTGGGCAGAGATGGGGTTACCCATATCAACCGGGGCTCAAAATACGGTATATGGCGGTGGAGGGAACTACTTTTCTGCTAACTGTAACTCTACTTTGGCGATGATCCACTCACGAAGAAAATAAATTCAAGGAAGGCTTGCACCTTTGACACAAGCTTGATCCTGAGAAGTACTGTAAAGGCAATACTGAAATTGATGTCGCTGCATTTCATTGTCAAATTCGAGTCGACACCATCGAAGACAGCGCCGTTCTCCGAAGATTGGACACCCTTCAGATAGATAAAGTTGATAGTTTCGTCATTCTGACAAAGCAGGCTTTTAAATTTCGTCTCGTCTCCGACCCCTACTATCGTAAAATTCTAGCGATGATGCCGAGTATTTTCTGGGGAATCGGGTGAGCACTCAGCACGCTGCTCACACCGGAGAGGCTGTAGCGGAAGATGCTCCATTGCTGAAGGTTTGGCCTGACCAGGAGACCCAGTCTCTCCTTGTTCGATGCTTCAACAGTGCACTGAATGTCGCTGCTTGTCTGCATTTTGTTCAGAGCAGTGGTGTCAGGTTCAGATAATTGCACCTGAATTTGCGTTGCTAGCTAGTGTTCTATGGTCATAAAACAATTTCATATCGCAGTCTTATATTTCTATCCGGATATAGTAATGAATTATTAATTGACGCTTATAAAGTTACAGAGTATTGTCAGCCAGATAGTCATCTATTTCCGTTTTTAGACCATAAAGGTAAAACTGAAAAGCTAGCAGATGAAAGCGAAGCAGCTTATTTTTTTATACGAGCTAGTTTTATTGTTGTATGCATAGTCAAATCTCAGTCTTATATATTCACCTAGTATTATTCATTATGCTCGAACTATTAATTTCACAGGCCTCGTATTATCGATCATCGGTTTCATCCGTAAAAACTACGGATCTCAAACAAAATTCACGACAAAAATGCGACAATTTATAACTGAGGAGCGTCTAAATTAGAATTGAAGTTAATTGTGGCCTCTTTGGCGTTTGTATTGTTTTATCCCGCGCAGTTTCACACTGCAAAGCATGTTATTATTTTTTAAAATAAATAAATAAATTAAAAAACGTTGCATTTAATAAACTCACAAAGCTTCTGTCCGGTTTCAAAGACTTCAAAGACTTGACCGCCACAAGTGCAGTCAAAGTCCGATGCCTGAACATGGATGCCATATTTGTTGCCGCAGTGGCACCAGCTGCCGGCCTGTACGGCTCGTACATTGGCATATCTGTATTGCCTGTTCTTGCAAATCCTAAAACAATCTTTAACAGTGTTACCACCCTGTTCAAAGCTCGATGTTCGATTTAGACAAAATTTCATCGATGAATTATAGGTTAGATCACTGAAGAAGGAAAATAAATCGATTGCTTACTTATTCATGACAAATTCGCTAAGTTTTTAGCTCCTATTCGTCTATTCTACAATAAATTTTTATTAAAACTTGTAATGATTTTATTTTTAGAAAATGCCCTGGCAACAAAATAACAATACTTTTGCATTCATTACCCACATCTATTAACTACCTCTTATTTTGTATTTTTTGTAATATTTTGCTCGACATGTGTAGCTTAGCTTCATACATATATTTATTGGCTATATGTGTTGTTGGGGATTAAATTCGTACTTCAAAGCATACTACTCTGACCTATAGTTATATATGCTGGAAAACTAACTAAATAACTGGTGTTGGTGAGTGTCGTGTGCCAGATCCGGCCTAGAGTACTGAAATTGGAAGTCCTATAGACACAGTCTGCAGTTCGCTCAGAGCGCACACTATAACTGTGCTCCGATCAGTTTGCGTTGTAATCAATCAAAATAAGCTGAGCTTTTCGAAACGGCTTCATTGTATACTTTCATCTGGCATCGTCTGCCTTAAAACTTTCCACGCAGTTTTAAACCTGCCCGTCATCTTTATCCAATTAAAGCTACTAAAATACGAGTACAATTTGTCCTGGTGACTGTTTTTGCAATACAAAGCTGACTTGTTGAGTATGGTCTCAACTCAACTCAACTCAAGAAATTCCTATAAATTATTAGTTGACTCCTGGAAAATGAGAGACCATTGTTAGCTAGATAACCCATCCATGTCAGCTTTTTAGCCGATGAAGCATTTTTATAGCCATAAAATACTGCTAGGCATAAGCGACTGTGGATAAATTTATTTTTGCATTTTATTTTTTTGCCTGGCCTTCCAGTAGGCAGTTTGCGTTGAAAAATCATCGGCAATAAATAAAAAAAAGCGTTAACCGTTACCATCTCTAGAAGAATTTTTCTGATTCAAAGTCAAAGTTCACCAACCCGTTGCCATGCATTCTGGGTCAAATCCCGCTGCTTGTCAGCAGTTTGTACAGAGCCGTGGTGTCAGAGAAAATTTTATTTGCATTTGAGTCCAGGTGTCTCCTAGTCCGCGATGTCAAAAGGCCAGCAGGCTCTAAAGGTGCGTTTCTTGTCCATATGGCGTTTCTTGTCCAAACAGTTACATAATCATAGGGACGGCCCCCCACACAGTCGGATGACCAACGCCCCGCACTATCGGATAGACTAAAAACACCGATGGGTGCGTTGGTGCAGCAGAAGGGGCGGGATTCGAAATGACCATGTTTGAACTCGAGCAGAATGAACTCGTCCCCAATGGGTTGCGCAACCTTGATTCTGATGTTGGGTCAATCAGCTTTGTCAGCCAGGTCTCGTACGCATTGTTCGAACACATGACATGTCGGGTATAAGCCGATGGCTCAACCAAACAGAGTTACCGAGCTAAGGAAATGATTAGGCAAACCATTCTTTTACATTCACGAGTGGATAAATATTTTGGCGACAAAGCTGAGGCCCGGATTCTCCTCAACTTGTTCGAGCTTAGCGCCTTCTTGCTGGTAGATGTGATCGATGTAGGCAGCCTTTTCATACTCTGAAAAGGACTCGGACTCGGCATTGACTTTCGGAAATACGTCGACATAGTCGGTAAACAGGCCGGTGCGATGCTAATTCCCAATAGGCCCGGGAGTGGGGGGTGAGTGGGTCAGCGGCTAATGTCGCTGCCTCACTTTCCAATGGTCGCTGGTTCGTTCCTCCCTTAAGGTCACGATTATTTCGGGGCTTAGTTTGAAGTTTGCGAAGTAGTGACTTGCGGAAATGCACCTTATTATGTGCAGCCAAAGCTAGTTTAAAATAGCTTAACCCCTGCCTTCTGCATGCCTGCTTGTTTGCGTTTGTGCGTTGGGCCGGGTTTGAGGTGTTGTATGGGGGGTGGGGCGGGTGTGCACCAGCAATGCTTGCTCTGAGCGGTGAGGTTTCACCAGCCGTCTGCGCGCGTGGCTTGGTCCTCTCGTCCCAACCCTTCAGGCATCTAAGTCCTCCCCTGGTTTGGTCAGCTCTGCGCGTGTGCGCGCCTGGGGTGAGAGGCACTCTGGCTGGCCCTTCCCCGCTTGGCTTGCTGCTGTGTGTGAGGTGCCTGTGTCCAGGGGTCCAGATGGCGCGATGGGCGAGTCCCGCCAAGTTCGCCGGCCTGCTGGGGGCATGCCGTTCCTGCGCTTGTGCGTCAAGTGCCCCAGGCCCCCCTACAATTAATTAAGTAAAAGGCCCGCGAGTGCACATGTACCAGTTGATAGCCGCATAGCCTAGTTCGAAGGCCTTGGCAAGCTCCAGTGTCGACCAGTTGCGGTTCAATTGCAGTTCAGCAAGACTCTAATGCAGTTTGGAAACAATCTAAAGGCCAGCATTGAGCAGTGCCGCTCAGTGAATGATCTGTTGCTGTGGACTGGAGAGGCATTGGTCAAGCATTGCACCTGCATCTGAGTCCAGGTGTCTCCGGACCTGCACAGGCAAACAGTCAGCGAGCTCAGCAGCAGCAACGTCTGCCGAGAATCTGACGAGAATCTTTCGAGAATTCTAATGCCACAATATTCGAATCACTAAGACTTAATTTTTTAACTCATCAATTAGTTTTTTATGAGAGAAATGTATATGACTTCTTCCTAGGGATAATTGGGTCCACGACAATGGACTCTAAAAGACTGCCAGGACATTTGAATGCCTCAAAAAAGACGAAAAAAGACTGCCACAAAAAAACTACCACAAAAATACAAAAAGACTGCTTGACAAAAAGACTGCTGACAAAAAGACTGCTGACAATTGTTGTCCGCCCAAGGCGCAGTGAGATTGTACACTGCCTGACGATAAAAAAGTCAGGGCAGATGTACACACCTGTGTCAGTGTGTGGCTGCATACAGTATCTATGTATCTGACTAGTGTTCAGTGGTCAGCGAAATGGGCAGAATTGCCTCCTCTTTGGCTGCAGGTCTAGTGTCACCAAATGAAGTGCCATAGCCCACAGCCCTCCTGCAATGAGTATTTCTGAGCAGATATGCCTCTACAGTGGTATGCAATAAACCCGATTTCTCGATTCGCTTGACAAGTATTTAACCGTCTGCGCCCAAAATCAATGTTGCTTGACGCAGAATCGAGCTCAGGGACATTGGTGCAAAAGGCGAAAGCCGTTAACTACTCTGCCACTCAGCCCACCCCGTCAACCAAGAATTAGACGAAAATGTTTTCCGATGAGAAAACAGGACTCCATTAAGCTAATTTAAGTCTTTCCGTAGTCTTGTTGCTTAAAACACAGAAAAGTAATCTGCATAATATTACAGGTTGAAAAAATACCTTCTGATCGCTTGAACATCAAAGTACATTTTTGGCTGAGACCGGTGAATTACTTAGACCAGCAGGGTGGGTACTGCGCCCTCTTTTATACTACTGCTGAATGAAACCAAGTAGTATATACCTCTGTTAAGTTGTGTAAAAATAAAAAAAGAAATATAAAAATATAAATAAATAATATAATATATTACAACAAAAAAAATTCTAATATTTTAATGTTCTATGTTCTAATAAAAAATTCAAATAATACAACATTTAACTTAGATGCTCCTTCTCGTAATGACGGTAAGGTCTTATGTTTCGCTATAATTCCCTTCAGCGGGTACGAAGTACGTAAGGATTATTCGTTTTATTTTTTACGGTAACCTGCTTAATCAGTTAATACATGAATAGTGTGCTAACACCAGAAATAATGGATAAAGCAAGGTTGCTAAAGTTCTTTTTTTGCTTAAGCAAAACATCAAACTGAGGAATGTGTGACAATTTTCAAATGATACCGCAGTAATACAGAGGCAGTCTAATTATAATTCTAATTCTAATTCTAATTCTAATTCTAATTTTAAATCTAATTCTAATTCTAATTCTACAACTTGTAATTCTAATTCTAATTTTAAATCTAATTCTAATTCTAATTCTACAACTTGTAATTCTAATTCTAATTCTAATTCTAATTCTAATTCTAATTCTAATTTTAAATCTAATTCTAATTATAATTTTAAATCTAATTCTAATTCTAATTCTAGAACTTGTAATTCTAATTCTAATTCTAATTCTACAACTTTTAATTCTAATTCTAATTCTAATTCTAATTCTACAACTTGTAATTATAATTCTAATTCTGCCCTTTTAAGTTCAATGCTAATCGTCAGCGCGGAGGTATTCAATAAAATTCTTAAAGCCTTTGTCTTTTGGAACTCTCTCAATTTAAGCTTTTTCACTTTAGCAAGCTTTCTTGCAAAATTCTGAATACATGACTTTACTTCTTTCACATGGATGCGTCTATTGTTAAAAAAACTTAGTTAGTTAGAGGCAAGCAAAATCTATATTAAACAGTGAGTTGGCAAGTAAAGCCCAAGAACGGGGGACAGTGGCACGAGTCTTTACTACGATTCCTCATACTTTTGTGGTAGCTCAAAGAGCTTTACCCCATCATACAGCTACGCATGACATCCTTTTAACAATATGCATGGCTCGTGGGAGGGGGTGAGTGGAACGGTGGTCTTAGGCGTTTGCCTATTTGGAGCTTGTGCTGAATTTTTAATTTACCTCGGTTTACCTCGGGCGCCTCTTACTCATAGAAGTTGAATACATCATGGGTCCATGCTCCTGTGGACTAAGGCAGAGAGACTGCGACTTAGAGTTGACGAAGATTTACAGCGATTTATTTATTGACTCACGAGTTAAATAGCAATCAGTGCCAAGGTGTAAAAGTGAGAGAGAAAGGCATGCACGCGGTTGATGTACATTAGACACCCAGAGAAGTGAACGCATATGTACGATGCATTGCCACACACTACAATCCTCCCACGCAAAGAAAAGAGAAGACTCGAAGGAAATAAATAAATTCAAAAAGAAAAAAAACGCAGCAAGTGATTGGTGCAACTTAAGCAATATTAAGACAGTCCATGAATGAGTTCAGCGCAGCCATTTAATCAAAAGTTCAACCCGGCACATATCGATCAACCGGCATCCGCCTCCGCACCGGGTAGCGCCTCTGGGGCAGCTCGTCCGCAGCGTCTCCGCCGCCGTGCAGCTCGTGCGCGAAGGGCGGCTGCTCGAAACGCTCGACGTCGGGTGCCGGCAGGAACAGCGGCCGAAGGCGGTTTACGTTCACTCTGCGCGTCTTGCCATTCTTGCCGATCTCGACCACCAGATTGCGCTGGGACAGCACCCGCCAGCCGGGGTCCCAGTACGGCGCCAGCTTGGAGCCCCTCAGCTCGATGCGCAGCAGCACCTCGTCGCCCTGGCCGAATCTGCGCAGCTGCCCGGCTGACCTGTTGTAGTCGCTCTGCTGCTCGCCAGCCGCCTGCACCAGGTGCTCCTCGACAAACTCTCGAATGCGCAGCAGGTCGGCCTCCAGCTTGTCTGCGTAGGTCCGCACGTCGTAGAACCGCCTGGGCTGCTGGCTGAGGACTGGCAGACAAGGGTCACGCCCGGTGAAGACCTTCAGCGGTGGCAGTCGCGTTGAGCAGTGCACTCGCGAGTTGTAGGACAGCAGGATCAGCGGCAGCTTGTCCTCCCACTCGCTCTCTCGCTCGGTGAAGCACCTGAGTAGTTGCAGCACGGACTTGTTTCCCGACTCGGCCAGTCCGTTTCCTTTCGGATTGTACGCTGTGGTTCTTGTCTTGGTGACTCCCAGACCGCGCAGAGTGTCTTGAAAGAGCTGGCTCTCGAAATTCGGGCCTTGGTCCGAGTGGATGACTCGAGGCAGTCCAGCCTGGGAGCAGATTGAAAGGAAGGCGCGAGCCGTAGTCTGGGCCGTCTGGTCTGGTAACGCCACAGCCGTCAGGTACTTGGAAAATTGGTCCTGAGCTACCAGCAGGTAATGGTTGCCGCGTGATGATGGTGCCACCTTGACGATGTCGATGGCCACCGAGTCCCATGGCGATCCGATAGGCAGCTCTCCGAGTGGCGCCTTGGGCTGCGAGCCTGCCTTCTTCTCCTGGCAGACGGCGCAGCTCTGGCAGTGCTGCAGGACATCCTCAGCCATGCCCGGCCAGTAGGCAGTCAGCTTGAGCGTGCGGTAGCATTTCTCGGCCCCGAAGTGGCCTCCCAGACCTTCGTGAGCGTCTGCTAGGAACTGGTGTCGTAGAAATGCCGGCACCACTGGAACTTCCCTCAGTCCGTCCAGGTCGTTGAACTTGCGGAAGAGAACTCCGTCATCATTCAGCTTCAGCTTCCTCCAGATTCTGCTCAGCTGCTGCAGCGGTCCTGACCGCCATCTTGGAGGCACGTCTGGCTCGTTGACGATCGCTTGAATCACCTGACTAAGCTCTGGATCTTGGCGCTGAGCAGTTTTGAGCTCTTCCGAGCCGATTTCTGCTGTCAGTTGAGTCGCTGCAATTTCCGGGGCGTGCAGCCTGGACAGCGCGTCGGCATCAGAATTCTCCACACCTCTGCGGTACTTGACGGTGAAGTCGAACTCTTGGAGCAGCAGCCGCCAGCGACCCAGCCTACCATAGCTATCGATTCTCTGGGAATCGATGTAGGTGAGCGGGCAGTGATCCGTGTGCACCGTGAAATGCTTGCCAAGCAAGTAATGCCTGAAGACTTTGAAAGCGTGCAGGATGGCCAGACACTCCTTCTCTGTTGCCGAGTACTTTTTCTCCGCCGAGTTGAACGCCCTGCTCGAAAACTCGATCACTGCATCGCTTTGCTTCAGGATTGCACCGACCCCACTGCCGCTGGCATCCGTGAAGACAGCGAACTCCTTGGAAAAGTCCGGGTTCACCAGGATCGGAGGACTCATCAGGCAGATCTTGAGCTCGTCGAAGGCAGCTTGGCACTCTGCAGTCCACTCAAACGCCACGCCCTTGCCAGTCAGGTGGTGAAGTGGTGCAGCGATGGCAGCGAAGTTGGCGACATGGCGGCGGTACTGGTTGCACAGGCCGATAAACTGGCGGATCTCCTTGACTGACCTCGGCTCCTTCCACTGCTGAATCGCCTCCAGCTTCTCTTTGCTTGGCTGAGCTCCCTCCTTTGAATAGCGCATGCCGAGGAAAGTCACTTCAGGCACCGCGATCTTGCACTTGGAGCCTCTCAGTGTCAGTCCGGCTGCTCGGACACGCTGAAGTGCCTCTCGCAGTTGCAGCAGATGCTCCTTCCTGGTCTTTGAGAAGCACAGGCTGTCATCGAAAAACGTGAAGACGAAGTCACAGCCATTGAAAACTTTGGACATAAGCATGCAGAACGTGCTGGGGCCACCTGACAGGCCTTGAGGCATTCTCTTAAATTGGTATAGCGGCATCCCTGGTCCAGGGCTAAAGGCCGTCTTCTGTCTGTCTTCTTCAGCCAGAGGGATCTGGAAGTAACCTCCATTGAGATCCAGCACTGAGAACACCGTGCTGCCCGCTATTCGATCTCGTGCCTCCTCCATTAGCGGAATTCCTTGCGCCGACCGAATCGTCTTCTTGTTGAGCTCTCTGTAGTCGATGGTCAGCCGCAGACTGCCGTCCTTCTTGGTCACGTACACCGGTGGAGCCACGTACGGACTCTCGCTCAGTTCGATCACGTCGTTCTCCAGCAGCTTTTTTTTTGTGTTTGTGTTTTTTTAACTATTTGAAACAGGAGAAGGTTAAGCTTCTGACGCTTTTTGTTTTCTCTTCTCCCTTGAAGTGATGAGAGGATGCCATGGTAACATCATATGCTGGGCCTTTATTTATCTTCAGCCTCTCTCCTTATGCAAACGGCTTACAATTGGTTGGGAGTTGGGAGAAGCACTGCCATTGTTTTTTAGTGGGAACGCGCCTAAAGAATAGTTTGTATTGCTTTTGCGTGGTATGATAATATAGAGACTGTTAAAAAATAGTGGGATCTCTCGGTATGAGATGGGGTGAAGGATTGGATTGGGCGTAGGTTTTGGCCTGGACATATTTGGGGTCCGGGGTGCTGTCGTGTAGGTGTGTGTGGGCAGAGATGGGGTCACCCATATCAACCGGGGCTCAAAATACGGTATATGGCGGTGGAGGGTACTACTTTTCTGCAAACTGTAACTCTACTTCGGCGATGATCCACTCACGAAGAAAATAAATTCAAGGAAGGCTTGCACCTTTGACACAAGCTTGATCCTGAGAAGTACTGTAAAGGCAATACTGAAATTGATGTCGCTGCATTTCATTGTCAAATTCGAGTCGACACCATCGAAGACAGCGCCGTTCTCCGAAGATTGGACACCCTTCAGATAGATAAAGTTGATAGTTTCGTCATTCTGACAAAGCAGGATTTAAATTTCGTCTCGTCTCCGACCCCTACTATCGTAAAATTCTAGCGATGATGCCGAGTATTTTCTGGGGAATCGGGTGAGCACTCAGCACGCTGCTCACACCGGAGAGGCTGTATGCGGAAGATGCTGCATTGCTGAAGGTTTGGCCTGACCAGGAGACCCAGTCTCTCCTTGTTCGATGCTTCAACAGTGCACTGAATGTCGCTGCTTGTCTGCATTTTGTTCAGAGCAGTGGTGTCAGGTTCAGATAATTGCACCTGAATTTGCGTTGCTAGCTAGTGTTCTATGGTCATAAAACAATTTCATATCGCAGTCTTATATTTCTATCCGGATATACGAGCGTAGTAATGAATTATTAATTGACGCTTATAAAGTTACAGAGTATTGTCAGCCAGATAGTCATCCATTTCCGTTTTTAGACGATAAAGGTAAAACTGAAAAGCTAGCAGATGAAAGCGAAGCAGCTTATTTTTTATACGAGCTAGTTTTATTGTTGTAGGCATAGTCAAATCTCAGTCTTATATATTCACCTAGTATTTTTCATTATGCTCGAACTATTAATTTCACAGGCCTCGTATTATCGATCATCGGTTTCATCCGTAAAAACTACGGATCTCAAACAAAATTCACGACAAAAATGCGACAATTTATAACTGAGGAGCGTCTAAATTAGAATTGAAGTTAATTGTGGCCTCTTTGGCGTTTGTATTGTTTTATCCCGCGCAGTTTCACACTGCAAAGCATGTTATTATTTTTTAAAATAAATAAATAAATTAAAAAAGCGTTGCATTTAATAAACTCACAAAGCTTCTGTCCGGTTTCAAAGACTTCATTCCTAATGACCGCCACAAGTGCAGTCAAAGTCCGATGCCTGAACATGGATGCCATATTTGTTGCCACAGTGGCACCAGCTGCCGGCCTGTACATTGGCATATATGTATTGCCTGTTCTTGCAAATCCTAAAACAATCTTTAACAGTGTTACCACCCTGTTCAAAGCTCGATGTTCGATTTAGACAAAATTTCATCGATGAATTATAGGTTAGATCACTGAAGAAGGAAAATAAATCGATTGCTTACTTATTCGTGACAAATTCGCTAAGTTTTTAACTCCTATTCGTCTATTCTACAATCAATTTTTATTAAAACTTGTAATGATTTTATTTCTAGAAAATGCCCTGGCAACAAAATAACAATACTTTTGCATTCATTACCCACATCTATTAACTACCTCTTATTTTGTATTTTTTGTAATATTTTGCTCGGCATGTGTAGCTTAGCTTCATACATATATTTATTGGCTATGTGTTGTTGGGGATTAAATTCGTACTTCAAAGCATACTACTCTGACCTATAGTTATATATGCTGGACAACTAACTAAATAACTGGTGTTGGTGAGTGTCGTGTGCCAGATCCGGCCTAGAGTACTGAAATTGGAAGTCCTATAGACACAGTCTGCAGTTCGCTCAGAGCGCACACTATAACTGTGCTCCGATCAGTTTGCGTTGTAATCAATCAAAATAAGCTGAGCTTTTCGAAACGGCTTCATTGTATACTTTCATCTGGCATCGTCTGCCTTAAAACTTTCCACGCAGTTTTAAACCTGCCCGTCATCTTTATCCAATTAAAGCTACTAAAATACGAGTACAATTTGTCCTGGTGACTGTTTTTGAAATACAAAGCTGACTTGTTGAGTATGGTCTCAACTCAACTCAACTCAAGAAATTGCCATAAATTATTAGTTGACTCCTGGAAAATGAGAGACCATTGTTAGCTAGATAACCCATCCATGTCAGCTTTTTAGCCGATGAAGCATTTTTATAGCCATAAAATACTGCTAGGCATAAGCGACTGTGGATAAATTTATTTTTGCATTTTATTTTTTTGCCTGGCCTTCCAGTAGGCAGTTTGCGTTGAAAAATCATCGGCAATAAATAAAAAAAAGCGTTAACCGTTACCATCTCTAGAAGAATTTTTCTGATTCAAAGTCAAAGTTCACCAACCCGTTGCCATGCATTCTGGGTCAAATCCCGCTGCTTGTCAGCAGTTTGTACAGAGCCGTGGTGTCAGAGAAAATTTTTTTTGCATTTGAGTCCAGGTGTCTCCGAGTCCGCGATGGCAAAAGGCCAGCAGGCTCTAAAGGTGCGTTTCTTGTCCATATGGCGTTTCTTGTCCAAACAGTTACATAATCATAGGGACGGCCCCCCACACAGTCGGATGACCAACGCCCCGCACTATCGGATAGACTAAAAACACCGATGGGTGCGTTGGTGCAGCAGAAGGGGCGGGATTCGAAATGACCATGTTTGAACTCGAGCAGAATGAACTCGTCCCCAATGGGTTGCGCAACCTTGATTCTGATGTTGGGTCAATCAGCTTTGTCAGCCAGGTCTCGTACGCATTGTTCGAACACATGACATGTCGGGTATAAGCCGATGGCTCAACCAAACAGAGTTACCGAGCTAAGGAAATGATTAGGCAAACCATTCTTTTACATTCACGAGTGGATAAATATTTTGGCGACAAAGCTGAGGCCCGGATTCTCCTCAACTTGTTCGAGCTTAGCGCCTTCTTTCTGGTAGATGTGATCGATGTAGGCAGCCTTTTCATACTCTGAAAAGGACTCGGACTCGGCATTGACTTTCGGAAATACGTCGACATAGTCGGTAAACAGGCCGGTGCGATGCTAATTCCCAATAGGCCCGGGAGTGGGGGGTGAGTGGGTCAGCGGCTAATGTCGCTGCCTCACTTTCCAATGGTCGCTGGTTCGTTCCTCCCTTCAAGTCACGATTATTTCGGGGCTTAGTTTGAAGTTTGCGAAGTAGTGACTTGCGGAAATGCACCTTATTATGTGCAGCCAAAG
Organism: Macrostomum hystrix; assembly: GCA_950097015.1. Lineage (NCBI taxonomy): Eukaryota > Metazoa > Platyhelminthes > Macrostomidae > Macrostomum > Macrostomum hystrix. The sequence continues at coordinate 25,672,692 of CATNEN010000038.1, forward strand.
CTAGTTTAAAATAGCTTAACCCCTGCCTTCTGCATGCCTGCTTGTTTGCGTTTGTGCGTTGGGCCGGGTTTGAGGTGTTGTATGGGGGGTGGGGCGGGTGTGCACCAGCAATGCTTGCTCTGAGCGGTGAGGTTTCACCAGCCGTCTGCGCGCGTGGCTTGGTCCTCTCGTCCCAACCCTTCAGGCATCTAAGTCCTCCCCTGGTTTGGTCAGCTCTGCGCGTGTGCGCGCCTGGGGTGAGAGGCACTCTGGCTGGCCCTTCCCCGCTTGGCTTGCTGCTGTGTGTGAGGTGCCTGTGTCCAGGGGTCCAGATGGCGCGATGGGCGAGTCCCGCCAAGTTCGCCGGCCTGCTGGGGGCATGCCGTTCCTGCGCTTGTGCGTCAAGTGCCCCAGGCCCCCCTACAATTAATTAAGTAAAAGGCCCGCGAGTGCACATGTACCAGTTGATAGCCGCATAGCCTAGTTCGAAGGCCTTGGCAAGCTCCAGTGTCGACCAGTTGCAGTTCAATTGCAGTTCAGCAAGACTCTAATGCAGTTTGGAAACAATCTAAAGGCCAGCATTGAGCAGTGCCGCTCAGTGAATGATCTGTTGCTGTGGACTGGAGAGGCATTGGTCAAGCATTGCACCTGCATCTGAGTCCAGGTGTCTCCGGACCTGCACAGGCAAACAGTCAGCGAGCTCAGCAGCAGCAACGTCTGCCGAGAATCTGACGAGAATCTTTCGAGAATTCTAATGCCACAATATTCGAATCACTAAGACTTAATTTTTTAACTCATCAATTAGTTTTTTATGAGAGAAATGTGTATGACTTCTTCCTAGGGATAATTGGGTCCACGACAATGGACTCTAAAAGACTGCCAGGACATTTGAATGCCTCAAAAAAGACGAAGAAAAAAGACTGCTACAAAAAAACGACCACAAAAATGCAAAAAGACTGCTTGACAAAAAGACTGCTGACAAAAAGACTGCCGACAAAAAGACTGCTGACAATTGTTGTCCGCCCAAGGCGCAGTGAGATTGTACACTGCCTGACGATAAAAAAGTCAGGGCAGATGTACACACCTGTGTCAGTGTGTGGCTGCATACAGTATCTATGTATCTGACTAGTGTTCAGTGGTCAGCGAAATGGGCAGAATTGCCTCCTCTTTGGCTGCAGGTCTAGTGTCACCAAATGAAGTGCCATAGCCCACAGCCCTCCTGCAATGAGTATTTCTGAGCAGATATGCCTCTACAGTGGTATGCAATAAACCCGATTTCTCGATTCTCTTGACAAGTATTTAACCGTCTGCGCCCAAAATCAATGTTGCTTGACGCAGAATCGAGCTCAGGGACATTGGTGCAAAAGGCGAAAGCCGTTAACTACTCTGCCACTCAGCCCACCCCGTCAACCAAGAATTAGACGGAAATGTTTTCCGATGAGAAAACAGGACTCCATTAAGCTAATTTAAGTCTTTCCGTAGTCTTGTTGCTTAAAACACAGAAAAGTAATCTGCATTATATTACAGGTTGAAAAAATACCTTCTGATCGCTTGAACATCAAAGTACATTTTTGGCTGAGACCGGTGAATTACTTAGACCAGCAGGGTGGGTACTGCGCCCTCTTTTATACTACTGCTGAATGAAACCAAGTAGTATATACCTCTGTTAAGTTGTTTAAATATAAAAAAAGAAATATAAAAATATAAATAAATAATAAATATATTACAACATAAAAAATTCTAATATTTTAATGTTCTATGTTCTAATAAAAAAATCAAATAATACAACATTTAACTTAGATGCTCCTTCTCGTAATGACGGTAAGGTCTTATGTTTCGCTATAATTCCCTTCAGCGGGTACGAAGTACGTAAGGATTATTCGTTTTATTTTTTACGGTAACCTGCTTAATCAGTTAATACATGAATAGTGTTCTAACACCAGAAATAATGGATAAAGCAAGGTTGCTAAAGTTCTTTTTTTGCTTAAGCAAAACATCAAACTGAGGAATGTGTGACAATTTTCAAATGATACCGCAGTAATACAGAGGCAGTCTAATTCTAATTCTAATTCTAATTCTCATTCTAATTTTAAATCTAATTCTAATTCTAATTCTACAACTTGTAATTCTAATTCTAATTCTAATTCTAATTCTAATTCTAATTCTAATTTTAAATCTAATTCTAATTATAATTTTAAATCTAATTCTAATTCTAATTCTAGAACTTGTAATTCTAATTCTAATTCTAATTCTAATTCTACAACTTGTAATTCTAATTCTAATTCTAATTCTACAACTTGTAATTCTAATTCTAATTCTAATTCTAATTCTACAACTTGTAATTCTAATTCTAATTCTAATTCTAATTCTACAACTTGTAATTCTAATTCTAATTCTAATTCTAATTCTACAACTTGTAATTATAATTCTAATTCTGCCCTTTTAAGTTCAATGCTAATCGTCAGCGCGGAGGTATTCAATAAAATTCTTAAAGCCTTTGTCTTTTGGAACTCTCTCAATTTAAGCTTTTTCACTTTAGCAAGCTTTCTTGCAAAATTCTGAATACATGACTTTACTTCTTTCACATGGATGCGTCTATTGTTAAAAAACTTAGTTAGTTAGAGGCAAGCAAAATCTATATTAAACAGTGAGTTGGCAAGTAAAGCCCAAGAACGGGGGACAGTGGCACGAGTCTTTACTACGATTCCTCATACTTTTGTGGTAGCTCAAAGAGCTTTACCCCATCATACAGCTACGCATGACATCCTTTTAACAATATGCATGGCTCGTGGGAGGGGGTGAGTGGAACGGTGGTCTTAGGCGTTTGCCTATTTGGAGCTTGTGCTGAATTTTTAATTTACCTCGGTTTACCTCGGGCGCCTCTTACTCATAGAAGTTGAATATTACATCATTGGTCCATGCTCCAGATGTCCATGGCCGAAAGAGGCGGGATTTTCTTACATGCAGCCTTTTTAACTTGATAACGATGATGAGCATTTTTTAGTGTAAAATGTGTGTACATTTTGAGGCTTAGCAGCCTATTTAAACGCACTCGAGACAAACTAGCATTCATAATTAAAACTATTAAAACCCACCATTTTTTCTAGAGACAAGAGCCCGCGAGAGGAGGCTGGGCGTTTTTAAGTGCAATTTACTCTCAGAAGGACAAATCTTCGAGACACACAGAGAGCAAGAGCAGATGTTAACACCTGTTCATGTGTGTGTCTGAGTAAGTGTCCTTGTGCACTATTCTGAACGGTCTGCTGAATGGGCACAAAGACCTCTATTCTGGCTGCAAGTCGACTTTCAGCGTTTCGAAGCCAGCAGTTTGCGTAGTGTGATGTACATAAGGGCTTTCACTCCGCTAACTAAATTTTATCTCTAGCAATTTGATGTGCAGCGGTATCGTCCACCCACCCCTCCGCTTTAGCTAATGCGAAGATATTGTCAATAATGAGTGTGATAAGCCAGTCAGGCTGGTTAAGTGTGTTTTGTCGGTTTGAGATCTGGTGCTCACGTTTGAGCACCACTAAATTGACTAGCCGTCGATACTAGAGTCGCCACCCTTTGCACCAATAAGCAACTTCTATCGGATCTCCTTTGCAAGTTGCACAACTTACTTTAAACCGCGGGGACATACATTACGTAATCACTACGCTGAGCAATAGGGTGTAGCATAAAAATAATGAATTGTTTAATTAATTCGTAACCCTAGGAGCAACATTCGATTTACAATGTTTAATTCAGAAAAGTTCTTGGTAACAAGTTACGATCGAGTAGGAGTAACATACGGCGAAAGACGAAAGACTCTCGCTCAATAAGTTATAATAATAATAATAATTATTATTATTATTATAAAGTGCGCACTCAAAAAAGGTGTTGATTATTATCCCATTTTATTTTTTAATCGCAACTGCAAGTAGGAACTTAGCAACCTAATCTAAAGGCCAAAAAACGAAAGCAAAATAACATAAAGAGCAAAATTTGTTGAGAATGACGCGACGCACGCCATGCATCAAAAACTTCTTTGTGTCTTTGGTCTTTGGGCCAGGCAGGTTGATGCTTGCGTCATAGAGAGAGAGAGAGAGAGAGAGTACAAACTGATCAACATTTTGGGATTTTTTAATTTGCCCTTCGCATTTCAAGTGCGAGAAATTTTTACTACAGTACTGCCTTTATGTTACCACAACACTCATATACAAGGACAGAAAATGTTCTGCGCGTACAGGTTTCCCCCAAACACAATGACGCAAAACAGCAGTGGAGCTTCGTTCCTTTACCTACCTCGTACCTCACTACCTTACCTGAAGGACACAGAACTCACAACCAATAGAAAGCCGATAAAAGAGAGACAAAAATATAAAAGGCACAGAATTATGTTTCCATGAAAAGCCTCATTTCCCGCATTCACTTAGAAGCGTCCTTCAGAAAGCTTTCAAGAGGACGCGAAACCAGAAAAGCATTCAATACTTTAGCGACATCAGCAGCAAAAATGGGTAAGCTATGAAAAATATAATTTTCTAACAAATATTAGCTGAAACCTTCACGATAGATGAAGCTAATGGTAAAAAAGCATTCATTAGTTTACGTGGCTTGCAATTTCTGATTGCGACTCTGACTTTAGACAAGGACAATATACGAAAGACAAGGAAAACTTACACCTAGAAAATTGCTACTGAGTTCTACCAGCGTACAGTATTTATAAACTTTCCCTGGTGTTTTCAGTCATTATGCTCCTGATATTAGTGCAGCTGCTGAGCTCACTGACTGTCTGCCTGTGCCGGTCCGGAGACACCTGGACTCAGATGCAGGTGCAATGCTTGACCAATGCCACCCCAGTCCACAGCAACAGAGCATTCACTGAGCAGCACTGCTCAATGCTGGCCTCTGATGCATTCCCGTCTGGCATTCTGGTTGCCCAGTTCAGAGCGGCCTCTCTCCAGTGCGATCTCTTCCGCTACCAGTCCGTGTGTCGCCAGCTTCTCTCCGGTGTGAGCAGCGACTGCCGAGTGCTCATCCGATTCCCAATCAGCTATCCGAGCAAGCTCAGCTCGAAGCTCACAAACGTGTGGCTCGGAGACGACATGACCAGATTGGAGAATGTGCTGTGCCAGGCTGAAGAAGAGACGAACCGCTTCTATCCGATCGGCGTCCAGTGGACGGAGGACGGCGCCGCGTTCGATGGGAGCAGCTCGTACCTGGCGCTGAACAAGAGCGACATCGCGTTCGGCTCCGGCGTCACCGTGCTGCTGCGGATGAAGAGAACGCCTCAGGTGCAGGCACTTCTAGAGTCTTTTGAATGTTCAAGATTTCTAACAGGTCCTAAGTACGACCACTTCTGGGAGTACGATGCAGTTTCTAAGCTTTTCTTAGTCATTAAAACACAGGCTAGTGCAGCCCCGAGGATTTATCAGACGACAACGGCGCCCTTGACACAGAATGCCAGCGAGTGGGTGAACATTGGCTTCACGTCAACGCCATCTGCTGACGTGTTTGGAATATTTGTTGGAAACTCGTTCTTGTCATCTGGTAGTTTGCAGCTCGCAACCTCATCTGACTACAGCCTGATGCCTCAGCTCTGCTTCCGATTCGGTAAACGACTGGGCGACCCTCGAATGTTTAAGGGAACTGTCAGGGTCATTGCTATCAGCAACAGCTCCATGTCCGAGAGTGAGATACGGGACTTCTTCACCTTGGTTGTGTGAAGGCCTTATGCGCTGATTTTATGTAGTGGTATCGTCGACAAAATCAAAATTAGTACTCTTTAAGTACTTTTAAATACTTTTAAATCAATTTAAAATGCTTTTCCGAACAATCTTTTTCAATATGATATTTTGAAAAAGAGTGTTTTAATTTTTCTTAATTCTCTTTTTTTAGTTTTAAGTCTTATAGTTTTTTAATTTATCTCTAAATATAATTTATAGTTTAGTAGAAAATTATACTATATTATGCCGAGAAAATCGGTTTCCTGCTGATTGAAGCGATTGATATCCCATTCCTTTAACAATGTCGAATCATTGGCTTTCAAGTCTTGAGTCCAAGGTTTTAAGCCCTGTGCTACAGTTCGCTGGGCCCTACCACCATTTGTTTTTGGAGAGGAATATTGATCTTAAATATGAAATCTGAAAATCTATACTCGAGACTACGGATCGGTTGATTTGCGATGCAGCTTTTTGTATGTCACTAACTCATTTGGCTATTGACAAAGTTTTATCCACAGACTACACAGTGTATTCTGTGGTTTTATCTATCCAATTTCATTATCTCACAACGATTCAAGACTTGTTCACACTGAAAATCTGTTCACACTGAACTAAAACAATCGCAGTTGGTCTGCGATTCGGGGTGAAATTTGGGGTAACAGCTTTAGGCAAGGAGATTCACAAATACAAGTTAGTAGTGGGTTTGATGAGCAAATGCTTGGTACTGCATTTACTCAAATGCCTGGCAGCTTACTAAATACTAAATACTAAATGACAGTCGTCCAGCCTCTTACAAAATCGCAAATTTCTACCCAAATTTAAGCCATACCTATTCTTCAATTTAGGTCTTTATTTATGCCGAGCTCTATTGTTTTAGTTCAAATTTTACCCAGATCTTCTCAAACTAACCATCCCCATTTAACAAGATCCTGATGGAACGTTCTAAAACAATATAAAAATTCCTCCTAATGTATTTTTTAGGAATTTTCATCGATATGGACGTTCAGTGCATGTGACCGTTTTTTCCTAGCCTAGAAGAACTGACGGCATTTGTAGCCCAGGAGAACACGATGATGCTTTCCTTCGAAAGCAGAGCGGCAGCCATAAATAGTGTTATGGGTTCTGTATCTGGGCATCCTTTCTTCCTGCGCCTCGTGTTTGAGATGATCGAGGTTGACGACAAAGAAGAAGGCCCACTATCGACCTCTGGTCACTTCATTCTTACCAAAGCGCTTAGAAACTGGTGGCTAAGTGAATTCACTAGCTGCATTCAAGTGAACCTGCTCAGCCCAGAATTGCTCAAACCAATCGTTCGCAACAATGCGAATAACTTTAAAAGGAATTGCAATGAGCTGGGTCAAATTAAGTTCCGACGCTACCCATATAGCAACGGCCAAGGACAACTTGATAACTCAGGACCTGAAACGAGCCAATTCATAGCGAAAATGGTATGAGGCTCGTTTAAAACCATTGTTCTAAGCTTTTACTTCGACGTAATGACAATTTTAAAAGTCGGTTGCTTAACACTTTCTGCATAGTCTATGGTATTTTGTATTCATAGAGAATGCGTAAATTTATGAATGAATTTAGATATAACAATTTAAACAAAAACACGCTAATAAGACAAAGTTATGTGATGCTCATGGGAAGAGTAATAGTCCATCCAAGTTTTGCAGGTAGTCACTTCGTAAAGTTGAACGTGAACTTGTCGAATTTGCAATTTTCGGATAGCTTGGATACTTGCGCTTGGGTGCTTCGAACTGCAATATTGAAAAAGCAAAATAAAGTAGCAGAAATACATGGATTCAGAAATACCTTTCCCAGCGAAGTTTTAACTTACCCGTTGAAAGGTGAACTTCCTGGCTCGGGGTCATGTCACAGGTTTCTCTGATAAGAACTCGTCTCTTTTTCGGTGGCCGTAGCACTGGTGGGCTTCTGGAGTTCCACAATTGGCCGTTCTTACGCGGTGCTTACCGCAGTCGATGGTTCGAACACAGCACGGTTCGCTCGCTCTTTTGGCCGGTAATGCACATAATGTCACTCATACTGTGCCCAACTTCATGAAGATCTGCGATACGACTCACGCGAATGCAGTGATTCGTGTATACACGAGACAGATTTAGCTTCTTGCTAAGACGACTCATCAGACTGTTCATCCAGTTAATTTCGCGAGCCTGCTGCGTAGAGAAGCGCAGATTTCCTGTCTTGCAATCGTTCGGTAGTGACCGCGGGAACAGCGTGTTCTGATTGCGACCCGACGGAAGCATCGAAATATATCTCTGCACGAGCTCCCGCTGTTTTCCATACAATCTAGCTTGCTGTGATGTGTCGTCTTTACACCGCGTTGGGTCGGAACTCTGGTTCTTTGTTGGCAGCGAAGGAAGTGCCAAATAGGCTCTTGCCATCAGCATCTACATGTTCAGTCAGAGTGCTCGAATTCTGCAGAGCCTTTAAATGCTCATGTCCTCGCTCTCCAAAGATGTACAACAGTGTGAAAAGTACCTCCTCTTGAAGCTTCTCGCCGGTACTACCATCGAAATAGTCTCGAAGCTTATGCATATCCGCCTCTTCGATTGCTTCAAATTGTTAGGTAGTTCCACCCTAATTATGAGGCCATTATTCAACTCTGCAACATATAGCTTTTGCCATTCAATCTCAGTGTTTTGTCATTCATACTCAGCCCCCATAGAATTAATCCAGCCAGTTGGCGCGGTTTGGCCCATAAACTATCGCTCTGTGCCATTCAATCTCGGGTTTTGTCATTCAAACTCAGGCTTTAATGTGGAGAAGGAATGTGGATAAGGAATGAACAGGTTATTATTCCTCAGCTCGGCTCATGTAACACAGGACCGAAAAACTGACTTGTTAAACTTGTTAAACATAATGCAGTTCATACACATTACAAGTCAAACACCTCTAGCATCATAGTGAGGAACATACGGATTTGAGCGGAATTGTTAAAGTCTTGGATCAGAACAATGACTCAGAGAAAAGGAATCTGCATAATGCACCGTGGATGCAGTCGGATGCAGGCAATCTCCCAGTTTGCGGCCTTCAGAGTGTCCAGTGCAACGTGGCCCAGGCGCTCCATGTAAGCATATGGCCCATGTAAGTTGGGCCATGTAAGCAAATGCAATGGAAGAAATTTGTAATTTAGCTGTCTTTTTGGAGGACTGCGCTTGAGAGACCGAGCTTATAAAGCCTGAGTTTGAATGACAAAACCCGAGATTGAATGGCACAGAGCGATAGTCATGGGCCAAACCGCGCCAACTGGCTGGATTAATTCTATGGGGGCTGAGTATGAATGACAAAACACTGAGATTGAATGGCAAAAGCTATACTATTCAATCTACCATGATCTATTGCCCATCCAAAGCTGAGAAGAAATCTGAGCTGAAAATTGAGTTCTTCGCATGCACTTGCAACTGAGAGAGAGAATTTATTCTTGCTGAAACTAAATATCATGCGGAGAAAATGCAGCGTCATTTTCTGTCGTGCGAACTACAATAGTTTGCAACAATTGTAATCGTGATCGGAATGTTGCAGTATTTTCTTTTCCTAAAGATGCAACTGAACGAGAGGCTTGGCGACTGTCTCTGCCTAATCAACTGACGGTAAGAATTTCTTCCTATGTGCTTTGTGAATCAGATTTAGCCTGGCCACATGAATTCATTAACAATTTTGTTGTTGTTTAAGACCGTGACAGACTACATGGGCGTGTGTGCTAAGCACTGGCCTCAAGATGCACCAATGATAAAAAAGGGAAGAAATGAAAGGCCGCTACATCCACCATCAGTTTTCGACGGAGTTCTAGAGTCCTGCCTCGTTCAAACACAAGGTTTGTGAAGTTCTACTGCTTTAATTCAAATATTCGAGCGTATTTGCACTCCATCAAATCGGGTCGAAATGAAGCACTAAGATGCGTGCTGGGATATTGCAGTGCGTGCCAGTCGACAGGCTGAGGGAAGGGGCGTGCTGTTGTCCGAACGATGCCTTTTCCAAGATGAACTAGTAGAATTTCGAGAGCGTGACACGCTGCCATCGTGGACTGAATTCCAAGCATCCATTCACTGTTCAGACGTAATAAAAGCACACCAGCTTATTGTTACCATTGTTCAAGAGGAGGTGTTTATCTACTCCTTAAGCGCCAATGCCGAAATGGTTCTGCGAGTTTTCGTTTCACCAAACTATTCCATGCGATGCTTTCGGTTACACTCACCAGTTGCGGTTCGAGATCTGCTTGGATTTCAACCAACATTAAAGTATTGGTTGCAACTTGAAGCTATCATAAATCGTTGTAAAAACTGTACAGTGGACGTCGAAAGTGAGGTGAGGGCATTATCTAAGAACCTTTCTATTGCCTTGTCTATTGTCACACAATCATAACAAAACTTCTCGAACAGTGCTCGCAATAATTTTGAAGCCATTGTTCGGTGGTAAGCCATTTGTTCTAAGGCTGCTACCGATTTTTCTTCTTTCCGCCGACTTTTTGTACCACCAGCTTCGAAAGTGCATTCAACTCGTCAATCAACATGGAGGCCTCGTTGTGGCGCTTGTGTGTGACAACCATCCCACAAACAGAAAGTGCTTCTCGATGTTTGCTGCTCAACAGACGAAACCTTGGATCGGCAAATCTGAATCACAGGATTCTACTTTCTGTTTGCTCCATGATGTTGTGCACCTTTTGAAGTCAATACGGAACAATTGACAGTCTGAGTCTGATGGAATGCTAACCGTTCGTTTGCTCGAGTCTGCAACAGTCGTCACGGCTTTGTAGAGCTGTATAAATATGAAGCGTATCACATTGCTAAGCGTACAGGCATTACATACGTAGCGTGTTTCCCAACAAATTTCCAAAAGACTAAAGTCAATTTAGCTCTTCAAGTTTTCTGCGTCAACGTTGCTGCCGCCCTAAAATGCGACGGGAAGAATGGAACAGCTGCATTCATTGACGTTATTTCGAAATTCTGGAAAATCGTGAACTGCAAGAACCCGCATCTTCATGTTAGACTTAAAGCAGTTCTGATTTATGACCCAGACAGACGGGCTGTCTATTCAGTATTCAGACAGCGCTTTGCGAATCGATTGAGGAGATGCGCAGTGGAAAGGGAAGAACAAGACACCAATCTCTGACGTCAGAGACGAAGATGTCATTAGCCTACACTATTCATGCAATCATAGAACTATGCGAACGACTGCTCTGCGAATCTGGTGCAACGTACATTCTCATAGCGGAGTTGCAAAGTGATCCTCTGGAAGCAGAATTCGGTGTTCATCGCCAAATGAGCGGAGGCAATTACTCTATTTCAGTATAGCAAGTTTTTATCAGCGCGCGACTCCGACGAATGAAACTCTACACAGCGTTAGAGCTGTATCGATTTGCTGCGAATGACTTTGCTGCGACACGCCCCTTTCAGACGAAGAACTTTTGACGCTCGATGACCGCCGCTACGTCAAAGCTGAGAGCCTATCAATGGCCGAAAAGGCATATTTTTATTATATTGCAGTGACATGCAGTTCTAAGGCATGCATTTGTGTTGAACTTGAATGGAAATAGCGATTGCTGAGGCATAATAATAACTTTTCAGGTTACATAACGTTTAAGGAGAAAATTACCGGTGAAGATCCTTGAGAAATTTAAACACTCACTCTGTGAATTTACTAAAATGATTTCCCGGGGAAAGTTGAAGCACCCGCCAAAGTGGCTGTTCAATTTTGCTTGCCTCTGTTTCGGATGCTTCATTTCGCTGCGATCACCGTCATGTGCTTTGCGAGTGCGGATATTGTTTGCTGCTGTTGGCGAGTTTTACTTCCCTGAAGCAGATGTTCTGTAATGCTGCGTGCGCCTCACCAACTGTTTCTTCAAGGGTTATGTTCAACGAGGAACAAAGAGCACTCCTTCGCCGGATAAAGTGCACGATAGAAAAATACTGAAGCTGAGCGAACCTGGAGCAAACACTTCACCATTTATCATAGTCAGCTTTTGTCCCGTTCTGTGACTGTTATTTTCCTCTCTGTTTGTAGTTCAGATGAAGAAAGAATCGTAAATTTTTCTCGAGTTTCCTTATACATGTGCTGCATGTACAGCTTTCCCATTGTGTATTTTCTCGACGATTACTTTATGTAATAAAACTATTCAACATTTAAGAAAACCAACCCTGCACCCGCCTTCCGACTGCCTATCAAAAAGTCAAATATGATACGAGTATACATTGGCAACTGAAAGCATGCGCATACGGATGGGCCACAAAACAATGCTTTTAAACGAGCCTCATACCTTCTTCGCCATGAATGGGCTCATTTCCGGTCCTGAGTTACCAAGTTGTCCTTGGCAACGGCATTGAATGTATGACACACCGGGTATTATTTCAGCCTAGTAAAGTCGGCGGTCATTATTTCAGCCTTTGAGCGGCCATTATTTCAGCCTTGCGAATGGGGGTATTTGGGGTGTTTTCTGGGTAGCTTGTGCCATAGACTAAGATAATTGAGGTCAAAACTCAAGAAGAAGTGGGGAAGAAAAAAGAGTGAGAAGCGAGAAAGTGATAGCGGAAGAGCTGCAGAACACTTGAAAAGTTTGAAAGGAGATCATGGCACTTATTAACTGGTCTCATTTGCCTGTGGATTCCCTGGACGGAGTTACGAGTTGTGAATTATCGTTACTTACGGAGCTGAGTAACAAGGCGCATCAGGACGATGCTGAACTTCAGGAATTCATCAACTTTTTGACCAACCAGAGCGACGTTGGAGAGCTTCAGGACCTACCAGTCAATGAAGTGACACTTAATTTGGACGCCGCTGAGCTGGAATCTTTGCCTAAGACCACACTGGAGCAAATGAAGCGCCATGGTGAAGGCTTTGAGGCTTTTTTATGGGAACAAACGCTCTATCTTTTATTTCTAATCTATTTTTCATTTATCTACGAGTATATAGATATCTTATCTATTTATCAATATATTCTATCTATCCTATCTATTTGCTACATGTTTGCCGTTCTTTGTGTACTTTGTTGGTTGTCTCTCTATTTGATTAATAAAACGATCTATGTACCACGTGTGGCAGTGCATAGTAGGATTTTTTACAGTGTCTATGGCCAAGAATGGTGGCAAAGGCTGAAAAATGGACGCGTTGGGCATGACATTACTTACCAGTGTGTCATACATAAAATAGCTCTGATTGTGCCACTGGCTGTGCGCTTTGGCCCGACTGAGCAAGATGCAATATCTACCATGATTTTTCTTTAGAATATCAGGCGAGACGAGAGTCAAATAATTTTAGAAACGAACTCTCAAAAATATTTTTCTTGAAGCCCGAGATCTGGTGCATGTACAGAGGCTGGGCTTGTGACGACGCGCCATAGACTGCTAATAAAGAATAATGCAGAGACTCTGGCGGTATGCAGTTTTCGAGTCTTGATAGAAAGGAAGCTAACTCAAAATGGTCGCTGCAGACATGTTTTACATGCTTATCTACGAAGTTCTATAAGAGTGATTTTCTGAAAAGACAAAACTTCTAGCTGTCGATTGTCTAATGGGCTATATGCAAGCCTGCTGCAGAAAGCGCTTTTTGGCTGTTAAAATGGCTTCGATTCTTTTATGATTGGTAAAGGCTTCCCGTGGAAAGCTTTGCAACAGTACATGTTGGCATTGAAGTCGAAAAAAGCAGAAAGATTTTTGTCATGAATAGACAGACTCACAGAATACACTGTGTATTCTGTGGACAGACTCAAACAATAAAATACTTTTCAAGTCTGTAGTTGAGATAGACGAAATATGAGTAAAAGAGAATGCACGTTCAGAAAAAAAAGGAAATACGAGTACTTACTGGACTCGAGTAACAGAACGGTTAGCGCTTTTACCTCGCGTACCAAGGTCCCTGAGCTCGATTCCACTGCGAGGCCACATTTATTTGGGGAGCAGGCGCGGTGAGAAGGCTTGGTGGCTTGTGGTACAATTTAGGCCGATGAGGACTAACATAAAGAATCGTCATTCGTTAAAAAAAGTAATTTGTACATGACTTTAATGACCGCATGATTGAGGTGCTGAAGAAAAATCGTGTTAACACCTCGTCAGGACTACTTGAAGCTGTGAACTTTTAGTCAGTATTAACTTTCAACAAGTCTCCGGTGTGTTAACATGCAGAGTGAACAAGCACGGAGTCTATGACTCCATCAGGTGGATGTTCCTGTTTACCTGTTCGTTGTCTACTAGAATAAAAATATAAGAGAAATTATCTCCAGGAAAACGCAACTCACAAAATAGTTATCGCTTTAATTCTGATCTCTAACAATTTTCGCATAGTCGACCAATAAAAACTCACTGGACCAAAGCGAAGAAGTTGCGGATCTCTGTCTCAGACATGGAGCTGTTGCCGATCGCAACGGCTCTCACGGTGCCCTTAAACATTCGGGCCTCGTTGTACCGTTTTCCGAATTTGATGCAGTACTGAGATAAAAGGCGAATGTCAATCGAGTTCGACGCGGAGACGGCAACGGATGGTAAGAAAGACTCGCTCAGAAACATTTCCCAAGCGCTTGCCGTGAAATTCGAGGTGAAGCCGACATTGACCCACTCGGCTGCATTCACAGTCAGGACTGCGGCTTTGGTCATGTAAGACTTTGAGGCCTCGCTAATGTGGGATTTGAAAAGCACATAAATCTTTGACACAGAGATGAACTCCCAAATGTGGTGATAGAAAGGTCCAGTAGCGAAGTTGGCGCAGTCCAGAAACTCAATGAGTGGCTGCACCTGAGGCGTTCTCTTCATCCGCAGCAGCACGGTGACGCCGGAGCCGAACGCGATGTCGCTCTTGTTCAGCGCCAAGTACGAGCTGCTCCCATCGAACGCGGCGCCGTCCTCCGTCCACTGGACGCCGATCGGATAGAAGCGGTTCGTCTCTTCATCAGCCTGGCACAGCACATTCTCCAATCTGGTCATGTCGTCTCCGAGCCACACATTTGTGAGCTTCGAGCTGAGCTTGCTCGGATAGCTGATTGGGAATCGGATGAGCACTCGGCAGTCGCTGCTCACACCGGAGAGAAGCTGGCGACACACGGACTGGTAGCGGAAGAGATCGCACTGGAGAGAGGCCGCTCTGAACTGGGCAACCAGAATGGCATGTAGAAATGTGCTGGACGCCAGCATCGAGCAGTGCTGGTAGCTGACTGCAAACAAATTGTGAAAGGCTGCAGCCCCCGGTATGCACTGCACCTGCATGTGAGTCCAGGTGTCTCCGGACCGGCACATGCAGACAGTCAGCGAGCTCAGCAGCTGCACTGCTATCAGTAGATTTAAAACTGAAAACAAGGATTGTTGTGAGATTTCTATCTGAAAGCCAGAATATACCTTTTAACAATTTTTTGGACATAAGTGAAGTTTATTTAGTCCATGGCCAGCTCAGTCCTAGAAAAGTGAGTTTGTTTTAGTCAGCACTCGGTATACTAATCAGCGCCCTGTAAGCAGAGCTATGTATCCCAAAAACAACTGAGGATTCAGTATCCTTAAGTTGTCCTTGGTGTAACCTTAGCTAGAGACGTACTTTTCATAGTCACATCATGTCACTTAGTTGACTCACCGAGTTTCATGATTTTGCACTTTTATAGGTGTTGATCTTGAAGGTAGTTGTCTGCAACGCACAAAACTTTTTGATATACTAAACCAGCTGTGCAATCAAGTCGATTTAAACTCGCTGCTAGACTTGTCGTCTATTCATGAATAATCGTTTGCTATTGGCTGAAAATGGGGTTTATCCTTTGTCTAACGTATACCACTAGTGTACTAGTATAGCATTACTCAACCTATCTCAGCCTACGAGCATCCGAACTCAGCTACCCATAGAAATCAATGGTGGCAAAGATGGGGGTTGGGCCCATAGACTGTCTCTTCGTGACAATCAAACTCAGCAGCACAGATTCTATATTACCTATTATATATTCTATTATATATTATATATTATATATTATATTATATTATAGATTATATATTCTATATTCTATATATACAGCAGCACAGATAATATAGAATCTGTGCTCATCAGTGAGCAACCAAACTCAGCCATATGCGTTTTCCCTTGCATTTTGTTTCTACGTGGCGCAACTGAGACCAACTTCTAACAAGGACAGAGCGCGCTTAATCACTGCTTTTATTGAAGGGCAGAATTTGAACACCGCGTCGCGCATTCTGGGCATCAAGTTGAAGACCGCCAGACATATCGTTAGATGTTTTGAGCAGACTGGAAGGACTGATGCGCTTCCGCGAGGTGGGAGGAAGGATGCAAGGTGCAAGATGGACGAAGAGATGAGGCAAGAGCTGACCAACATTGTAGATACCAATCCATTTGCCACCCTGAACATCATGAGAGAGCAGCTGATAGAGAGACTGCCAAATAAGCCTGCTGTCTCAATTGCCACCGTGGCCAGAGCTCTGGAAGGTTCCCTGTACACTTTCAAAATCGGATCCAAAGATGCTTATTATCGATTGTTCGACTGCAGGCCAATTCGGCCGAAGTGATCGCTGCTCGACGGGAGTACGCACAGCTGATGACGCATTTGCCACAAGAAGTCGTTGTCATCTACATTGACGAGACAGATTCCACAATCTGTAGTCTCAGGGCTGGTCTCCGAGGGGTCAGAGTGCGCCGGCAGTGCACAACCCAGCGTGGTCCCAACCTGACAATGTGCTTAGCCGTGTCATCAACCATTGGCCTGATCAAGACTGAGATCTTCCGAGGGGGCAAACTCGACAGCGTTTTCAACAGTTTGTCACTGAGCTCATTGAGCATGCTTACGGCCTTGTTGGCAATGCAAGAGTCGTAGTTGTTTGTGACGGTCCGACCTTCCACCGCGGTGTCACAGTGCCTGCAGTCCATCAGCCACAGTTTTCCCTACAGCTGCTTCCTGCCTACTCGCCATTCCTCCACCCATGCGCGATGGCTCACAGCGCCGTGAAGTCTCGAATCCGGCAGCAGCTGGTTGATCCATCATTCGCTGAAGAAGAGTCTGGTGGCAAGCCTGACGGGGTGAATCGTGAGGAGTGGCGCTGCATCCTGCTGGAGCGAGTTGAAGGTTGCCCACTGGGAGGTCCACTGCAGCAGGAATTTTCACCGCTGCATCATGCAGCAGCCGTTCCTGTAATTGATTAAACTTTCTCATTGATGTTCGTTCGTACGTGTTGCCTGTGTTTGCATGTTTGCCCGTGCGTTTGTCATCTTTAAAATGTAACCGCCTCTTGGCTTTATGGGAAATAAACGCATATGGCTGAGTTTGGTTGCTCACTGCTGAGTTTGATAGTCACGAAGAGACAGTCTATGGGCCAAACCCCCATCTTTGCCACCATTGATTTCTATGGGTGGCTGAGATTGGATGCTCGTAGGTTGACATAGGTTAAGAAAAGGAATACAATTTTTTTAGGTAATTAGAGTAGTTTATTCCTACAAGTGCACGTTATGTGTGTCGCACTACTTACATTGCATTCTGTCTGAAAAAGCTAGGAACTTATGCATACGAGCCTCATACTCGTAGCATCTTGTTAGCGCTTTGGAGAATGTAGGCAGTTTTTTGCAGATAGCATCGATTTTTCAACAGCCAATGAAAAAGTTTTCACACGGACCTTTTTCGGTTCCTTGTCGCTCTAATAACTAAGTGCTATACAAGCATGCTGGATGGATAAGCCTTCCAAACTTTTATCGACGACTGTCACTTGGACGGCAGATTGTGGCTGCCTCAAACAATGAAAACTTTTTTACCTCTTAGACATTTTACATGTACTCGTGGGACAAAGCAGAGTATGTAAAGAGATAGAGTGACAAAATTTCTACGCTTAACTAATACTTGCATCTATTTTACATCTGTGTGATGTGAAGCAATCGGTATTTAGGTCCCAGAGTCTCTATCAGACTATCTTTGTGACGCTTTTTTGTACATAGGATTCATAATGTGTCATGATTTTCTAGGAAACAGGTGACACCAATTGAAGAACAGGTACAGCTCCGCCAAGGTGAAAGGTCAGTAGAGCTACAGAAGGCTGAGATGACACACGTGCTTAAAATGCAATGTTGGTTTGCATACAGGAACCTTTAGTGCTGATTGAGTAAAAGCAATTTGCCAGCATTGCTGAGCTTATTATTTTTGCTCCTGGCATACTGTTAAACCAGCCAGAACTAGACATTCAGCAGCATAGACTGCAATATCTGTGATACATTTCGGTAGTCCATCCACACCCACACACGCGCAGTCTCTATCTGTTTCTACTCTACTTGTTGAAGGGCTCTCTCAAAGCTAATTCCACAACAAGCAAGCCCTGCCCCGCCCAAGCACGGAGTCTCGTCTAGCGAGGTCACGTGCTACTATACCAAGCTGACGAAACCATTTAGACTATAACGCACACAGCCTAGAGAATCGGACCCCAAAATACGATCCACGTCTCTTCATTCGCCAAGCTTCTTCTGGTTGTGCATGCATAGTACTTCGAACAATGGCCAGTGAGGGTGAGGTGAGAGTTGAGTAAACAACCAGTAATACCCCACCCGCCGGGTTACGAGCCGTTCGGTGTGAATGCTTGAATCGCCAGTTGTTTCTCCCGTCAGCCCTGGTTCTATAAAATCGTAATTTCCTTATTTACCTAATATTTTTCTGCACATGAAGTCTACATTCCTAAACGTTTGTCCGACGTAAAGCTTATTGATCTAAAGACTGTTGTAAATTGCACTGCTTTCGGAAGGAGGCAAATTTTAAAGCTAACGAATCAACTAAAAAACCAAGGGCACTAGTTATAAATAGGTAAGTTTTGCACAGTTTTTTTCGGATCAAATCGAAATTATATCGATCTAATATTATTCGTATTTTATTTCGTATTGTCTTGTTGAGAAATATACGATAATTTACATTTGGAACTCTGAAGGGAGGCGGTCTTATAAAGTATGACGGTGATTTTTCAACAAGTCAAGGCTTGGGGACTTGTCGTGCAATTTACGCCATTGAGGGCCAACCTCCAAGGGACAGGTGTGTACACAGGTGTGTACACAAGCCCTGACTTTCTCATTGTAAAGGATTAGGAGTCATGCAAGATGCCTTAAGTCGTATCCCTACGACAAAGTCTCTAAAGGAAGTATTCTCTCTAGTGCTTAGAACTATCAAGGGGCCTATCTCAAGCAGTTGAAAAATATGATGACTTTCACAAATTTAATCTACAGCCAAGCATGTCAGTGGAGCATCACGAAAAGAACAGGCATGGCTCAAACAGCAAGACCAATGGTGCCGCAGCTGACACGGCCGAAACTGCAGACCTGCTTTCAGCGGAACTCAAGCCAGAAAAGGCGCCAAAAACTGGCAAACAAAAGGCGGTGAAATTTCTTCGCGACAACGCCTTCATGATTGCCACAATCGCGGCTGTCATTGTTGGCTTCCTCATCGGATTGGCTGTGCGCCTGACTCACGCTGATCGAGAGATTTCACCTCAGCTGCGACTCTGGCTTGGTGAGCACAATGAGCACAGTTTTATCTGCCTTTTAACTGCAATATAAGTAATAATATAGCGGCGGGTCCGGTCGGCCATGGTCCGTCTTGTTACTGATTGATCAGTAACTCATGATTACTGAGTATATTTGCAGAAGGGCTGCGGGCAATATGATGTGGACCTACATACTAACTGCGATCACTTTTTTGTTGTGCTCGTGCGAAGTGTCTTGGGTAAAACCTCCTAAAACATTACTGTAGTAAAGAGAAGCCCGCAAGCCAGCGGCCTATGGAAAATATAACGAAACAAACGAATGAGAAGCACCAGCAAGGTTTACGACAAGGTCAGACCTGCCTACGAATTATTCATCCGAATACAACTGCTCGTCTAATTTCTCCCTGCCTTCCAATACATCACAATGATACATCATTTGGTGACGCTGGACCCGCAACCGGCGAGGAGGCAATTCTGCCAATTTCGCTGACTCCTGAGCACACACGCACTCAGCTACTGTGCGCAGGCACACGCTCACACAGGTGTGTACATCTGTCCTGACTTTTTCATCGTCAGGCAGTGTACACTTCACTGTGCCTTGGAGGCTGGCCCTCAATGGCGTAAATTGCACCTCCACTGCGCCCCAAACGAATGTGGCCCTTCCGCGGAATCGAGCTCAGAGACCGTGGTGCGAGAGGCAAACGCATTAACCGCTCTTCCACCGACCCCCTTTTTAAAGTCTGCTATTGCGAATAACGAGTTTAAACATAATTTGACAATAATGTAAACTTTCAGCCATGCCTGGAGAACTTTTTATACGACTTCTAAAACTGACAATTCTTCCACTGATTGCCTCTAATGTGGTTGTCGGTAAGTTTAAAGCAGCTCATATTTAGCACTCACGTGGGGAATCATGAAATTCAGTATGGACCCAAATTTTCTTTAGTGTCTGCAAGCCTGGATCCAAAGCAGAACGGCAAGATCAGTTTGGTCTCGTTTGGCTACATTATGGTGGCAAATGTATTTTCGTCTATCATCGGTTGCGTCACAGCATTGATTGTTAAGCCAGGTGAGCGTTTATATCACCTAGGGCTTAATGCGACCTCCACAGAGCCACCTCATTCCCTACGCCAATCTGAAACAGCCACCTCATTCCCTACCCCAATCTGGAGCAGCCACCTCATTCCCTACGCCAATCTGAAACAGCCACCTCATTCCCACCCCAATCTGAAATAGCCACCTCATTCCCACCCCAATCTGAAACAGCCACCTCACTCCCTACCCCGATCTGGAACAGCCACCTCATTCCCTACGCCAATCTGAAACAGCCACCTCATTCCCTACGCCAATCTGAAACAGCCACCTCACTCCCTTACTCCAATCTGGATCAACCACCTCATTCCTTAACACCAATCTGAAACGGAAACCTAATTTACTGTACTGTGAATTAGTACCTTTAATCGTTTTAAAGGACTTCAATAACTTTTTTCATAGATCATCCTCGATCAAGTCCTTATGGTATTTGAAACCTATCTCACACTATGGTCCATTTACCGGCAACTATGATTGGTTCGCAGGTCTACACGGCCTGTCAAACAGCACCACAAGTGACTCTTCGGATGGCAAGCCAAAGCTAACCTTTGCCAAGCTGACTTCATCGGACGTGTTCGCCGACCTGTTGTACAACATCTTCCCAGACAATCTGGTTGGCGTATCGCTGTTCAAATCACAAACCACTTACAAAATACCACTGCGCGGTCAGCTGATCCAGATGGGAGTAATCGACTCTGGCGACGCAAACGTCACAATGGAGGTGCGCGACGAGAGAGTGGTGACAAATTCGGCTTCAGTGAACATGATCGGTGTGATTTTCTGCGCCGCAGTGTTCGGTATGGCTGCCCGCACTCTGGGACCGCAGGGAGAGCCGTTCATTGCATTTTTCCGATCGCTTTCGCATGTGGTCATCAAGGTCATGCGGTGGTTTCTATGGTATGCTGAGCTAGCGATCCAACGTCATTACTGTGCAATACCAGCTAAATTAACTTCCTAGAAACCAGCGGTAGCTTCAATGACAAGTTAGGAACCAATACAAGCTTCAATGACAAATTAGGAACCAATAGCAGCGTCAATGATGAGTTAGGAATTAATACTAGCTTCAATGACCAGTTAAGAACTAATACCAGCTTTAATGATCAGTTAGAAACCAATATCAGCGTCAATGACAAATTAGGAAATAATTCCAGCTTCAATGGCCAGTTTGGAACCAATACCAGCTTCAATGACCAGTTAGGAACCAATACCAGCTTCAATGACCAGTTAGGAACCAATACCATCATAAAGTATCTTTAATGACTTCATTGCATTTCAGGTTGACCCCACCGGGTGTGTGTTTTATGATCGCATCGTCCATAGCAGATGTTGTTGACCCAGCTTCAACCCTGATCAAGCTGAGCCTATTCATTGTGAGTGTCACAATCGGCCTAGGTGTGCACTTCATTGTGCTGCAGGCGGTTTTCATTGCCGTGTCCAGAAAGAATCCGATTTGGTTCCTGGTTAAGACCCTGCGATCTTGGTGCATCGCGTTTGCTACTACAGCGCCGTAAGTTTTTATCGATTTTAATCTAGCTCGAAAAAAAATAATTGATTACACCTGCCCCAATCGGGACAGATTTGCAGCCGACCGCATAGCCGCAGCTATTGCGTGGCGCATCTGAAGGCTGCAGTACGGCTTTTCAGTCCATGGACTGGGGAGACGCCACACCCACCCTCACTTAACTCAGCAAATGCTGGTACCCATTTAACTGCTGGGTGAACTGTAGCAATGCAGAGTTGAGCTTCTTGCTAAAGGACACAAATAGCTTCAGTGGAGGAACCGAACCTCCGACCTTCAAGTCGTGAGTCCGACGCTCTAACCACAAGGCTACAACCTACCGTAAAGACGGTATCTTACTGCGAAGAATTATCTAAATTATTTTATCAATGGGAAAACCTAGACTCCTCTTCCTCTTTCCCTTTCCTTTGCCGTTTCGAGAACAGAAAACATTTGAGATGTACCTGTAGTCACCTTAATGAAACCATCTGCATTAGTTCTTTACCACGTTAGTACCCCGTTAGTACGTTAGATTGAATGTGCTTTCCTGTCTCCTATCTTCTGTTCACGTCACATTTCAATTAAACTACACAAAGCGCTACTGAATTCTAACGCACCCGTCAAATTCAGCGTCGTAGCCATCCCGGAGATGATTGAGTGCTGCGACACCTACGGCATTGCTCATGACATCTCTCGCTTTGTGATCCCATTCGCTGCCGCCATTAAAGGCGACGGTAGTGCCTGCTTCATCTCGGTGGCAGCGGTGTTCTTAGGACAGCTCACAGGATACCCCATCACCGTTGGCACCATCGTCATCATCGTCCTGCTGGTGTCCTCGGCTATGCTGGCTCTACCGAACATTCCGTCGGCTAGTCTGGTGATCCTAGTCACCATTCTCACCTCTGTGGGCATATCCGAGACTGAAGTGGCGCTACTGTACTCAGTGGACTGGCTTCTGTGAGTTGCCGGGGTCTCTGAGCTCGAGTCCCGCTTTTGAAAATAACATTTGCTAGCAAGACTAAAGAGCCTCTACCCAAAGTAAAGAGCCGCTACCAAAACTAAAGAGCCGCTACCCAAACTAAAGAGCCGCTACCAAAACTAAAGAGCCGCTACCAAAACTAAAGAGCCGCTACCAAAACTAAAGAGCCGCTACCAAAACTAAAGAGCCGCTACCAAAACTAAAGAGCCGCTAGCAAAACTAAAGAGCCATTACCAAAACTAAAGAGCCGCTACCAGAACTAAAGAGCCGCTAGCAAAACTAAAGAGCCGCTACCAAAACTAAAGAGCCGCTACCAAAACTAAAGAGCCGCTACCAAAACTAAAGAGCCGCTACCAAAACTAAAGAGCCGCTACCAAAACTAAAGAGCCGCTACCAAAACTAAAGAGCCGCTACCAAAACTAAAGAGCCGCTACCAAAACTAAAGAGCCGCTACCAAAACTAAAGAGCCGCTACCAAAACTAAAGAGCCGCTACCAAAACTAAAGAGCCGCTACCAAAACTAAAGAGCCGCTACCAAAACTAAAGAGCCGCTACCAAAACTAAAGAGCCGCTACCAAAACTAAAGAGCCGCTACGCACAACCCGCCACCTGCAGAGACCGTATGCGCTCAGGTTCCATCTGTCTGTCTCACTGCTACTGTGCGGCATTCACGCATTTCATTTGTGCCGGCGATCTAAAAAAGCCTGACCAAGAAGTCGACGAAGATAAAGAGGCCGCGGCGGCGATTGCCCACGACGAAGATGACCATGGCAAAGGAAAAATATTAAAAAAAGACGAGGCCTTTAAATCGAACGGCAACGACTTGCAAATGTCCGAGGTGGCTTGACAAGCAGCCACGTGATCAGTTTTTTACATGGAAAAACTTTAAATTTTTTTTACGATTTGTGTGATTTTCATTAGTTGGAAAAACTTGATGTCACCCAAACAGTAGCTAAGCAAAGATTTTGGCGCAACGGACTAATGCAAAGCACCCAATTACTGCTTAAAAGTAAGAGTAACGTAGAGTATGAATGCTATAAATTATGGAATCTCTATTTATTCATTAGCTTTCCCTTTCACTATAAATTTAACCATTTGTCTTGATTTTTTCTGTCCCTAGTTGTACATACGTCGTCTAAACGTATGCTTTTCCTTCACAATCCCCGACAAGAAGCCATGTGGCGATCAATTTTCGGAAAAAACTTATCCTGTGGCGACAAGACAGAATTCTGGCAAAATACAAAAATTGAGAAGACGATATTTACATCTGTTAGCTGTTAGCACAAAACCCAAAATTTCTGAAAAATTCTTGCTTTTACTATTCTTCGACACGAATTTAAGAGTCAACTAAGGCAACCGATTGATCGATATCTTTTCTATGAACTTTGGCCAGGTTTTACGAATAGAAGCAAAAAGTATACATTTTTTTGCAATAAAAAAACTGTTGGCTGCGGATTGAAACGCTTGAAACTTTGATTCCTTTAAGCTGTACGAACCCCTGAACTTCAACTTAATTGTGAGTCTCACGTTCTCAGCCCTCTTTGGCTCCGACCGCCATTTTTTTGGATTGGAAACGTTACTAAGTATTTTATATTCAAAATAAATAAGAGGCTTAAAATCTGAACGGACAAATGCGAGGACAAAATGCGAGCACATGGGGGAGACATAGTATTTTCAGCCTAAAAACCAAGCTAAAAAATCATTAGGCAGTCTTAAATTAGCTACCTAAATATCCTTTGCCCTGACTTATTTTCATAGCCATGAGTGATTAAATTCCTGGGGTGTGGGGGCTCTAGTGATGCCAAGCTAAGGCTGATGCTGATGAACAACTTGTAAGGGCGCACAGGAGTCAATATGGAGATAGGAACTTAAGAGTAAGATGCGGAGTGTAGTGACTATAGGGGCGTAGCCAGGGGGGCAAGGGAGGGCCACGGGGTCCCCCCTAATCGGCTGAAAAAACTTTGTGGCGCCCATACATAGTACGAGTGTAGTGGCGCTTCCCGTGTGGTAGTGGTGCCCCCGTGTGGTAGTGGCGCCCCAGTGTGGTAGTGGCGCCCCCGTGTGGTAGTGGCGCCCCCGTGTGGTAGTGGCGCCCCCGTTTGGTAGTGGCGCCCCGTTTGGTAGTGGCGCCCCCGGTTTGGTAGTGTCGCCCCCGTTTGGTAGTGGCGCCCCCGTTTGGTAGTGGCGCCCCCGGTTGGTAGTGGCGCTTCCCGTGTGGTAGTGGCGCCCCCGTGTGTTAGTGGCGCCCCCGTGTGGTAGTGGCGCCCCCGTTCGGTAGTTGCGCCCCCGTTTGGTAGTGGCGCCCCCGTTTGGTAGTGGCGCCCCGGTTTGGTAGTGGCGCCCCCGGTTGGTAGTGGCGCTTCCCGTGTGTTAGTGGCGCCCCCGGGTGGTAGTGGCGCCCCCGTTTGGTAGTGGCGCTTCCCGTGTGTTAGTGGCGCCCCGTGTGGTAGTGGCGCCTCCGTTCGGTAGTGGCGCCCCCGTTTGGTAGTGGCGCTTCCCGTGTGGTAGTGGCGCCTCCGTGTGGTAGTGGCGCCCCCGTGTGGTAGTGGCGCCCCCGTTTGGTAGTGGCGCCCCGTTTGGTAGTGGCGCCCCCGGTTGGTAGTGTCGCCCCCGTTTGGTAGTGGCGCCCCCGTTTGGTAGTGGCGCCCCGTTTGGTAGTGGCGCCCCCGTTTGGTAGTGGCGCCCCGTTTGGTAGTGGCGCCCCCGGTTGGTAGTGGCTCCCCCGGTTGGTAGTGGCGCCCCCCATCAGTAGTGCCCCCAAAAGGCGCGGTTCCTCCTAGACAAAAATCCTGGCTACGCCACTGATTGTGTGTACTTTATTTCCGGGTTAAAGGAGTCCTTGGTGAGTCCTTCCTCAGCTCTTGAGTGGTTCCACGCGCATGTGTGACTCTCTGCATGTCATCTATCTAATGTGGGTCCGCAGCACTAGAGCATTTACTGAGCAGCATTGCTCAATGCACGACAGATTTAACTGTCAGGACGTCTTTTTCTAGTACCTGAACTCATGAAGTAATAAAGACTTGAAGCCCAAGCTCCAACTTTTACTCTGACTACAACCATTAGTAAAATAACAAAGAAAATTAGAACATACATTATATAAATAATCCGAGCGTGTATAAAGTGTCTGAAAAAAATATCTCGCATTAAAATATTAGTTTAATTTTTGCAGCTTGGTCAAGATAGCAGTGCGGTTTTTATGTAACTAAATTATTTTTTTCTTATAACGATTCTTTTAATATAAACTTTTAATATAAAATGTGTTTCCCAAATAGAAAGTACTCGTAAAAATAACTGTACCTTTTCAATTACAAAAAGGAAAATTTTATTTTGCTTTTAACTTTAAAACGAGAAAACAACCTTTAGGAAACTTTAGTAGAAGTGCTATTACAAAAGTGAATTAAATTATTGTACTTGGCTCCATGGCCAGCACAAGCGAAATTAAAGTTCAGTTGGTAAGTAAAGTGCATCAGAAATGGTCGTAGTCAGTCAGTTCTAATAATAGAAGTATCGATCGATCAAATAGTTTCTAAACGGGATTCCCTTGTGAATTTCTTCTCTGTTCAGCTCAATCAATCAGAGCAGCTGCTGCTGGTCGATGAGTCAGATGTCCAGGCCTCCTCGTTCTCCTCGCCCGGATGTGACGATTCCACTTTTAGTTCGGGCAGGGCAGCAGCTCCGAAAGCGACAGCGAGAACCGCGGGCTCGCGACTCCCAACTTCCAGTTGCTTCTTACGCTGCTGCTGCCTTTGCTGCTTCTGTTTATTTTTGCGCTTTCGTTTTTTCGATTCGTCGCGAGTCGACGCCGGAGCTGCCGTCGGTGGCAGCAGTGTCTGCAGGACGGCGCGGAGCAGGCACAGGAAGGCTTCGCTGGCGCTGTCTGGATCTCGAGCCGTCGCCTCGCGCCAAACCAGACCGTGGCGCCGGGCAAGCGCGATGCCGGAATCCACGACAGGCGCATCCGACAATCGTCGACGATCCAGCTTGTTGCCGATGAGTGCTATGGGAGCATCGGCGGGCAGACCCGCTTCATTGCTGCGAAGGCGCTGCAGCCAGGCCTCGCAGTCGCGAAGGCTCTGGCGGTCCGTGACGTCATAGACTAGCATGGCGCACTGGCACCCGCTGTAATAGCCGGCTGCGAGGCTGCGGTATCTGAAATATAGCGAAATCAGAATTGAAGTGTTTACCACATTTTATTAGAAACCAACTCACTCCACAAACCACTTCATTCAACCAAATACTTCACTCCATCACAAACCTACTCATTCTACTAACCATCCCACTCCGACAACAACATCCCTCACTCCATCAACCAGCCCACTCCACCAACTCCAGCCCACTTTCGCTTACCTCTCTTGTCCAGCAGTATCCCACATCTGGCACTGGACAGGCGTCCCGTCAACCTTGATTTGTCTTGATCGCAAACTGGCGCCAATAGTCGGTGCGTAGGACTCTTTAAAATCGTGCTCGCCAGTGAAGCTAGTCAGCAGGCTCGACTTGCCAACACCGGCGTTGCCAACCACGATGACTGCGGAAAGCAATAAGATGCGTGAATTGTTACTCAAAATACAATGCAATGCTAGATAAAATGTTATTCAATATCTATTATAAAATAGTGACCAAATCCTTTACCATTCACCAGTACAGCAGGCTTCTCATCGATTACGGCTGGCAGAGCGGACTCATCCTCTTCACTGTTACGGTTTGCTTGACGAACGGCTTCAGCAAAAGCTTCATGGACATTTTCGCCAGTCCTTGCATTGACGGCAACGAATTTCAAGCCGTACCTATCAGCTAACAGTCGAGCACCTTCAGCGACTTCGCTGCTGGTTGAACCTGTTTCGTTCAGTACTACAAGCACGGCTGCCTGCGGCGCCTTGGATTGCAGATCTCGCAGTGTGGCTTCGGCCCGCTCAAAGCTGCTTCCGGAGTTCACCACTAGCAGGGCGCAATCACTGTTGGCGTAGCACTGGCTGCTGGCTTGGCTGCGTGGTTTGAAATTTTGTAGAAACGGAAATTCTAAATGGAAATTTAGTTTAATTTTACACGTGGCTTCTGTCGCAGTAAGCGACATTTTTGCTACCTTAATGCATTTTCTGCTGCGTCTAATGGACACGTGCTCGACTAGTTGATTGAATTAAAGCTCTTGACAAAAATGAGGTGCTGATTTGGCGTACAGCGATGTACTAAATGCATCGACACCACTGGTGAACTTTCTGTCAGAATTCTTGAATATCCCGTGTTTAGGAGATGTGACAACTTAGAATCTTTCTTCAGAAGGGGCGCTACAAAAAGTTTTCCCGTGTTCTTGAACTTTGTGTACTTTCATTGCCCATTTAAATAGTTTGCCAGTAGAATCCCCTCCTGGTACTTTACCAGTTAAAAAAACTGTTAGTAGCTGTCACCAAGACTGTCAATCTACGAGCCTCGTAAAATTACCTTTTATTGCTAGGCAAATCCCAGATCATGCACTTGACGGGTTGACCATCCACTTCAATATTTTTAGTAGCAAAATCGACTTCTTTAGTTTGCTGATACGTTTCTTTAAGAGTTTTGCCGAGAAATCGACCAATCATCGTAGTCTTGCCAACCTGCTCGTCGCCAATTAATAGCACTAAAAATGCAAAGCAACATTGCTTAATTTTTTTTCTGGAGATACAAGCCAGTTAAAAAATAGTCTGCCGTCAAACTAACCCTTTACTCGTTGAGTGTTTTTTTCTGGTTCGGCAAAAAACTTAGGAAAGTTGGTTGCACTGAGCACATCAGTGTCAGCCGTGAGTTGGTCTAATGACGTTCCAACGAGCGCAATGGCATTGGAAGCCGCCTTTGGTACATACTGCGAGCCCTGAAGTTTTTTCTGTACAAGGCAACGACTCTGCAACATCATGAAGGCCTGGTCCACGTTCAGTCCGCTTTTGGCGCTGACCTGCCAGCACAGCTCGAGGTCGTGACGTCTGGCAAATTCCTCCGCTTCAGATCTAGAGACGGCGGCGTCCATGTCGCTCTTGTTGGCCACCAGAGCCACTGGCACGCCGTCAGGAGCTCTGCACCGCAGCTCATTGAGCCAGCGCTCACAGTTGACGAAGCTGTCTCTATTGGAGGCATCAAAGACTAGCAGAGCTCCAGATATGCCACCGTAGTATGAGTATGTGATTGCGCGGAATCTGAAGTGAGATGGTTGGGCACCCGCAGCCATGAATTAATGGTTTGTGTCATGACAGGTGGATGGTGAAGAGGTCAAAATTTGCATTGAGAGCAGTTTTACATGTGCATTAAAGAGTGTTGGCGTTTCAAACGCTTATCGAATACTCATATGCTTCGCGAAGGAGTCCTATACAATGGCATCTATAAATGATGCTTTTCTGGCGGGTAAGACGCTTCTCTAACGACTCAGAAGCTACTTTAACAAATCAAACGCCTTATTAAAGACACAAGAAACCGTGCAATAGAAGCTTCTAGAGAAAATTTTAAAGCCTTTTAGAACGTCGTTTAAGATGCTTTTGACGCGCTCTCGCAGTCGCTAACTTGAAACGCTTAAAAACGACTATAAACACCCTTTAACATGCATTTTAAAGTCCTTGTTACGTGACATAAAAATGCTTTATTGTTATTTTGTCATTTATAAACTTTTACTGAACTTAAACGCTTTTAGAACGACTTCAGCGTTGCACCTTTATCAAGGTATGTTGAAGGATGGCTTAGAATGAATGAACGAGCATTTTGAAGGGATGATCTTCAAATTGCATTAGTAGATGTAAAAAAATACGATAAACCAATGAGATAACTCGCCTCTCTTGGCCTGCGGTGTCCCAAATCTGGCACTTGACTGTAGAGCCGTCAACATCGTTATTAACTATGCGAAAATCCACACCAATAGTTGGTATTGCTTTGAGGCTTGCATCGAACTCTTTGTCAGCGAATCGTCGAGTTAGGCAGGACTTGCCGACGCCGGTGTCGCCGATTATCAGCACTGAAATTTTTTTTGAATAGCTACGCGTTTTCAGTGCAAGGTTGTGTCATTTTCTCACTAAAAATTGTTACTTTAATTTGATGTAATTGACTTGAAACAAGAACACGGCAAAAAATTTTTTTACATTAAATAAAGCCAAAGTCGCTATGTCTGGGATATCATCAATAATCTGTCATCACTCTCTCCTGCCATGTCTGATCTATATCCTCTCTCCATAGAGATCTTGACTTTGACTACATATAGTCACGTCTGATCTCTCCCGTGTTTTCTCTATCCCCGTCTTATTTAATCTGGGGCGAGATATATTATTAAGTTTTGTAGTGTTACAGCGTTATTAACTGCTTAAAATCAGTCGAAGTTCAATCAGTAAGCCCCCTTAACTAGCGCCGCTTACGTTTGATGATAAAATCCGGTGTAGGCTCAGCAGTGGTGATAACAGGCTGCATTGGCTTACTAACAACCTCATTCGAAAACTTTTCAGCAACTTCACGGGTAACTTCTGAGGTGGCAGCATTGTTGTTTGCTTCGTGAGACACCTGCTCCTGACTTGATCCAGACTTTGAACTGTCATTACTAAGAACTATTCGCGTCAAACTTCTGAATGTCTCGGCGACGTTAAGTCCGCTCTTGGCGCTAACCTGCCAGCACAGCTCGAGGCCGTGACGTCTGGCAAACTCCTCCGCTTGCGGTCTGGAGACAGCGACGTCCATGTCGCTCTTGTTGGCCACCAGAGCCACTTGCAGGCCGTCCGGAGCGTGGGACCGCAGATCGTTCAGCCAGCTCTCGCAACTTTCCAAGCTGTCTGGATTCGTGGCGTCAAAGATTAAAAGTGCACCGTGGCAGCCACGATAATAAGCGCTGGTGATGCTGCGAAACCTGAAAATTTGCGTTGTTATATTAAAAAATTGCGTTGCAGGTGTGGTAAATCGACTTAAAAAGTCTCACCTCTCTTGCCCGGCAGTGTCCCAGATCACTGACTTCACTCTGGTACCGTCGATGGTCTCGCAAACTGAACTGAAATCAACTCCGATTGTTGGCACAAAGCTTTCGTGGAATTCTTTGCTAGCGAAGCGACGAAGCAGACAGGATTTGCCGACACCGGAGTCTCCGACTAGCACCACTGGATCGTATTAAGGGTTTATATTGGTATGAATATCATTAATGATGTTCGTAATATATTCGTTTGAGAGGGCTTATGGACAATCACACCTATTTTTTCCACTGTCGACCCGCAGCCATTAGCAGGAAATTCTGCTTGTGCCACTGGCTCCTGAACACACTCCTTATCTCGGTGTCAGAATCATAAGGACGACAATGTCATCAAAACGGACTAACTGTTTGCAAGTCTGATGACAAAAATTTTGGTATGACAATTCTGAGAAAAAATAATAAATGAATTTGTGGAATCATTTTAGAATGAGAAGTCATGGTAAATATTTAAATACATCTTACATTTAACCAGGCGCTCATAGCTTTGTTCTCCATGATTTGAGCTGTCTTGCTTCTTTTCTGAAGTCAACTGAGTTGGTGCTTGCTGCACATTAGAGGCTCTACTGAAAGCGGAAATAAAAAAACAATTCTATCCAACTACAATTTTAACATACTTCTCATTTCGATTTTTTAACAAACCCGCTCGGCCTGTTATCGCCGTTAAGAACTCGTCGCTCCAAGCTTCTGAAAGTCTCGTCGACATTGAGCCCGCTCTTGGCGCTGACCTGCCAGCACAGCTCGAGGCCGTGACTTGTGGCAAACTGCTCAGCCTCCGACTTGGATACAACGGTCTTCTTGTCGCTTTTGTTAGCCACCAAAGTCACAGGCACTCCGTCTGGGGCGCTTGACCGCAGCTCGTTGAGCCAGCGTTCACAGTTGACGAAGCTGTCTCGATTAGACGCATCAAAGACTAGCAGGGCTCCAGCTATGCCTCGATAATAGGAGCTCGTGATTGTGCGAAATCTGAGATGTTTTTGAGGAAATGGTTGAATGTAGCTCGTACATTGGCTGGGGGTAGGAACTGGAGGGGCTGTTAAGTGGTTGAATGTACTCTGATTTAGTAAGGAATTGGAGAGGTTGATATAGTGATTGAATGTACACTGGCTAGAGTAGGAATCGGAGAGGTTGATGAAGTGGTTTAATCTACACTGTCTAGGGTAGGAATTGGGCGGTTGATAAAGTGGCTGAATGTACCCTAGCTGGGGTAGGAATTGGAGGGGTTGATAAAGTGGCTGAATGTACACTAGCTGGGGTAGGAATTGGAGGGGTTGATAAAGTGGCTGAATGTACACTAGCTGAGGTAGGAATTGGAGGGGTTGATAAAGTGGCTGAATGTACACTAGCTGGGGTAGGAATTGGAGGGGTTGATAAAGTGGCTGAATGTACACTAGCTGGGGTTGGAATTGGAGGGGTTGATAAAGTGGCTGAATGTACACTAGCTGAGGTAGGAATTGGAGGGGTTGATAAAGTGGCTGAATGTACACTAGCTGAGGTAGGAATTGGAGGGGTTGATAAAGTGGCTGAATGTACACTAGCTGAGGTAGGAATTGGAGGGGTTGATAAAGTGGCTGAATGTACACTAGCTGGGGTAGGAATTGGAGGGGTTGATAAAGTGGCTGAATGTACACTAGCTGGGGTAGGAATTGGAGGGGTTGATAAAGTGGCTGAATGTACACTAGCTGAGGTAGGAATTGGAGGGGTTGATAAAGTGGCTGAATGTACACTAGCTGGGGTAGGAATTGGAGGGGTTGATAAAGTGGCTGAATGTACACTAGCTGGGGTAGGAATTGGAGGGGTTGATAAAGTGGCTGAATGTACACTAGCTGAGGTAGGAATTGGGCGGTTGATAAAGTGGTTGAATGTACACTAGCTGGGGTACGAATTGGAGGGGTTGATTAAGTGGCTGAATGTACACTAGCTGGGGTAGGAATTGGAGGGGTTGATAAAGTGGCTGAATGTACACTAGCTGGGGTAGGAATTGGAGGGGTTGATAAAGTGGCTGAATGTACACTAGCTGAGGTAGGAATTGGAGGGGTTGATAAAGTGGCTGAATGTACACTAGCTGGGGTAGGAGTTAAACGCGCACAACCCACCTCTCCTGGCCGGCAGTGTCCCAAATCTGGCACTTCACCTTTGTCTCTTTGATTTCATTTCTTGCAATGCTAAAATCAACTCCAATAGTTGGCATGAAATTCTCGCTGAACGCATCGTTTACAAATCTGTTCAATAGGCTGGACTTGCCAACGTCAGAGTCTCCGAGAAGAAGCACTAAAAATGTTTTAGTTCGTATTCAAATGAAAAGCACGTAAAGCTCTTGTGCCGAATATTCGAAAATGATTTTAACAATTGTGTTGGAGTTAATAAACCTTGAAGAAATTAAAAAAAGGAAATATATTAAGTCTAGAATTGAATTAAAAATAGACTGGACTCACATTTCATCAGCACCTCTGGTGCCTCATTGGCCTCAGACGAAATGCCATCAACAGGTGCCTCAGGCCTATGAATAGTATGGTTGTTTTAGAATTACGTCGAGCAAAGTGATACTTTGGGTAAGAGGAATGTAAAGACCATATAAAAATAAATTTTATATGACAGGGAGGAGGGAAGTAGAGAAAGGGATAAAGAGGGAAAAAGAAAGAGGGAGCTAGGAAATTTTACATACTTTGGCGATTCAGTCGCTTTATCTCCATCTTTTTTAGTAGCCACATTTGCTTCAGCAGCAGCAGCAGCAGCAGCAGCTTGTCTAACTTTTTCTTTCCTTTCAACGCCCCACGCGCGAAAGTTTCTAAAGAAATCTTTGTCTGGTCGGTCGTGCAGCGAAGCCCAGTCTGAGCGTCCACGGGTGGACGCCATTGGATGCTTGCTTAGCCAATCCTGGCGCTGTGACGTCATTTCGTTGCAACCAATCGAATCGCCGGATTCACTCAGTAGCTCAATGAATAGAATATAGGCTTCGTCCAGCCAACGAATATAGGAGCCGTAGGACTCAGTGAGATCAATTACTTCTTTGGCTAGGACCATGGCTCGCTCAGGATTACC
This sequence comes from Macrostomum hystrix, assembly GCA_950097015.1. NCBI lineage: Eukaryota > Metazoa > Platyhelminthes > Macrostomidae > Macrostomum > Macrostomum hystrix. The sequence goes on from CATNEN010000038.1 coordinate 25,706,379, forward strand.
GGAATCACGATACAGCCTATGCGGTAGGTTTTGGTGTTAACTAGCGATTATAATAATAAGAATAATAATAATAATTGCTGGACTGCAGGCAATATCACATCAAACTGTACGTAGGCAGACACTCATACACGTGTGTACATCTGCTCTCACTTTCTCATCGTCAGGGCAGATGGCAGGAAATGGTCGTATGAATCTTTGTTGAGAAATTGTCGTTTAAAATGATCTTTTGACGTTTCTTGAGAAATTTTACAAGTATTGGTGCACGGACTACTCAAGTAGGTCCTATCTACTAGTGGTCCTTGTATTGGTGCCGATGGGGTTACTTTTACTTAATTGCAGGGAGGCCTGGGGCACTTGACGCACAAGCGCAGGAACGGCATGCCGCCAGGCCGGCGAACTAGGCGGGAGTCGCCAAACGCGCCATCTGGACCCCTGGACACAGGCACCTCACACACAGCAGCAAGCCAAGCGGGGAAGGGCCAGCCAGAGTGCCTCTCACCCCAGGCCCGCACACGCGCAGAGCTGACCAAACCAGGGGAGGACTTAGATGCCTGAAGGGTTGGGACGAGAGGACCAAGCCACGTGCGCAGACGGCTGGTGAAACCTCGCCGCTCAGAGCACGCATTGCTGGTGCACACCCGCCCCATCCCCCATACAACGCCTCACACCCGGCCCAACACACAAACACAAACAAGCAGGCATGTAGAAGGCAGGGGTTAAGCTATTTTAAATTAACTTTGGTTGTAAATAATAAGGTGCATTTCCGCAAGTCACTAGTTCGCAAAACTCCAACTAAGCCCCGAAATAATCGTGACTTGAAGGGAGGAACGAACCAGCGACCATTGGGAAGTGAGGCAGCGAAATTAGCGCTGACCCACTCAACCCCGCTGAGTGGGGTTAGGGTTTCTTTGATTGGGCGCTCACTTGGCCAATTCCAGCTTCGCTTTGAGCATCACGTGACCTCTAGCGGGTTGGCTATCAGCCAAAGACGCCACGGCCTCCTCAGCCAGAATTTCCGCATCCTGCCGACTGTGAGCGGTCCTGACGATGGCCAAGAGTCGACCTAGGCTGATCTTGGCTTGCACAGCGGCTAGGCTCTGTTGACCGAGAGAGGAGCTCAAAATTTCGATGGCTTTTTTACCACAATCGACGGCCGCTTGAGTCAGTTCGGCTGGCAACAGAGCCGGATTAGCTAATCTAGCGGCTAGGGTGAGATTAGTCATGAGAGCTGCTACATTGGGATGATCGCCAGTTGGCGGATAAGCGCTAGCCGACATTCGCACTGCCGTCAGAGCGGCATCCACGTGAGCAGCGGGCTCGGTTGCATCCGCAGCGGCTTGGTGACGCTTCTCGTGATGCCGCAACCGGAGCAGATGAGCCAGGGCCAGGTGAGACTGGATCTCAGCTAGCAGCGGGTGCTGGTAGCCAAGGATTAGCTGGGCGAATAGGGACGCATTCTGAAATTAGTAGGCAGGATGGGATCTTTAAGAGGAGCGACGGACTGAGGGTAAATAGGATTTCAGGTGAAATGGGATTTTAGGTGAAATGGGATTTCAGGTGAAATGGGATTTCAGGTAAAATGGGATTTCAGGTAAAATGGGATTTCAGGTGAAATGGGATTTCAGGTGAAATGGGATTTCACGTGAAATAAGACTTCAGATGAAATGGGATTTCAGGTTAAATGAAATTAGGGTAAATGTGATAATCTCAACTCACCACTGCAACCTCCACGCCGAAATCGTCCTGATGAAAGGCGTTAGAAAATTTCACATAGTTCAGCAGAGATTTAATGTACTCTGGCGATTGGGCTTTGTAGAATTTTCTGAAAAATTGTAACAACAGCATTCATTGAATCGACAGCTGACTGTTGAGATGCAACTCGGAGCCACTTAAAACACTAGCAGTAAAGTGACTATTTACTTTGAGTCGCTAGTGATGGCATGCTTGTAATACTCGAACGTCAGTTATACTTAAATGCTTTACCGACTCAAACGCTTCTCTGACTACTCAAACGCTTATCTAACGATGCAAACGCTTCACTAACGACTCAAACGCTTCTTTAATTACTCAAACGCTTCTCAAACGACTCAAAAGCTCCTCTTCTGACTTTATGTGACTAAGTGGCAATGAAAAACAATCAGATTTCTAGAGTCCAATTTAAATAAGTTATCCAACCGGCCTATTCGCAGTAGCTCGTACTTTATTACACTGAGCTATCCGCCCCGGATAGATCAGTCAGTAAGGTGTCGGACTCTGGATCAGATGGTTCTGGGTTCGACTCCCGACCTAGTCTAGAACTATTCGTGCAGCCTTTGGCAAGCTGCTTTGCCCTGATGTACACACAGTCTACTCAGCAGCAAATGATAACCGACATTTCTTCGGGTAATAATAATTCCGGATGGTGTGGAATAAAACAGTTCTGTGCGGCAATTCAGTGGGCTTTGGATGCTGCCGATATGTTTAGAAAAAATTCCATTGCTGACACGCGGCTGTCAACCATTGTCCGAGAGACCCGGGAGTACAATAGGTGTGCAGTCCCCACCTGCTAGTGTGCTTGACACACAACACTTGCACTGGCCCTTGGGTCTGGTGTCTTTATTATTATATTATTAATATTATTTATTACATGACCATCGAGACAGTTATTCGGTTTCCACGACGCACAATTCGAGAACTAAACAACAAAAATCTTCAAACACTCACTGAGCGTGCTGAACGCAGGCGACAGCCAGTTTTTCCGCTTTGGTCTCGTCCGAATTCAAAATGTAGATGTGCAAAGCGTGATAAAGAATCTTAAACACCGCCACTGTGTCGTTCAGGTCGACATTCTGTGACAAAAACATAAAATATGCATGCAGTTAGAGCTTGGATATGCTTTTCAGATGTGGCGTAGCTTCAATTTTGCTAAAAAAATCACATTTCAATGGGTTAAGAAACGTTTGAGTCTGATAGTGAAGCATTTAAGCACTTAAAACGTGTTTTAATTCGTTTGAGACGTTAATAAAGCTTTTGATTCACTTTGAGAAGCGTTTGAGTAGTTAGAGAAGCTCTTAAGAGTTAAAAGAAGCGTTTGAGTTGTTAGAGAAGCGTTTGAATCGTTAGACAAGCGTGTGAGTCGAGAAAGACTCTAAAACACCGCCTGTCACTCTAGACTGCTTGGATCTGTACAGGAGTGAGCGTAATGTGGCATTAGACATGCTTCATCTGAAACGCACCGAGATAGCGCTGGCAAACGCGCCCAGCGCAGACGTCAAACTACCCTGGTCCAGCAGTAGGCGTCCGATCTGAGCCTGCAGCAGCGCCTGATTGTCCATCACTTTGCGACCAAACGACAGGCAGTTGATTCTGGCGGCCGTGGCCTGAGCGGTCTGGCTTGCGGAGTCAGCCAGTTGGTGCTGGGCATTGTTCAACCTCGCCTCCATCAGCCGGACGCTGGCCCGATAGATTGGTAGAAGGGCCTCCACGCATTCGCCCCCGTATCTGAATAGAGTGTTGGTTTGCCTGCGATAGTTTTTTCAACTGACAAACACGGTTTTTTTACGTTTTACAGTAAGACTATACGCTTTAAGACTACGAGAAAGTCAGTGCAGATGCACACACATGTGTAAGCACGTGCCTGCGTACCGAAACTGTATGAGTGTGTGCTCAGGAGTCAGTAAAGTTAGTTGAATTGCCTCCCCGCTGGCTGCGTGTCTTCTGTCACAATGTCCAGTGTCCAGCATTAAAACTTGGCAAAGTACTGGCATATGCTTAGATGCAGCATCAAGCGACGGCTTTCATTAGTCCTCACCTGTGCAGGTATTCGGCAAGCGCGTTGGCAACCGTCTCGCAGGCCGCAAACTGACCCGCCCCGGCTAGGAAGTCGAATATTCGGCCAGCCAAATTGGCCAGCTTGGCGGCCGCGTAGCGCGACCAGAAACCGTCCGTAAACAGTCGACGTCCGGCTGGTCCGGCCGCCAAATCGGCAAACGCTGCAGCCATGGCGTCGGCCAGAGTTGGCGCGTTAGCCAGTAGGTACTTGTAGGCCAGGTGGCGTCGACGCAAGTCGCACAACAGCCGATGCAGCGGCGAGATGAAGCACAACAGGAGGCGACGCTCCGGTTCGACGCGAGCGGTGCGCAGAGCGAACTCGTCTGCCATGCGAAGACGCTCTAGGCAACGACGTTCCCGCTTGGCAGCAGCGCCGCCACCGGCGGTCCAGGCAGCGTAGGTCCGCGCAAAGTGCTCGGGCAGATCCGGCGGCAGTCGGCTCAACCGAGAATCCGAGCCGCCCAGTTGAGCTTCCATCAGTTCTAAATCGGCTTTGGCAGCGGCGCGCAAGGCCTTCCAGCGGCGCCGGTGCCCAGCGGAGGCGGCGTCACTGTGGTCGAAATCTTTGCGACCCGGCTCGATGGGTGGCAGAGGCGGCTGCTGCTGCTGCTGCTGTGCTGTTGTTGAAGACGATTTTAGATTGGCCACATTGGTGCTATCTAGAAAATCGGCTAGTATTTGATGATTCCTGGCGGTGGCTGAATCCACTGCGGATGTGGCTGACAGAGAGTTCCTACAGAGTTGTAGAATGCAACAAAATGATTTTCGAAAGAAAATTGTGAACAATTTAGAGAAAGACTCTAAAACACCGCCTGTCACTCTAGACTGCTTGGATCTGTACAGGAGTGAGCGTAATGTGGCATTAGACTACATTACCTAATGTACATCAACAACTACCCAATAATAGGGAGGGTCAAAAGTGCCTGAGCTCGATTCCGAGGCGAGGCCACGTTTATTGGGGGCCCAGCTTGGGGACTGTCTTGCAATTTGCGCCTCTGAGGGCCAGCCTCCAAGGCACAGTGAGAGTGTACTCCACTGACGACTGACGACTCCACTCCACGACACTCCCTGACGACGTGAAATTCAGGGCCCATATACGCATCCCAGTTTGAGTGCGTACCTGCGTACAGTATCTGTGTGTGCGTGTGTGCTCAGGAGTCAGCGAAATTGGCAGAATTGCCTCCTCGGTGGCTGCAGGTCTAGTGTCACCAGATGAAGTGCAGCCCACAGCCTTCCATTATTATTAATATATTATACTCAAGAATAATTTTGCAAAGATTTACCTGAACTTGTTGTACCACTGAGTGCTTGGATCCTTAGCTGGCAACACATCCAGCAAAAGTCGAGTCTTCTCCGGCCTGCTGCCGCCGCCCAGCACAAAGCGGACATCCGTCTCAGTGAGAATACCCTCCCGTTTCAGATAGTCAATCACCGGGTCCACATTCAACTGTTGGACTAAGCAGACTCGGTTAACACGAAGTCGAAGGACATTCTGAGCATCTCGCTGGCTCAGTGGGCTGGGCTGTTGGGCCCTAGAATAGTTGAAAATACTTAATAGGCAATCAGCATGGCACTTTAACTAACTTGTTTAGCTAAGATGCATGTCTATTTAGATACTGATAATGAGTCAACTTTGAATGCACGAGCCATGAGTAAAATCCTTTGCTACATAAACAAAAGCTATATACATGAATATATTGCAATAGAAAAAAAGTAAGAAATTCAAAAAAAAATTTGCTATGAAAATATGAGATAAATTAAACTGAATATACTTTGGTCTCAACATGTATCCATGTGACATGACCACTCCACTTATTGTACTTAAATATCTGTTGAATATTTCATGCACAATTAAACTTTTGTCTACTTCCAAAGTTACAAGAGATTATATAATTGGCTTAATTCAACTATTTTCATATTATAGATCCACAAGTACAAATTTTTAAGACTTTTAATACATTTAAAATTATCTTTTAATACTCTAAGTACCTCAATTAGGCCCCTATGGCATTTTTGTAGTTTATTACTTTGTTTAGCTAGGATTTAGAAGCACTTAAAGGCTCGAGCATAAAGTAACTACCATAAAAGCTTTTTAATCATAGGAGACAGCAAGATTAAGGCAATGCATAATATATCTTGACTCAAAACATTTAGAGAAGTTAGATTTATTTTTATAACACTTTTTATAGTCTTATAGATAGGTCATTTTTTATTTTTAGCAAGTCATGAATATTCGAAAGTAAATACCTGGAAGAACTCGCTGCATATTGGTCACTGTGTATTTTAGATGAACTTTCACTCATTATTAGATTGATATTCACTTTACTAGCATGATTTCAGTAAATGACCAGTAAATTTCAGTAAATTTTAATAGGTTTTGACTCAAATCATAAAAACATATCTCTATAAACAATAAGTTTAAAAAGAAAGTAAATAAGCAGTGATGGAAACTAGTTAAAAAACATTTTTGTTAGATACTTTTTACCAAAAGTTGACAATAAAAAATTTAAGTTGTACAACGTAATACTTGTTGTTTTACTCGTTACTGCCATAGAGAAAGCAAGACTTCTAATTTTAAATTCGCAGCTGCGACTTCTTTTTAAACATCAACATATGGTTCTATTTCGGTATTTACTAAATTTTCAACGAAACTGCTTTTCTGAAACCATGGAGGAAGAAAAAACAGATTTTGTGATCCCCGTTAAAACGGATACAGACGAATTCGTCCTACATGGACGTCCATGTGAACTCTCATCATTTTCTTTCGTGCCTCCGGAGCGTCACGCACCTAAGGAACGAACATATTTTAACGTGGGAAAAAATGTAAGAGAATATTTTTGGCTACCATGTTGCTTTTTTTTCATTTATAGTAAATTCTGATTTCTACTGCACTTTCTAAAATCCAGGAGCGCTATTCATCCTTCGGCTACGACAGAATCTTTCATCAAGAGCGCGAATTCAATGCGAAACTGCACCGAGACGACAGGGAGCACGCGAAGTCAAGCGGTCTTCAAGTCAACCAGGAGGTCTGTGACTTTCTTCATATAAATGAAAAACAAAATAATTTGGGTTAATATTTCGATGAAATTTTCTGCACCTCATGACAATTTTTAGGAGACTTCAAAAGTAGTTCCCACTCTATGTTCATCTGTGTACGGCAAGCGGCTGTCCAATAAGATTGATCCACCAGATCGAGCCCATTGCCGCATAGGCATTGTGCAGTCTGAGTTCTACAGGCGAAATGGCACCGAGATCAATGGGCACAAGGTGTAAATAAACTCGCTCATAAAGCTGCCAGAATTAACTTGAACATTTTAGTAGTATGTATGACATCACATTGCATATCTGATCAGCACGTTTGATTCAAAAATCTGAAAATTAAGATGCTTTTGTAAAGTTAAAGAATATTTTACAAAAGAGAAATACTTCGATCGCACTTTGTTCCTTTCTGCATGTTAAAATCTTAATTTGAATGTTACCAAAATAACACAAAGCTCCAGAAGCAAGTTTTTATTGCCTTGCTTGCACTAGAAGTTGTATTTGAATTAGAAATAAAACTGTTTTTTTCTCTGTCCGTCACTGCTGTAAATGACAGTTAAAGACGATGATAATCTTCACGTTCTTAAAATTGCTTAAAATCACGTTCTTGGATTGGCGAAAAGACCTAGAGTGGATGACAGTAGAATGAGAGTGGGTGACAGTAGAATGAGAGTCGGTGAGAATAGGGTGGGAGTGGTTGAGAGTAGAATGAGAGTGGGTGAGAGTAGAATGAGAGTGCAGGTGAGAGTAGAGTGGGAGTGGGTGACAGTAGAATGTATACAGTACAGCATTTTGGCAATCCAAGCCAGACAGAGATGAAAAAGTATCAAATAGGCAGCTAATATGTCACAGCTTGATTGTAACGGGTATACCATAATTGAACGCAAGTAAAATTCCCAATTTTTCCAAGAATCAGAATCATCAGCGAAAGATTCTCATGCTGGTAGCCAACTGGCTGAACTCTTCGAAGCTAATTTGACCGTCTCCGTCCGTATCGGCCGTGGCCATCATCTGGTCCAGCTCAGTCTCGGTCAAACCCTCGCGCAGCAGGTCATTCATCACGTGATTGAGCTCGGCCCTCGAAATGAAACCGTCTCTATTTCTGTCAAGCAGTTCGAAAATTCTGCGCTTCTCCTCGACGTCGGCATCGCCGACGCCGTCTGGCGTCGAAGCCGAGCCGACGCTGGACTTCTCGGCGAAGGCGGACATCATGTCAACAAATTCGGCGAATTCTAGACGACCGTTGGCGTTCTTGTCGAAGTCGCTGATGAGTTTGTCAGCTTCGGATCTGGTCAGACACTGTCCGGCCGACCGCATCAACCTGACTAGCTCCTTGGTCTCGATGGCGCCGTTGCCATCGGTGTCGTAGAGGTTGAAGACCTCGCGAAGGATTTCATAATCGCAGCCGCATTTTCGTTGCCTACTCGTACTAGTTGGTCGATCTTGCTTTGACTGGTCAGACATGGCCAAAAAGATTTCGTTATTGTTGCACCAACACTGCAGCTAGAGCGATTGAGCCAGAAGATGTTGGTTATCTCTTCTTGTTAGAAGAAGGGCCTCACATTTCTGCCGACCCCAACCTGGCGGACCAATGGCAGTCTGGCTCTGGTTGCTAGCCAAGCTTTCTCTCTCCTTTTCCGCCTTCCTAACTGCGTGTCACCGCCAGTGTCTGGCTGACTCAGGCCCTACAGGATTTCCTCATCTGTGCCATTGTCATGCCAGGAGCATTGCCAACAGGGCGACACTCTCCCTTACATTCTGTCAGCCAATGCATGACTGAAACAGCTCAGCCTATCCCCAACCGTCTGCCACAATGAGTGATGTTCTTCTTAAACCACTTGTTCAGTATCTGCATTGAGCATTGTGAATTCCTTCAGCTGGCAGCAAAACGTTCTTCTTTTTTGAAGCACGATAAGTACTAATCATCACATTCCTTCAGGACCTGCAGAAAATGGCTAAACTCTAGGGGTGAGAGGTGTGCTAGAGTGGATGATGGGGTGTGCTAGAGTGGATGCTGGGGTGTGCTAGAGTGGATGATGAGGTGTGCTAGAGTGGATGATGGGGTGTGCTAGAGTGGATGCTGGGGTGTGCTAGAGTGGATGATGGGGTGTGCTAGAGTGGATGCTGGGGTGTGCTAGAGTGGATGCTGGGGTGTGCTAGAGTGGATGATGGGGTGTGCTAGAGTGGATGATGGGGTGTGCTAGAGTGGATGCTGGGTGTGCTAGAGTGGATGCTGGGGTGTGCTAGAGTGGATGATGGGGTGTGCTAGAGTGGATGATGGGGTGTGCTAGAGTGGATGCTGGGGTGTGCTAGAGTGGATGGGGGTGTGCAAGAGTGGATGATGGGGTGTGCTAGAGTGGATGCTGGGGTGTGCTAGAGTGGATGATGGGGTGTGCTAGAGTGGATGATGGGGTGTGCTAGAGTGGATGCTGGGGTGTGCTAGAGTGGATGATGGGGTGTGCTAGAGTGGATGCTGGGGTGTGCTAGAGTGGATGCTGGGGTGTGCTAGAGTGGATGATGGGGTGTGCTAGAGTGGATGATGGGGTGTGCTAGAGTGGATGCTGGGTGTGCTAGAGTGGATGCTGGGGTGTGCTAGAGTGGATGATGGGGTGTGCTAGAGTGGATGATGGGGTGTGCTAGAGTGGATGCTGGGGTGTGCTAGAGTGGATGGGGGTGTGCAAGAGTGGATGATGGGGTGTGCAAGAGTGGATGATGGGGTGTGCTAGAGTGGATGCTGGGGTGTGCTAGAGTGGATGGGGGTGTGCAAGAGTGGATGATGGGGTGTGCTAGAGTGGATGCTGGGGTGTGCTAGAGTGGATGGGGGTGTGCAAGAGTGGATGCTGGGGTGTGCTAGAGTGGATGGTTGGGTGTGCTAGAGCCAAATCGCTGCTTAGAAATTACCACTGTACTTTTCATAGAGTATCAAATTTATTCACTTTTAAATTTGCTCTAACGTGGCTACTAGCAGTAGAAGTGCGTAAAGTCATGTTTTAATTTTTTTCACACTATACCAAGCCCCAATGTCACTGAGAAAGTTAAATTTCAGTCAGCCGGAACCATAGCTATGTGTGAGTATGACTATAAATTAGCTTCGATATATTTTGACAGTAAAATTAGCATGAAACTTCTGTGCTCATGGTCCTTATGGATTTATGAGCATAAGAAATAGTGTTCTTCCCCCCTTCTATAACGGGAACAAAAGGACTAGCTGGCTTTGAGCATGCACAAAAAAATTTGAATTTCCTTAAGCCACTTCTATCGTAATATGAGAGAGAAGAGAGGAATTATAGAAAGCTATAATGGCCTGAGTGGCTAGTGTACTCAAGGTAGAAGGCTACAGCTAGGAGTGAAGTGGTAGCAGGTGTTGTTTAATGCTTATATTGACCTGTTCTGAGCTTCACGCTCAATAAAAGCTTATTTACACTTTCTCTAAGTAAAAACTGTCTGGAAATTTCGGCTTGAAAACTGGCTAGAATTTTTTTTTATTTTTTACTTTTCTTTTGGAGAGAGTGGTTGAGAGCGAGAGGGTGAGAGAGAGTGGTTGAGAGCGAGAGGGTGAGAGAGAGTGGTTGAGAGCGAGAGGGTGAGAGGAAGAGGGTTAGAGGAAGAGGGTGAGAGGTAGAGGATGAGAGGAAGAGGGTGAGAGGAAGAGGGTGAGAGGAAGAGGGTTAGAGGAAGAGGGTGAGAGGTAGAGGATGAGAGGAAGAGGGTGAGAGGAAGAGGGTGAGAGGAAGAGGGTGAGAGGAAGAGGGTGAGAGGAAGAGGGTGAGAGGTAGAGGGTGAGAGGTAGAGGATGAGAGGAAGAGGGTGAGAGGAAGAGGGTGAGAGGTAGAGGATGAGAGGAAGAGGGTGAGAGGAAGAGGGTGAGAGGAAGAGGGTGAGAGGAAGAGGGTGAGAGGAAGAGGGTGAGAGGAAGAGGGTGAGAGGTAGAGGATGAGAGGAAGAGGGTGAGAGGAAGAGGGTGAGAGGGTGAGAGCGTGAGGGTGAGAGAGCGAGAGATGGGGAGAGGGAGAAAGGTTAGGAGAGACGGGCAGAAGAAGAGGGAGAGAGAGGGAGGTGGAGAGAGTGAGAGAAGAGAGAAATAGAGGAAATGGAGTTAGCTAAAGGAGACAGGAAGATAGAAGATAGGGATTGAAGGGGAAGTACGGGAAGTAATGAAGCAGAATTGGTGAAACAAGAGTCAGAATGGTTGAGGAATCAGCTTAACTCGCTCAGCACTCTACATAGCCCGTCAAAAAAATGTTTACTCATTTCAGTCCTCTCACAAAAATAGCAGTGATAAAGTTGAACAAATATCGATCGGGTAGTAGTGGTTAGGCCTCTGCACCCTCATCCCCATGCTGACCACAATTTATAGGCTTCCGCCACTATTTGCTAACGAATAAGGTTGGAGATTTTCGATCGGAGGGGAGTACCGCTGCTTCTTGGGGAGTTTTATGTTGCGTTTTTTAGGGCGCAGTCCGTAATAATTTATCAACCCCGGAGTTGTTTACCAGCTTAGAAGCCAATGAATTTGCGAGATACAGAAACTAAACATAATGTTAGATTAGGTTGACTAGGTTGACATGACTGACAAATTGGGGTGGGAGAGAGTGAAAAACTCAATTGAGAGAGTGACAAGTTGGGGTGGGGGAGAGTGACGAACTGGGTCGGAAGAGAGTGACAAACTGTGTGAAGTGGGAAAGAGTGACAAACTAGGGTGGGGAGAGTGACAAACTGTGTGGGGTGGGCGAGACAAACCTGGGTGGGGGAGAGTGACAAACCTGGGTGGGGGAGAGTGACAAACCTGGGTGGGGGAGAGTGACAAACCTGGGTGGGGGGAGAGTGACAAACCTGGGTGGGGGAGAGTGACAAACCTGGGTGGGGGAGAGTGACAAACCTGGGTGGGGGAGAGTGACAAACCTGGGTGGGGGAGAGTGACAAACCTGGGTGGGGGAGAGTGACAAACCTGGGTGGGGGAGAGTGACAAACCTGGGTGGGGGAGAGTGACAAACCTGGGTGGGGGAGAGTGACAAACCTGGGTGGGGGAGAGTGACAAACCTGGGTGGGGGAGAGTGACAAACCTCGGTGGGGGGAAACTAACAAAACCTCGGTGGGAAAGAGTGACAAACCTGGATGGGGGAGAGTGACAAACCTGGGTGGGGGGACAGTAACAAAACCTGGGTGGGGAAGAGTGACAAAACCTGGGTGGGGGAGAGTGACAAAACCTGGGTGGGGAAGAGTGACAAAACCTGGGTGGGGGAGAGTGACAAAACCTGGGTGGGGGAGAGTGACAAAACCTGGGTGGGGGACAGTAACAAAACCTGGGTGGGGTAGAGTGACAAAACCTGGGTGGGGGAGAGTGACAAAACCTGGGTGGGGGACAGTAACAAAACCTGGGTGGGGGAGAGTGACAAACCTCGGTGGGGGGAAACTTACAAAACCTCGGTGGGAAAGAGTGACAAACCTGGATGGGGGAGAGTGACAAACCTGGGTGGGGGACAGTAACAAAACCTGGGTGGGGAAGAGTGACAAAACCTGGGTGGGGGAGAGTGACAAAACCTGGGTGGGGAAGAGTGACAAACCTGGGTGGGGAAGAGTGACAAAACCTGGGTGGGGGAGAGTAACAAAACCTGGGTGGGGAAGAGTGACAAAACCTGGGTGGGGGAGAGTGACAAAACCTGGGTGGGGAAGAGTGACAAAACCTGGGTGGGGAAGAGTGACAAACCTGGGTGGGGAAGAGTGACAAAACCTGGGTGGGGGAGAGTAACAAAACCTGGGTGGGGAAGAGTGACAAAACCTGGGTGGGGAAGAGTGACAAAACCTAGGTGGGGAAGAGTGACAAAACCTGGGTGGGGAAGAGTGACAAAACCTGGGTGGGGAAGAGTGACAAAACCTTGGTCGGGAAGAGTGACAAAACCTGGGTGGGGAGGAGTGACAAAACCTGGGTGGGGGGACAGTAACAAAACCTGGGTGGGGGAGAGTAACAAGCTGTGTGGGGTGGGGGAGTGACAAACTCAGCTGCGAGGAAGAGTGACAAACTGGGTTGACGGAGTGACAAATTTTTTAAGAGAAGGACAAAATGGCTATATAAGTCTTTCGAATATAATTTTTTTTTTGAAATACGAGCGTATATTTTACTAAAATGACTGTTGTCCCGCAGTTTCCATAGCAGCATCCGTGAAACAGTTCAGTTATGTGATTTCGCATGCTGGTAATAAGTTTTATATTGATTTGGGAAAATTTCCCCAATCTGTCTATCGTCCGGATTGCTTAAGGTTAGAGTGAAATTTTTTTTACTCCAATGAGCTCTAATTAATTTGCTCCAATTTTATGGCCCTACCAATATCCGCTGAGCTGCATGACAGTTAATGAATTGATTGATATTCTCAACCACTGAAGCTGCAGGCAGTATTTTATGCCCCAGAGTTTATACTGTAGGTCACGAGCAGATTGACTGATAAAAATATGCGGGACTAGACTTTGTGTGTCCGGTCGGAAACACGCTTCTCCAACTCCTAATCTCCATCTCTATCTCCTAATCTACTAAATTCCTAATGTCCGTCTCTATCTCCTAATCTACTAAATTCCTAATGTCCGTCTCTATCTCCTAATCTACTAAACTCCTAATCTCCGTCTCTATCTCCTAATATACTAAACTCCTAATCTCCGTCTCTATCTCCTAATCTACTAAACTCCTAATCTCCGTCTTTATCTCCTAATCTACTAAACTCATAATCTCCGTCTCTATCTCCTAATCTACTAAACTCATAATCTCCGTCTCTATCTCCTAATCTACTAAACTCCTAATGTCCGTCTCTATCTTCTAATCTACTAAACTCCTAATGTCCGTCTCTATCTCCTAATCTCCTATACTCCTAATCTTCGTCACTATCTCCTAATCTGCGTCTCTATCTCCTAATATACTAAACTCCTAATGTCCGTCTCCATCTCCTAATATACAAAACTCCAAATCTTCGTCTCTATCTCCTAATCTACTAAACTCCTAATCTCCGTCTCAATCTCCTAATATACTAAACTCCTAATGTCAGTCTCTATCTCCTAATCTACTAAACTCCAAATCTTCGTCTCTATCTCCTAATATACTAAGCTCCTAATCTCCGTCTCTATCTCCTAATCTACTAAACTCCTAATGTCCGTCTCTATCTCCTAATCTACTAAACTGCTAATCTCCGTCTCTATCTCCTAATATACTAAGCTCCTAATCTCCGTCTCTATCTCCTAATCTACTAAACTGCTAATCTCCGTCTCAATCTCCTAATATACTAAACTCCTAATGTCCGTCTCTATCTCCTAATATACTAAGCTCCTAATCTCCGTCTCTATCTCCTAATCTACTAAACTGCTAATCTCCGTCTCAATCTCCTAATATACTAAACTCCTAATGTCCGTCTCTATCTCCTAATATACTAAACTGCTAATCTCCGTCTCTATCTCCTAATATACTAAGCTCCTAATCTCCGTCTCTATCTCCTAATCTACTAAACTCCAAATCTTCGTCTCTATCTCCTAATCTACTAAACTGCTAATGTCCGTCTCTATCTCCTAATATACTAAACTCCTAATGTCCGTCTCTATCTCCTAATATACTAAACTCCTAATGTCCGTCTCTATCTCCTAATATACTAAACTCCTAATGTCCGTCTCTATCTCCTAATCTACTAAACTCCTAATGTCCGTCTCTATCTCCTAATATACTAAACTCCTAATGTCCGTCTCTATCTCCTAATCTACTAAACTCCAAATCTTCGTCTATATCTCCTAATCTACTAAATTCCTAATGTCCGTATCTATCTCCTAATCTACTAAATTCCTAATGTCCGTATCTATCTCCTAATCTACTAAATTCCTAATGTCCGTATCTATCTCCTAATCTACTAAATTCCTAATGTCCGTCTCTATCTCCTAATCTACTAAACTCCAAATCTTCGTCTCTATCTCCTAATATACTAAGCTCCTAATCTCCGTCTCTATCTCCTAATCTACTAAACTCCTAATGTCCGTCTCTATCTCCTAATCTACTAAACTCCTAATCTCCGTCTCTATCTCCTAATATACTAAGCTCCTAATCTCCGTCTCTATCTCCTAATCTACTAAACTGCTAATCTCCGTCTCAATCTCCTAATATACTAAACTCCTAATGTCCGTCTCTATCTCCTAATATACTAAGCTCCTAATCTCCGTCTCTATCTCCTAATCTACTAAACTGCTAATCTCCGTCTCTATCTCCTAATATACAAAACTCCTAATCTCCGTCTCTATCTCCTAATATACAAAACTCCTCATCTCCGTCTCTATCTCCTAATATACTAAACTCCTAATGTCCGTATCTATCTCCTAATCTACTAAATTCCTAATGTCCGTATCTATCTCCTAATCTACTAAACTCCTAATGTCCGTCTCTATCTCCTAATCTACTAAACTCCAAATCTTCGTCTCTATCTCCTAATATACTAAACTCCTAATGTCCGTCTCTATCTCCTAATATACAAAACTCCTAATCTCCGTCTCTATCTCCTAATATACTAAGCTCCTAATCTCCGTCTCTATCTCCTAATATACTAAGCTCCTAATGTCCGTCTCTATCTCCTAATATACAAAACTCCTAATCTCCGTCTCTATCTCCTAATATACTAAGCTCCTAATCTCCGTCTCTATCTCCTAATCTACTAAACTGCTAATCTCCGTCTCTATCTCCTAATATACTAAACTCCTAATGTCCGTCTCTATCTCCTAATCTACTAAACTCCAAATCTTCGTCTCTATCTCCTAATCTACTAAACTCCTAATTTCCGTCTCTATCTTCTAATCTACTAAACTCCTAATGTCCGTCTCTATCTCCTAATCTGCTAAACTCCTAATGTCCGTCTCTATCTCCTAATCTCCTATACTCCTAATCTTTGTCACTATCTCCTAATCTGCGTCTCTATCTCCTAATATACTAAACTCCTAATGTCCGTCTCCATCTCCTAATATACAAAACTCCTAATCTCCGTCTCTATCTCCTAATATACTAAGCTCCTAATCTCCGTCTCTATCTCCTAATATACTAAGCTCCTAATGTCCGTCTCTATCTCCTAATATACAAAACTCCTAATCTCCGTCTCTATCTCCTAATATACTAAGCTCCTAATCTCCGTCTCTATCTCCTAATCTACTAAACTGCTAATCTCCGTCTCTATCTCCTAATATACTAAACTCCTAATGTCCGTCTCTATCTCCTAATCTACTAAACTCCAAATCTTCGTCTCTATCTCCTAATCTACTAAACTCCTAATTTCCGTCTCTATCTTCTAATCTACTAAACTCCTAATGTCCGTCTCTATCTCCTAATCTGCTAAACTCCTAATGTCCGTCTCTATCTCCTAATCTCCTATACTCCTAATCTTTGTCACTATCTCCTAATCTGCGTCTCTATCTCCTAATATACTAAACTCCTAATGTCCGTCTCTATCTCTGAATCTCCGTCTCAATCTCCTAATCTATCTATTAGGAACTATCTTCTAATCTCCTAATCTGCATCCCTATCTCCTAATCTCCATCTCCCTCTCCTTATCTCTGTGTTTGTGTCTTATTCTCTGTCTCGATTTCCTAATTTCCATCTAGATTTCATTATCTCCTAATCTCGATCTCTACTCCGTAGATTATAATAGTTAATTCACTTTCAAAGTTCAACACAAAACCCTGCCGCATGCTTTGTGTCAGTCTTGATTCAGCAAATTTCAATACTTCCTGAATTATGTCTAGGTTTTCACTATTTTGTCATTTGAGTTCTGACGCCTGTCAATTTAAATTATTGAATAGCTCTTCAGACCGTCGAGATATTCAATGTTTCTGGCCGGAAGGTCCGATTTTTCCCATAAGAGCTAGTGTATTTCATACACCCCTATACACGAATTTGCACTGCGCCTCAGTGCGGCCTTTACAGACCTTCAAAATTGATCAGCATGTCCCCCGAATGTGCTTGCATCATCTCCGACCTCGGCGGTCACCGACCTTTATCTAGACGGAGCTGCTGGACCTTCAACAAGTGGAACCAGCCGACTATGGAGTCCCTAAAGCGAATTTCTCTACTTTCGCTGATCAAGCCTCGACATTGGGCAACACTCAACTACTTCACATGCTCCTCTAGTCCGTCAACCAATCAGTCACCACCCCGACGCCGTCAGCACCGTCAGCAGGGTGCCTCCAGCTGGCAATGGAGTCCCTAAAGCGAATTTTTCTACTTTCTCTAATAAAGCCTCGATATTGGCCTAAACTCAACTATTACTTGTTTAAGGTCCAGCAGCTCCGTCTAGATAAATGTAGGTGACCACCGAAGTCGGAGATGGTGCAAGCACATTCGGGTGACATGCTGATCAATTTTGAAGGCCTGGAAAGGCCGTATGAAACGGTGTATGAAATACACTGGCTCTTATGGGATAAATCGGACCTTGAATATCTCGACGGTCTGAAGAGCTGGCGACTTGTTTCTTGTTTCAGGTTTCAGAAGATGCGCAACAATTAAAAAGTTAGCCCGTGTTCTTTAGTTTCGTGTGCTTGCATTGTTCCGTTCGGGTGCATAAAAAAAATTGTTAGGGGGGGGGGGGGAAATCCCCCCCTTGGTAGTTCTACTGTTAAAGAAGTGAGGCTAATAGGAAAGTAACAAAGCAAAGACTATAAGTTTATAAAACACTCATAAAATTGTCCATTAGGTTCTGTACCTCTTGCTTTTAAATAATTCACGAATGCACGGACATTGATATATATATATACAATTGTCCATGAAGTAAATCTCGCTTTACCGAATTGCAATGGACCAAGCAGTAAGGTCTGATCTGGATCTAGATTCGGCGGGATTAACTTAAGCTGATATTCTCTAAAATGAATCTGATTGATTTACTTGGCCAAACTGACTGACTGACTCATTTGCATACGGTCTGGATCAAAACCCGCTTTACCACTATGGAGCTAAAATTTTATCAATAGAGAATAAATTTGTAGCTCTTAACTTACTCAGATAGTTAAATTGCTTATTTTTAACGCCCTAACTCTTTTTTGTTGCAGCGTGCCTGTCATCCACTGTAATCTGTCTGTAATATACTGTTATCTGTCTGAAATATACTTTTGTCTGTCTGTAATATAATGCAATCTGTCTGTTCTATTCAGTAATGTGTCTGTAATTTACTTTAATCTATCTGTAGCATATGTCTGTAATCTGCAATAAGATTTTGTATATAATTTAGCTGCAGTGTTTTGTCTGTTTTCTACTGTAATATTTCTTTTATATGTTCTAATATCTGTGAAATCAGATCGAATCTTTCAGCGATATACTGAATTCCGTAAGTTAGTTAGTTAGTCAGTTAATTAGCTAGTTAATCAGTTAGTCAGTCAGTCAGTCAGTTAGTTAGTCAGTCAGTTAGTTAGTTAGTTAGTTAGTTTGTTTGTTTGTTAGTCAGTCAGTTGGTTAGTTAGTTAATTAGTTAGTTAGTTAGTTAGTTAGTTAGTTAGTTTGTTTGTTAGTTAGTTTGTTTGTTAGTCAGTCAGTTGGTTAGTTAGTTAATTAGTTAGTTAGTTAGTTAGTTAGTTAGTTAGCTAGTTAGTTAGTTAGTTAGTTAGTTAGTTAGTTAGTTAGTTAGTTAGTTAGTTAGTTAGTTAGTCAGTTAGTTAGTTTGTTTGTTTGTACTCGTAAGTTGGAGTGTATGATATTCTACATTTGATAAGTGACACATTCAGCAATTCAGTTGCCAATCAGTCACAAGGTTGGGTTGCAATGGTTCTTAACCAAGTATGATACAATAACTGACAACTTGTGAAAATTAATTGTGAACAAGAAGTGTGCCTTTGAACTGTGAGAAGTATATCAAATCCTTATCTATAGCTCACCTGATGCAACTCATAATCCTATTCAGAATCTGCAATCTACCTAGTATGTTATTTAAAGAGTCCTATCAAGGTATGGTTTTATAACGGCCACTGAAAACTCAATACTTCAGCAGCATGTTTGTACAACTGCCTGTCTTCAACTAACACATCTGTTTGCAAGCACTTGGATGGCAAACAAACCCTCACAAGCTCACAGCCACATCATATCCTCTCCTACCCTCTCCTTTTCTCTCCTACCCTCTCCTTTTCTCTCCTACCCTCTTCTTTTCTCTCCTACCCTCTTCTTTTCTCCCCTACCCTTTCCTTCTCTTTCCTACCCTTTCCTTCTCTTTCCTACCCTTTCCTTCTCTTTCCTACCCTTTCCTTCTCTTTCCTACCCTTTCCTTCTCTTTCCTACCCTTTCCTTCTCTTTCCTACCCTTTCCTTCTCTTTCCTACCCTTTCCTTCTCTTTCCTACCCTTTCCTTCTCTTTCCTACCCTCTCCTACCCTCTCCTTTTCTCTCCTACCCTTTCCTTCTCTTTCCTACCATTTCCTTCTCTTTCCTACCCTTTCCTTCTCTTTCCTGCCCCTTTCCTTCTCTTTCCTACCCTCTCCTACCCTCTCCTTTTCTCTCCTACCCTTTCCTTCTCTTTCCTACCCTTTCCTTCTCTTTCCTACCCTTTCCTTCTCTTTCCTACCCTTTCCTTCTCTTTCCTACCCTTTCCTTCTCTTTCCTACCCTTTCCTTCTCTTTCCTACCCTTTCCTTCTCTTTCCTGCCCCTTTCCTTCTCTTTCCTACCCTCTCCTACCCTCTCCTTTTCTCTCCTACCCTTTCCTTCTCTTTCCTACCCTTTCCTTCTCTTTCCTGCCCCTTTCCTTCTCTTTCCTACCATCTCCTTCTCTTTCCTACCATCTCCTTCTCTTTCCTACCCTCTCCTTTTCTCTCCTACCCTTTCCTTCTCTTTCCTACCCTTTCCTTCTCTTTCCTACCCTTTCCTTCTCTTTCCTACCCTTTCCTTCTCTTTCCTACCCTCTCCTACCCTCTCCTTTTCTCTCCTACCCTTTCCTTCTCTTTCCTACCCTTTCCTTCTCTTTCCTACCCTCTCCTACCCTCTCCTTTTCTCTCCTACCCTTTCCTTCTCTTTCCTACCATTTCCTTCTCTTTCCTACCCTTTCCTTCTCTTTCCTACCATTTCCTTCTCTTTCCTACCCCTTTCCTTCTCTTTCCTACCCTTTCCTTCTTTTTCCTGCCCCTTTCCTTCTCTTTCCTACCCTCTCCTACCCTCTCCTTTTCTCTCCTACCCTTTCCTTCTCTTTCCTACCCTTTCCTTCTCTTTCCTACCCTTTCCTTCTCTTTCCTACCCTTTCCTTCTCTTTCCTACCCTTTCCTTCTCTTTCCTACCCTTTCCTTCTCTTTCCTACCCTTTCCTTCTCTTTCCTACCCTTTCCTTCTCTTTCCTACCCTTTCCTTCTCTTTCCTACCCTGTCCTTCTCTTTCCTACCCTTTCCTTCTCTTTCCTACCCTTTCCTTCTCTTTCCTACCCTTTCCTTCTCTTTCCTACCCTTTCCTTCTCTTTCCTACCCTTTCCTACCCTCTCCTTTTCTCTCCTACCCTCTTCTTTTCTCTCCTACCCTTTCCTTCTCTTTCCTACCCTTTCCTTCTCTTTCCTACCCTCTCCTACCCTCTCCTTTTCTCTCCTACTCTCTCCTTCTCTTTCCTACCCTCTCCTTTTTTCTCCTACCCTTTCCTTCTCTTTCCTACCCTTTCCTTCTCTTTCCTACCCTTTCCTTCTCTTTCCTACCCTCTCCTACCCTCTCCTTTTCTCTCCTACCCTTTCCTTCTCTTTCCTACCCTTTCCTTCTCTTTCCTACCCTTTCCTTCTCTTTCCTACCCTTTCCTTCTCTTTCCTACCCTTTCCTTCTCTTTCCTACCCTTTCCTACCATCTCCTTCTCTTTCCTACCCTTTCCTTCTCTTTCCTACCCTTTCCTTCTCTTTCCTACCCTCTCCTACCCTCTCCTTCTCTTTCCTACCCTCTCCTACCCTCTTCTTTTCTCTCCTACCCTTTCCTTCTCTTTCCTACCCTTTCCTTCTCTTTCCTACCCTTTCCTTCTCTTTCCTACCCTCTCCTACCCTCTCCTTCTCTTTCCTACCCTCTCCTACCCTCTCCTACCTTCTCTTTCCTATCCTCTGCTCCCAACACTTAAAATAGAATCACATTTTAGGTTCAGTTGAATGTATTTTAACTTATGAATTGCTTAATTTCATCTTTTACTTTCAAAATCATGTCGCTGCTTGTCTCTTCAACTGCTCCCCTTTACAACTGACAAGGCAAAGCACATTGACGTTTTAAATTTCTCAATTCTAAACTTTATATATTTTTGGGAAATTGAAACAGCTGCTGTTGAGTGCTGCTAAGAAATTCTGCATACTGCAGAGCCACTTTTCCAACCCACAATTTCTGCAAGATAAAGGCAAGACAATTCAGAAACAGAACCTAACGCAACGGTGCAGCACAACTGTCGCTTGCGAACAACCTTTTCGCTCCCGCTGTGTCAGCAAAGTTCTTAAATTCGATAGTCTCACACTGACGCTACAGAATAAGAAACAAATATAGCTCGTATAATTTTTTGTCTTTAAGCAACTAACTACTGTGTCTTCTATTATGACGAATCTCTATGGATAAACTGCATAGATAATAGCAATCCATAAGTAGTGATTTTTGCCCAGTCGCTATAACTGCGATTTTCTAACTGAGCGGTCGGAGGTTCGAATCTCAACCCAGAGGAGACCATGATTGTAAATTTCAGCGGGACCGGAGAAATCATAGCCATTGATTAATATATCGATCGAATAGATTCAAAACCGATAATTAACCGATAGAATTAATTCGAGTCCGATAGTTATCGATCAGATAGTTTCAAAACTGATATTTGTCGATCGGATAGATTCAAAATAACCAATAGTTATCGATCGGATAGATTAAAAATCGATAGTTATCGATTGGATAGATTCCAAACCAATAGTTATTGATTGGATAGATTCCAAACCAATAGTTATTGATTGGATAGATTCCAAACCAATAGTTATTGATTGGATAGATTCCAAACCAATAGTTATTGATTGGATAGATTCCAAACCAATAGTTATTGATTGGATAGATTCCAAACCAATAGTTATTGATTGGATAGATTCCAAACCAATAGTTATTGATTGGATAGATTCCAAACCAATAGTTATTGATTGGATAGATTCCAAACCAATAGTTATTGATTGGATAGATTCCAAACCAATAGTTATTGATTGGATAGATTCCAAACCAATAGTTATTGATTGGATAGATTCCAAACCAATAGTTATTGATTGGATAGATTCTAAACCAATAGTTATTGATTGGATAGATTCCAAACCAATAGTTATTGATTGGATAGATTCCAAACCAATAGTTATTGATTGGATAGATTCCAAACCAATAGTTATTGATTGGATAGATTCCAAACCAATAGTTATTGATTGGATAGATTCGAAACCAATAGTTATTGATTGGATAGATTCCAAACCAATAGTTATTGATTGGATAGATTCCAAACCAATAGTTATTGATTGGATAGATTCTAAACCAATAGTTATCGATCGGATAGATTAAAAATCGATAGTTATCGATTGGATAGATTCCAAACCAATAGTTATTGATTGGATAGATTCCAAACCAATAGTTATTGATTGGATAGATTCTAAACCAATAGTTATCGATCGGATACATTAAAAATCGATAGTTATCGATCGGATAGATTAAAAATCGATAGTTATCGATAGGATAGATTAAAAATCTATAGTTATCGATCGGATAGATTCAAAATCGATAGTTATCGATCTTATAGATTCAAAATCGATAGTTATCGATCGGATAGATTAAAAATTGATTATCATATTATAAGCATATACGCGGATTGAATATGTGCATAAATTTATTACTTATATGGCTGTGATTTTGCTTGATTCCGATAGAGCCTCGAGAGAGCGATGCAAATCTTTTGTTGATTTCAGTGAGCAATAAAAATCGCTGTTTCAACAATTCACAGGAGCAATTTAGAACTCCCTACCAATTTGTTGCAGAAATTCCCTTGTGAGTCGCGGATATATTGGTTGAAATGAGTCTTTACAGTCTTTTGGTTCGGTTTTTTGAGCTTGAAGGCTGAGGATATAGGGAAAATATATAAATGTGGAAACACTGAACACGGAAATAAATGGGCGATAAGGAACGCTGGCAGGCACACTGAATTTTGGTCACGAGGGAAAACGCTTCAGCAGCAGCAGCAGCAGCAGCAGCAGCAGCAGCAGCTACTCAGAGAGACACCCCAAAGAATTTTTAGGGACCTAAACCAGTAAAGAAATATTGGAACACTGCTCAGGCACTGTTGAATTATTCATGAGAACTTTGCGGACTCGTCGGAAATAGGAATGGGATTCGGCGGGGGGGCGGGAAATTTTAGTGGTGACAACGATACAGGATTGGAATGGAATGGATGAGCCGCGAGAGAAAACGAGCAGTGTTTAGGAAATTGAAGAGAAAAAGAAACCACAGACAGATAAAATTGCTGCTACTGCTGCTGCTGCTGTGACACAAGCACGAGCAGTGGCCTCTGAATCGTTTTTTTGTCAGTTGTTTCAATTAACGAATGCAAATGCTCTTACTATAGGATGTATGGCCTATTGATTTTTTAGATAGGCCAGAAAGTAAATTTTTAATTCAGTATGTTTGTCAGTCTGTCAGTCTATATATACGTCTGCATTTGCCTGACCGACTATAGACTTTCTGTCCGTCGACGTTGCTCGATGTATATGTTTCGACGTCTGTCTGTTTTTTCTACGTCTGATTGTCAGTCGACGCATGTCTCTCTTTTAAAGTCTGTCCGTCTTTTGATTTCTGTCTTTCGATGTCTGTCAACCCGTTAGAAAAATGTTTACTCAGTCTTTTTACGGATTATCATTCTGTCTTGTGACTTCAGCTTGTCAATATGCATTACAGTGCGCATGTTTCTTCAGGCCGGCGTGTCAGCCAGTTTCTAGCCAGTCTGATCCTACTCTTGTCCGAAGCCAAGAACTAAGAAACCAAACTGCCTATCCCCTACTAGAATTATTCTCAACGATTGGCAGCATGCGGGGCCAAGAATACAGCAGGCCACTGTGCCAGTCCAGTTAGTTACTCAGTTAGTTACAAGAGAGTCCACTGCAACAATTCTCTGACCAATGAGCGTTCAGTGCGTTTCGATCGGCACGCCAACCCCAATTCCGCGCCAGGCCAAACTGCCAGGATAAAGGCTAAGCTAGCTGAGGAGTAGCCCGCTTTGCTTCATTCTTTCTCTCTTCTTCTACTTCTAAAAGCAGCAGGCATGTCTGAGAGTGAGCAGGCCCTCAAGGTTGTGTTTGACAAGGCGGATACCAACGGCAATGGTTCCATCGAGGTCAAGGAGCTGGTGTCGCTGATCCGGGCCGCCGGACAGACCATCACCCGACTGGAAGCCGAAGCTCTGGTGAAGCAATTCGACAAGGACGAGAATGGCACCCTGGAGTTCGGCGAGTTTGTCAACATGATGAACGCCTACTTGGCCAAGGGCGGTCACCAGCCGCAGACGGAGAAGGAGAAAATTTTCGCCCTGCTGGATCACAACAAGGACGGCGTCATCTCCCTGTCCGAACTGAAGTCCGTCATGAACGACATCCTGAAGGAGAACCTGACAGATGAGCAGCTGCAGGAACTGCTGGACAAGGCCGACGCGGACAAGGATGGCGTCATCAGCTTCGAGGAGTTCAATAAGATGGCAGCCGAGCTGAAAATCTTCCACGCCACTTAGATTCAAAATATGAAAACTCAAGAAATGCATTGAATCAACAGACTAATGCTATTGTTATAATATTATAACTATGTTATTAATAATATTATGGCCATAATGGCGGCATATTATTTATTTGTTATCCGTTTCCTCTGCAAAAATAGTTAACGTGATAATTTTAACGTTAATTCTGAGCTAGTTTTAAAGTTAGTTATCAAATATCACAGTTGGTTGTTCGACGCATTATTATCTATAGCTCCTGCCTCTTATAATTAATAATCTTATAATAGCCATATTTTAAATACCTACGCATCATTATAAACATCCCCGAAAACAAAGCTAGCGTGTTCTCTATTTGAAATAGACTCAAATGTGTCCAAACATTTTTTACACTTACAATCGAAAAGCAAATGCGAGAAAATATTGAGAATATACATTATACACAAATATACACACATGGCAAAATATATCTAAAGGTGTTGGAACCCTTCTATATGTTGGTAGAAAAAGTAGATAAATCCAGTGACTAGTTTCACTTTTTTCAAATTCAAGCTTTATTGAATTTCCACTGTTCCTTCTCGCCTGCCGAGGCGAGGTGCAATAAAATTGTGAAAGCACCAAGTTACGGCTGCTCAGTAAATAAATTGCTTCCTAGCAAACCCACCCCACTCCGCATGTTCTGGTTGCTGACGAAAGCTGAAATAATTTTCTTTACTAGCTTTCTCATAAAACCCACCCACGTTGTATGAAACGCTATGCTCTGAGTTCCTAAAAAACGGAAGAGTAGAAGCAGCAGCAGCAGCAGCAGCAGCTGTCTGGGCAAGCCATGCAGCTCAGAAAAGTAATGCCATTGTCCTAGCCCACCTTAAAGTGGCTTGGGAAGAATGTACAGAAGCCTTCTAGCTTGGGAAATAATTGTAATAATTCACAGCTGTCAATTTATATAAGTAGTGCTCGTTTAATTAAATGCCAGAAAACGCAGGGTAGATGCAGTTGACACGGGTGCGAAATATCCAATTAGACAGAATTTTTCTCTTTGCGTTTCCTTACGCTTTTTAGTGTTTAAATCATTAGCAATGCAAAATAAATATTTGCCTACACAAATGGAAGCGCTGATTTTCGGGTGTCTGTTATTAGGTGTCTGTTTCTGGGTGTCTGTTTCTGGGTGTCTGTTTCTGGGTGTATGTGTCTGGGTGTCTGTTTCTGGGTGTCTGTGTCTGGGTGTCTGTTTCTGGGTGTCTGTTTCTGGGTGTCTGTTTCTGTGTGTCTGTGTCTGGGTGTCTGTGTCTGGGTGTCTGTTTCTGTGTGTCTGTGTCTGGGTGTCTGTTTCTGGGTGTCTGTTTCTGGGTGTCTGTTTCTGGGTGTTTGTGTCTGGGTGTCTGTTTCTGGGTGTCTGTTTCTGGGTGTCTGTTTCTGTGTGTCTGTGTCTGGGTGTCTGTGTCTGTGTGTCTGTTTCTGTGTGTCTGTGTCTGGGTGTCGGTTTCTGGGTGTCTGTGTCTGGGTGTCTGTGTCTGGGTGTCTGTTTCTGGGTGTCTGTGTCTGGGTGTCTGTATTAAAGTGTCTGTTTTCGTGCGTCTGTTTTCGTGCGTCTGTTTCTGGGTGTCTGTTTCTGGGTGTCTGTTTCTGGGTGTCTGTGTCTGGGTGTCTGTGTCTGGGTGTCTGTTTCTGGGTGTCTGTGTCTGGGTGTCTGTGTCTGGGTGTCTGTTTCTGGGTGTCTGTGTCTGGGTGTCTGTGTCTGGGTGTCTGTGTCTGGGTGTCTGTTTCTTTGTGTCTGTTTCTGGGTGTCTGTGTCTGGGTGTCTGTGTCTGGGTGTCTGTTTCTGGGTGTCTGTGTCTGGGTGTCTGTTTCTGGGTGTCTGTGTCTGGGTGTCTGTTTCTGGGTGTCTGTTTCTGGGTGTCTGTTTCTGGGTGTCTGTGTCTGGGTGTCTGTGTCTGGGTGTCTGTATTAAAGTGTCTGTTTTCGTGCGTCTGTTTCTGGGTGTCTGTTTCTGGGTGTCTGTGTCTGTGTGTCTGTTTCTGGGTGTCTGTGTCTGGGTGTCTGTTTCTGGGTGTCTGTATTAAAGTGTCTGTTTTCGTGCGTCTGTTTCTGGGTGTCTGTTTTCGTGTGTCTATTTATGGATGTCTGTTTATGGATGTCTGTTTCTGGATGTCTGTGTCTGTGTGTTTGTTTCTGGGTGTCTGTTTATGGATGTCTGTTTATGGATGTCAGTTTATGGATGTCAGTTTATGGATGTCAGTTTATGGATGTCTGTTTATGAATGTATATTTAAGGATGTCTGTTTATGAATGTCTGTTTATGGATGTCAGTTTATGGATGTCAGTGTATGGATGTCAGTTTATGGATGTCTGTTTATGAATGTATATTTAAGGATGTCTGTTTATGAATGTCTGTTTATGGATGTCTGTTTATGGATGTCAGTTTATGGATGTCAGTTTATGGATGTCTGTTTATGGATGTCAGTTTATGGATGTCAGTTTATGGATGTATATTTAAGGATGTCTGTTTATGAATGTCTGTGTCTGGGTGTCTGTTTCTGGGTGTCTGTTTCTGGGTGTCTGTATTAAAGTGTCTGTTTTCGTGTATCTGTTTCTGGGTGTCTGTTTATGGATGTCTGTGTCTGTGTATCTGTTTATGGGTGTCTGTTTATGGATGTCTGTTTATGGATGTCTGTTTATGGATGTCTGTTTATGGATGTCAGTTTATGGATGTCTGTTTATGAATGTCTGTTTATGGATGTCTGTTTATGGATGTCTGTTTATGGATGTCTGTTTCTGGGTGTCTGTTTCTGGGTGTCTGTGTCTGGGTGTCTGTTTCTGGGTGTCTGTTTCTGATCGTCTGCTTTAAAGTGCTTTTCGTATGCTTTTTGCTGAGTTTCTTTCTCTTGGTCTCTGCTTCCTATTTCTGCGTGTTTCATTATGTATGTCTGTTTCTGAGTATGTGCTTTTCCAGTGTCTGTTTTGGTTGTCTCTTCTGAAAGGAATTTAGAAATACTATAGACAGAAGCGATTCAGTTAAAGTGCAACAATCTGTGTGCGCATAAGCAAGCAGGCCACGCATGAAGCTGATACTAGTGAATCCCAAGCCATATTTGCATTAGAACCTTCACACGGGCGCTAGATTATTGATAAATTTGCTCAACACGGGGGCAATATCTGTGGGTGGCCTCGCAGCAATTCACTCGTAGAAGCAGATCTCGCAACAGAAGCACTGGCAGCTGTTAGCCGCATGCTTTTCACTCAAATATAATTTTACTGTTTGCTCAAATTGATTGCCACGGGGTGTGCTTTTGTGTAGACGAAAAAGCCTAAAGCGAAGTAGTCTCTGAGCAATCGATTATATTTGATATTTGGTGATTAACAAGCAACTTGCGCGCGATGGGTGCAGATGTACATTAATCGCTCGCAACTCCACGCACACTACGATATAACTCAGGGCCTACAGCTAACACAACTAAATGAACGCACGTCCACTGGGCGCCTACAGTAGGGTGCGAAGGAAGGGTAGTAAGGAGACATTGGCGGCCTGTTAGTTAACACGAAGAAGACCGTTGTGCTCTGCGTGCCGGGCGACATCGAGGCCGCAATTTTCTGCCGAGGGGCTGACGGGCAGGTAACGGAGCTTCCGCGCTGTCAGCAATTCGTCTACCTAGGCGGTCTGGTACCAGACGTCCATGAAGATCTGCGGCGTCGCAGTGAGGGCGGTCCTGCAGTCCGAGGCCTCACCTGATCGCCAGAGGGCGGCGCTGTTTCAGGCGGTGGTCGAGACCGTCCTGTTGTACAACGCCGAGACCTGGACGCTGACGGATTCGCTCGAACAGCAAGTCAACGCGGCGCACGCTGGCCTGCTGACGCCGCCTTTAAGATCAGCGACGAGCGGATCACTAACGCGGCACACGTGCTCTATCGCCGCGCCGGCCTGGCCCGTCCAAGTGAACTGCTGCGACTTCGGTGACTCGAGCTGGCAGGCCACATCATCCGCGCCGAGTCCAACTGCCCGCAGCCGGTGCAGGAGGTGCTAACGCTGCAGGCACCCTACCGGCGCGGCCAGGCCCGAAATCGGCGTTTCGTCGACTGCCGGCCGTGCGGCCTTTGTTCGCGCCCAGGCCCTGAAGCGTGCACGGTGACGCTGCTTTTTTCCACCTGACAGCGTATTTTGTTGTTGTTGTTGCTGATGATGTAAGGAGATATTGAAGGGTAGTAGGGAGATATGGTAGGTTAGAGCGTAGGAGGGCGAGATATAGGGGTAGAATGTAGAGAAGGAAGGGTCTTAGTATAGAAGAAAGAGAAAGTGATAGCAATAATACTGATACACAAGAGAGATA
Source organism: Macrostomum hystrix (assembly GCA_950097015.1). Classification (NCBI taxonomy): domain Eukaryota; kingdom Metazoa; phylum Platyhelminthes; family Macrostomidae; genus Macrostomum; species Macrostomum hystrix. Next base: position 25,735,227 of record CATNEN010000038.1, read on the forward strand.
AATTGAAGAGAGGAAAAAACAGGGATAGTAGAGAGACGGAAGGATTGTGCAATGTGAAATGAGAAAACATGCTCTCCAGTTTATTTAGCAAATATTAACAAACAGCAGCAGATCTAAAAGTCCAACCCGAAAACTCTGCCCTACAATTTAGTCGATCAATCTAGCAAAATACTTTTTGTTCTGTAAGCCCTCCTATTCGCTGTTTTGTTGGGCTTTTTATTAAATCGCTGCATTTTTTCATTCGTTCTAAAGTGTAATTGTATGTCTTAAAATACCAAGACATCTCGGTATTTTCGATAAAAATTCTATTTTCTATAACAAATAGTTGCTTCTATTTATCAAATTGTTTAAGTTCCGTTTTCAAATGGATGAGTTTTTAGTTGATTTATACTTTTAGTCAGAGAAAAACTTCAGGATTTTTTTCTTAATATTACGAGATATTAAATTACTCTAAAAAACTTTCGTTAATTTTCTCAATTAAATCGTTGCTTTCATGATGAATTCGCCTAATTTATTAGCTTAAAAGGAAAGTTCAGCAGAGTACAAAGCGTACTTGATCCCTAGTGCGAAAGAACCTTAATTGAGAAGTACTCAGACTTGCTTCTTCAGTTCTCCCTTACTGCTTTTGTTGCCATGCTGTTAAGATTGAATTATTAGACGCCATAAAACGACTGGTGCCTATAGAATCTACAGATCAATCAATTACCACAATAAAATGGCACATAGGTACTGATCAATTGTCTGAAGTAGTGGAAACACTTGAGAATCAATTTCTGGAAGCTGCATGAGAGAGTACTGCATCGACAAGGAAGTGATGTGCGACATTGTATAGAAAAAGTTTACTGTGTTAGTTCAGTCTGGTCTCACTTTGAATGGAATAGCTCGTATATTCTAAAGGAAAAAGCAAAGAGAATAAGTAGTGTATTTTCTCTACGTTTCTGTTTTTTAATCTTAATCTCACAAAAAACAACTTCTCTACAAAATACCATTTTTATAGTATCCGAATTCGATAATTCCGAATTATAATAATATAAATTAAATAAATCAACCTAATAAATATATTTTAACTTGTTTAGTCCCGCCATCCATCCAAAGTGGTTCGTTGTCTTTCTATAAAAAAGCTTTTAAAATACTACAAGAAAGTTTAAAATTAAAATGTGCTTTTTCAATCTGTGTTCTTTTCGTTAAAAGCGACTATTTCTTGATTGTTTGAAAACAAAAGTCTTTTCTATTAACAAATAAGTACTACGCCACAATTTCAAACCGAAACCGATTTTTTAGACTTTTTAGACTTAGCAACTTTATTCTTTATAATAGAACAAGCTTTTGTTTTATTATATCAAGACCAAAATTTTGAAAGCAGTCTCACTTTTGAAATCAAAACCTGCATATTGTTAATGACTCAAGACTCCTTCATTCAATCATTATCACTAACAGTCGAGATATTAGAGTCAGAGCGAATCTTAAAGCTGTAAAATTAAATTAGAGATTATCCGATGCGGAAATGTGTACAAAAATGAGTCACAAAACGCTATATACGAAACACTGCGCGAATGTCAGAAAAAATCAATAGTGAGAACTTTTAGGACTTGAATTTTTGGCGAATAAAAAAACTAAAACCAAGTCTATAAATAGCTGTAAAGGCAAGCCATTTTGCAAAACAAAGAGTTATAATAAAACAATAAATAAATAACTATTACAGACTAAGCTAGAATAGAATGACTTTTTGGAAGCCAAGCTGTAGTTGTTGTTTTCATTTGAACTTTTAGTTAAAAATACGTCTAAATGATAGCAAATAAACAAATAAACTTGTTTAATAATTTGGTGCGATTAAAAATGGTACACGATCTGATTGAAAATAAACACATGGCATACGATAAAACTCAGCTAGTAAAATAAAAAATATAGTATCAGCGAAAACAACAGTTGCGAAAAATTCCGATATATTGACAAATTCAGTTCCGGTTAGAACAGAGAAACGAAAAGCCGTTAAACTTCTGCACTTTAACAAACTGGTGCATAGCAAATTTAACGTGCGTGAAACAAAATACTGCGCAACTATAGAAAAGCAAAGTCACAGATATTAAGCTTCTAAATTTTCCTAGGCGCTGGGTTCACTCAAAGAGCAGAAATAATTTAGGAATAACATTTTGAAATGAAATGGCTGCTAAAACACCAAATAAATTGATCGAGACACCGATGAGTGAGGATTTGACTGCCGCTTATCAGTGACTATAACAAAGAAACATACTTTTTGATGAATTCTGGAATCGTTATGAATTTGGTTCATTACTTAAAAAACTTTTTTGTAATGAGCGAATTCTTTTTAACCAATAAATTTAAATGTTAAATGATATTAAAATTATAATTTAACTTCTGCTCAAACTGAAAAGGGCACTTTTAGGTGTCCTAAAAGTTTTAAGGTGTCCTTTTTTAAAGAAAACTAAACGAAATTTTTTTTGACTGTCGTGTTATTGAAGCAAAAAAGAGGCATAATTGCTGAGGAAATTTATAAAAACTCTGTTTAATTAGCTAATATTACTAACGGGCTCTGCGGGATTTTTCCAACGAATACCATTCATTGGTTGAAACGGTTAACTATTGGTTCCGACTCTCGCAAACCCTGAACTCAAGTCCGCGGTGAGGTCATTTGAAGGGCATTTGTCAGGCAAGACACCAAGGTCATTTGTCTCCAAGACACAGCGAGAGTGTACAGTACCCGACGATGAGAATGCCAGGTCAGAAGTACACTAAGAAGTCAGCGGAATGGGTAGAATTGGCTGCGGGTCTATCGTCACAAAATAATACCGAGCTTGTCAAATAGTCATTGTGCTTGCTTTTCGAAAATATTTTTTTAGATTTTTATGAAATTCCAAATCAACGATCTAATTTTAGTACACACGAAAATAAAACTCAGGATGTCGCAGCGATTTGAAGAAAATCTAAAAATAGCCCAGATTAGCACAGAGTCAAACTAGGCGAGCCCTGATTGGTCCGTAGATTCGATCAAAGAACTCGTCCACCAGCGGATGCTGGCGCAGCCCGCGCATAGCTGGCGACCTCAGATCTGCTTCGAAGAACAGTACAACTCCGGCGAGAGCCAGCAGCGAGAAGGCGGCAGTCAGGAACAGGGCAGCTTGCTTGCGAGACACCGGAGTAATTTCCTCGTCAATCGGCTGTCTTAATCGTCGATCTTTGCTACGATTTGCCGCTACCGAAGAAGTTGCAGCTACCTGGGCCGCGGCTGGGCCGTTCTCGTTGCCGTTCGGAGGGGAAACAGCAGCGGCAGTGGCTTCTGTTTCGGCAGCTGCTTCAGCTTCCTCGTGGTGCTCGATGACCTTATCTAGATGACCGACTGCCGTGTCGGCACAACTGGAGTCATCGACAACGACTGGTGGCGAAGAGCTGCTGACGGCTGCGGTTTCAGCCAGTTCTGGCGGCTCCGTCGACTCTTCGACGTCTTCAAGAACTTCTTCGGCTTCAACAACTGGCGCCGACTTCTCCATCGCAGCTGTGACGTCCGAGATGTCGCCGGCGTTGTCCGAGTCAGCCGGAGCAGCGATCGGCGAAGGTGACGATTCTACCGAGGAACTCGAGATTGGTTCTATTGGCACATGCAGTTCTGGTTCTACCTGCAGTTTCATTGTGGGTTAACTACATCATTGTGGGCTAGCATTTTGCAATGTATCCAATGAAACGACTTGCAGAATCACAAAACATCGGCATCGTCGAGATATTCAACGATGCTCATCAGGGGGTCTGGTGGCAAAACTAACAATATAGGCAGAATGTTTTCGCTCAAAAGATTTCATTGTGTAACCATGTCGTCTATCTTTTTTGACTATAATTTATTAATTTTTTTCTAACTAAACAAATATATATTCGCTATTGAGGTTTATGCAGAGCAATGTTGGTTGTCCTTGTCACCAGGATCTTCGACAAGAATCGCTGAACATCTCGATGATGCTGATGTTGGACGGCTTTAAAGTTAGTTCATCGTAATAGGCGGAAATTTTGATCCTACTGGGTGACTTCCACGAAAATCGGACATTAGGGTTGGGAGCTATCGTGAAGCAGTCAGTGGGTAGTTGATATTAACCCGTGGTCTCTCCCCCTGGGGTAAAAGCGTTGTCTTTCTACTGTAAAGAAAGATGCGAAAATTTGTTATAATGACCTCAAGAAATGCATTTCTCGAGGCGAAGATTTTTACCTCAACTGGAGCCTCAACTATTACTTCTTCGTGGATTTCAGCTGTCGTTATATCTTCAGTTGCAACGATGGGAGAAGTCAGTTCAGAGTCGACGGTATCAGCAGGAGCAGCAGCAGCAGCAACATTAGCGGATGACGGATTACCAATAGATTTTCTTTCGGTATCAAACACACTGTCCGCCTTGCTGTCCGTTTTATTGTCGACATTTGTAGACGCCGCAGATTTTGCCGCGGCATCGGACACGGCGGCGGCGTCAGCGGCGGCAGCGGCTGCTGGCGGATGCGGGAGTGTCTGGTTCTGAAGCTGCTCCTCGTCCTCCATGTCCACCTCGGGACGCCTCCTGCCCGGATAAGTGGCGAATCGAGAGTCTCGCTTGTTCTCCGCCTCGGCCTGGTTGACTTGGGCGCGTCTGGACTGACTGCAAATCGGTGAGATGATTGCATTAACAGTAGGACTACCAAGCCTATTTGCCGCCCGTTTTGCCAGCGCCCGAGTGCTAACAGCGTTGGGTGGTGACTGATTGGTGACAGACTAGGCGATGGTGTACAATGGTTGAGCTGCGCCTAATAGTTAGGCTTGATTAGTGAAATTTGAGAAATTCGCGTCAGGCTGTCCATAGTGGCCTAGTTCCACCTGTTGTAGCCCTTGAAGGCTCAGCAGCTACTTCTAGATAAAGGTCGTTGACTGTGACATGCTGAGAAATTTTAAGGCCTGGCAAGGCGGCACTGAGGCACAGTGCTAATTCGTGTATAAGGTGTATGAAATACACTAGCGCTTATGGGTAAAATCAGACCAGCGGCCAGAACCATTGAATATCTCGACGGTCTGAAGAGCTGACAACTTGATTTTTGTTTAAAAGGATGCGCATCAAAAAGTTGGCTGGTTTTCTTGAGTTTCCCCCCCCCCTTCGTAATTCTGCTGTTATGAAGGCCATAAATTGTGACCCATAAGTTAAAATTTGAACTCCTGACCTACTGGTTAGACAACTTTTTGTGGTCTAAAATCCGAAATTCGAATTTCAGTTTTAAAACATTTGTTTAAATTTTGTTAACTTAAAATGCTTAAATAGGATCTTTACAAAAACTTTGTGTTGTTACATTTTTAGTTAGACTTGCAGCTGATCAGATTGAAATAGAAAGCAGATAGTGAGAGTTAGAAAAATTATTTTTTGTTTTAATGCTAACTTCTAAAAAAGGGTGTTAGCACAGCAAGCACGACAGTCCGTGAGTTGCTAGATTTGTTTAACTAGACAAAGTTTGCTTTCTTTTTGCAACGAGTTGCTGTGGATGACCTTGGAAGATTTACCTAACAGACGACACGTCGCTGTCGTCGCTGCTACCGCTGTAATTTCTAAGCGGCTTTCTCACCGATGGCAGACGACGTACAGTTGGACAGGAGCTCAAACTGTCCGATCTTTTCAGCCTTTTGAGTGACGCCAATGCGTAGGTACAGTATGGCATTCTTGTGCATTCCTCATTGTGACATTAATTGTGGGAATCATGCAAAATACTAGCTATGGGATCAGGGGTAGATAAGCGCAGTGGCAGAGTAGAGAGGGGAGGTAGAGATGGTAGGTAGAGAGTGAAAATAGAGAGGGGAGGTAGAGATGGTAGGTAGAGAGTGAAAATAGAGAGAGGAGGTAGAGAGGGGAGGTAGAGAGAGGAGGTAGAGAGAGGAGGTAGAGAGGGGAGGTAGAGAGAGGAGGTAGAGAGGGGAGGTAGAGAGAGGAGGTAGAGAGGGGAGGTAGAGAGAGGAGGTAGAGAGGGGAGGTAGAGAGGGGAGGTAGAGAGAGGAGGTAGAGAGGGGTAGAGATGGGAGGTGAGAGAGGTAGAGAAGGGAGGTAGAGAGGGGGAGTTATAGTAAGTATGTCAGACCTTGCCAGTAAATTTTGCTAAAATATATAGATATCTAGGAATAAAATATTTCTGAAAGCAGATAATGCAGGCAAACATAGTGATAGTGAAATACAAAAAGCTACACAGCCAAGCAATCCAGCAAGAAATCACCAGCAATAGAATGCGAAATGCCGCGTTAATGCTTTGAATGTGATTCTGGTGCCCAGACAACAGAAAGTGCCCTTTTTTATTGCCATTTTTTTAATGGCGTAAGAAAATAAATTAAAGAAACGATTTTCTGAGTAGTCCTACTGTAAGTAGAATGATTTGCACATTCGGCATATCTAACACAATAAAAACATGGAATAATATGGACAACTCACCGAACAACCGGCGGGGCGGTCTGATTTAGATTAAGAAAATAATCGCTGGATGACAATAATTCCTTCTGGGATCGGCCACTGAAAATGCGGCACAACATTTTTGTATTGCCATTCGTTTGAACAACAGCAGGACAAATAAAATTAATGTTGACACTTGCCTGAATCTGAAACTGTTTCGTCTGCGTCTGAGGAAACCGTCGTTTGATTTGACAACTCGGGCCTCAGATCCCTTGTTGAGTCTGGATAAGGGAAGAGAAATATTTTGCAATATATTTTCTCAACTTAGATAGGATCTGCCTACTATTTATATGCTGCATGTTAATAGGGTGTGTCTTGTAGCTTTCAAACATCCAGAAACGCTTGGGTCTTATCCTCCTTCTCAGCCCTATAATCCTATGGGATTTCTCTATCTCCTAGGATCCGAAGTCTCGATGCATACCATATATTTTGAGCTGCGAGAAACGTGACTGCACGGATTTGACAATCCTGCAGCAATGTTGACAGATTTCAGGATATTTTGCTAGACGAGTGTGAAGTATTCTCCAGTCCGCACGGGATTATCTATGAAGCCCCTCTCGTGACTGGAGCATTTATTGTTGAGCTAACTTTGGGCCGAGAATTGTGGCAAAGAAAGATATGCAAGGCAGAATATCAGAGAAAAATCAATGGGACATATATGAGACTAAGATAGAGAAAGAAGGTAAGAAGGGGGATATAAGCAGAGAGGGAAGGGGAGAGAGGGAAGGAGATATATAAGTAAGTAATAATAATAGTAATATAAGTAATATAATAATAATAATAATAATTGCAGGAGGGCTCAGGGCAATGGCACCTTATTTGGTGACATTAGACCCACAGCCAGCGAGGAGGCAATTCTGCCCATTTCGCTGACTCCTGAGCACACACGCACACAGATACTGACTTTCTCATCGTCAGGCAGTGCACACTCCACTGTGCCTTGGAGGTTGGCACTCAAGGGCGTAAATTGCGCGACAAGCCCCCAAGCCTTCTCTCCGCGGCTGCGCCCCAAATTAATTCGGCCTCGCCGTGGAATCGAACTTAGGGTTCCTAGTGCGAGAGACAAACGCGTTAACCGCTCTGCAACCGAACCCCGAGGGAAGGAGATAGATAAGGAGAGAGAGAGGGAAGGAGATAGATAAGGAGAGAGAGAGGGAAGGAGATAGATAAGGAGAGAGAGAGGGAAGGAGATAGATAAGGAGAGAGAGAGGGAAGGAGATAGATAAGGAGAGAGAGAGGGAAGGAGATAGATAAGGAGAGAGAGAGGGAAGGAGATAGATAAGGAGAGAGAGAGGGAAGGAGATAGATAAGGAGAGAGAGAGGGAAGGAGATAGATAAGGAGAGAGAGAGGGAAGGAGATAGATAAGGAGAGAGAGAGGGAAGGAGATAGATAAGGAGAGAGAGAGGGAAGGAGATAGATAAGGAGAGAGAGAGGGAAGGAGATAGATAAGGAGAGAGAGAGGGAAGGAGATAGATAAGGAGAGAGAGAGGGAAGGAGATAGATAAGGAGAGAGAGAGGGAAGGAGATAGATAAGGAGAGAGAGAGGGAAGGAGATAGATAAGGAGAGAGAGAGGGAAGGAGATAGATAAGGAGAGAGAGAGGGAAGGAGATAGATAAGGAGAGAGAGAGGGAAGGAGATAGATAAGGAGAGAGAGAGGGAAGGAGATAGATAAGGAGAGAGAGAGGGAAGGAGATAGATAAGAGAGAGAGAGGGAAGGAGATAGATAAGGAGAGAGAGAGGGAAGGAGATAGATAAGGAGAGAGAGAGGGAAGGAGATAGATAAGGAGAGAGAGAGGGAGGGGGGGAGTGAATTCTATCTATTTATAAAATTTTATAGACAGGTGAGTGTTGTTGTCTCACGTGAAGAACAGTTGCTGCTCCAGTGAGGCAGCCCACAGCGCTGCGGCAACTGTTTTGTTTTCACATTTGAATCCCAGCAGGTGACGCTTCTGAAATGGGGAATTTTTTCGAGTAAATATTTAAAATAAGGAAAGCTGTTTGCTCTAGCAATATCCAATGTACATAAAGATACGGCCTGTTCTGTGCGGTATCGATCGTGTCAAACAGTCTATTTTGAAATTTGAAATTCACCGAAAGCCAAAAAATCTGAATTTTTCTTCGGTGCTAAAATAATATTTAAAAAGTAATAGTGCAAATATTCGCCGATCACCAGATAATATAAATAGCTAATAACAGACATCGAGGCGAATAATAATAATGGCACATCATTTGACGACACTAGACCCGCAGCCAGCGTGGAGGCAATTCCACCCATTCTGCTGACTCCTGAGCACACACTCACACAGGTGTGTACATATGGACTGTACACTATCACTCTTAGTTCCACGACAAGCCCCCAAGCCTTCTCTCCACGGCTGCACCTCAAATGAATGTGGCCTCACCACGGAAACGAACTCAGGGCCACACATTCCCTCATAGTTTAGGTTTCTACTATAGCGTGACTGTTCACATTCTTTTTGTCAGTAAAAAATCACAGTCCCAAAAAAGTCACGTGACTTTTAAAAATGCAGAAAAAAAATTAATTAACTCATGCGAACAACATGAAAGGACAACAAAGTAGAAGGACGCTTGGGACTTTCATTTCGTGGCAACTAGATGTAATGTTTTTCAACATTAAAAAAATTATTTCGACATTCGGTTGCTAATCTTAAACGAATCTTAGTATAAAATCGATGACCCTTAAATATTTCTATGAAACACGACATTGTGCAGGCGTCCTATTACTTTTCGTAGGCCTTTGTCTACTTAAAGTGTTTGATGGTAATTTTTTACGAAACAGAAAACTAGTTAAAAAATAAACTTGAATATTTCATTGGAGTCACATAAGCGCGGGTGTGTACCATGCGGTAAAACAAAGGCCAATCATTGTATTATAACAAACTGCCTACCGGTGTGAATGGCAAACGGAGACGTGGCTAAAATTACAGAAATAAAATATTAGCTTTCCTTGCGTCGTTCAAGCTATTATAATTTATTACTTTTTCAATTACAAACGATATACTTTTTTGTAAATTTGTTGCTTTACTGAACAAAAACGCCAATTTAATTGCCACATTCATGGAAAAATGTAGGCTATTAAAATTTTCTAACTTTTCGCTTTTTTCTGATTACTATAAGTAGTAGCAGTAATGTAGTAAATTACGGTAGAGAAATCTAGCTTTTCTTTTATTCATAGACAGTACGTCTATCAATAGATAGATAGATAGATAGATAGATAGATAGATAGATAGATAGATAGATAGATAGATAGATAGATGGATAGATAGATAGATGCGGTAAACACTATTTGAGTATACTATACGTGAACAGCACACGAGCTTGCCTAAAAGTACAAAAGCAGTGGAGTCGACACTCGCCCCTGGCGTGTTTTCCGATTTTCCCCGACTCCAATTTTCCCCTAGGGGAAGCCAGAATTGGCTTCCATGGCGTGAGGATTATAGACCACAGCTAGTACGCGTATGTAGTTAAACAAGGGACCAACAGCTGCACTGTGTATATCGAGGCAACTATAATTTGAGAATATTTGTTCGGATTTAGAAGATCTGAACTCTGATCATTCTCTCGCCGTGCTATATTGTGCAGTTTGAGTAAGAAAACTATTTTGAGTACGCTGGAAAGGGAGTTACTAGAGGCAATCCTCGAACTAGAACTCCAGACAAGAAATCGATTTTTGAAAACAACAGACCACTCTCATTCTGTCTGTTAAGAACTCATTTGAAGCAACAGAATAAAAACATACTGGACAATAACTTGCTTCTCGCATGCAGATGACACATGGGTTAGTAGATGCCCAGTTTTCTGAATACTTAGATTAGCTAGATAGAGTTTGTTTTGTCTGCTATTTTAGAGTTGTACACTAAACTCACAACACAATGAGTCTGCAAGGTATAGTTAGGCTTTGAGTCGGGGTTTTGTCCATTTTGGAATAATTATTTTCCATTTTCTTGGCAAAGAGAATGAAAAGGTTTAGAGCCGTATTTCAATCCTGCGAGGACCAGTTTTCGTGCTCTGAGTGCGCATTCCGACATAAGAAAATCTCTCACTCCATTTTACTGTTTCCTAGTTTAATTTGCTCATTTTTACACGCGAAACAGCACTCTATATACTTCACTGCCGTCGCCCTGTACATATAGTGATGCAGTTTTACATGTCATTTACTGTATACCTAACACGCGTTCACTTACACACAATTAGGCCAAATTTTACAGCTCAGAACCACAGCTATGCAGCATGAATTAATAAATATCGCCAAACGTTTTTTGACCTGTTGCGAGTAGCTAAGATATGATCAAAGAGGCTAATCAGATTCCTGAGATAATCAAACAGGCTAATTAGTGTCCATAGATAATCAGGGAGGCTAATTAGTGTCCTGAGATAATCAGGGAGGCTAAATAGTGTCCTGAGATAATCAGGGAGGCTAATTAGTGTCCTGAGATAATAAGAGAGGCTAATTAGTGCCCTGAGATAATCGGACAGGCTAATTAGTGTCCTGAGATAATAAGAGAGGGTAATTAGTGTCCTGAGATAATCAGACAGGCTAATTAGTGTCCTGAGATAATCAGACAGGCTAATTAGTGTCCTGAGATAATAAGAGAGGGTAATTAGTGTCCTGAGATAATCAGACAGGCTAATTAGTGTCCTGAGATAATCAGACAGGGTAATTAGTGTCCTGAGATAATAAGAGAGGGTAATTAGTGTCCTGAGATAATCAGACAGGGTAATTAGTGTCCTGAGATAATCGGAGAGGGTAATCAGAGTCCTGAGATAATCAGGGAGGCTAATTAGTGTCCTGAGATAATCAGAGAGGCTAATTAGTGTCCTGAGATAATCAGACAGGCTAATTAGTGTCCTGAGATAATCAGGGAGGCTAATTAGTGTCCTGAGATAATTAGACAGGCTAATTAGTGCCCTGAGATAATCAGGGAGGCTAATTAGTGTTCTGAGATAATCAGACAGGGTAATTAGTGTCCTGAGATAATCAGGGAGGCTAATTAGTGTCCTAAGATAATCAGACAGGCTAATTAGTGTCCTGAGATAATCAGGGAGGCTAATTCGTGTTCTGAGATAATCAGACAGGCTAATTAGTGCCCTGAGATAATCAGGGAGGCTAATTAGTGTCCTGAGATAATAAGAGAGGGTAATCAGTGTCCTGAGATAATAAGAGAGGGTAATTAGTGTCCTGAGATAATCAGACAGGGTAATTAGTGTCCTGAGATAATCAGACAGGGTAATTAGTGTTCTGAGATAATCAGACAGGGTAATTAGTGTCCTGAGATAATCAGGGAGGCTAATTAGTGTCCTGAGATAATCGGAGAGGGTAATTAGTGCCCTGAGATAATCAGGGAGGCTAATTAGTGTCCTGAGATAATCAGACAGGCTAATTAGTGCCCTGAGATAATCAGGGAGGCTAATTAGTGTCCTGAGATAATAAGAGAGGGTAATCAGTGTCCTGAGATAATAAGAGAGGGTAATTAGTGTCCTGAGATAATCAGACAGGGTAATTAGTGTCCTGAGATAATCAGACAGGGTAATTAGTGTTCTGAGATAATCAGACAGGGTAATTAGTGTCCTGAGATAATCAGGGAGGCTAATTAGTGTCCTGAGATAATCGGAGAGGGTAATTAGTGCCCTGAGATAATCAGGGAGGCTAATTAGTGTCCTGAGATAATCAGACAGGCTAATTAGTGCCCTGAGATAATTAGGGAGGCTAATTAGTGTCCTGAGATAATCAGACAGGCTAATTAGTGTCCTGAGATAATCAGACAGGGTAATTAGTGTCCTGAGATAATCAGACAGGCTAATTAGTGTCCTGAGATAATCAGACAGGCTAATTAGTGCCCTGAGATAATCAGGGAGGCTAATTAGTGTCCTGAGATAATCAGACAGGGTAATTAGTGTCCTGAGATAATCAGACAGGCTAATTAGTGTCCTGAGATAATCAGGGAGGCTAATTAGTGTTCTGAGATAATCAGACAGGCTAATTAGTGCCCTGAGATAATCAGGGAGGCTAATTAGTGTCCTGAGATAATAAGAGAGGGTAATCAGTGTCCTGAGATAATAAGAGAGGGTAATTAGTGTCCTGAGATAATCAGACAGGGTAATTAGTGTCCTGAGATAATCAGACAGGGTAATTAGTGTTCTGAGATAATCAGACAGGGTAATTAGTGTTCTGAGATAATCAAACAGGCTAATTAGTGTCCTGAGATAATCAGGGAGGCTAATTAGTGTCCTGAGATAATCGGAGAGGGTAATTAGTGCCCTGAGATAATCAGGGAGGCTAATTAGTGTCCTGAGATAATCAGACAGGCTAATTAGTGTCCTCAGATAATAAGAGAGGGTAATTAGTGTCCTGAGATAATCAGACAGGGTAATTAGTGTCCTGAGATAATCAGACAGGGTAATTAGTGCCCTGAGATAATTAGGGAGGGTAATTATTGTCAACTGATAATCAGTAGATGGTAATTAGCACCTGAATCTAAGTCCAGAATGAAAATGGCAATGAAATTAGTAATTATGTTCACTTGGCAACAATCACAGTGCGAAAATATATCGCCCAGCTAAAATAAAATTGCTAGTTTACTTAATTGCGCAAGTTAATTAGTTTACCTTGTATTTGAAATCGGCCATCGCTGTCCTCATTTCTTCCTGCACAGCCGGGAGGTTAACATTGACAACTTTAGTCGCATTTTGCACTCTAGTCATTATCCGTATCAGATTGTACTCTGAGTTAAAGCTTTTTGGAAAAGTTAGAATCATACACTCAAAATAGTAACACACGAATATAAGAATTCGATAAGAATTATGGAAAAAAATAGAAGAAACTAAATGTTAAACAGACGAAACTAATGATTTTCTCAGTCAAAAATAGATTGAACTCACCGTACTGCTTAAGTTTATCTCCAACAATAGCATCTTGTCCTGAACTCGGATACTGTTAATTGACTCCCTGGAATAATTATAGTTTTGAAAAATAATTAACACTTGTCAAAAAGCAGTTGTTTGTTCAGTGTTTTTAACGAGTATTTGTTTTGCTAACCATGGGAAAGCGTGCGTCAGCTTGCTTCCGTGAAATGTCACAACGGCCTTGTAAGATAAGCCTAGGAATAGCGAGTTGCCATTGCGGTCCTGCAAGCAGGAAATTGGTGATTGGGGAGTGACATATGACCTTTATCATTTACTCACTCACTCACTCACTCACTCACTCACTCACTCACTCACTCACTCATTCACTCACTCACTCACTCATGACTCACTCACTCACTCATTCACTCACTCACTCACTCATGACTCACTCACTCCCTCACTCACTCACTCATGACTCACTCACCCAAGAAAAACGAAGACCTAGTTATGTTCCCCAGTGCCAGTGCAGGTGTTGTGTGTCAAGCACACTAGCAGGTGGGGACTGCACACCTATTGTACTCCCCGGCTCTCTCGGACACCGGTTGACAGCCGCGTGTCAGCAATGGAATTTATTTTTCCAAACATATCGGCAGCATCCAAACCCCACAGATTCGCCGCACATAACTGCTTTATTCCACGCCAGCATATTCAATAAAACAAATCGCCTAAATGTGCAGCAGCAGCAGCAGCAGCAGCAGCAGCAGCCGTAACGCTAAAACTTTCCAAAATAATTTGATAATCTTCCACAAACTACATGGCAGCTCTGCATTGCTTGTGTTGTGCTTCTAAAGTACAGAACTCAACAAGCAGCCTCACTGAGAACTACACGGCTCACAGAATTGGTAAATTTTGCAGGACGCATAGTAGCTCCGTTTGCTGAAACAACATCCTCCATTACAGCCACCAATCCCCCTCCTACTTGCCTGTTGCAGTTCTAAAATTCATTATCTAAAAGTGCACATTTAAGTTATACTTAAACCAACTAACTAACTAACTAACTAACTAACTAACTAACTAACTTACTTACTTACTTACTGACTAACTAACAAATAAACTAACTAACTAACTAACTAACAAATAAACTAACTAACTTACTAACTAACTTACTAACTAACTTACTAACTAACTTACTAACTAACTAACTGACTGACTAACTAACTAACTAACTAACTAACTGACTAACTAACTAACTAACTAACTAACTAACTAACTAACTAATTAACTAACTAACTAACTAACTAACTAACTAACTAACTAAATAACTAACTTACTAACTTACTAACTAACTAACTGACTGACTAACTTACTAACTAACTAAATGACTGACTAACTAACTAACTAACTGACTGACTAACTAACTAACTAACTAACTAACTAACTAACTAACTAACTAACTAACTAACTAACTAACTAACTAACTAACTAACGAACTAACTAACTAACTAAATAACTAACTAACTAACTAACTAACTTACTAACTAACTTACTAACTAACTAACTGACTGACTAACTAACTAACTAACTAACTGACTAACTAACTAACTAACTAACTAACTAACTAACTAACTAACTAACTGACTAACTAACTAACTAACTAATTAACTAACTAACTATCTATCTAACTAACTAACTAACTAACTAACTAACTAACTAACTTACTAACTAACTAACTGACTGACTAACTAACCAACTAACTAACTAACTAACTAACTAACTAACTAACTAACTAACTAACTAACTAACTAACTAACTAACTAACTAACTAACTAACTAACTAACTAACTAACTAACTAACTAACTAACTAACTAACTAACTAACTAACTAACTATCTAACTAACTAACTAACTAACTACTGAAGTAGGTAGGTGGTTACTTAGCCCTGGTTGCAGTCACTCAATGAATCGAGGGCTATGGCAGACAGACAAAAATCGATAGTAATACAGGGAGAAAATCAATAAATTCTCAAAAACTGCTTCAGCCACAGCTGTCAACAAGTCCCAGATCACAAAGCAGTGTCTTGAATAGAAGCTAAATGTACATTGAAAATTCAACACACACATACACACACACACACACACACACACATTTTACTGTACTTTTTAGCAAAAATTTGAGCCAAAATTAGCAACAGAACTTTCTATTGCATTTTTAGGAACGGAAGTATGCAATTTGTGTTTTTGTGTAACCTAGGGAGTTTTCTGATTTTGTTCAGCAAAATGCAGCAGATTGTCCATCTACTCTCCTCTACTCTCCTCTACTCTCCTCTACTCTCCTCTACTCTCCTCTACTCTCCTCTACTCTCCTCTACTCTCCTCTACTCTCCACTACTCTCCTCTACTCTCCTCTACTCTCCTCTACTCTCCTCTACTCTCCTCTACTCTCCTCTATACTCCTCCACTCTCCTCTACTCTCCTCTACTCTCCTCTACTCTTCACTACTCTCCTGCACTCTCCTCTACTCTCCTCTACTCTCCTCTACTCTTCACTACTCTCCACTACTCTCCTGCACTCTCCTCCACTCTCCTCTATACTCCTCCACTCTCCTCTACTCTCCTCTACTCTCCTCTACTCTCCTCTACTCTCCTCTACTCTCCTCTACTCTCCTCTGCTCTCCTCTACTCTCCTCTACTCTCCTCTGCTCTCCTCTACTCTCCACTACTCTCCTCTGCTCTCCTCTACTCTCCTCTACTCTCCTCTACTCTCCTCTACTCTTCACTACTCTCCTCTACTCTCCTCTACTCTCCACTACTCTCCTCTACTCTCCTCTACTCTCCTCTACTCTTCACTACTCTCCTCTACTCTCCTCTACTCTCCTCTACTCTCCTCTACTCTTCACTACTCTCCTCTACTCTCCTCTACTCTCCACTACTCTCCTCTACTCTCCTCTACTCTTCACTACTCTCCACTACTCTCCTCTACTCTTCACTACTCTCCTCTACTCTCCTCTACTCTCCTCTACTCTCCTCTACTCTCCTCTACTCTCCTCTATACTCCTCCACTCTCCTCTACTCTCCTCTACTCTCCTCTACTCTTCACTACTCTCATGCACTCTCCTCTACTCTCCTCTACTCTCCTCTACTCTTCACTACTCTCCACTACTCTCCTGCACTCTCCTCCACTCTCCTCTATACTCCTCCACTCTCCTCTACTCTCCTCTACTCTCCTCTACTCTCCTCTACTCTCCTCTACTCTCCTCTACTCTCCTCTGCTCTCCTCTACTCTCCTCTACTCTCCTCTGCTCTCCTCTACTCTCCACTACTCTCCTCTGCTCTCCTCTACTCTCCTCTACTCTCCTCTACTCTCCTCTACTCTTCACTACTCTCCTCTACTCTCCTCTACTCTCCACTACTCTCCTCTACTCTCCTCTACTCTCCTCTACTCTTCACTACTCTCCTCTACTCTCCTCTACTCTCCTCTACTCTCCTCTACTCTTCACTACTCTCCTCTACTCTCCTCTACTCTCCACTACTCTCCTCTACTCTCCTCTACTCTTCACTACTCTCCACTACTCTCCTCTACTCTTCACTACTCTCCTCTACTCTCCTCTACTCTTCACTACTCTCCTCTACTCTCCTCTACTCTCCTCTACTCTCCTCTACTCTTCACTACTCTCCTCTACTCTCCTCTACTCTCCACTACTCTCCTCTACTCTCCTCTACTCTTCACTACTCTCCACTACTCTCCTCTACTCTTCACTACTCTCCTCTACTCTCCACTACTCTTCACTACTCTCCACTACTCTCCTCTACTCTTCACTACTCTCCACTACTCTCCACTACTCTCCACTACTCTTCACTACTCTCCTCTACTCTTCTCCTCTACTCTCCTCTACTCTCCTCTACTCTCCTCTACTCTCCTCTACTCTCCTCTACTCTCCTCTACTCTCCTCTACTCTCCTCTACTCTCCTCTACTCTCCTCTACTCTCCTCTACTCTCCTCTACTCTCCTCTACTCTTCACTACTCTCCTCTACTCTCCTCTACTCTCCACTACTCTTCACTACTCTCCTCTACTCTCCTCTACTCTCCACTACTCTCCTCTACTCTCCTCTACTCTTCACTACTCTCCACTACTCTCCTCTACTCTTCACTACTCTCCTCTACTCTCCACTACTCTTCACTACTCTCCACTACTCTCCTCTACTCTTCACTACTCTCCACTACTCTCCACTACTCTCCACTACTCTTCACTACTCTCCTCTACTCTTCTCCTCTACTCTCCTCTACTCTCCTCTACTCTCCTCTACTCTCCTCTACTCTCCTCTACTCTCCTCTACTCTCCTCTACTCTCCTCTACTCTCCTCTACTCTCCTCTACTCTCCTCTACTCTCCTCTACTCTCCTCTACTCTTCACTACTCTCCTCTACTCTCCTCTACTCTCCTCTACTCTCCTCTACTCTTCACTACTCTCCTCTACTCTCCTCTACTCTCCACTACTCTCCTCTACTCTTCACTACTCTCCTCTACTCTCCACTACTCTCTACTACTCTTCACTACTCTCCTGCACTCTCCTCCACTCTCCTCTATACTCCTCCACTCTCCTCTACTCTCCTCTACTCTCCACTACTCTTCACTACTCTCCTCTACTCTCCTCTACTCTCCTCTACTCTCCTCTACTCTCCTCTGCTCTCTTCTACTCTCCTCTACTCTCCTCTTCTCTCCTTCACTCTACCCTTTTCTCTCCTCTACTCTTCAATCTACCCTCTCCTCTCCCCCACTTTCCTCTACTCGTATTAAACTATACTCCCTCCTCTAATCTTCTCTACTCTCTACTCTCAGTTTTTTCTGTGCTCAGTTTATCGAGTTTCTCATTTATTCTCTACCTGTCACCAAAAATGCACCCGCTTTCAATGGAGAATAGCCAGTGCCCTGCCGACTCACCCTGACTGGTTTGGGATCGATGCCGTAGGTATCCAGCGAAAAAGCCCTTTCTAGGAATAGCGTCTCGGCCTCCTGCGCCGACTTGCCTCTGCGGTGTGAAATTTATAAAAATATAAGCATATTTTAACAGTTTTAAATTACAAATCCTAGAACTGATATTTTACGATCGATACTCGTAAAAAGAAAAAAACAAGGAACATTTTCAAATGCGCAAAAGCAGCTTTAATGTACAGCTGCTCTCACTTCAACGCGATGTGCTGATCATAAATGAGGCTCTCCATTTTCGGAGTCTGATTGTGTACCAGAGTCACGCCAGACAGGTAGTCCCGGTGTTCGAATCCGTCGAAGGAGTCAAAGTCGCCATAGTCGGCTGAAAAAAATTGGATAATAAAAGTGGGGTGAGTTGGGGCGGTGACCTCAGTTTTTCATCTATCAGAAGTCTCGGAGGTTTGTCGCGCGAATTCCCAGGCATTGAGAGTGAGAGTGTACACAGTCTGACGGTGTTAAAATTCAGGGCAGATATACACACCTGTGTCACCTGTGTGAATGTGTGCTTAACTAAGAGTCAGCGGGACGACAGTCGATAAATTAAAAAATTCTTGTTTGAAAAAAAATTTACCTTGCACAATGCAGGCAGCCAGATAAATTGAGTCATTGGTTGAGCTGCTGTACAGTCGGCCTTCAAGCAGGTCCTTCTTCAGCTGACTGTAGAGCAGGTATCTGCAGTTAAAATGCGCTTTTAGTCACTCACTCACTCACTCAGTCACTGAAGTTAGAAGCATTAAAACAGTAGATCGCATGAGAACACTTGCTTGGACAGGTTCTGTTTTAGATTGTCCGTCGGATGAGGTGGGTAGTGCTTCACGCGAAAGAAGAGCGTTGAAAAGGCGGAATCTGCGAAAGAAATAAAGTATTCGCTTGCAATAGTGTATAAAAAGTTCTCATTTATTATTAATTATACTACTCACGCTTGAGTTGTTTATAGGCCGGATTCCGCAAGTCCAGCCATTTCTGGAATGCCAGTTTTTTGTTTCAAATCGCCAGTTTCGAGTGAAATATCTACGAGTTTGAAATTGAGCTGGATATTAATCTAACTTGCCTTCTGGTTGTCAGGAGCGGCATACTGCAGCCCGAAGTAGTCCTTCTCCTCTAGATTTCCAAGTCGTTCGCACACCTGATCCAGCACGCCCTGACCAAGAATGTCGCGCTAGATTGAAAAAAATAAAACTTATTTTATATTCTATTAAAGATGAACTTACAATAGATTATACAAACTAATGTAGAAACAAAAAGTTTAGCAATTTCTTTTATAATATAGCACCTTATTTTATAAGTGCATTATTACAGATAGTTATATTATAATACTATATGACATATTGTTAAAATATTAATGATGAAAGTCATTCATCTGACTCAGGTAAAAAATGGAGGGGTTGATTTCGCTTAAACATACCATGAAAATAGGAAAATTATAACAAAATGATAACTATCAAAAACATTATTTAGTATAACAAAAAAACAATTTTAACACGATTAAATGCTACGACTAAAAATATAATTTTGCCTTTTTGTTTGCAGTTTAGCCAGCTAACTTTATAAAGTAAAGTAAAGTAAAGCAAATCACAATTATAAAGAAAAATTGAAACAAAAAGACTCAGCTGCTCACATGAAACTTTAGTTCCATTGGTTTGTCATCGTGCAAAAGTTTGACTTCGCAGGCCCATTCTTCTGTGCGTTTGCTCTGTCTGGCGCCGCTGTGACTTCTCTTCAGTAGTGAAGGCATTATTGGCTATTCAGCTTTTCAAGAATTCCTCGAGCCGAGGAATCAGATTTAGCTTTAGATGTCAGTGTGATGAAAATTCTTCTCTGTTAAGTAAATATTGTTTTTTCTTGTAGCTAAGGTGGCACTCTGCGTTAGCTGAAGGAAAACAACAGAACTTTTCGTTGTGCTTTAGGTTTAAAAAAAATTAACCAACATATTATATGAATAAAATGTATCTTACACACACAAACTAAAATAATTAACGGTCTGAAAAAAATAGTAATAGTCGTAATTTTTAGTAATAGTAATCAACACTTCAAAAATAGTATTTTTATAGGTTGATATAATAATCATACGCATAAAACATACTTGAGTGGTATACTAGATACAGACGTACATACGAACATAACTAGTTCTTCGTTTTCTTGGATTATAAAACGCTTAAAATGTCCACGCATGCCGTTACTAACATTATTATAAACTTTCATGCAAATAAGGAAACCGATTAAAACCAAAAAACAAATATTAAAATTTAGGTGTGTCTGAGAAACACAAAAACTTATGAATTTTTTAGTCTTTAAAATAGCGCAACTTTTTTGTTTGACTACGTTAGCACGATAACTGTCAAGTTTTTTTTGTTATCGTGACTGATTTAACCATGAAATAATCCGATATACTAAAACTCATTACTTTATTCTAAATTTCACACATAAAGTTCCATGGGTCCGGCTGCTCATTTTTTCTTTCTTGTACATTGGCCCTCAAATTTTTATTCTTTTTTTGAATAGCGTAGATATATTATGTGATGCATGACGTCATATTCGCGGTTTCTGCATTTGTGCCCTCATTTTCGGTTTTTGCCTCGTTCTTTCCACCCATATATTTTATGTATTGATACATTATGTATTTAAGCTTGAATACTTAGTAACATAGCTTTCCTTGTTAACTAAGTGCGTGAATATTCATAGCTTAAATATAGTTCTGGAGATCATGTATTCGCAGATGATACTAGTAAATATAGCAGAGGTTAATTAACTTTTTAGAATGGCAAAGTTATGTTGTAGTTAAAAGAAAATCTAGTTAAAAACAAATGAATTTCGCTACAATATCAAAGCCAAACGATTTAGTTTTTTATTTAGTGTATTTCGTGCACAGAGAAATCTATTTAACATAGGACATTTATGGTTGAATATAAAAAACCAACACTGAAAAAGCAAATATGAACAACGACGCCGCTTTATTTTCAATTCCAGCGAACTAAAAAATTACGAAAGTTTACATTCGTCTCCAACCAGAATATTGATTAAAAGTGCAGCATTTTAAGCACAGAACTTAAACTTCTCCATGAATCCAGGAATCGTCACCAACAGTTGCCTTGGCAACCGCTCTCGGCGCAGCAGGGCAGCTGTCAGCAGCCTCTTGGAATCTGGATCCAGCAGATCTTGACGCTGTGAATATAGAATCCCGATTTGCAAACCAGCGAGACACGCTGCAATGGGCACTGTCGTGAAAACGCACCCGGCGGCAATAGAACGACGAAGTTAATTGCGACGACCCGGCGCTAGTTACCGACGAGGCCCTGGGATCGCCGAGTCCGCATCGCTGCAGCAGCTGGCACAGGCGCCAGGCCTTCAGTCTGTTACGCTTTCTTGGGACACCGGTTTTGATGTCCAACTCAGCGCTGGAACTGTCTTCATCATCACCGTTGCTGCTGCTGCTGCTGCTTCTGCTTCTGTTTATCTGATAATCAGCTTTTACGGCTTGTGTTTCGCCACAATGGGATTGCCCAGTTTGAAGCCTAATTTGGTCAGCAGTCTTGTTTGATGTGGCTGACTTGCCTGAAGTTGTAAATAATTTGTTCGCCCCTGTTTGGCTGCGAAAATTGTTTTTGATCTTCGTTGGATAGCGGCGACAAATGCTGATGTATTCTCGCTGCGTTGCTGTTCTCTGAAAAAAGTTCAGTTTCCAAATATTCATTTGGAAGAAGTTTCTGCGCAATTTAGATAGTTTGAGTTACCAGATTGATAAATGGTTGGTGCAGTGAGTTACCAGATTAATAAATGTTTGATGTAGTGAGTCACCAGATTGATAAATGGTTGATGCAGTGACTTACCAAATTGATAAATGGTTGATGCAGTGAGTCACCAGATTGATAAATGGTTGATGCAGTGACTTACCAAATTGATAAATGGTTGATGCAGTGAGTCACCAGATTGATAAATGGTTGATGCAGTGAGTTACCAGATTGATAAATGGTTGATGCAGTGAGTTACCAGATTGATAAATGGTTGGTGCAGTGAGTTTTCAGATTGATAAATGGTTGATGCAGTGAGTTACTAGATTGATAAACGATTGATGCAGTGAGTTACCAGATTGATAAACGATTGATGCAGTGAGTTATCAGATTGATAAACGATTGATGCAGTGAGTTATCAGATTGATAAACGGTTGATGCAGTGAGTTATCAGATTGATAAACGATTGATGCAGTGAGTTACCAGATTGATAAACGGTTGATGCAGTGAGTTACCAGATTGATAAACGGTTGATGCAGTGAGTTACCAGATCGATGGTTGATGCAGTGAGTTACCAGATTGATAAATGGTTGGTGCAGTGAGTTACCAGATTGATAAATTGTTGATGCAGTGAGTTACCAGATTGATAAATGGTTGGTGCAGTGAGTTACCAGATTGATAAATGGTTGGTGCAGTGAGTTACCAGATTGATAAATGGTTGGTGCAGTGAGTTACCAGATTGATAAATGGT
Source organism: Macrostomum hystrix (assembly GCA_950097015.1). Classification (NCBI taxonomy): domain Eukaryota; kingdom Metazoa; phylum Platyhelminthes; family Macrostomidae; genus Macrostomum; species Macrostomum hystrix. The sequence continues at coordinate 25,758,005 of CATNEN010000038.1, forward strand.
TGATGCAGTGAGTTACCAGATTGATAAATGGTTGATGCAGTGAGTTAACAGATTGATAAATGGTTGGTGCAGTGAGTTACCAGATTGATAAATGGTTGATGCAGTGAGTTACCAGATTGATAAATGGTTGATGCAGGGAGTTACCAGATTGATTAATGTTTGATGCAGTGATTTACCAGATTGATAAATGGTTGATGCAGTGAGTTACCAGATTGATAAATGGTTGATGCAGTGAGTTACCAGATTGATAAATGGTTGATGCAGTGAGTTACCAGATTGATAAATGGTTGGTGCAGTGAGTTACCAGATTGATAAATGGTTGGTGCAGTGAGTTACCAGATTGATAAATGGTTTATGCAGTGAGTTACCAGATTGATAAATGGTTGATGCAGTGAGTTAACAGATTGATAAATGGTTGGTGCAGTGAGTTACCAGATTGATAAATGGTTGATGCAGTGAGTTACCAGATTGATAAATGGTTGATGCAGGGAGTTACCAGATTGATAAATGGTTGATGCAGTGAGTTACCAGATTGATAAATGGTTGATGCAGGGAGTTACCAGATTGATAAATGGTTGGTGCAGTGAGTTAACAGATTGATAAATGGTTGGTGCAGTGAGTTACCAGATTGATAAATGGTTGATGCAGTGAGTTACCAGATTGATAAATGGTTGGTGCAGTGAGTTAACAGATTGATAAATGGTTGGTGCAGTGAGTTACCAGATTGATAAATGGTTGATGCAGTGAGTTACCAGATTGATAAATGGTTGATGCAGTGAGTTACCAGATTGATAAATGGTTGATGCAGTGAATTATCAGATTGATAAATGGTTGATGCAGTGAGTTACCAGATTGATAAATGGTTGGTGCAGTGAGTTACCAGATTGATAAATGGTTGATGCAGTGAGTTTTCAGATTGATAAATGGTTGATGCAGTGAGTTACTAGATTGATAAATGGTTTATGCAGTGAGTTACTAGATTGATAAATGGTTGGTGCAGTGAGTTTTCAGATTGATAAATGGTTGATGCAGTGAGTTACTAGATTGATAAACGATTGATGCAGTGAGTTACCAGATTGATAAACGGTTGATGCAGTGAGTTATCAGATTGATAAACGATTGATGCAGTGAGTTACCAGATTGATAAACGGTTGATGCAGTGAGTTACCAGATTGATAAACGGTTGATGCAGTGAGTTACCAGATTGATGGTTGATGCAGTGAGTTACCAGATTGATAAATGGTTGGTGCAGTGAGTTACCAGATTGATAAATGGTTGATGCAGTGAGTTACCAGATTGATAAATGTTTGATGCAGTGAGTTACCAGATTGATAAATGGTTTATGCAGTGAGTTACCAGATTGATAAATGGTTGATGCAGTGAGTTAACAGATTGATTAATGTTTGATGCAGTGAGTTACCAGATTGATAAATGGTTGATGTAGTGAGTTACCAGATTGATAAATGGTTGATGCAGTGAGTTACCAGATTGATAAATGGTTGATGCAGTGAGTTACCAGATTGATAAATGGTTGATGCAGTGAGTTACCAGATTGATAAATGGTTGGTGCAGTGAGTTACTAGATTGATAAATGGTTGGTGCAGTGAGTTACCAGATTGATAAATGGTTTATGCAGTGAGTTACCAGATTGATAAATGGTTGATGCAGTGAGTTAACAGATTGATAAATGGTTGGTGCAGTGAGTTACCAGATTGATAAATGGTTGATGCAGTGAGTTACCAGAATTATAAATGGTTGATGCAGGGAGTTACCAGATTGATAAATGGTTGATGCAGTGAGTTACCAGATTGATAAATGGTTGATGCAGGGAGTTACCAGATTGATGGTTGATGCAGTGAGTTACCAGATTGATAAATGGTTAGTGCAGTGAGTTACCAGATTGATAAATGGTTGATGCAGTGAGTTACCAGATTGATAAATGGTTGATGCAGTGAGGTACCAGATTGATAAATGGTTGATGCAGTGAGTTACCAGATTGATAAATGGTTGGTGCAGTGAGTTACCAGATTGATAAATGGTTGATGCAGTGAGTTACCAGATTGATAAATGGTTTATGCAGTGAGTTACCAGATTGATAAATGGTTGGTGCAGTGAGTTACCAGATTGATAAATGGTTGGTGTAGTGAGTTACCAGATTGATAAATGGTTGATGTAGCGAGTTACCAGATTGATAAATGGTTGATGCAGTGAGTTACCAGATTGATAAATGGTTGATGCAGTGAGTTACCAGATTGAAAAATGGTTGATGCAGTGAGTTACCAGATTAATAAATGGTTGGTGCAGTGAGTTACCAGATTGATAAATGGTTGATGCAGTGAGTTACCAGATTGATAAATGGTTGATGCAGTGAGTTACCAGATTGATAAATGGTTGATGCAGTGAGTTACCAGATTGATAAATGGTTGATGCAGTGAGTTACCAGATTGATAAATGGTTGGTGCAGTGAGTTACTAGATTGATAAATGGTTGGTGCAGTGAGTTACCAGATTGATAAATGGTTTATGCAGTGAGTTACCAGATTGATAAATGGTTGATGCAGTGAGTTAACAGATTGATAAATGGTTGGTGCAGTGAGTTACCAGATTGATAAATGGTTGATGCAGTGAGTTACCAGAATTATAAATGGTTGATGCAGGGAGTTACCAGATTGATAAATGGTTGATGCAGTGAGTTACCAGATTGATAAATGGTTGATGCAGGGAGTTACCAGATTGATGGTTGATGCAGTGAGTTACCAGATTGATAAATGGTTAGTGCAGTGAGTTACCAGATTGATAAATGGTTGATGCAGTGAGTTACCAGATTGATAAATGGTTGATGCAGTGAGGTACCAGATTGATAAATGGTTGATGCAGTGAGTTACCAGATTGATAAATGGTTGGTGCAGTGAGTTACCAGATTGATAAATGGTTGATGCAGTGAGTTACCAGATTGATAAATGGTTTATGCAGTGAGTTACCAGATTGATAAATGGTTGGTGCAGTGAGTTACCAGATTGATAAATGGTTGGTGTAGTGAGTTACCAGATTGATAAATGGTTGATGTAGCGAGTTACCAGATTGATAAATGGTTGATGCAGTGAGTTACCAGATTGATAAATGGTTGATGCAGTGAGTTACCAGATTGAAAAATGGTTGATGCAGTGAGTTACCAGATTAATAAATGGTTGGTGCAGTGAGTTACCAGATTGATAAATGGTTGATGCAGTGAGTTACCAGATTGATAAATGGTTGATGCAGTGAGTTACCAGATTGATAAATGGTTGATGCAGTGAGTTACCAGATTGATAAATGGTTGATGCAGTGAGTTACCAGATTGATAAATGGTTGGTGCAGTGAGTTACCAGATTGATAAATGGTTGGTGTAGTGAGTTACCAGATTGATAAATGGTTGATGTAGCGAGTTACCAGATTGATAAATGGTTGATGCAGTGAGTTACCAGATTGATAAATTGTTGGTCTTTAAAATTACCAGATTGATAAATGGTGACAGACTGACAACTGCTTAATGTAACGAGCTACATGATTGACAACTGATTCATGCAGTGAATGACCAAGGTAGTAAATAGTTGCTGATGGGGTGCATATGTATCTATACATTTTCGGTTGTCGTCAGTTGTCGTCATTGACATGGACTTTATTCTAGAAAATAAAGCCAATACTTACATACACAGTGTAGGTAGGCAGCAGTTTAGGCAGTTTAACATCAGCAGAGTCAGTTGAGTAGTTCTTAGATCGACAATGATCAAGCAAGCCTACGTAACTCTGTCTGCTGTGACGTTGAGCCATTTTGAAAATTTTACCCTTAAGACTTCGCACTCAGAGCGAAGTCTTATCTTGGCTAAGTTACACAATCAAGTAATCGCTGCATGGTACTATAGGTACTGGGAGTTGGCTCAGAAGGCTAGTCATCCTATTCAAAGAATATTTCCTTCACTGGCTTGGCTTTTTAACGGCAAATCCTATTGTTAAAGCTGCTTTTGTGCATACCTATATACGAGCAGTGTGACATGCAAGCCAATAAGAATATAATGCAGCTCAAATTTAAAAGTGCAGTCAACGTGCTATACATAAATTCTAAAGAGCTAGTTTAGTCAACGTTTCTTTTGAATTGAAATCCAGAAAAAATAGGTGACAATAGTGAATGATTAGAATACTAAAGACTTGGCTATAAGCGCTCATTCCGATGAAACACCTATCAGAAACACAAAACGTCGACATCGTCGTGATATGCAACGATTCTTGTCGGACTGTCTGGTGGCAAAAATCATCGAGGCAAGTAAAAATTTTCTGCTCACAAAATTTCATCCTGTAACCATGTGGGCTGCAATTAATGAGTATATTGTATTGCATTCAGTATATTGTTAACTATTATACAAGTATAACTAAGCCAATATGGGTTAGCCTAAGAAGTTCATACAGAACAATGTTTGTTAGCATTGTCACCGGGGTCTTAGACAAGAATTACCCAGGTCGTTACCCAGGGGTCTTTCTAGTGTTACATGAAAACACAATAACTGACAAGACAATAGCTAACAGTTCATTAACTAGCAATAAAACTATTGACAGATTGTCATCAACTGACAACACAAGACAGACTATCGGTAGCTTAACACGTTTATCGAGAGTTTCAATTTTATGTCCTGAAATTTTCACGCGAAGTTCTCAGGAATAAACTGATTCGAAAGGCGGCCTAGGACCAATGTTATAGCCACGATAGCGACAGTAAATGAAGGTGATCCACACACAGACGGTGGCAGTTACACAGGCCCCGATAGCCGACGTCTGTAAATAATGAGCCCTGAGCCGGACGCGTTTAGTCTGCGGTTTCTCGCCGCCGTACCAGCACAGAGCCGGGTCGCATGTCATCAGCCGTTGCGTTTCGCCAATGCAATAATCGTATGGAGTGGCTTCGCCTAAGACCTGTCTATTGATGCATCTTCTAACAGAGATGGATATTCGAACTCCTTTGGAGCTGCTGCACTCAGGACGGCAGCGGTCCCAGGGTGACCAGGGGCTCCAGACTCCAGTCCAGATGGAGCAAGAATTGCCACTGTAGCCTGGATCGCATTTGCAGTGACCTGTCAATCAATCACATTTTGAAGCCGAATTTTTAGTTTATTTCAACTTACTTTTTAGCTACTCTGCATGTATTCTAACCACGACTATGACTCAAAAGCTGGCGAGCTGACAAAACTGTTCTTTTATTTACTAGTACATGATTGCCAAGGAGAGAACCCAAAATACGACTGAATGGGAAGGTATTACTAACGGTAAGAGCCGAGTCTCATAGAGCCGAGGAAAGATGAGACACGGGATTGATGAAATTAGGAGAGATGAGACACGGGATAAATGTATAATCTTTCCCACTTATTTCGGCTGCCAGGGTGTAAAGGCTCGAGGCGCAAATTTATTGACCGAGGCTTCGCCTCGGTCAATGAAATTCGCGCCGAGTGCCTTTGCACCCTAGACAGCCGAAATAAGTGGGAGAGATGGTATGTATCCCCCACTTGGCTGCCGACTTTCATTGCACTTTAAGTCTTCTGTTTCTTGCTACGCTCTGTCTGTAGTCTATGGTGAAAATCAAAATCCGAGAGGAGGGTAGACGCTAAAAAAGACAGCCTTTATGCGAAAAAGACAGAACAGGACAGAATAGCAGACGCTTGTATATGTCTAGCCCTCGATTTGAAAGCTTGACTGAGGCCGAGGCGGAGGCCATGATTGGCGGCACGGTCCCTCCGAACACCGTAAAGAAATGCGAGTGGATGCTGTCTACTTTCAATGAATGGCACGCGTTTAAGAAGCAAGAATGGGCGACGAATGGTGGACCATCCATCATGGTTATCAAGGACATGGATGAGTTTGACAAGACGGACCTGAACTTTCTCCTGAAGTTGTTTATCCTGGAGGTCCGGACAAAACGGAACGAACGGTACTCGGCTGGTACCCTGAAGGACTTCTTCTCAATGCTACAATACCAAATGCGCAACGTGCATCGCAAGGACTGGTGCCTCTGGACGAATGTCGAGTTTGCCGAGTGCAGAAGAGCGTTGGACGCTGCTATGAAGCTATCAACTGCTGAGGGCAAGGGCGTCGGGCTCAAGAAGTCTGACCCGGTGTCAAAGCCCATCGAAGATGACTGCTGGACGGAGGGTGTGTTTGGTTCCGAGCGTTCTCGTTTTGCACTTTCTTTGTTTATTTCCCCAGACGGGTGTGACTTATGTCTGTGGTAAAAGTTCTGTTTCGCGCGGGGGCGCGGGAAATAAATGATTTATTGCCCTAGGGCAAATAAACGAAACGCGTTACGACATAGACAATGTTGGCGGGCAAGTGGGGGATAAATGAAATTAGGAGAGATGAGACACGGGATAAATGAAATTAGGAGAGATGAGACACGGGATAAATGAAATTGGGAGAGATGAGACACGGGATAAATGAAATTGGGAGAGATGAGACACGGGATAGATGAAATTAGGAGAGATAAGACACGGGATAGATGAGATACGGGAAAGATGAGACACAGGAGAGATGAGACAGGGGAGAGATGAGACACGGGAGAGATGGGACACAGAGAGATGAGACAGGGGAGATATGAGACACGGGAGAGTTGAGAGACGGGAGAGGTGAGACACGGGAGGGATGGGACACGGGAGAGATAAAAAGCACGTAATGGGAGTATAAATTGCCATCGAAAGACTTACACAAGCGACCATTCTTAGACGATAGAAAGTGTCCGTGAATGCAGACCTCAGCGTGGCAACTGTTGCGAGGCGCCGCGCAATTATCGAACGGCAAGTCAAGATCTCGAGTTCGACCGCCGCTGCAGGTGCACTTCCAGTAGTTCACAGACGCGGCGCGGGGACCCGAAAGCAGATGCGAGCACACGCCCAGGGCTTTAAAGATGATGGCATTGGCATTAGTGAATTGCGGCTCGCAAAAAATGGTCCAAAAAGGTCAATTAACTAAGTGATAATGATCATCTTAGTAAAAAAATTGCATACAAACAATGAAACTGACAACCCATGAAACTGACAACCCATGAAACTGACAACCTATGAAACTGACAACCCATGAAACTGACAATTCATGAAACTGACAGCCCATGAAACTGACAACCCATGAAACTGACAACCCATGAAACTGACAACCCATGAAACTGACAACCCATGAAACTGACAACCTATGAAACTGACAACCCATGAAACTGACAACCCATTTCAAACAACCTGATAATAGAGAACCGAAAAAAGGTTAAGTTTCAGATTCTGCAACCCACATTTGTTAAATTGATCGACATCAAGCGAACCACAGGCGAAATTTCCAGTCACTCCGTGAATCGCGTGCCGATCCAAGCACGGATCGGCGGGTCTTTCGCAGCGTTTGCCGCCAAAGCCCTCGTGACAGACGCAGTTGATCTCGTTGGTTAGCAAGCTGTTATTTTCGGACCCTGAACTACTCACTAGGCGACTCTCGCAGTACCAGGTGTTGCTAGGCGAGCAGGGATAATCTGGGGAATTTCGAGGTCGATTGCAGGGCTGCTGCTTTATGCAGTTACGTGCACCGCTTGACCAATAATAGCCCCGCTTGCACAGGCACCTGTAGGAATCTAACCATAGGCCTGTGTCGCTTGTGACGCACCTGTTCGTGTTGTTTTTTTAAGACACAAAAATAAAGGCGAAAGAAGTTAGGAAAGGGTGTTAAAAAATGTTGCATAGAAAAAAGTCCGGCCGACCAGACAAACTCACTGTCCGTTCTCAGAGTTTTCTATCAATTTGCATCGAGCTGAAGCGCAAGGGTCCGGACAGAAAGCCTCTTTGAACCAATCAAACATTCTAGGTATTATAGTATCCTTAACTGCAGCTTTTTTTATTCCGCTGGATACTAATAGTGCCCAGTGACAGGTTACGAAACAGGTGTGCGCATTCTGAAATACTTCCGAGCGCAGCTTGCTGTCCAAGCTAACTTTGTGCGAGTAAAGAAAGCGTCGAAGATGTTGCAGCAGCGACTCTCGCTGAAAATCCACCGGATGAAGCCTGGAGATGACAGATCAAAGCTAAAATATCGAGCTTACTAGATTATAAACAGGTACACTAGATGATAAGCGACTCAGGTAATACAGAACAGGCCATCACGCAGCCAGCTAGAAGGCAATTCTGCAATTCTCCTGAGCACACACGCACAAAGATACCGTGCTCACACAGGTGTGTACATCTGCCCTGACTTTCTTAGTGCGCTTTGGAAGCTGGCCCTCAAGGGCGTAATTAAACTGCTCGACAAGCCCCCAAGCCTAGCTTCTCTCCGCGCCTGCGCCCCAAATAAATGTGGCCTCGCCGCGGCATCGTTCTTAGGGACATTCGCGCGGGAGGCAAACGCGTTAGCCGCTCTGCCACCGACCCCCATAAAACTCGGTCACAGAACACCCATACATAGACCATCACCGACTGAGGCCTGAGCACAGCACTTTTGCGAGCGAATATGCAAGATCCGCTTTAAATAAATCTAACACATTCGGTTCAATTGGCAAATTAAATAAATCCAGTCCAGTAAACGCACTTATCAATCAAGAAATTTGTCCACTTTATCCTCAAGGCCATTAGATCAGCATTGGCAACTCGGGGGCCGGCAAAACTTCTTTGAAAATTTCGAGCAAGTCTAATCAGATAATTGAGAATATAGTTGGAACTGCTGGACTCAAAAGAACTTGACACGAATTTAAACTTAGTATTTTCCATTTTTCTCTGTACATCTGCCTGGATATCGGTAATTTCTTTCCTGGAAAATGAGCACCTCTGATTGTTGAAATCTTCGATTAATGTAGTGTGCAGCCTTGACCGGCTGTACTCAGTGCTGCAGGCCCGATCTCTGTTCTTCATTGTTTCGTAAAGTTTTTCAAACAATTTATAAATATCGCTCATAGCGGCAGGAAAATCGAGCAGATGCGGTCGCAGTTTCGAGCCAATAAAATCAGGAGTGAAGCCAGAATACTGACTGGTAGGACAGGTGAACAAGCGATAGGTTGGTGGGACTTGCTCGTAAGATTTTTTAGTAACTTCTTCAAAAGCCTGAATATCATAGATTCTGAATTCCTCCGTGCTCCTGTAAGGGGGTTGGCAATGCAAGTAGTAGTGAATAGTGTTGATATTACATGCTACATCTAAAGGCTGCGTACAGCTGTACGGACCATTCCATGGACTGGGGGACGACGCACCCCACCCTCAAATACCCAAGCTAATGCTGGTAACCATTTAACAGCTTGGTGAACTGAAGTAATTCAGAGTTAGGTGTCTTTCTAAAGGACGCAGATTGTTCCACTGGAATCAGGAATGGAACCCTCGACCTACAAGTCGAGAGTCTGACGCTCTAATCACTAGGCTAGGCACAACCCCTGACTAACTAATAAGCTTAAAATGCACAATGGCCCCCCGAAACCCTAACTTGGTGGCCGTGTGCACATATAGATTAATGTGACCTCCCCGCATATTAAGGGGGTCGGTGGCAGAGCGGTTAACGCGTTTGCCTCTCGCACCACGGCCCCTAAGTTCGACGGCGAGGCCACATTCATTTGGGGCGCAGCCGTGGAGAGAAGGCTCGAGGGCTTGTCATGCAATTTACGCCCTTGAGTGCCCACCTCCAAGGCACAGTGAAGTGTACACTGCCTGACGATGAAAAAGTGAGGGCAGATGCACAATCTGTGTGAGTATGTGTGCCTGCGTGCGGTATCTGTTTGCATGTGTGCTCAGGAGTAATCGAAATGGGCAGAATTGCCTCCTCGCTGGCTGTGGGTCTGGTGTCACCAAATGATGTACCAATGCTCGCAGCCCTCCTGCAATTGTTGTTATTATTATCCCCGCATATTATACAAAAGTATAACCAATGCGAATCGGATATTACTCACCGAATGGCTAGGTACAGTGAGTACTGCGATCGGCAGGCACGATTTAGCGTCAGTATGCCGATGCCCGGGCTTGTGCGGGTCAGCAGTTGGGAAAAATAGCCACAATGAGTCCAGTGCTTCCAAGAAATCAGCCTGTTGTACCTAGGTATTTTCGAAGTCAGACTGTAGTTTCTAGTTTTATGAGAGCTGAACAAAGCCTCTGGCGTGCTGGGCATGTCTATGGCAGCCAGTAACTCTGCGCCCTGCAGTCCGTAATCGTTTTTTTGTGGATCAAAGCTTGCATCCATGATCAAAGCCTCGCAGTTGAAAATCTCCATCCAGGGCTTGAAATTGCGTGTTAACATACATTTACCAGATTTAATTGACGCGTGCAGTCTATTATTGCTTTGAGACGCTCGGTACATCCAAGGATCGATATTTTTGCCGCTTATGCACACGTGGCTGCTGCTAAAGTACTCGCCAAATATTAGTGTAAGTGAGCCCAGTGTGCCGTAGTCTGCTTTCGCAAAGTTCTGACACTGTGAAATACTGCTCACTGAAAGAATTTTCCAATCAATTAGGTAAATAGACGATACTGCTTGGCTTTTCATGAATGTAGCTCCACCGTATTGCGATTGCTTGTTTGCAATTAGTTCCTTGCTAAGACGAACTTTAAAGCGTGTAACATGAGCGATGTACGGCAATTCAAATATAATCCAATGATAGCCCATGTCTGCGGCAGTCGGATGATGCCTGGAGTGACTGATAATGCTATCGTCGACCGCCAAATGCGGCCCGTAACGAGGGAAGTCGTCGTCTTTCACGCTAGACATCCAAACGCGCGCGTCCAGCATAGGTATCTCCTCGTACTCGTGACCGACCAGGTCAATCATTCGCTGACGCAGCTTAGTGTGGCAAGCTAATGAGACGCAGATCTTAGCATCGAAGTTCATCACACGGCAAGGATTGCCGTAGACAATTGGCACGGGATCATGTAGTAAGTCTCTAAGCAGGGTGCACTTATGACAGACGCAATGCTGCTCGCCATTCAGCAAAAGAAAGTGAACACTGGCGCATTTAGAATCGTAGGCGCACCATTCCAAGCAGTCTTTGTAGAAAGCGTTCAAACAATAGTGCTTTCCGGCGCGTGACTCGCGGGTACTTGTAAATGCAGTATCACGGCTCAGCCCTGGCATGTAGTCTAGCTGCACAATATCGTCATGATCGCACGGGAATCCGCTAACAGCACGACTCTTGGCTTTTAGTAGAAGCAAAATAATTGTCAGCGGAAGATAAAACATTTTTTTCTTCTTAAAGCAAGAAGCTTCACTAAAGGTTCTGCCCATAAAGGTGATCATAAATTGCGATGCTCTTTGGTTTTGACCATAGACTATTGAGTTACGAGCTATTAAGCGCGTAACATAAACTTGCTGGCCTCGGCTGTAAGGGTAGAAATAACTATGATATCGATTTTTTCAGACCGATTCGAGAATAGAGTCAGTCATGTTAATAAAAAGCATTCACTGCAGTAGCAGCCACTGCCATAGAACTACACTCTACCATAGACAAAAAACAACCGACTGGAGAATTCCAATAAAAAATAAACCTAAGGTTAACAAAAGAATTGAAAAATTGAAATCCTCCAAGTGATGGACTTGAAGCCTAACAGAAGAGCTTTTATAAGCTTAGCTTAGCTTGGTGTGTTATAGTCTATAGTCACACGAGAGTGAAGCTTGGCATTCCATCTTGACTCCTTGACTCCATCTACAAGATACCTTCCGAGATACAGTACAAATTTATTTTTCAAGACATTTGCCCGACCGGCGGGCTTTTTTGTAGATGGAAGCAATCTGAACCCACTGCAAGAGGAGAAGAAATAATATTTTTAATGCATATTCTTGCGTCAGTCAAACTGGACAGTGAGGCTTGACCATCGACTACGAACTTAGGCTCAAAAGAAGCGGCGATAAGTAAACGCTAGAACTTAAAACAAAGAAAATCTGAATAATTGTTCCATAGAAAATTCCCTATGTGTGCCCCGGGGGGTTAGAGGGTCAGCGGCAGAGTGTTAACGCGTCTGCCTCTCGCACCAAGGTCCCAGAGCTCGATTCCGCGGTGAGGGCACAGTTATTTGGGGTGCAGCCGTGGAGAGATGGCTTGGGGGCTTGTCGTGCAATTTACGCCCTTGAGGGTCAGTCTCCAAGGCACAGTGAAGTGTATACTGCCTGACGATGAGAAATTCAAGGCAGATGTACATAACTGTGTGAGTGTGTGCTCAGGAGCCAGCGAAATGAGCCGAATTGCCTGCTCGCTGGCTGCGGGTCTAGTTTCACCAAATGATGTGCCATTGCGTGCAGCCCTCCTGCAATTATTTTAAGCATAATTATGCCCTGGTGGTTTCGCTTAATCTTAGGCATCTAAATTCTGCTTGGCTCTGACCAAAGTTTTAGTTGTACCCTGTTAAAGAATATGTCTTCTGGATTGTTCTCTTTCTCAAAAAGGGTCTGTCACCATTGAGAAGTGGCTGCATAAGCGAATAAGCTTTCATACCATTTCAGTCCATGCAGCTGCTGAGCTCGCTGACTGTTTGCCTGTGCAGGTCCGGAGACACCTGGACTCAGATGCAGGTGCAGTGCTTGACCAATGCCACCCCAGTCCACAGCAACAGAGCATTCACTGAGCAGCACTGCTCAATGCTGGCCTCTGATGCTCACAAACGTGTGGCTCGGAGACGACATGACCAGATTGGAGAATGTGCTGTGCCAGGCTGACGAAGAGACGAACCGCTTCTATCCGATCGGCGTCCAGTGGACAGACGATGGCGCCGCGTTCGATGGGAGCAGCTCGTATATGGCGCTGAACAAGAGCGACATCGCGTTCGGCTACGGCGTCACTGTGCTGCTGCGGATGAAGAGAACGCCTCAGGTGCAGGCGCTTCTGAGTCCTTCAATTGTTCAAACTTTCTAAAAGGACATCATAGAGATCACTTTTGGGAGCACGATACAGTTTCAAAGCTTTTCATAGTCATAAAAACGCAAGCCAGTGCCCCCAGGATTTATCAGACGGCAAAGGCCAATCTGACACAGGATTACAGCGAGTGGGGTAAATATTAGCTTCAAATGGACGCCATCTGCTAACGTGTTTATATTCGTTGGTGAGTTGGCGACACGCATTTGCAGTACGAGAAAGTTACTGAGAAGTCTGGTTTCGGTTCTGTAAACGACACAACTGCTTTCAGTTGTTCGAATACTTGACGAAATATAGTCAGAGCCATCGCTTTTGGCAACATCTCTATGTCGGAAAGTGAGATTCGGAATTTCTCACTGTGTTTTTTCAGAACGCTTTCTGTGGAAGACTTTCAATTAATTAAACATTGAATAGCATACTCGTATTAAACTAGGAAAATAGTATATTTTCAAAGTCAAATCATTCTAGTTAGTTATATAATTGAGAAACTGAAACTATAAACTTAGGACACGAAGTATTTTGTCAATAAGTTTTCAATTGCTATTACGCAACATAAGTACCCATATCGGCGGTACAAGAAAATCAAATGCATAAACGGTACAGGAAACACCTATAGGCCTTGCAAAGAGCAAAAAAATCTGCGATGCATGAAAAGTTTCCAAAATGCTGCAGAGGCGTAAAATCTAACTATGGCCGTAACGACTACCAATAACTCAACAACAGTGCACAAGAGCTACCTGCCAATTAAAACTGGTAGTTTGCGCTAGCAACCACAGATGGCTATAAAGTCCTCTGGGTTGACTGTTGCCTTCCAACTTGCTGGGCTCTTGCTTGCTGTTGAGGATAAATAAGCAAATGCATCGTTCTAAAAGAGCTCATTAAATTGGCGAGTCATAGCAGGCCAATTAGTAACGCATGTATAGCGGAGAAACAGCTCTAAAATCTTCGTCGACTAGTGACTCTCAACGACTGTCAGCCCGCCTTCGTTTTGGGCTCTTTCCCAAAAACAGTCTAACGTCTATCGCATAATTAGGAATTATTCATTAGCATTGTATTTCCTCAGACTTGTGCTTGCAAGTAAAGTCTCGTAAAAAGCAAACAATTTTCACTGTGTGAGCAGCCTCTTGAAGTGAACTCAGGAGTTCTTGGATCTACTTGCCATGTATGAAATGAAGGCATGCCACGGTGGGCAAAATACTTGCACATGCAGTATCTCGCCTAACGCCTAATGCAACCAATCAGAATCAAGCTAACTTGTTGTTGTTATAGTGGCTATATTTTAAGCACGCGGTATAGAGAAAGCAAAGCTTTTGATTTTTTATCAAAGCTTAATAGCCTAAAAATATTTTAAAGCTTAAAAATTTCAAAAAGAAAATCTGGTGAGCATCAAGTCGGCTGGTAAGCACTTCGCTGACGTCATTTCATGCCGAGCTGGACACAGAATACTAGCTTGTATCTTTGATTTGGGGCAGTAACACCAGAGCGTCGATGGAAATTTCTGGGCTTTGTTCATCCGATGGTGGGGGAGCTTTGGTCATTCCATTGTTAGGGACGTTGGTCATGGGTGCTGTTTTGACGAACAATGCTATATATGCCATACCAAAAACAATTTTTGCTTATCAAACGACCACCAGGAAGGATGATTACAGCTCTGCACCTGTTAAGCTTGCTGGCCATTTGCCATCGCGGACTCGGAGACACCTGGACTCAGATGCAGGTGCAATGTGTCCCTGACACCACGGCTCTGTACAAACTGCAGACAAGCAGCGAAATTCAATGCACCGTTGAAGCATCGAACAAGGAGAGACTGGGTCTCCTGGTGATACAATTCAGAACAGACCTTCAGCAATGCAGCATCTTCCGCTACCAGTCCGTGTGTCGCCAGCTTCTCTCCGGTGTGAGCAGCGACTGCCGAGTGCTCATCCGATTCCCCATAAAGTACTCGGCATCGGCGCTAGCCAAGTTGACGAACGTTTGGGTCGGAGACGAGATGACCAACTTTGGAAACCTGCTGTGTCAGACTGATGAAACAGTCAACCGCATCTACCCCAAGAGTGTCCAGTGGTCTGAGGACGGCGCTGTCTTCGATGGTGTCAACTCGTATTTGGCAATGAACTACAGCGACATCACTTTCAATACTGGCTTGACAGTACTTCTCAGGATCAAGCGCGTGCCACAGGTGCAAGCCTTTGTTGAATTTATGTCCTGCGTCAGCGTATCATCATCCCTTAATAATCACTTTTGGGAGCACGAGGTCCCCAACCGACCCTACGTCTTTGCAAAGACACAGGCCAATATGGGTCCGAGGAGTTTCATTTCAACTAACACTCCAATGTCCACGGATCCTAACGAATGGATCGACTTGGGTTTCACATCGACTCCCGCAGGCGACTCGTGGGGATTGTTTCTAGGAAATGCCTTCCTGGCCCCATCAACTATGACTGTCACACCTCAAGTCGATTATTCGTTTCTCGCTCCAGTCTGTTTCCAGTTTGGCAAGCGCAACGGTGATGGTAGAATCTTCAGAGGAACGCTGAGAGCCTTAGCCATGGGAAACAGCCTCATGACGGAGTCTGAGATTCGCGACTTCTTTGCACTGCTGTAGACAGAATCGTAGATTATTAAAACTTCGGCCATGACCTTGTGTTAATTGTACAAGTATATATCTTGATGTATTTGCTGGATGTATACCAGATTTGCGATCATTGTCGATTTCTACAAATATTTCAAAAGTAATCATATGAATTGATTGGTTACGCTAAAAATACGCAAATAAATGGTACTTAAAAGTATTTCTAAAGCACTGCTAATTAGCAAATACAGAAACACATGAGCTCCAGCTATAAAATATAGACGATTCGTTTTGTTCTTCTAGTTTAACAATTCGAAAGGCAGTTTTTTCTTTCAGTTCGCTCCGATAGTTCTATTTTGAGAAGCCACGAATTAATTCGTTGTTGTACGTATATTTGGGACAACCAGACGTCACGCCGTCACACTGACGTCAGTACTTGCTGGCTATTAAAATTTGCTTTATTGGCTGAAAAAAACAAAAGAGACGGATGCCTAGATACCTGCAGTTGTCTCTCAGTTTGCAAGCGTGAATTAATAATTAATGCTAGGGTGGATAGAAATATAAGACTACAATATGACTATGCTTATAGCCATAAACAATAAGCAGGTAGTACTGCAAAACATTCGTTAGGGATTTTTCCAATGCAGCCTTTTTTATTTGCTAACTATAATTAGGGAATTTTTGCTGCAAAAAAAGCATGACAAATTTTTAAAGGCTATAACGAAGCCACATGAAGGCCGGTTTTGTTTAAAAAAATTGCTTAGCTTATTTTGTCTTATAGCAACGCTAATGGTCTATGCCCCGGACACCACGGCCCTATACAAGCTGCAGAGAGGACAGCGCTAAGGATAGCCTAT
Organism: Macrostomum hystrix; assembly: GCA_950097015.1. Classification (NCBI taxonomy): domain Eukaryota; kingdom Metazoa; phylum Platyhelminthes; family Macrostomidae; genus Macrostomum; species Macrostomum hystrix. The sequence continues at coordinate 25,774,295 of CATNEN010000038.1, forward strand.
TACTCTAACACCAGGCCCAGGACGGGTCTGACAAATATTCCAAAGCATTTTACATTTTCAGCAAAATTAAAGACCAAAAATTTGTGCTATAGAACTTTTTCTGATAGGGTAATATCCGCGAATGACATACTCACCAAAATAAAAATATTTATTATTATTACAGGAGATCTGCGGGCAATGGTACATCATTTGGTGATTGCCCATTTCGCTGACTCCTGAGCACACACGCACACAGATACCGTATGCAGGCACACGCTCACACAGGTGTGTACATCCGCCCTGACTTTCTCATTGTCAGGCAGTGAACACTCTCGCTGTGCCTATAGAGGTTGGCCCTCAAGGGGTGAAAATTGCACGACAAGCCCCCCAAGCCTTCTCTCCGCGGCTGCGCCCCCAATTCAATGTGGCCTCGCCGCGGAATCGAGCTCAGTGACATTGGCACGAGAAGCAAATTCATTTTAAAGGATGATAAAACATAAAAAGACGCTCTTAATTGTCGAATAAGAGTATAGAATCTGAACTGTACTGCATCCACCTGTTGGCTTTGTATAGTTCGGTTTATTTTCCAAAAACGAATGTCATTTTAATTAAGATTGATATATAGTTTTGAAGTACTAAAAATAAAATCCTTATCGAATAGACTGTTACTATTTTATAAATTTATAGATAATGTGTGCTAAATATTTAGAATATTGAAACCAGAACTTAAATGACGTGCCAAGAATACCATTTCTAAAAATGGATTGCAGAGTACGCGAATATATGAGCAATAAACTTTGCGAAGGCACACAGTTTTATCAGTCATGTAAATTTAAGGACACACGTGTAACTTGTACACGCAAATGTAATTAAAGTACATTGCAATATTACGATAAAAAGTACACGCTAAGTTGAAACGAAGACAAAATGTCATTACGCAAAAAGCGATTGATGCGTACTTTAATGCCCACAAAAAGATTTGTTTTACAAAAAGGCCACGTCACTGAGTAAGGTGACGGTATTGACGGAATAACAGATTGAAGCAATACCTAAAATATGAGTTAACTTGAAAATAATAGCCTAGCACTAGTCATGATATCATAATGCACAAAGAAGATAGACGATATCTGCAACATAGGACTGGTCCGAATATAACAGACTTTGTTTGCGAGACCACCAGTTTATAGACAGTCAGCGACAGGTAAACAAGCTTCAGCTAAAATGTAGAGAATTTATTCAGCCAGTCAGCCTATATTGTGTCTCGAGTTTCTAGACTCAGGGCCCCATGACATAGCTAATAAACAGGTATAAAAATATCCGAAACCAAGCAGAATGTCAAAACAGCTTTATCGGAAAGTGGATGGACAAATAAATATTTTGTTTTACCCGGTTTGGACAGATGAACAGTCAGATTTACAGCCAGATAAACATTCAGATGTACAGCCAGATGTACAGCCAGATGTACAGCCAGATGTACAGCCAGATGTACAGCCAGATGTACAGTCAGATGTACAGCCAGATGTACAGCCAGATGTACAGCCAGATGTACAGCCAGATGTACAGCCAGATGTACAGCCAGATGTACAGCCAGATGTACAGCCAGATGTACAGCCAGATGTGCAGTCAGATGTACAGCCAGATGTACAGCCACAGCTGCTGCGCTGCGAACTTAATTAGGCTATGTACAGCTGGTCAGTCCATGGGCTCGAAGAGGTTAGCCACCCAGTCCGCGGACTGAAAGGCTGTACACAACTTTTCAAGTCATCTTTTAAAGAAGGCATAATTAAATGTTGTCAAATTTCAGTATTTTTCCAGAAATGAATCTGTCATCTGCCATCTGTCAAAGTTGACATGGGTTCATTGAAAAATGATGACAAAAGTATTTTTAATTCGATTAAAAAGCCGAATCGGACATTGGAATACATGTGGCACATTTCTAAATCTTAGAAGCCATTTCAGAAGCAAAAATTGTAACAAAAAACTTTGAAAAAGCAGTTCTTAAACAAAAACAAAAAAATAGAAAGCATTAAAACACAAGTCATGAAAAAATGTAGAGGTTGGAATGTAATTTACCATTTAGTAATGAATACAGCATTGATAGCCTTAATTTTCCGAAACATCACTTTTACTTTCTAGCCCTGATCAATAACAATATTATAGAAACAATAAAAATAATGGCAATTTAAAGGAAATGGACAGAAAAAATGCGAGAATATTGAAAAATATAGAGTCATAGAGTCATAGAGTCATGGTCACAGTCTTAGTCATCTGCTTAGTCATGATTTACAAGTTGTCAAACTGAGAAAACTGCTTTAATGTTATACCAATAAAAATGTAACATGATATTACTAATTATATATGAGATTACTTTATTAGTGACAATTTTTTACGAAATTATTACACTTCATAATATAACATTCCCACAGAGCTAAGGTCTGGGCCAAAATTGAATTGGAAATTTTGTATTGAATTTAATAAGTAATATCAACGAATGATATTACTTATTAAATTAAAATGTCTATGGAAGCTTGGAGTAGTCTATGGAAGCTTGGAGTAGTCTATGGAAGCTTCGAATAGTCTATAGAAGCTTGGAGTAGTCTATGGAAGCTTGGAGTAGTCTATGGAAGCTTGGAGTAGTCTATGGAAGCTTGGAGTAGTCTATGGAAGCTTGGAGTAGTCTATGGAAGCTTGGAATAGTCTATGGAAGCTTGGAGTAGTCTATGGAAGCTTGGAATAGTCTATGGAAGCTTGGAGTAGTCTATGGAAGCTTGGAATAGTCTATGGAAGCTTGGAGTAGTCTATGGAAGCTTGGAGTAGTCTATGGAAGCTTGGAGTAGTCTATAGAAGCTTGGAGTAGTCTATGGAAGCTTGGAATAGTCTATGGAAGCTTGGAGTAGTCTATGGAAGCTTGGAATAGTCTATGGAAGCTTGGAGTAGTCTATGGAAGCTTGGAGTAGTCTATGGAAGCTTGGAGTAGTCTATGGAAGCTTGGAATAGTCTATGGAAGCTTGGAGTAGTCTATGGAAGCTTGGAATAGTCTATGGAAGCTTGGAATAGTCTATGGGAGCTTGGAATAGTCTATGGAAGCTTGGAATAGTCTATGGGAGCTTGGAATAGTCTATGGAAGCTTGGAATAGTCTATGGAAGCTTGGAGTAGTCTATGGAAGCTTGGAGTAGTCTATGGAAGCTTGGAGTAGTCTATGGAAGCTTGGAGTAGTCTATGGAAGCTTGGAGTAGTCTATGGAAGCTTGGAGTAGTCTATGGAAGCTTGGAGTAGTCTATAGAAGCTTGGAGTAGTCTATGGAAGCTTGGAGTAGTCTATAGAAGCTTGGAGTAGTCTATGGAAGCTTGGAGTAGTCTATAGAAGCTTGGAATAGTCTATGGAAGCTTGGAATAGTCTATGGAAGCTTGAAATAGTATAAGGAAGCTTGGAATAGTCTATAGAAGCTTGAAATAGTCTATCGAAGCTTCGAATAGTCTATGGAAGCATCGAATAGTCTATGGAAGCTTCGAATAGTCTATGGGAGCTTGGAATAGTCCATGGAAGCTTGAAATAGTCTATCGAAGCTTCGAATAGTCTATGGGAGCTTGGAATAGTCTATGGAAGCTTGAAACAGTCTATCGAAGCTTCGAATAGTCTATGGGAGCTTGGAATAGTCCATGGAAGCTTGGAATAGTCTATGGAAGCTTGGAATAGTCTATCGAAGCTTCGAATAGTCTATGGGAGCTTGGAATAGTCCTTGGAAGCTTGGAATAGTCTATGGAAGCTTGAAATAGTCTATCGAAGCTTCGAATAGTCTATGGGAGCTTGGAATAGTCCATGGAAGCTTGGGGTCGCCAATGGAAATGATGAGTAGCAAGTAATGCGGTGCTATTAAAATATGCAATAAGCCAGCATTTCCATTAGTTGTTCAGGCTGTAATGAATATTTTACCCAGCTAAGCAGTTTGAGAATGCACAATAGGCCGGCTATTGTAAACGCTTTGATTGTCGGTGTCAACAGCGGCCGTAGCAACAACCGGTTCGGTTGAATTAGAAAAATCCACATTGGCCAGATCAACAGCACGGCTGGCCCTACTAACCAGAAAGCAAGCGGTTGCAAATAGGAAGCCGACAATCTTCAGCGCCAGAATGACCCCAATCCACATGTAAGGCAGTTTAGTTAGATCATATTCCATGCAAGCAGACTCAGCATTGCTACAGGCCGAATCAGACGATCGCATCAAACAATTGGAATCGAATAGTGCTCCAAAATAGATTGGCGCCGGTATGAATGCCAGAAGGCGTTGTAGAATGTTCTGTATGCCCAGAGCGAAACTGCTATCCGCTTCAGATACGCAGGACAGGGTTAGGATATGGCTTGGCTCATAACCAGTTGCAGTTAATAGTACAATGATAAACAAAAGTGCGCAGAATGGGGCGAATGTATAACAGGCGGCCGCACATTTGCCGCTTGTGACGTAACCGCCTGACAGGCTAGAGTTCGTTGCCATGGAAACGCAGGCGCAATTTGAGAAATTCCAAGAACTGCTGCTTGACGAGTCGATGGCTTGCTTTGATTGACAGCCGGCGTGACACGGAGTGAAGTAGGTTGTTCCCGTCAGCTGCGTAAATTGGCGAAAACATAACAATACTGAATCCACAATGCCTAACAGCTTTTTCAAGTGTCTAACAGCTACCTACAGTGTGTAACTGCTACCTACAGTGTCTAACAGTTATCTACAGTGTCTAACAGTTATCTACAGTGTCTAACAGTTATCTACAGTGTCTAACAGCTATCTACAGTGTCTAACAGCTACCTACAGTGTCTAACAGTTATCTACAGTGTCTAACAGTTATCTACAGTGTCTATCAGCTATCTACAGTGTCTAACAGCTACCTACAGTGTCTAACAGTTATCTACAGTGTCTAACAGTTATCTACAGTGTCTAACAGCTATCTACAGTGTCTAACAGCTATCTACAGTGTCGAACAGATATCTACAGTGTCTAACAGATATCTACAGTGTCGAACATATATCTACAGTGTCTAACAGCTATCTACAGTGTCGAACAGCTATCTACAGTGTCTAACAGTTATCTACAGTGTCTAACAGCTATCTACAGTGTCTAACTGCTACCTACAGTGTCTAACAGATATCTACAGTGTCTAACAGCCATCCCCAATGCCTAACAGCCATCCCCAATGTCTAACAGCCATCCCCAATGCCTAACAGCCATCCCCAATGCCTAACAGCCATCCCCAATGCCTAACAGCCATCCCCAATGTCTAACAGCCATCCCCAATGCCTAACAGCCATCCCCAATGCCTAACAGCCATCCCCAATGCCTAACAGCCATCCCCAATGTCTAACAGCCATCCCCAATGTCTAACAGCCATCCCCAATGTCTAACAGCCATCCCCAATCTCTAACAGCCATCCCCAATGCCTAACAGCCATCCCCAATGCCTAACAGCCATCCGCAATGTCTAACAGCCATCCCCAATGCCTAACAGCCATCCCCAATGCCTAACAGCCATCCCCAATGCCTAACAGCCATCCCCAATGCCTAACAGCCATCCCCAATGCCTAACAGCCATCCCCAATGCCTAACAGCCATCCCCAATGCCTAACAGCCATCCCCAATGCCTAACAGCCATCCCCAATGCCTAACAGCCATCCCCAATGCCTAACAGCCATCCCCAATGCCTAACAGCCATCCCCAATGCCTAACAGCCATCCCCAATGCCTAACAGCCATCCCCAATGCCTAACAGCCATCCCCAACGCTAACAGCCATCCACAATGTCTAACAGCCATCCCCAATGCCTAACAGCCATCCCAAATGCCTAACAGCCATCCCCAATGCCTAACAGCCATCCCCAATGTCTAACAGCCATCCCCAATGTCTAACAGCTATCCCCAATGCCTAACAGCTATCCCCAATGCCTAACAGCCATCCCAAATGCCTAACAGCCATCCCCAATGTCTAACAGCCATCCCCAATGTCTAACAGCCATCCCCAATGTCTAACAGCCATCCCCAATGTCTAACAGCCATCCCCAATGCCTAACAGCCATCCCCAATGTCTAACAGCCATCCCCAATGTCTAACAGCCATCCACAATGCCTAACAGCCATCCCCAATGCCTAACAGCCATCCCCAATGTCTAACAGCCATCCCCAATGTCTAGCAGCCATCCCCAACGCTAACAGCCATCCACAATGTCTAACAGCCATCCCCAATGTCTAACAGCCATCCCCAATGTCTAACAGCCATCCCCAATGTCTAGCAGCCATCCCCAATGTCTAACAGCCATCCCCAATGCCTAACAGCCATCCCCAATGTCTAACAGCCATCCCCAATGCCTAACAGCCATCCCCAATGCCTAACAGCCATCCCCAATGTCTAACAGCCATCCCCAATGTCTAGCAGCCATCCCCAATGTCTAACAGCCATCCCCAATGCCTAACAGCCATCCCCAATGCCTAACAGCCATCCCCAATGTCTAACAGCCATCCCCAATGTCTAGCAGCCATCCCCAACGCTAACAGCCATCCACAATGTCTAACAGCCATCCCCAATGTCTAACAGCCATCCCCAATGTCTAACAGCCATCCCCAATGTCTAACAGCCATCCCCAATGTCTAACAGCCATCCCCAATGCCTAACAGCCATCCCCAATGTCTAACAGCCATCCCCAATGCCTAACAGCCATCCCCAATGCCTAACAGCCATCCCCAATGTCTAACAGCCATCCCCAATGTCTAGCAGCCATCCCCAACGCTAACAGCCATCCCCAACGCTAACAGCCATCCACAATGTCTAACAGCCATCCCCAACGCTAACAGCCATCCACAATGTCTAACAGCCATCCCCAATGCCTAACAGCCATCCACAATGTCTAACAGCCATCCCAAATGCAGAACAGCCATCCACAATGTCTAACAGCCATCCCCAATGCCTAACAGCCATCCCCAATGCCTAACAGCCATCCCCAATGCCTAACAGCCATCCCCAATGCATAACAGCCATCCCCAATGCATAACAGCCATCCCCAATGCCTAACAGCCATCCCCAATGCCTAACAGCCATCCGCAATGTCTAACAGCCATCCCCAATGCCTAACAGCCATCCCCAATGCCTAACAGCCATCCCCAATGCCTAACAGCCATCCCCAGTGCCTAACAGCCATCCCCAATGCCTAACAGCCATCCCCAATGCCTAACAGCCATCCCCAATGCCTAACAGCCATCCCCAATGCCTAACAGCCATCCCCAATGCCTAACAGCCATCCCCAATGCCTAACAGCCATCCGCCATGTCTAACAGCCATCCCCAATGCCTAACAGCCATCCCCAATGCCTAACAGCCATCCCCAATGCCTAACAGCCATCCCCAATGCCTAACAGCCATCCCCAATGCCTAACAGCCATCCCCAATGCCTAACAGCCATCCGCAATGTCTAACAGCCATCCCCAATGCCTAACAGCCATCCCCAATGCCTAACAGCCATCCCCAATGCCTAACAGCCATCCCCAATGCCTAACAGCCATCCCCAATGCCTAACAGCCATCCCCAATGCCTAACAGCCATCCCCAATGCCTAACAGCCATCCCCAATGTCTAACAGCCATCCCCAATGCCTAACAGCCATCCCCAATGCCTAACAGCCATCCCCAATGTCTAACAGCCATCCCCAATGTCTAACAGCCATCCCCAATGCCTAACAGCCATCCCCAATGCCTAACAGCCATCCCCAATGTCTAACAGCCATCCCCAATGCCTAACAGCCAACCCCAACGCTAACAGCCATCCACAATGTCTAACAGCCATCCCCAATGCCTAACAGCCAACCCCAACGCTAACAGCCATCCACAATGTCTAACAGCCATCCCCAACGCTAACAGCCATCCACAATGTCTAACAGCCATCCACAATGTCTAACAGCCATCCCCAACGCTAACAGCCATCCACAATGTCTAACAGCCATCCACAATGTCTTACAGCCCACTAACCGGATCGCAAACTGGGTCATAGCTGAGACTGCCACAGTTGCAGGCGGCATTGCAGCTGACATTGAGTTGAATTTGTCCAGCGGTTGTCGAAAAAGCGCCGCTAGCTGTAGCAACGCCATAGTTAGCATTGAGTCCGGCCATGCTCACGTTTGGACAGGTGCAAAATGCCAATCCGATGGTTAGCAAAGTTGTGGAAGCGCAGAGGCCCATCATGAGTAAGCTAACAGTTTTGTTGCTGGGCCGAAACCGCCGCATGATAATTGCTCCTGTTCCAATGCCGATTACCGCGCTGGGAATCACCAGGGCACCTAAGTGAAAAACAGAGGAAATTTATCTCACCTGGTCTGTGATCTTATCTCACCTGGTCTGTGATCTTATCTCACCTGGTCTGTGATCCTATCTAACCTGGTCTGTGATCTTATCTCACCTGGTCTGTGATCTTATCTAACCTGGTCTGTGATCTTATCTAACCTGGTCTGTGATCCTATCTAACCTGGTCTGTGATCTTATCTCACCTGGTCTGTGATCTTATCTAACCTGGTCTGTGATCTTATATAACCTGGTCTGTGATCCTATCTAACCTGGTCTGTGATCTTATCTCACCTGGTCTGTGATCTTATCTAACCTGGTCTGTGATCTTATCTCACCTGGTCTGTGATCTTATCTAACCTGGTCTGTGATATTATCTAACCTGGTCTGTGATCCTATCTAACCTGGTCTGTGATCTTATCTCACCTGGTCTGTGATCTTATCTAACCTGGTCTGTGATCTTATCTAACCTGGTCTGTGATCTTATCTAACCTGGTCTGTGATCTTATCTAACCTGGTCTGTGATCTTATATAACCTGGTCTGTGATCTTATCTAACCTGGTCTGTGATCTTATATAACCTGGTCTGTGATCTTATATAACCTGGTCTGTGATCTTATATAACCTGGTCTGTGATCTTATATAACCTGGTCTGTGATCTTATCTAACCTGGTCTGTGATCTTATATAACCTGGTCTGTGATCTTATATAACCTGGTCTGTGATCTTATATAACCTGGTCTGTGATCTTATCTCACCTGGTCTGTGACCTTATCTAACCTGGTCTGTGATCTTATCTCACCTGGTCTGTGACCTTATCTCACCTGGTCTGTGATCTAATCTCATAAATTCACGTGAAAACAAACTCGCGCACTAACCAGTAATGATGCTAGATTGTGTCACAGGAATGCCAAACGACTTCTGCATGTATTTGTTGACATAGGCAACAAAGGCTTGCACAACAGATTGCTCGGCAACAATCAGCAGGCTAATGAATAGCCACAGGGCGTTGGCAAATAGTCGTTTCAAACCGGCCGGAATGTCCCGTATGTGCGGCTTCTCAGGCGCATTAGAGTTAGCCGATGACAGAGTCTGTTCAACTGACGAAGCGTCTTCAAGTTCCGACAGCATGGCTGCGTCACTGTTTGCTGTGGATGCGTTTCGCTTTAAATTCTCCTCTAAGGACGTTGTTGACCGATCAGGATTCTGTTTTTGCTGTTGCTGCTGCTGCTGCTGCTGTTGCTGTATTTTCTTAGCCGCAGTTCTTGGCATAACTGTGGGAAATGCCAACAATGGCAGGGCTACTAGAATGGCTAATCCGGCAAAGATGATGAAGCCAAGCCACCATGCTCCGGTCCACAATGGATGGCTGGTTGTCATCCCCTCCGGTGCGGCGCTAGGAAAGTTCACGTAGAGCGATAAAAACACAGCACCGCCTAAGAAGCCGCAAGCTGGTCCCAATGCGCTGGTGATGTGAAGAGAAGCCGCGTACAATGGATAGCTCTTCTGGGGCACATTGTCCCACAGGTAGGTTGGTGCCAAGATGTACACAGGACTAGCGCCCAAACCAATCAGGCCGAAGCTAAGGCAGAGTATTACTAGGGCAGAATTTTGAACTAGACAATTCATGTCTGAAGTGCCGCTGCTACTGAAGCTGCAGAGCTTCGTGCCGTTGCTACTGCTGGATGCTGCCGATGAGGACGACGTTCCATTGGCAGCCGGCACCGGGTTGCTGATGGCGCTTCCTAGAAAGTGCGGAAACCCGAAGAAGAAATAGCCGACGCCAATTATTGCGCAACCGATGCCAAGCAGGCGAGACCGGTTGCCGCCGTGACCGAAATACGAGATGAAAAACGTGGCCACAATGCAGAACACTTCGTAGGAAGCATAGATGTAGCCAATCTCTTTAGTTGTTAGTCCGTAGCGCAATTCAATTGTAGTATTAATACTGTTGATGTAGCCGCTAACTATGAAACTCTGTACAAAGTACAGGCCAATAACGGAGATGAGGAATGGCAAAGGACGGGCCAGCGGTTGCAGGCAGGCCGGGTGGTAGCAGAACAGACCGCACCGAGTGAGCTCTGGGTCTAGCTCTTGTTCTGTTGAAGCAGTTTCTAAGGAACTATCCGCTACTGTAGAACTACCTGCATCAGAAGCTGAGCTGGCCAGCTGTGTTGGAGTGTCCTGCATTGAACTGTCGCCAGTTGCGCAAGAATAATTTCTAGCCCTCTCGTCCGCGTCGCTGATTGGCTCAGCAAAGCCTGGCAGGACGGCCAAGCCGGGAAGGAACAGCTGGTGAGGAACTGGCGGACAGCTGTGCATTCGTCTATGGCCCAAGCCGGAGGTGCGACGATGCTGCTGATGCTGCGGATGATGCAACTCGGCCTCGCGACGCCGATGATCCGGCGGTGCCAAAGATTGCGCTCGAGTTACGGAGGCCGACGAAGAGCCGGCTCTGTGCCTGCCGGTATCGCCGGCTGCCAGCCATGGACCGCCGTCACTTTTGCGGCGTCGACCATTTTGTTGAACTGCTTCATCCGCTGCTGCTGCTGCTGCTATGCCGTTGCTATGGCCGCTTTTATTCTCCAGTGTCATGCCAGCTTCTGAACTAAACGTTCGACTTTGTTGCTGCTGAAGAATCTCGTCAGGTTGCTGAAAAGTATTTGCTTTGCTACTAAAGTTAAGATGGACGAAGAACTCAATCTTGAATAGAACTTGGTACTATCAATGACAGGTCCAGAATACGAAAAACAAAACTTAATTGAACTTCTTTTTATACAAAATTGAGTAAGAATTAATGCTAATAAAAAAATTATTTGTCCTTGATGGTAGGCTGTTAATCTGTTTTCGTTTTTCTTGTTATACTCTCGTATATTCTACTAATAGTGGGCTTGTCGTGCAATTTACGCCCTTGAGGGCCAGCCTCCAAGGCACAGTGAGAGTGTACACTGCCTGACTATGAAAAATTCAGAGCAGATGTACACACCTGTGTGAGCGTGTGCCTGCGTACGGGTATCTGTGTGCGTGTGTGCTCAGGAGTCAGTGGACTGGGCGGAAGTGCCACCTCGCTGGCTGCAGATCAACAATAATGGCCAACATGGTTACATGATGAAATTTCATGAGCAGAAAAAATATGCCAGTTTTTGCCACCAGAAACTCCGTTGAATACGATACAGATATTTGTGATTCTGGAAGTTCTTTCATGTGGTAGAGCGGAAAATTTTAGCACGTGTTCTGCATTTTTTCATGGCGATTGGTTAAAAAACTTTAAAGTTCAAAGTTGAATGACTTTAATATCTGATGAGAACAGTATATGGTACTATTTTTAATCTTAAAACTGTTTTATTTAAACCTAGACTTTAGCTTAAGCTAGTGTGTCTCCATGTTATAGCTAGAAAATTAAGCTAAAAGAAAAGAATTATAAAGCTATTTTTAATTTCTTTAGCAATTTTACGAATTTTAACTGATTTCACATGCCCTGATCAGGCCAGATGTGCAGCCGACAGCACAGCCGCAGCTATTGCGCGGCGCATCTGAAGGCTGCGTACCGCTGTTCAGTCCATGGACTGCGGAGACGCCACACTCACTCTCAACTACCCCACATGAATAATGGGTGAACTGAAGCAATCCTAAAGTAAGTGTCTTGCTAAAAGACAATTTTTCCAGTGGAGTCGGGAATCGAACCACCGACCTTCAAGTCGTGTGTCCGACGTTCTTACTACTAGGAAAAAATTTATTTCTTGGTTAAAAATTTTTACTAATCAACTAAAAAAGTTTTGCGCACTTTAACGTTTTGAGCTAAGTGCTATGGATAAAAAAGTGCTTTTATTTAACTTATTTTGAGCACTACTCACTAGCAAGAACAGACAGACACGCAAGTTTTGGTTACTTTTTAACAAAAAATTGGCGAAACGTAATATATAGCTCAATGGCTATATTTAGTTACCTAAATGAATCTCAGTTCGCACACATTTGTGCAATAATCCTAGCCCACCTGACAAACAATGCTAACGATTTACTGTGCTGGGTGGAAACAATATTGACTTCAAATCTAGCTAGCTAGCTAGTCAGTTAGGGGACTCAGAAACAAAAATTCTAAACTGCATGAGAATAGTGGAACTATACGACAGCTGGCACAATACAGCACTGGACTTCAATTCACAATGCTCGTCACTAGCTCTAATCTGGGGGTCTGTACTTAATAGTACAAGTGCATAAGCGCATGAGCACACACCAATTTCCAGTCTAAAATAGAGGGCCAACTCAATAAAACGTATCGCACAAATGTCAGGTGAATTCTATAGTCCGACCTGATTGAGTATAGCACAAGCCAACTCTACTTGTTTACTTAGCAAACCAATTTTATCTTAACTTAAGCTAGTGTGTCTCCATGTTATAGCTAGAAAATGGAATAAGCTAGCCCTACCTAGCCAGTATGGGAAGAAAGTAAGACCAAGAGTGTATTTATATGATAATTCCTATTTTATAAATAATTTGCACTTTTTGTTGAAACCATGCTTCATACCTTTTACCTAGATTTTAGCTGAGCGTTAGTTAAACGGCGGCGTTTAGAAAGATACAACTCCTCTCAATGTCACGAGCTCGTATCTCTCACCATAGCTATGTTGTGTCTCATCTGTCCCGTGTCTCATCTCTCCTGTGTCTCATCTGTCCCGTGTCTCATCTCTCCCGTGTCTCATCTGTCCCGTGTCTCATCTCTCCCGTGTCTCATCTCTCCCGTGTCTCATCTCTCCCGTGTCTCATCTCTCCTGTGTCACATCTCTCCCGTGTCTCATCTCACCCGTGTCTCATCTCTCCCGTGTCTCATCTGTCCCGTGTCTCATCTCTCCCGTGTCTCATCTCTCCCGTGTCTCATCTCTCCCGTGTCTCATCTCTCCTGTGTCACATCTCTCCTGTGTCTCATCTCTCCCGTGTCTCATCTCTCCCGTGTCACATCTCTCCTGTGTCTCATCTCTCCCGTGTCTCATCTCTCCCGTGTCTCATCTCTCCCGTGTCTCATCTCTCCTGTGTCTCATCTGTCCCGTGTCTCATCTCTCCCGTGTCTCATCTCTCCTGTGTCACATCTCTCCTGTGTCTCATCTCTCCCGTGTCTCATCTCTCCCGTGTCTCATCTCTCCTGTGTCACATCTCTCCCGTGTCTCATCTCACCCGTGTCTCATCTCTCCCGTGTCTCATCTGTCCCGTGTCTCATCTCTCCCGTGTCTCATCTCTCCCGTGTCTCATCTGTCCCGTGTCTCATCTCTCCCGTGTCTCATCTCTCCCGTGTCTCATCTCTCCCGTGTCTCATCTCTCCTGTGTCACATCTCTCCCGTGTCTCATCTCACCCGTGTCTCATCTCTCCCGTGTCTCATCTGTCCCGTGTCTCATCTCTCCCGTGTCTCATCTCTCCCGTGTCTCATCTCTCCCGTGTCTCATCTCTCCTGTGTCACATCTCTCCCGTGTCTCATCTCACCCGTGTCTCATCTCTCCCGTGTCTCATCTGTCCCGTGTCTCATCTCTCCCGTGTCTCATCTCTCCCGTGTCTCATCTGTCCCGTGTCTCATCTCTCCCGTGTCTCATCTCTCCCGTGTCTCATCTCTCCCGTGTCTCATCTCTCCTGTGTCACATCTCTCCCGTGTCTCATCTCACCCGTGTCTCATCTCTCCCGTGTCTCATCTGTCCCGTGTCTCATCTCTCCCGTGTCTCATCTCTCCCGTGTCTCATCTCTCCTGTGTCACATCTCTCCTGTGTCTCATCTCTCCCGTGTCTCATCTCTCCCGTGTCTCATCTCTCCCGTGTCACATCTCTCCTGTGTCTCATCTCTCCCGTGTCTCATCTCTCCCGTGTCTCATCTCTCCCGTGTCTCATCTCTCCCGTGTCTCATCTCTCCCGTGTCTCATCTCTCCCGTGTCTCATCTCTCCCGTGTCTCATCTCTCCCGTGTCTCATCTCTCCCGTGTCTCATCTCTCCCGTGTCTCATCTCTCCTGTGTCACATCTCTCCTGTGTCTCATCTCTCCCGTGTCTCATCTCTCCCGTGTCTCATCTCTCCCGTGTCACATCTCTCCTGTGTCTCATCTCTCCTGTGTCTCATCTCTCCCGTGTCACATCTCTCCCGTGTCTCATCTCTCCCGTGTCTCATCTCTCCCGTGTCTCATCTCTCCTGTGTCTCATCTGTCCCGTGTCTCATCTCTCCCGTGTCTCATCTCTCCTGTGTCACATCTCTCCTGTGTCTCATCTCTCCCGTGTCTCATCTCTCCCGTGTCACATCTCTCCTGTGTCTCATCTCTCCTGTGTCTCATCTCTCCCGTGTCACATCTCTCCTGTGTCTCATCTCTCCCGTGTCTCATCTCTCCCGTGTCTCATCTCTCCCGTGTCTCATCTCTCCTGTGTCTCATCTGTCCCGTGTCTCATCTCTCCCGTGTCTCATCTCTCCCGTGTCTCATCTCTCCCGTGTCTCATCTCTCCCGTGTCTCATCTCTCCCGTGTCTCATCTCTCCCGTGTCTCATCTCTCCCGTGTCTCATCTCTCCCGTGTCTCATCTCTCCCGTGTCTCATCTCTCCCGTGTCTCATCTCTCCCGTGTCTCATCTGTCCCGTGTCTCATCTCTCCCGTGTCTCATCTCTCCCGTGTCTCATCTCTCCCGTGTCTCATCTCTCCCGTGTCACATCTCTCCTGTGTCTCATCTCTCCCGTGTCTCATCTCTCCCGTGTCTCATCTCTCCCGTGTCTCATCTCTCCCGTGTCTCATCTCTCCCGTGTCTCATCTCTCCCGTGTCTCATCTCTCCCGTGTCTCATCTCTCCCGTGTCTCATCTCTCCCGTGTCTCATCTCTCCCGTGTCTCATCTCTCCTGTGTCACATCTCTCCTGTGTCTCATCTCTCCCGTGTCTCATCTCTCCCGTGTCTCATCTCTCCCGTGTCACATCTCTCCTGTGTCTCATCTCTCCTGTGTCTCATCTCTCCCGTGTCACATCTCTCCCGTGTCTCATCTCTCCCGTGTCTCATCTCTCCCGTGTCTCATCTCTCCTGTGTCTCATCTGTCCCGTGTCTCATCTCTCCCGTGTCTCATCTCTCCTGTGTCACATCTCTCCTGTGTCTCATCTCTCCCGTGTCTCATCTCTCCCGTGTCACATCTCTCCTGTGTCTCATCTCTCCTGTGTCTCATCTCTCCCGTGTCACATCTCTCCTGTGTCTCATCTCTCCCGTGTCTCATCTCTCCCGTGTCTCATCTCTCCCGTGTCTCATCTCTCCTGTGTCTCATCTGTCCCGTGTCTCATCTCTCCCGTGTCTCATCTCTCCCGTGTCTCATCTCTCCCGTGTCTCATCTCTCCCGTGTCTCATCTCTCCCGTGTCTCATCTCTCCCGTGTCTCATCTCTCCCGTGTCTCATCTCTCCCGTGTCTCATCTCTCCCGTGTCTCATCTCTCCCGTGTCTCATCTCTCCCGTGTCTCATCTGTCCCGTGTCTCATCTCTCCCGTGTCTCATCTCTCCCGTGTCTCATCTCTCCCGTGTCTCATCTCTCCTGTGTCACATCTCTCCCGTGTCTCATCTCTCCCGTGTCTCATCTCTCCCGTGTCACATCTCTCCTGTGTCTCATCTCTCCCGTGTCTCATCTCTCCCGTGTCTCATCTCTCCCGTGTCTCATCTCTCCCGTGTCTCATCTCTCCCGTGTCTCATCTCTCCCGTGTCTCATCTGTCCCGTGTCTCATCTGTCCCGTGTCTCATCTCTCCCGTGTCTCATCTCTCCCGTGTCTCATCTCTCCCGTGTCTCATCTCTCCCGTGTCTCATCTCTCCCGTGTCTCATCTCTCCCGTGTCTCATCTCTCCCGTGTCTCATCTCTCCCGTGTCTCATCTCTCCCGTGTCTCATCTCTCCTGTGTCTCATCTCTCCCGTGTCTCATCTCTCCCGTGTCTCATCTCTCCCGTGTCTCATCTCTCCCGTGTCTCATCTCTCCCGTGTCTCATCTCTCCCGTGTCTCATCTCTCCCGTGTCTCATCTCTCCCGTGTCTCATCTCTCCCGTGTCTCATCTCTCCCGTGTCTCATCTCTCCCGTGTCTCCTCTCTCCCGTGATTCATCTCTCCCGTGTCTCATCTCTCCTGTGTCTCATCTCTCCCGTGTCTCATCTCTCCCGTGTCTCATCTCACCCGTGTCTCATCTCTCCCGTGTCTCATCTCTCCCGTGTCTCATCTCTCCCGTGTCTCATCTCACCCGTGTCTCATCTCTCCCGTGTCTCATCTCTCCCGTGTCTCATCTCTCCCGTGTCTCATCTCTCCCGTGTCTCATCTCTCCTGTGTCTCATCTCTCCCGTGTCTCATCTCACCCGTGTCTCATCTCTCCTGTGTCTCATCTCTCCTGTGTCTCATCTCTCCCGTGTCTCATCTCTCCCGTGTCTCATCTCACCCGTGTCTCATCTCTCCCGTGTCTCATCTGTCCCGTGTCTCATCTCTCCCGTGTCTCATCTGTCCCGTGTCTCATCTCTCCCGTGTCTCATCTCTCCCGTGTCTCATCTCTCCCGTGTCTCATCTCTCCCGTGTCTCATCTCTCCCGTGTCTCATCTCTCCCGTGTCTCATCTCTCCCGTGTCTCATCTCTCCCGTGTCTCATCTCTCCTGTGTCTCATCTCTCCCGTGTCTCATCTCTCCCGTGTCTCATCTCTCCCGTGTCTCATCTCTCCCGTGTCTCATCTCTCCCGTGTCTCATCTCTCCCGTGTCTCATCTCTCCCGTGTCTCATCTCTCCCGTGTCTCATCTCTCCCGTGTCTCATCTCTCCCGTGTCTCATCTCTCCCGTGTCTCATCTCTCCCGTGTCTCCTCTCTCCCGTGATTCATCTCTCCCGTGTCTCATCTCTCCTGTGTCTCATCTCTCCCGTGTCTCATCTCTCCCGTGTCTCATCTCACCCGTGTCTCATCTCTCCCGTGTCTCATCTCTCCCGTGTCTCATCTCTCCCGTGTCTCATCTCACCCGTGTCTCATCTCTCCCGTGTCTCATCTCTCCCGTGTCTCATCTCTCCCGTGTCTCATCTCTCCCGTGTCTCATCTCTCCTGTGTCTCATCTCTCCCGTGTCTCATCTCACCCGTGTCTCATCTCTCCTGTGTCTCATCTCTCCTGTGTCTCATCTCTCCCGTGTCTCATCTCTCCCGTGTCTCATCTCACCCGTGTCTCATCTCTCCCGTGTCTCATCTCTCCTGTGTCTCATCTCTCCCGTGTCTCATCTCTCCTGTGTCTCATCTCTCCCGTGTCTCATCTCTCCCGTGTCTCATCTCTCCCGTGTCTCATCTCTCCCGTGTCTCATCTCTCCCGTGTCTCATCTCTCCCGTGTCTCATCTCTCCCGTGTCTCATCTCTCCTGTGTCTCATCTGTCCCGTGTCTCATCTCTCCCGTGTCTCATCTCTCCCGTGTCTCATCTCTCCCGTGTCTCATCTCTCCCGTGTCTCATCTCTCCCGTGTCTCATCTCTCCCGTGTCTCATCTCTCCCGTGTCTCATCTCTCCCGTGTCTCATCTCTCCCGTGTCTCATCTCTCCCGTGTCTCATCTCTCCCGTGTCTCATCTCTCCCGTGTCTCATCTCTCCCGTGTCTCATCTCTCCCGTGTCTCATCTCTCCCGTGTCTCATCTCTCCCGTGTCTCATCTCTCCCGTGTCTCATCTCTCCCGTGTCTCATCTCTCCCGTGTCTCATCTCTCCCGTGTCTCATCTCTCCCGTGTCTCATCTCTTCCGTGTCTCATCTCTCCCGTGTCTCATCTCTCCCGTGTCTCATCTCTCCCATGTCTCATCTCTCCCATGTCTCATCTCTCCCGTGTCTCATCTCTCCCGTGTCTCATCTCTCCCGTGTCTCATCTCTCCCGTGTCTCATCTCTCCTGTGTCTCATCTCTCCCGTGTCTCATCTCTCCCGTGTCTCATCTCTCCCGTGTCTCATCTCTCCCATGTCTCATCTCTCATGTGTCTCATCTCTCCCGTGTCTCATCTCTCCCGTGTCTCATCTCTCCCATGTCTCATCTCTCCCGTGTCTCCTCTCTCCCGTGATTCATCTCTCCCGTGTCTCATCTCTCCCGTGACTCATCTCTCCCGTTTCTCATCTCTCCCATGTCTCATCTCTCCCGTGTCTCATCTCTCCCGGATGTCTTTTGAAAACTTGATTGACAAAATCTGGTATGAAAGCAATACCTGGCCAGATGCATCCATGTGATCAAGAATCGAGTTAAATCTTCTAAAAATTTGCCTCATGCTCGATCCAAACGCAGTCAGTCTAAAGTCCAACAATATTGTCGTGCACAGCCCACAGTAAGAACATATTTGGCAGCAGCTTATCAGATCAGTCCACCCGAACCACGCAAGTGATATGACAGCGTGTTGCACCATGTACGGTAGAGTGCTGGACTTGACGTTGAATAATTGACTTGAAAAATGTTTTCCCTAGTTATAATACTAAAAAGTACAAATGATTACTAAACATAAAACAGAACATCCAAAGTGCATCGAATTAGTCATCCAATAAAGTTATGCAGTTCTGAACAAAATATAACTTCTAGTTAAGTATACAACTAGATCAAATTACTGATGAGCTATTATTGGATAAAAAACCACTAGCTCACATGATCAGATCAAAAAGTTAGCTGTTTGAAATTGATTGAGAATCGACTAGTTACAGATTGCATAAAAGGATTAATATCTGCATCTTAAAATAAACATAAGGATCGTGGCCTAAATTAGATTGACAATAATTCATTTAGTTGTAAAGTTCAACATATGTTAAATATAGCTGTGTATTATAATTAAAAGTGCTTAATCAGAATTAAAATTTGTTTAGCTTAAATTGGACTTGAAAATTTAATTTTATAATACCCAGCCCTTAGTAGCTGGAGACTTATACGAGAAGGTCTGCAAGTGCTCTTAAAACCTTAGACATCATGGCATTAGTGGAAAATAGTTTGACTGACTGATGTATTTAAACCAAGAAAGCTGCTACACATAAATGACAGCAATAAGTTTTTTTAAGACTAAACAACAAAAGAAAAATTTAGATTTGAATATTGAGATAGAATGCTTTAATTGTGTATGTTAAAAAACGAACGTAACTAACAATACCCGCAATCTAACAAAGCACAATATATAGTATTTTACAAAAAACACCAAGAAGCATAAAGAGGAAAGATGAAGTCGTGTCACATTGTTCTGCTACATCAACGCACAACGGATGTCTGACCACCTTATCAAAGTTGAGTTGCTCAGCCAGTAATTAATATCGTTAGATTTCATGGAAATAAACATGTTTTAAAAACACGAAAATTTAAACCGTACCATAACAAAGGGTTCATGTTATAAAAAAATTAAATTATAGTTAATTTATCATACTTGCTAATGTGTCTAAGGAAGTTAACTAAAATATAAGCAAATGTTTCTATTACCTTTTAACTTAGCTGATTAAATTATTTAAATACATTGTTGAATTGCGTTGTGAACTTCACACTAGATCATTAGAAAAAAACTTATTGCCAGATTGTTACATATAATACAAGAAGATAACTGTGTGACACGATTACTATTTTAAAGAAGTGAAACAGCAACAATAGTTCATAAAAGTTAGATTCCTTGTTTTGTATATTCATTCTAAATTAAATAAAAGGCGATGGCGGAAATCGAAGAGGATGAAGAGATCCACACCATTGCTGAAGATATTGTTGTCACTAAGTACAAAATGGCAGGAGACTTGATCAATGGTAAGATCAAAAATAA
The DNA here is from genome assembly GCA_950097015.1 of Macrostomum hystrix. NCBI lineage: Eukaryota > Metazoa > Platyhelminthes > Macrostomidae > Macrostomum > Macrostomum hystrix. The sequence goes on from CATNEN010000038.1 coordinate 25,794,308, forward strand.
TTTTTTTTATTCAAACAGTTTTAATAGTTTTTTATTGTATTTTGTTTGCATTTCAATTATTTTATTTAGCTAGTTTGCCAGTCCTGATTAATTTTTGTATGACTTTGTATGTGTAGCATTTAAATTATTTAATTTCAAGGTTTAGGGTTTAGCTAGCTGGTAATAATTTATATACCTGAGCCTAATGCTGATTCACAAAATAAGCATTTTGACCACAAATTCTATGTAGGGCCTAGTCATACATGGATAGGGCCTAAATGGGGCCAGAGGGTATAGCTAGCTAAGATATCAGCTAGGGCCTAGTTTGTGTAGGTTAAATAAATATTTTCTAGGCCTTAATTAATTTCTTTATACATAAGCATAGGCTGCATAGATTCTATTTATACATTTTTCTAGTTATAGCTTTGGATCTGTGTTTATCATATTTGAAATAAAACTTTGAAATAAAACAAATTCCTTTTTTCTTAGTTATTGAACTATTCAGCAACTTAGTCATTTTGTTTCTAGCAGAAAAGTTCTTTTTCCCCTAAATATTGATTTGTAGGCTAGGCTAAAATGGCTATCCTGCAGAATCATTTGTTTTTTTCTTATTTAAATATACAGATTATTTAAATTTGCATAGGACATGTCCATGACTTCAAAAAAGATATCCTTTGTCATGCCACTAATATTGTAATAATAGTGACATGGTGTGGCATGTACTGCCATGAACATGAATCTTACCTATAAAACTTAAAAGTACTTGTGTCGGCAACAGTTCCAGCAGTTTAACTTAGTAGTTTTGGCAACTTTCTGTACATACTGGGTTCAACACTATTACCTGCTATAAATATGTAAAGTATGTAATAAGTTTAATAACAATACTATAACAAACAAACTTGGCATATAGTTTACATTCTGTTATTTCTCATGTTAATTTCTTGCTCTAAACTCCAAAGTTAAGATGTAAGTTATTCCCATTGAGAAAATAATTTAACAAATGGTTCTGCAGAATAGCAGGCAACCACAGATTTAACTAATGTTATAAAAAATACATTAAAAACTGTAAAGTCTTTTTTACTTCTAATCATATTTAAATAACAAATGAACCAAAAATGAATACTTGTGATTTAGAAGTCACACACTGAATTAAATACCTCTAAGTAATTAGGTATAAGGATTTTTGGCATTTTTGTATTTGTATAATTTATCATAAAGCCTTGGTAAGGTTATTTGAAAGGGTATTAAATATAAAACATATGTATTTATTTTTTCTGGTATATAGCCAACATGATCTAGATTATTGATTAAACAATTACCAAATTTATGAATTGCAAGATAAAGTTTGAATGATTATGCTTAAGGTTTTTGATTAAAAAGGTGTTTACAATTTTAGAATTACAAAAGTATAGCCAGGATATAATAAATATATTTGTTCCAATGCTTCAATTCAAATATAAAACTACCAACCAACTGTTTAGATGTACTTAAGCGCCTGCTAGAGAAATGCACACCTGGAGCACGCATCCTGGACCTGTGCGAGCTTGGCGACCGACTTATCCAAGAGGAGACCGCCAAGGTGTTCAAGAAAGAGAAAGAGATGAAGAAGGGCATTGCATTTCCAACCTGCGTCTCTAAGAACAATTGTATCTGTCATTTCTCGCCGCTGAGATCAGATGCGTGCCATTTGGAACTGGCTGATGGCGACCTGGTGAAGCTGGACCTTGGTGCTCACATCGACGGCTTCGCAGCCTGCGTTGCTCATTCGTTTGTCGTTGGCGCAACAGCTGAAAATCCGGCTACTGGTCGCAAAGCAGACGCTATGCTGGCTGCTCACTATGTTGCTGAGGCTTGCATGCGACTACTGAAGCCTGGCAATAACAGCACTGAGGTATTGGCCCCCAAATGCCTTAGCTAAAGCTGATATTAATTTAACAGCTGAAGCAATCCATAGTTAAATGTCTCACCAAAGCACACAAATTGTTCCAGTAGAGTCGGGAATCGAACCTCCGACCTACAAGTCGTTAGTCCGACGCACTAACCACTAGGCTACAACACCCTATTTTAATAATCAGTGGTTAAAGTGATAGCGGTGTTTAACCACGTAGGATCGACATTATCAGATAATCGTTTGTGACAATAGTCGTTAGATAGTTATCAACTAGGAACTAAGACTCCCTTTTAGGAAGGAAAATCACGCTTTAAGCATCTTAAACGAAAAATAATGAAAAAAGTCCAACATAAAGCATACTACTTATCGACAAATGATTCTTACCCTCGTCAAATCACTTACCCCCTCGACAATTTATGCTACACCTCGATATTTCATGCTTCCCCTCGACAATTCATGCTACCCCTCGACAATTCATGCTTTCTCTCAAAGTAAAAGTGATTTTAAAAGTCTGTGTAAGTAGTATTAAATGGCCACATCTCAAATAAGTATTGTCTACCTGTTTACAAAGGTGGCCGATACTGCCCAGAAGATTGCTGGTGTCTACAATTGCAACATGGTTGAGAATATGCAATGCCATCTAGCTAAGCAGCACATGGCTGAAGCTGACAAGTCCATTGTCTGGAATCCCGACGAGACCGTTAAGAAGGCTGTTGAGAAGTGCGAATTTGAAGTGCACGAAGTTTGGAATGTCGACGTTCTGGTTTCAACCGGCGACGGCAAGGCCAAGGAGCGAGACACCAAGACCACGGTATTCCGCAAGAAGGAAACAGTCTACAGCTTGAAGATGAAAGCTTCCCGTCAGTTCTTCTCGGAGATGAACGCGAAGTTTCAAGCGTATCCGTTCTCATTGCGCTCATTTGAAGACGAGAACAAGGCCCGGATGGGCGTGGTTGAGTGCGTCAAACACGCTTTGGTTGAGCCTCTCATTGTGTATTGGGAGAAGGATACCGAATTTGTGGCTCAGTTCAAGTTCACTTTGCTGCTAATGCCCAACGGTGAGTTACATTTTTATTGGGGAAATATCAGATTATAAAGACAGATTCGAATAGACCTGTTAACTTTAATCAAGTAAGTTTGATTATAATCAAATTGAACACCATCGGTAGTTTTTAATCCTATATTCTAAGAATGGATTGGGATTAATCCTAGATTTTTTAAATCAGTTGTGATTGGGATTACTCCTAGATTTTCAGAATCAGTTGTTATTGGGATTAATCCTAGATTTTCAAAATCAGTTGTTATGGGGATTACTCCTAGATTTTCAGAATCAGTTATTATGGGGATTAATCCTAGATTTTCAGAATCAATTGTTATGGGGATTACTCCTAGATTTTCAGAATCAGTTGTGATGGGGATTAATCATAGACTTTCAGAATCAGTTGTTATGGGGATTATTCCTAGATTTTTTAAATCAGTTGTGATTGGGATTACTCCTAGACTTTCAGAATCAGTTGTTATAGGGATTACTCCTAGATTTTCAGAATCAGTTGTGATGGGGATTAATCGTAGACTTTCAGAATCAGTTGTTATGGGGATTACTCCTAGATTTTCAGAATCAGTTGTGATGGGGATTACTCCTAGATTTTCAGAATCAGTTGTGATGGGGATTACTCCTAGATTTTCAGAATCAGTTGTGATGGGGATTAATCATAGACTTTCAGAATCAGTTGTTATGGGGATTATTCCTAGATTTTTTAAATCAGTTGTGATTAGGATTACTCCTAGATTTTCAGAATCAGTTGTGATGGGGATTACTCCTAGATTTTCAGAATCAGTTGTGATGGGGATTAATCATAGACTTTCAGAATCAGTTGTTATGGGGATTATTCCTAGATTTTTTAAATCAGTTGTGATTGGGATTACTCCTAGATTTTCAGAATCAGTTGTTATTGGGATTAATCCTAGATTTTCAAAATCAGTTGTTATGGGGATTACTCCTAGATTTTCAGAATCAGTTGTGATGGGGATTAATCATAGACTTTCAGAATCAGTTGTTATGGGGATTACTCCTAGATTTTCAGAATCAGTTGTGATGGGGATTACTCCTAGATTTTCAGAATCAGTTGTGATGGGGATTAATCATAGACTTTCAGAATCAGTTGTTATGGGGATTATTCCTAGATTTTTTAAATCAGTTGTGATTAGGATTACTCCTAGATTTTCAGAATCAGTTGTTATGGGGATTAATCCTAGATTTTCAGAATCAGTTGTTATTGGGATTAATCCTAGATTTTCAGAATCAGTTGTTATGGGGATTAATCCTAGATTTTCTGAATCAGTTGTGATTAGGATTACTCCTAGATTTTCAGAATCAGTTATTATGGGGATTAATCCTAGATTTTCAGAATCAGTTGTTATTGGGATTAATCCTAGATTTTCAAAATCAGTTGTTATGGGGATTACTCCTAGATTTTCAGAATCAGTTATTATGGGGATTAATCCTAGATTTTCAGAATCAATTGTTATGGGGATTACTCCTAGATTTTCAGAATCAGTTGTGATGGGGATTAATCATAGACTTTCAGAATCAGTTGTTATGGGGATTACTCCTAGATTTTCAGAATCAGTTGTGATGGGGATTACTCCTAGATTTTCAGAATCAGTTGTGATGGGGATTAATCATAGACTTTCAGAATCAGTTGTTATGGGGATTAATCCTAGATTTTTTAAATCAGTTGTGATTAGGATTACTCCTAGATTTTCAGAATCAGTTGTTATGGGGATTACTCCTAGATTTTCAGAATCAGTTGTGATGGGGATTAATCATAGACTTTCAGAATCAGTTGTTATGGGGATTACTCCTAGATTTTTTAAATCAGTTGTGATTGGGATTACTCCTAGATTTTCAGAATCAGTTGTTATGGGGATTACTCCTAGATTTTCAGAATCAGTTGTGATGGGGATTAATCATAGACTTTCAGAATCAGTTGTTATGGGGATTAATCCTAGATTTTTTAAATCAGTTGTGATTGGGATTACTCCTAGATTTTCAGAATCAGTTGTTATGGGGATTAATCCTAGATTTTCAGAATCAGTTGTGATGGGGATTAATCATAGACTTTCAGAATCAGTTGTTATGGGGATTAATCCTAGATTTTCAGAATCAGTTGTGATGGGGATTACTCCTAGATTTTCAGAATCAATTGTTATGGGGATTACTCCTAGATTTTCAGAATCAGTTGTTATGGGGATTACTCCTAGATTTTTTAAATCAGTTGTGATTGGGATTACTCCTAGATTTTCAGAATCAGTTGTTATGGGGATTACTCCTAGATTTTCAGAATCAGTTGTGATGGGGATTAATCATAGACTTTCAGAATCAGTTGTTATGGGGATTAATCCTAGATTTTTTAAATCAGTTGTGATGGGGATTACTCCTAGATTTTCAGAATCAGTTGTTATGGGGATTAATCCTAGATTTTCAGAATCAGTTGTTATGGGGATTAATCCTAGATTTTCTGAATCAGTTGTTATGGGGATTACTCCTAGATTTTCTGAATCAGTTGTTATAGGGATTACTCCTAGATTTTCAGAATCAGTTGTGATGGGGATTAATCATAGACTTTCAGAATCAGTTGTTAACGGGATTAATCCTACATTTTCAGAATCAGTTGTTATGGGGATTACTCCTAGATTTTCAGAATCAGTTGTTATTGGGATTAATCCTAGATTTTCAAAATCAGTTGTTATGGGGATTACTCCTAGATTTTCAGAATCAGTTGTTATGGGGATTACTCCTAGATTTTCAGAATCAGTTATTATGGGGATTAATCCTAGATTTTCAGAATCAATTGTTATGGGGATTAATCCTAGATTTTCAGAATCAGTTATTATGGGGATTACTCCTAGATTTTCAGAATCAGTTGTTATTGGGATTAATCCTAGATTTTCAAAATCAGTTGTTATGGGGATTACTCCTAGATTTTCAGAATCAGTTGTTATGGGGATTACTCCTAGATTTTCAGAATCAGTTATTATGGGGATTAATCCTAGATTTTCAGAATCAGTTGTTATGGGGATTAATCCTAGATTTTCAAAATCAGTTGTTATGGGGATTACTCCTAGATTTTCAGAATCAGTTATTATGGGGATTAATCCTAGATTTTCAGAATCAATTGTTATGGGGATTACTCCTAGACTTTCAGAATCAGTTGTTATGGGGATTACTCCTAGATTTTAAGAATCAGTTGTGATGGGGATTAATCATAGACTTTCAGAATCAGTTGTTATGGGGATTACTCCTAGATTTTTTAAATCAGTTGTGATTGGGATTACTCCTAGACTTTCAGAATCAGTTGTTATGGGGATTACTCCTAGATTTTCAGAATCAGTTGTTATGGGGATTACTCCTAGATTTTTTAAATCAGTTGTGATTAGGATTACTCCTAGATTTTCAGAATCAGTTGTTATGGGGATTAATCCTAGATTTTCAGAATCAGTTGTTATGGGGATTAATCCTAGATTTTCTGAATCAGTTGTTATGGGGATTAATCCTAGATTTTCTGAATCAGTTGTTATGGGGATTAATCCTAGATTTTCTGAATCAGTTATTATGGGGATTAATCATAGACTTTCAGAATCAGTTGTTATGGGGATTAATCATAGACTTTCAGAATCAGTTGTTATGGGGATTAATCCTAGATTTTCTGAATCAGTTATTATGGGGATTAATCATAGACTTTCAGAATCAGTTGTTATGGGGATTACTCCTAGATTTTCAGAATCAGTTGTGATGGGGATTAATCATAGACTTTCAGAATCAGTTGTTATGGGGATTACTCCTAGATTTTCAGAATCAGTTGTGATTGGGATTAATCATAGACTTTCAGAATCAGTTGTTATGGGGATTACTCCTAGATTTTCAGAATCAGTTGTGATGGGGATTAATCATAGACTTTCAGAATCAGTTGTTATGGGGATTACTCCTAGATTTTTTAAATCAGTTGTGATTGGGATTACTCCTAGATTTTCAGAATCAGTTGTTATGGGGATTACTCCTAGATTTTCTGAATCAGTTGTTATGGGGATTACTCCTAGATTTTCAGAATCAGTTGTTATAGGGATTACTCCTAGATTTTCTGAATCAGTTGTTATGGGGATTAATCCTAGATTTTCAGAATCAGTTGTTATGGGGATTAATCCTAGATTTTCTGAATCAGTTGTGATTAGGATTACTCCTAGATTTTCAGAATCAGTTGTTATGGGGATTACTCCTAGATTTTCAGAATCAGTTGTGATGGGGATTAATCATAGACTTTCAGAATCAGTTGTTATGGGGATTACTCCTAGATTTTTTAAATCAGTTGTGATTGGGATTACTCCTAGATTTTCAGAATCAGTTGTTATGGGGATTACTCCTAGATTTTCAGAATCAGTTGTGATGGGGATTAATCATAGACTTTCAGAATCAGTTGTTATGGGGATTAATCCTAGATTTTTTAAATCAGTTGTGATTGGGATTACTCCTAGATTTTCAGAATCAGTTGTTATGGGGATTAATCCTAGATTTTCAGAATCAGTTGTGATGGGGATTAATCATAGACTTTCAGAATCAGTTGTTATGGGGATTAATCCTAGATTTTCAGAATCAGTTGTGATGGGGATTACTCCTAGATTTTCAGAATCAATTGTTATGGGGATTACTCCTAGATTTTCAGAATCAGTTGTTATGGGGATTACTCCTAGATTTTTTAAATCAGTTGTGATTGGGATTACTCCTAGATTTTCAGAATCAGTTGTTATGGGGATTACTCCTAGATTTTCAGAATCAGTTGTGATGGGGATTAATCATAGACTTTCAGAATCAGTTGTTATGGGGATTAATCCTAGATTTTTTAAATCAGTTGTGATGGGGATTACTCCTAGATTTTCAGAATCAGTTGTTATGGGGATTAATCCTAGATTTTCAGAATCAGTTGTTATGGGGATTAATCCTAGATTTTCTGAATCAGTTGTTATGGGGATTACTCCTAGATTTTCTGAATCAGTTGTTATAGGGATTACTCCTAGATTTTCAGAATCAGTTGTGATGGGGATTAATCATAGACTTTCAGAATCAGTTGTTAACGGGATTAATCCTACATTTTCAGAATCAGTTGTTATGGGGATTACTCCTAGATTTTCAGAATCAGTTGTTATTGGGATTAATCCTAGATTTTCAAAATCAGTTGTTATGGGGATTACTCCTAGATTTTCAGAATCAGTTGTTATGGGGATTACTCCTAGATTTTCAGAATCAGTTATTATGGGGATTAATCCTAGATTTTCAGAATCAATTGTTATGGGGATTAATCCTAGATTTTCAGAATCAGTTATTATGGGGATTACTCCTAGATTTTCAGAATCAGTTGTTATTGGGATTAATCCTAGATTTTCAAAATCAGTTGTTATGGGGATTACTCCTAGATTTTCAGAATCAGTTGTTATGGGGATTACTCCTAGATTTTCAGAATCAGTTATTATGGGGATTAATCCTAGATTTTCAGAATCAGTTGTTATGGGGATTAATCCTAGATTTTCAAAATCAGTTGTTATGGGGATTACTCCTAGATTTTCAGAATCAGTTATTATGGGGATTAATCCTAGATTTTCAGAATCAATTGTTATGGGGATTACTCCTAGACTTTCAGAATCAGTTGTTATGGGGATTACTCCTAGATTTTAAGAATCAGTTGTGATGGGGATTAATCATAGACTTTCAGAATCAGTTGTTATGGGGATTACTCCTAGATTTTTTAAATCAGTTGTGATTGGGATTACTCCTAGACTTTCAGAATCAGTTGTTATGGGGATTACTCCTAGATTTTCAGAATCAGTTGTTATGGGGATTACTCCTAGATTTTTTAAATCAGTTGTGATTAGGATTACTCCTAGATTTTCAGAATCAGTTGTTATGGGGATTAATCCTAGATTTTCAGAATCAGTTGTTATGGGGATTAATCCTAGATTTTCTGAATCAGTTGTTATGGGGATTAATCCTAGATTTTCTGAATCAGTTGTTATGGGGATTAATCCTAGATTTTCTGAATCAGTTATTATGGGGATTAATCATAGACTTTCAGAATCAGTTGTTATGGGGATTAATCATAGACTTTCAGAATCAGTTGTTATGGGGATTAATCCTAGATTTTCTGAATCAGTTATTATGGGGATTAATCATAGACTTTCAGAATCAGTTGTTATGGGGATTACTCCTAGATTTTCAGAATCAGTTGTGATGGGGATTAATCATAGACTTTCAGAATCAGTTGTTATGGGGATTACTCCTAGATTTTCAGAATCAGTTGTGATTGGGATTAATCATAGACTTTCAGAATCAGTTGTTATGGGGATTACTCCTAGATTTTCAGAATCAGTTGTGATGGGGATTAATCATAGACTTTCAGAATCAGTTGTTATGGGGATTACTCCTAGATTTTTTAAATCAGTTGTGATTGGGATTACTCCTAGATTTTCAGAATCAGTTGTTATGGGGATTACTCCTAGATTTTCTGAATCAGTTGTTATAGGGATTACTCCTAGATTTTCAGAATCAGTTGTTATAGGGATTACTCCTAGATTTTCTGAATCAGTTGTTATGGGGATTAATCCTAGATTTTCAGAATCAGTTGTTATGGGGATTAATCCTAGATTTTCTGAATCAGTTGTTATAGGGATTACTCCTAGATTTTCTGAATCAGTTGTTATAGGGATTACTCCTAGATTTTCTGAATCAGTTGTTATAGGGATTACTCCTAGATTTTCTGAATCAGTTGTTATAGGGATTACTCCTAGATTTTCAGAATCAGTTGTGATGGGGATTAATCATAGACTTTCAGAATCAGTTGTTAACGGGATTAATCCTACATTTTCAGAATCAGTTGTTATGGGGATTAATCCTAGATTTTCAGAATCAGTTGTTATGGGGATTAATCCTAGATTTTCAGAATCAGTTGTTATGGGGATTAATCAAAGATTTTTAGAATCAGTTGTTATGGGGATTAATCATAAATTTTTAGAATCAGTTGTGATTGGGATTGATCCTAGACTTCCAGAATCAGCTGTTAGGGAGATTAATCCTAGACTCTCAGAATCAGCTGTTAAGGGGATTAGATTTTCAGAATCAGTTGTTAAGGGGATTACTCCTAGATTTTCAGAATCAGTTGTTATGGGGATTAATCCTAGATTTTCAGAATCAGTTGTTATGGGGATTAATCCTAGATTTTCTGAATCAGTTGTTATGGGGATTACTCCTAGATTTTCTGAATCAGTTGTTATAGGGATTACTCCTAGATTTTCAGAATCAGTTGTTATAGGGATTACTCCTAGATTTTCTGAATCAGTTGTTATGGGGATTAATCCTAGATTTTCAGAATCAGTTGTTATGGGGATTAATCCTAGATTTTCTGAATCAGTTGTTATAGGGATTACTCCTAGATTTTCTGAATCAGTTGTTATAGGGATTACTCCTAGATTTTCTGAATCAGTTGTTATAGGGATTACTCCTAGATTTTCTGAATCAGTTGTTATAGGGATTACTCCTAGATTTTCTGAATCAGTTGTTATAGGGATTACTCCTAGATTTTCAGAATCAGTTGTGATGGGGATTAATCATAGACTTTCAGAATCAGTTGTTAACGGGATTAATCCTACATTTTCAGAATCAGTTGTTATGGGGATTACTCCTAGATTTTCAGAATCAGTTGTGATTGGGATTAATCATAGACTTTCAGAATCAGTTGTTATGGGGATTACTCCTAGATTTTCAGAATCAGTTGTGATGGGGATTAATCATAGACTTTCAGAATCAGTTGTTATGGGGATTACTCCTAGATTTTTTAAATCAGTTGTGATTGGGATTACTCCTAGATTTTCAGAATCAGTTGTTATGGGGATTACTCCTAGATTTTCAGAATCAGTTGTTATAGGGATTACTCCTAGATTTTCTGAATCAGTTGTTATGGGGATTAATCCTAGATTTTCAGAATCAGTTGTTATGGGGATTAATCAAAGATTTTTAGAATCAGTTGTTATGGGGATTAATCATAAATTTTTAGAATCAGTTGTGATTGGGATTGATCCTAGACTTCCAGAATCAGCTGTTAGGGAGATTAATCCTAGACTCTCAGAATCAGCTGTTAAGGGGATTAGATTTTCAGAATCAGTTGTTAAGGGGATTAATCATAGATTTTTAGAATCAGTTGTGATTGGGATTGATCCTAGACTTTCAGAATCAGCTGTTAGGGAGATTAATCCTAGACTCTCAGAATCAGCTGTTAAGGGGATTAGATTTTCAGAATCAGTTGTTATGGGGATTACTCCTAGATTTTCAGAATCAGTTGTTATGGGGATTAATCCTAGATTTTCAGAATCAGTTGTTATGGGGATTAATCCTAGATTTTCTGAATCAGTTGTTATGGGGATTACTCCTAGATTTTCTGAATCAGTTGTTATAGGGATTACTCCTAGATTTTCAGAATCAGTTGTTATAGGGATTACTCCTAGATTTTCTGAATCAGTTGTTATGGGGATTAATCCTAGATTTTCAGAATCAGTTGTTATGGGGATTAATCCTAGATTTTCTGAATCAGTTGTTATAGGGATTACTCCTAGATTTTCTGAATCAGTTGTTATAGGGATTACTCCTAGATTTTCTGAATCAGTTGTTATAGGGATTACTCCTAGATTTTCTGAATCAGTTGTTATAGGGATTACTCCTAGATTTTCTGAATCAGTTGTTATAGGGATTACTCCTAGATTTTCAGAATCAGTTGTGATGGGGATTAATCATAGACTTTCAGAATCAGTTGTTAACGGGATTAATCCTACATTTTCAGAATCAGTTGTTATGGGGATTACTCCTAGATTTTCAGAATCAGTTGTGATTGGGATTAATCATAGACTTTCAGAATCAGTTGTTATGGGGATTACTCCTAGATTTTCAGAATCAGTTGTGATGGGGATTAATCATAGACTTTCAGAATCAGTTGTTATGGGGATTACTCCTAGATTTTTTAAATCAGTTGTGATTGGGATTACTCCTAGATTTTCAGAATCAGTTGTTATGGGGATTACTCCTAGATTTTCTGAATCAGTTGTTATAGGGATTACTCCTAGATTTTCAGAATCAGTTGTTATAGGGATTACTCCTAGATTTTCTGAATCAGTTGTTATGGGGATTAATCCTAGATTTTCAGAATCAGTTGTTATGGGGATTAATCCTAGATTTTCTGAATCAGTTGTTATAGGGATTACTCCTAGATTTTCTGAATCAGTTGTTATAGGGATTACTCCTAGATTTTCTGAATCAGTTGTTATAGGGATTACTCCTAGATTTTCTGAATCAGTTGTTATAGGGATTACTCCTAGATTTTCAGAATCAGTTGTGATGGGGATTAATCATAGACTTTCAGAATCAGTTGTTAACGGGATTAATCCTACATTTTCAGAATCAGTTGTTATGGGGATTAATCCTAGATTTTCAGAATCAGTTGTTATGGGGATTAATCCTAGATTTTCAGAATCAGTTGTTATGGGGATTAATCAAAGATTTTTAGAATCAGTTGTTATGGGGATTAATCATAAATTTTTAGAATCAGTTGTGATTGGGATTGATCCTAGACTTCCAGAATCAGCTGTTAGGGAGATTAATCCTAGACTCTCAGAATCAGCTGTTAAGGGGATTAGATTTTCAGAATCAGTTGTTAAGGGGATTAATCATAGATTTTTAGAATCAGTTGTGATTGGGATTGATCCTAGACTTTCAGAATCAGCTGTTAGGGAGATTAATCCTAGACTCTCAGAATCAGCTGTTAAGGGGATTAGATTTTCAGAATCAGTTGTTATGGGGATTACTCCTAGATTTTCAGAATCAGTTGTTATGGGGATTAATCCTAGATTTTCAGAATCAGTTGTTATGGGGATTAATCCTAGATTTTCTGAATCAGTTGTTATGGGGATTACTCCTAGATTTTCTGAATCAGTTGTTATAGGGATTACTCCTAGATTTTCAGAATCAGTTGTTATAGGGATTACTCCTAGATTTTCTGAATCAGTTGTTATGGGGATTAATCCTAGATTTTCAGAATCAGTTGTTATGGGGATTAATCCTAGATTTTCTGAATCAGTTGTTATAGGGATTACTCCTAGATTTTCTGAATCAGTTGTTATAGGGATTACTCCTAGATTTTCTGAATCAGTTGTTATAGGGATTACTCCTAGATTTTCTGAATCAGTTGTTATAGGGATTACTCCTAGATTTTCTGAATCAGTTGTTATAGGGATTACTCCTAGATTTTCAGAATCAGTTGTGATGGGGATTAATCATAGACTTTCAGAATCAGTTGTTAACGGGATTAATCCTACATTTTCAGAATCAGTTGTTATGGGGATTAATCCTAGATTTTCAGAATCAGTTGTTATGGGGATTAATCCTAGATTTTCAGAATCAGTTGTTATGGGGATTAATCATAGATTTTTAGAATCAGTTGTTATGGGGATTAATCATAAATTTTTAGAATCAGTTGTGATTGGGATTGATCCTAGACTTCCAGAATCAGCTGTTAGGGAGATTAATCCTAGACTCTCAGAATCAGCTGTTAAGGGGATTAGATTTTCAGAATCAGTTGTTAAGGGGATTAATCATAGATTTTTAGAATCAGTTGTGATTGGGATTGATCCTAGACTTTCAGAATCAGCTGTTAGGGAGATTAATCCTAGACTCTCAGAATCAGCTGTTAAGGGGATTAGATTTTCAGAATCAGTTGTTATGGGGATTACTCCTAGATTTTCAGAATCATTTGTTATGGGGATTACTCCTAGATTTTCAGAAACAGTTGTTATGGGGGTTGTAGTAACCATCAACATATTAACGTTAATATGTTATTGGTTAATGGTAACATTAACATAGTGTTACACATAAAATAGAAGCCCATTAAAATATGATTGCCTCTGCCTTGTCAGGCCAAATGCGCATCACTGGCCTACCATTCGACGTCACGGCCTATCGCTCGGAGCACAAGATCGAGGACGCCGAACTATTGAAGACTATCACCGGAGCGCTGAACAAGAAATCGCAAAAGAAGAAGGCCAAGAAAAAGGCAGCCGGCGATCTGGCCAGCGCCGTTGAAGCCGTGAAGATTAGCGGCTCCTCTTAAGTACAGGGTGATCATTGTGCTGTTGTAGATCCGACTGGAGGCGCGGTAAAATAAATATAATTTTAATTCAAACAAATAGGATCATTAGTTTTTCTACTAGGGCAATCTTTAATAAGGTTCTCCGTCTCTATAGTTCCATTGTGTGTCGCTTTGCATTGAATAAAAATAGTTACTAAGTAATACAATTTATGCGCAATATTTTATTTCCATTCTAGAGTGTTTTATTTTTTCCCATAGGTTATTAGCGCTTGTGTTCAAGTTTCTATATATGAAAATTGACAGCTGTCAGATTTCTTTTGCTATTTAGGGTTCGATTTTTTGTGTTTAAATTACCTACGTATAACTAGTGAAATGTCTCTACAGTTTATTTTTATTTTATTTCCAATCTGTGACTTTATCTTGTTTTATGTCCATTCGATCTGGCTAGCAATTAGAGGGACTAGAGGGTCTATCATCCCATCCTAAAATAGTATCTGAAGTCTTAACGTGTTGCAGACTATTCTTTAAGAAATCCTTTTTAAACTTATTAAAATTGGACCTGACTGCGCTTGACTACTGACTAGTGTATTAGTTATTTTTTGTTGATTGCTGTTGGCAATTCTACAACTATGAAATGGCATTGTGCAGTGTTAGTGCGGTGTGATTAATTTTGCAGCTTAATTTTGCCGTGCTTAAAAACACTGGGTTTTCTCGGTGGCTATTTTTTGTTGGTAATTGAAAAGCTAAACAAAAGTGCTGTTGACGTTTGAGTGTTTAATTTTGGCATCGATGAAAAATTGTTGTCTTCATTTTACTTTACTATCTTTGTATTTACTAGTCTAAATAAAGGTTTGGTTTAGTAGTATTTCTTCATAGCCGGCTGACAGGAGCAACCAAGCCATTGACCAATCCCAATAATGAGGCCACCATAATTAGGGTTCGATCAACATAATTAAGTATGAAATAATTAATCATTATCACTATCATTATCATTACCATGACACGAATTACCATACAAGACCATAGAAAAAATGAGCATGCATTGACCAGCCTAATGAGCATTAACCAGCCTAATGAGCATTGGCTAGCTTAATGAGCATTGACCAGCCTAATGAGCATTGACCAGCCTAATGAGCATTAACCAGCCTAATGAGCATTGGCTAGCTTAATGAGCATTGACCAGCCTAATGAGCATTGACCAGCCTAATGAGCATTGAGCAGCCTAATTAGTATTGCCCATTTTAATTAGCATTGACCAGCCTAATTAGTATTGCCCATTTTAATTAGCATTGACCAGCCGTATTGCCCATTTTAATTAGCATTGACCAGCCTAATTTGTATTGCCCATTTTAATTAGCATTGACCAGCCTAATTAGCATTGCCTATTTTAATTAGCATTGACCAGCCTAATTAGCATTGCCTATTTTAATTAGCATTGACCAGCCTAATTAGCATTTACAAGTCTAATGAGTTATGATCAACATAATTAGGTACGTGTATGACATAAATAATTAGGTATGCCCACCTTAATTATAATTTAGGTCACCATTATGTGGTATGAACACCATTTTGATTCATGGCCTCGATCAAGAGTCATGACCATCATTATGAGCGTTGACCAATTTTTGAAGAGCAGGTGAAAAGCTGAATTCGAGAAACAGAATTGAAGGTTTAAATTAAACAAATATAAAATTTCAAATTTCAGTGAATCATCTGTCAATCATTAGCCAATCCGCCAAGCAGACAGCAGACATGAACAATAACGGCTTTCAGCCCTACAATTCGTCATTGGACAGCAGCGGGCCGCATCTCGTCCCACCTTCGCATCAGTCCGGCGTTGATCACGCATCGTCAACTGGCAGTCAAGACGGCGAGCGCGGCGCCAGAAGTAGCGGCGATCCGGCGGGATCCGCGTTCTTCTCCGGCGATTATAAAAAGCACGACGACCTGCGCACTATGCTAGAATCTAGTAAGGACGCACAGAAACTAGAAGCAATGCGACGCATCATAGCCATGGTTGCTAAGGGCAAAGATTGCTCGGATCTGTTCCCGTCTGTTGTTAAGAATGTGGTATCTAAGAATTCAGAAGTTAAGAAGCTAGTCTACGTCTACTTGACACGATACGCCGAGGAGAAACAAGATTTAGCTTTACTATCGATATCAACATTTCAACGCGCATTAAAAGATCCCAATCAGCTAATTAGGGCTAGCGCTCTGCGAGTATTAACCAGCATTCGGGTGCCAGTGATTCTGCCCATTCAAACTCTCGCTCTACGCGACGCAGTCTCGGATATGTCAGCCTATGTGAGAAAAACTGCCGCCTTAGCTATACCAAAAATCTATAGCCTGGACCCCGAGACCAAGCCTCAACTAATGGAAGTGATTGAAAAACTATTGGCCGACAAAACTACACTAGTTGTTGGCGTGGCTATCCAAGCCTTTGAAGAAATCTGTCCCAATAGGATTGATTTGATACACAAGAATTATCGGAAACTATGCGAATTACTGGCCGATGTGCAGGACTGGGGCCAGGTTGTCATTATTAACATGCTCACCAGGTTAGTATTCTGCTGTTAACATTATCACAACTAGTTCTCTACCTCTCTCAATCGCATTTGTCTATTTCTCAATCTCACCTGCCTCCATCTCAATATCTTCCGTCTCTTTCTAAACTTCACCTGGCTCTCAATATCAACTGTCTCTTTCTCAATCTCACCTGTCTGTTTCTCAATCTCTCCTGTCTATTTCTCAATCTCACCTGTCTCTGTTTCAGTCTCACCTGTCTGTTTCTCAATCTCACCTGTCTCTTTCTCATTCTTACCTGTCTCTGTTTCAATCTCGCGTGTCTCTTTCTCAATCTCGCATGTCTCTGTTTCAGTCTCACCTGTCTCTTTCTCAATCTTACCTGTCTGTTTATCAATCTTAACTGTCTGTTTCTCAATCTCACCTGTCTGTTACTCAATCTAACCTGTCTGTTTCTCAATCTTACCTGTCTGTTTCTCATTCTCGCCTGTCTGTTTCTCAATCCCACCTGTCTGCTTCTTTGATCTCACCTGTTTTTCCCAATCACCTGCCTTTTACTCCTCTTAATAATTAAGAATCTGAAACTAAAATGCCAGATTCGAACCCCCACAGCCCTCTCACTCACCCCCTCTATTTCGCAGATACGTGCGCACACAATTCCTAGACCCGGCACAACAGGCGGACTCGCAGCAGTCTCTAAAGTCGTCATCATCCTACTCATTGGATCCGGATCACGAGCTTCTATTGCGCACAGTTAGGCCATTGTTTCAGAGTCAAAACGCTGCCGTTGTTATGGCCGTTGCCCAGCTGTATTATCATTGCGCACCGCCTGGCTACATGACCATTGTTGTGCGTCACCTAGTGCGCCTACTGCGCGCCTCGCCAGAGATTCAAAGCTGCGTATTGACCAGCCTGTCAGCTTTGTCTGCCAGCTCGCCTCAGTTGCTAGCGGGTCATTTGAAGAGTTTCTATATTCATAGCACTGATCCCAGCAGTGTTAAGCTGGTCAAGTTGGACATACTCACTAATCTGGCTACGGACTCGAATTTTCCTGTGAGTCTCACGCATCGATCCCATACGTAGCTAATCCCCATATATTCTCCATTAAAGATCTCTAGATTTAAAGATCACATCCCTCAATATTTCTGGGTTAAAGTCCCATCCTCAAACTCCAGGATTAAAGTCAAAGATCCCATCCTTAATCTCCGTGATTAAAGATCCCATCCTCAATCTTCAGGATCCCATCCTCAATCTTCAGGATCCCATCCTCAATCTTCAGGATCCCATCCTCAATATCCAGGATCCCATCCTCAATCTCCAGGATTCCATCCTCAATATCCAGGATCCCATCCTCAATATCCAGGATCCCATCCTCAATATCCAGGATTCCATCCTCAATATCCAGGATCCCATCCTCAATATCCAGGATCCCATCCTCAAAATTCAGGATCCCATCCTCAATATCCAGGATCCCATCCTCATTCTCCAGGATCCCATCCTCAATATCCAGGATCCCATCCTCAATATCCAGGATCCCATCCTCAATATCCAGGATCCCATCCTCAATATCCAGGATCCCATCCTCAATATCCAGGATCCCATCCTCAATATCCAGGATCCCATCCTCAATATCCAGGATCCCATCCTCAATATTCAGGATCCCATCGTCAATATCCAGGATCCCATCCTCAATCTTCAGGATCCCATCCTCAATATCCAGGATCCCATCCTCAATATCCAGGATCCCATCCTCAATATCCAGGATCCATCCTCAATATCCAGGATCCATCCTCAATATCCAGGATCCCATCCTCAATATCCAGGATTCCATCCTCAATATCCAGGATCCCATCCTCAATATTCAGGATCCCATCCTCAATATCCAGGATCCCATCCTCAATATCCAGGATCCCATCCTCAATATCCAGGATCCCATCCTCAATATCCAGGATCCCATCCTCAATATCCAGGATCCCATCCTCAATATCCAGGATTCCATCCTCAGTATCCAGGATCCCATCCTCAATATCCAGGATCCCATCCTCAATATTCAGGATCCCATCCTCAATATCCAGGATCCCATCCTCAATATCCAGGATCCCATCCTCAATATCCAGGATCCCATCCTCAATATCCAGGATCCCATCCTCAATATCCAGGATCCCATCCTCAATATCCAGGATCCCATCCTCAATATCCAGGATCCCATCGTCAATATCCAGGATCCCATCGTCAATATCCAGGATCCCATCGTCAATATCCAGGATCCCATCCTCAATATCCAGGATCCCATCCTCAATATCCAGGATCCCATCCTCAATCTCCAGGATCCCATCCTCAATATCCAGGATCCCATCCTCAATCTCCAGGATTCCATCCTCAATATCCAGGATCCCATCCTCAATATCCAGGATCCCATCCTCAAAATTCAGGATCCCATCCTCAATATCCAGGATCCCATCCTCATTCTCCAGGATCCCATCCTCAATATCCAGGATCCCATCCTCAATATCCAGGATCCCATCCTCAATATCCAGGATCCCATCCTCAATATCCAGGATCCCATCCTCAATATCCAGGATCCCATCCTCAATATCCAGGATCCCATCCTCAATATCCAGGATCCCATCCTCAATATTCAGGATCCCATCGTCAATATCCAGGATCCCATCCTCAATCTTCAGGATCCCATCCTCAATATCCAGGATCCCATCCTCAATATCCAGGATCCCATCCTCAATATCCAGGATCCATCCTCAATATCCAGGATCCATCCTCAATATCCAGGATCCCATCCTCAATATCCAGGATCCCATCCTCAATATCCAGGATTCCATCCTCAATATCCAGGATCCCATCCTCAATATTCAGGATCCCATCCTCAATATCCAGGATCCCATCCTCAATATCCAGGATCCCATCCTCAATATCCAGGATCCCATCCTCAATATCCAGGATCCCATCCTCAATATCCAGGATCCCATCCTCAATCTTCAGGATCCCATCCTCAATATCCAGGATTCCATCCTCAATATCCAGGATCCCATCGTCAATATCCAGGATCCCATCCTCAATATCCAGGATCCCATCCTCAATCTTCAGGATACCATCCTCAATATCCAGGATCCCATCCTCAATATCCAGGATCCCATCCTCAATATCCAGGATCCATCCTCAATATCCAGGATCCATCCTCAATATCCAGGATTCCATCCTCAATATCCAGGATCCCATCCTCAATATCCAGGATTCCATCCTCAATATCCAGGATCCCATCCTCAATATCCAGGATCCCATCCTCAATATCCAGGATCCCATCCTCAATATCCAGGATCCCATCCTCAATATTCAGGATCCCATCCTCAATATTCAGGATCCCATCCTCAATATCCAGGATCCCATCCTCAATATCCAGGATCCCATCCTCAATATCCAGGATTCCATCCTCAATATCCAGGATCCCATCCTCAATATCCAGGATCCCATCCTCAATATCCAGGATTCCATCCTCAATATCCAGGATCCCATCCTCAATATTCAGGATTCCATCCTCAATATCCAGGATCCCATCCTCAATATCCAGGATCCCATCCTCAATATCCAGGATCCCATCCTCAATATCCAGGATCCCATCCTCAATATTCAGGATCCCATCCTCAATATCCAGGATCCCATCCTCATTCTCGAGGATCCCATCCTCAATATCCAGGATCCCATCCTCAATATCCAGGATCCCATCCTCAATATCCAGGATCCCATCCTCAATATCCAGGATCCCATCCTCAATATCCAGGATCCCATCCTCAATATCCAGGATCCCATCCTCAATATCCAGGATCCCATCCTCAATCTCCAGGATCCCATCCTCAATCTCCAGGGTCCCATACTCAATATTCAGGATCCCATCCTGAATATCCAGGGTTAAAGATCCTATCCTCAATCCCTATGGTTAAAGATCCCATCCTGAGTGAGTCTGAGTGAGTGAGTCCCAACTGAGTCTCCAGCTTTAAAGATACCATCCTCAATAAGCTTTGAATATCCCTAACCCCAAATCCTTGCTCAGATCCTACTCCGTGAACTCCAAGCGTACGTGGCCTCGCCCGACTCAGAGTTGGCTAGCGCCGCTGTGCGAGCCATCGGCAGATGCGCTAGTCAACTGCCAGAGACCACAGACAACTGCCTAAACGGCCTAGTCAGCCTGCTAGCTAAAAAAGACGAATCTGTGGTTGCCGAGTCAATCGTAGTGATTAAGAAGCTGCTACAGGTGCAAACTAGTGATCACAGCGGTATGATTGTCGACCTGGCCCGCCTAGTAGACGGCATTGCGATTCCGCGGGCTAGGGCCTCTATTCTATGGCTAATTGGCGAGTACTGCGATCGGGTGCCAAAGATTGCGCCCGATGTGCTGCGCAAATTCGCCAAAACTTTCCTGGAGGAGCAGGATCAGGTGCGAATTATTTTTCTGTTATCCCACATAATACACATCAAGATTACTTGATGGCAGTCGAAATTCTCCGACATCCTCGAATAATGTTACTGAAATTCTCTCAAATCCTCAAGTTTTGTTATTGAAATTCTCTCAAATCCTCAAGTTTTGTCTCTGAAATTCTCTCAAATCCTCAAGTTTTGTTACTGAAATTCTCTCAAATCCTCAAGTTTTGTTACTGAAATTCTCTCAAATCCTCAAGTTTTGTTACTGAAATTCTCTCAAATCCTCAAGTTTTGTTACTGAAATTCTCTCAAATCCTCAAGTTTTGTTACTGAAATTCTCTCAAATCCTCAAGTTTTGTTACTGAAATTCTCTCAAATCCTCAAGTTTTGTTACTGAAATTCTCTCAAATCCTCAAGTTTTGTTACTGAAATTCTCTCAAATCCTCAAGTTTTGTTACTGAAATTCTCTCAAATCCTCAAGTTTTGTTACTGAAATTCTCTCAAATCCTCAAGTTTTGTTACTGAAATTCTCCCAAATCCTCAAGTTTTGTTACTGAAATTCTCTCAAATCCTCAAGTTTTGTTACTGAAATTCTCTCAAATCCTCAAGTTTTGTTACTGAAATTCTCTCAAATCCTTAAGTTTTGTTACTGAAATTCTCCCAAATCCTTAAGTTTTGTTACTGAAATTCCACCAAATCCTCAAGTTTTGTTACTGAAATTCCACCAAATCCTCAAGTTTTGTTACTGAAATTCCACCAAATCCTCAAGTTTTGTTACTGAAATTCCACCAAATCCTCAAGTTTTGTTACTGAAATTCCACCAAATCCTCAAGTTTTGTTACTGAAATTCCACCAAATCCTCAAGTTTTGTTTCTGAAATTCCACCAAATCCTCAAGTTTTGTTTCTGAAATTCCACCAAATCCTCAAGTTTTGTTACTGAAATTCTCTCAAATCCTTAAGTTTTGTTACTGAAATTCTCCCAAATCCTCAAGTTTTGTTTCTGAAATTCCACCAAATCCTCAAGTTTTGTTACTGAAATTCTCCCAAATCCTCAGAATATGTTTCTGAAGTTCTTTCAAACGTTATCCCTCTATCTCGCATTAATTTTCTCCAAGGTGAAGCTGCAAATTGTTAACCTAGCCGCAAAGTTATGCGTCTGCAATCCTAAGCAGACCCGCCTGTTGGCCCAGTACGTGCTCAACCTTGCTAAATACGATCAGAACTATGACATCCGCGATCGCAGCCGCTTCCTTCGGCCTCTGGTGTTTCCCGACCAGCAGCAAGCTGGCGATCAGTCAGGCACAGCGGCCGCCCTGCTAGTTGGCAAGCGAGTTAAGAAGATCCTATTGGCTCCCAAACCGGCGCCCGAAGTCCAATCCCGCTTCGCCGAGCGCTCGCCATTCCAGTTGGGCAGCCTGTCTCATCTGTTAAACTTGCGCCTGCCCGGCTATCAGCCTCTGCCCGACTGGCCCGAGACGCAGCCCGATCCCAGCGTCAGGATTGTCGCCGCGCCGCCGCCTTCTTCGACACTGCCATCCAAGATTCGAACTGATGAAAAATCCTCCGATTCCGAGGATGAAGATGAGGAAGATGACGAAGAGGAAGAGGAGGAGGAAGAGGAAGAGGAAGAAGACGAGGAAGAGGAAGAAGACGAGGAAGAGGAAGAAGAAGACTCTAGTGAAGAAGAAGCAGAAGTTAAACCGAAGCCGCAGAAGCCGAATTCGAAGCCATCAAATGTATCATCAGAAGAGGACGATGAAGAAGACGACGACTCTGATGAGGAGGTCGATGACGACGACGAAGAAGAAGAATCATCTGACTCGTCGGCGACTCCGCCCAAGAAGCAGCAGAATGTGAAACCGGCCGCGTCGTCATCAGTCTCCACAGCAGCTGCTAGCGGTAAAAAAGAGAAGCCCCAGGAAAAGCCGAAACCGAAGCATCAGCAGCAGCAGCCGGCTGAAGCTAGTCTTCTTGACTTCGGCCCGTCAGCCGCTACGCCCCAGGCGACAGCGCCGATAAGCCGATCGTCCGATCCGTTTGGTCTCTTGCCTGACGACCTTCTTCTGCTGCCAACACCAAGTCGGCTGTACAGTCTAGTTAATAAATACAGCGCAGCGGGACTACAGGTCAGTTGCGTCACTTCTGGGCCTGATGATTTTCGTTAGGATCCTTTCAGATCCTCAGATTATCCTGTCTTCCTATCTACCATTTACTCAGATTATCTTGTCCTCCTATCTCCCAGATCCTCAGATTATCTTGTCTTCTTATCTCCCAGATCGTCAGATTATCCTGTCTTCTTATCTCCCAGATCCTCAGATTATCCTGTCTTTTTTATCTCCCAGATCCTCAGATTATCCTGTCTTCTTATCTCCCAGATCCCCAGATTATCTTGTCTTCTTCTCAGATCCTCAGATTATCCTGTCTTTTTATCTCCCAGATCCTCAGATTATCTTGTCTTCTTCCCAGATCCTCAGATTATCTTGTCTTCTTCCCAGATCCTCAGATTATCCTGTCTTCTTCCCAGATCCTCAGATTATCTTGTCTTCTTCCCAGATCCTCAGATTATCCTGTCTTCTTCCCAGATCCTCAGATTATCCTGTCTTCTTCCCAGATCCTAATATTATTGGTTTTACTTCTTAGATCCTCAGATTATCCTGTCTTCCTCTCCCAGATCCTCAGATTATCTTGTCTTCCTGTCCTAGATCCTCAGATTATCTTGTCTTCTTATCTCCCAGATCGTCAGGTTGGCTTGGATTATTTGGTAAATTTAATCAGTAAGAATCCCAATGTTTCGCCTTCCCATGCGCCAAATCCAGGTTGACTACTCATTTCCGCGCACCTGTTTGGCTAGCGGCCGAATCGCTCTGAGCCTAGTCTTCACAAATCACAGCAGCGCTCCAATGCGTCAGGTGACTCTGCAACACTCCGGCGGTCCCTCGCTGCAGGCACCGGACCCTATCGACTCGCTGGAGCCCGGCGCCAGCGTCACTCGTCAAGCCGAAGTGGCCTGGGGCGATTCCACCACAGCTCTGCAGCTGGCTCTGCGCTGGGACAATGGCGCTCAAGAATTTCGAGCCAGCGTCCAGCCGCCTGTGGGCGAATTGCTCGCCCCGGTTACAATGTCCGCACAACAGTTCACTTCTGAATCAAGCAAACTCACCGGACTTAACGAGGAGAAGGGTGAGGGATTGATTTGCGCTGGGGACTGGGATTGCTATGGTTTGGAACTGGGATTGATAAAAGGATTGGTACTGGGATCGACAAGGTTTGGTACTGGGATCGACAAGGTTTGGTACTGGAGATTGATGAGGTTCAGTACTGAGATTGATAAGGTTTGGAACTGGAGATTGATAAGGTTTGGTACTGGAGTTTGATAACGTTTGGTACTGGAGATTGATAACGTTTGGTACTGGAGATTGATGAGGTTCAGTACTGGAGATTGATAAGGTTTGGTACTGGAGATTGATAAGGTTCAGTACTGGAGATTGATAAGGTTCAGTACTGGAGATTGATAAGGTTCAGTACTGGAGATTGATAAGGTTTGGTACTCGAGATTGATAAGGTTCAGTACTGGAGATTGATAAGGTTCAGTACTGGAGATTGATAAGGTTCAGTACTGGAGATTGATAAGGTTCAGTACTGGAGATTGATAAGGTTCAGTACTGGAGATTGATAGTGTTCCGTACTGAGTTTGATAAGGTTTAGTACTGGAGATTGATAAGGTTATGGTACTGAGATTGATAAGGTTATGGTACTGAGATTGATAAGGTTATGGTACTGAGATTGATAAGGTTATGGTACTGAGATTGATAAGGTTATGGTACTGAGATTGATAAGGTTTGGTACTGAGATTGATATGGTTTGGTACTGAGATTGATATGGTTTGGTACTGGGATTGATAAGGTTTGGTACTAGAGATTGATAAGGTTTGGTAATGGAGTTTGATAAGGTTTAGTACTGGAGATTGATAAGGTTATGGTACTGAGATTGATAAGGTTATGGTACTGAGATTGATAAGGTTATGGTACTGAGATTGATAAGGTTTGGTACTGAGATTGATAAGGTTATGGTACTGAGATTGATAAGGTTATGGTACTGAGATTGATAAGGTTTGGTACTGAGATTGATAAGGTTTGGTACTGGGATTGATATGGTTTGGTACTGGGATTGATAAGGTTTGGTACTGAGATTGATATGGTTTGGTACTGAGATTGATAAGGTTTGGTAATGGAGTTTGATAAGGTTTAGTACTGGAGATTGATAAGGTTATGGTACTGAGATTGATAAGGTTATGGTACTGAGATTGATAAGGTTATGGTACTGAGATTGATAAGGTTTGGTACTGAGATTGATATGGTTTGGTACTGGGATTGATAAGGTTTGGTACTGAGATTGATATGGTTTGGTACTGGGATTGATAAGGTTTGGTACTGGGATTGATAAGGTTTGGTACTTAGTGAAGTGGACCCATTCCCAGGCCGCCTGCCCGAGCCCACTGTCCGGCTAAGCGACGCTGACCTGGCCGAGGCCGTTCGCTCCAGCGCCAACCTGGTAGCCGTGACCGGAGCTCCGCCTGGCCAGCTGTGGTTCGCCGGTAGGTCGAGCGCCACAAAGCCAACCTCAGTGTACGTTGTCGTTGATCGGGGCAACGCTAATCTATTGCGTGTGCACTGCGAACAGATGACACTAGGCAGTGTGCTGCATAGAGATCTGTGCAGCGGTATTGTGGCCGCCGCTACTAAAAAATAACCCACTGTTTTGTTTTTTTATCCTACCTTAAGTAGCATTGTGGGTGTTTTCTATTAATTATTTTGCGTCGTCTAAAACAAGCTTGGACAGCCAAACAATTCCTACTGTTAACCACAAATCATTTTTGTTATATTCGGGTTTAAAAATTATGTTTTGTGTAATTTTATTTTCTCCCTACTGTAAGTAGACTAATTCGCATTCTTTATAGATATTTTTATTGAGTATAGATAACGTTGATTGTGTACAAATCATATTTTGTTTGTTTTCGTTCATTTTTTGTGTTATTTTTAATGGACCATGATTTTTAACTGACTAGAATTGAATAGTACAAAATCAGTTTATGTTTCATATTATTTTATTAATATTTCCTTCACATTCTTTGTTGTCAGTTTCTTTATATTGGTGCTGTTCTTTGTGTTACAATTGCGTTGCTCCATAGTTTGGTGTTTTAGTTAGTTAATAGATCTTCTAAATTATTACATTACTTAAGTCGTATATATTGCAATTTTAGTCTTGATTTATTCTGGGTGTCGGTGATTTGTTGTTTAATTTTCCTGTTATATAACGATCGATATATATTTGTGAAGTGATTTATTGTAAATTGATTCAGTTAAAAGTCAATTTGTCTTCTTTGTACATCAAAGTTTAATCATCTATTGGTGTTGTTTTATTGCATAATAAGCACATGTACTATGATATCTTATCGTATAAGTAGTTTTCGGAATTGTTGTCAATTTTACTAATATGTTTAATCAATGTTTTTACTAGTAAATTCCTGTGTGCCTTTTATTTCTTTGAAATCTAATCGTTGATAAAAGTAATTAGATTAATTCGGAATTAGCTCCCTTAAATTTAGATGCATTATCTAAATCACTTAGTCCGTCAGATTTTACCAGATTTTTTACCGGTAAAGTCGTTATGCAACAGGTGATCCAGTTGCCTAACAAGGATTTAGAACCCGTGTCTAACAGGTGACCCAGTTATCTAACATAAAGAACTCTTGTCTAACAGGTGACCCAGTTATCTAACATAAAGAACCCGTGTCTAACAGGTGACCCAGTTATCTAACATAAAGAACCCGTGTCTAACAGGTGACCCAGTTATCTAACATAAAGAACCCGTGTCTAACAGGTGACCCAGTTATCTAACATAAAGAACCCGTGTCTAACAGGTGACCCAGTTATCTAACATAAAGAACCCTTGTCTAACAGGTGACCCAGTTATCTAACATAAAGAACCCTTGTCTAACAGGTGACCCAGTTATCTAACATAAAGAACCCTTGTCTAACAGGTGACCCAGTTATCTAACATAAAGAACTCTTGTCTAACAGGTGACCCAGTTATCTAACATAAAGAACCCTTGTCTAACAGTTGACTCAGTTATCTAACAAAAAAAATCCGTGTCTAACAGGTGACCCAGTTATCTAACATATATTGCCATAAGCCAAGTACAGCCACTTAGTTACCAAAACGATCCATGTTTTTAAATAAGTCTTTGTTTCTGTATCTATCGTGTGTTTTAGTCTGTTAATCCGTGCGTCTTTGGTTGAAAATTCGGTTTTGGTCACTGTTTAATTTCAGTTACTTTTTTAATAATCAGCATATTACAGTACCGTATTATCTAATAGTTGTGTCTCCATTACAAATTCTTATTTTGTATGCCGTTTTTCTTGAGTAGTATGTGACGAAAAAAACTGATTTTCTCATTTTCGTTTTAACATAACATTCAATCAAATTTAAACTTCTCTGTTGATCAGTTCTTATTTGTGATAATCATGTTACCAGCGATCAAATGATTCCGTTAAACATTTTTCTTTATTTATCAAATGATTGTTGCGCCCTCTACTTTAATGCTATTAAATTATCTGATTTGGCATGCGCAGCAATATAAATCATAGTTATACTCGTATTTATGAAGCATATTTTATGATCTGTTGTAATTCAATTTCAAAGTCAGATTCACAATAAAATTATGATATAATGCAATAATTATCAACAATTTGTGTCTAATTGATGCAGAAAAGAACTTGTCTTCTTCCGTAGCGCAAATGAAATTACATATTTAAAGCTTCAATATGACACTATGCTATAAACGATTAATAAAATATAGATTGACCTTATGCGATTACACAACTATTGGAAACAATTGACAATTTTAATGTGCATCTCATTTGTTTCATTCGCTCAGCTTCCCTCTCTCCCTTCATCATCCTACCCCCTTCATCAGCTTTCCTCTGATGGGGTAGAGGGGAGAAGTAGGGGTAGAGGGGAGAAGTAGGCAGTAGAGGGGAGAAGTAGGCAGTAGAGGGGAGAAGTAGGCAGTAGAGGGGAGAAGTAGGGAGTAGAGGGGAGAAGTAGGGAGTAGAGGGGAGAAGTAGGGAGTAGAGGGGAGAAGTAGGGAGTAGAGGGGTGAAGTAGGGAGTAGAGGGGTGAAGTAGGGAGTAGAGGGGGAGAAGTATAGGGTAAAGGGCGGGGTTAAAGGTTTTGGGGGAGAAGTATATGTATAGGATAGGAAGTGTTAGGGCTGTCAGATGGCTGACGAATTAATCTGATTAAGAACTCATATTTCAATCTTTCATTTAAGGCTGTAAATCATTTTTATTAACTGCTTGCATTAAGCTAGCTCGGCTCTAAAAAGCCAGCATTTTTTGCTGAGAAAAAATCTCAGTTACATCATTGTTTAATCAGCACGCTTGATTAAACATGACAGACTAAATTCAGCATCAGTTTTAGCATCAGTTCCGCTTGAGATGCTCTAGCAAGTCAATTGGCTTTCTAAGCAGGTCCCTCTTGTGAGCGGCTAGCAGGAACTGGTAGGCCCAGCCAATACCGACGCAGCAGGCAAGAGCTAGGCCATAGACTATGGTGTACAACAGCCAGGATGGCAAAAGCGAGTGAAAAAGGCCGTCTAGTGCTGATAAATCGAGCAATGCCAAACCGACGGCGAGGGCCGCCGCGACTAGGATGCATCGGCGAACTAGGCGACCAAAAGCGCCGGATTGTTGACGAATTTCGTCGACGCAGCGACGGGCGCGATCTAACAGAAGCTCATCGCCCGGATCGTATCTGGCCGCCTCGCGGAATGCCGTCAGGGCATCGGCCGGTTGGCCGCCAGCTAATAGGGCCTCGCCGCGCAGTGCGTGACCGCGAGACCAGCGCGGCCTGAGAAGGCAGACGCGATCGGCATCTTCAAGGCTGTGGTACAACTGGTCGAGATGGCGGAGACACTCGGAACGGCCTGATGTGATTGGTGGAAAATGTTTAATGTTTTAATCTTTAATGTTAGGATAGGCGACTACAGACTGAAGGGACGGGCTACTACAGACTGAAGGGACGGGCTACTACAGAATGAAGGGACGGGCTACTACAGACTGAAGGGACGGGCTACTACAGACTGAAGAGACGGGCTACTACAGACTGAAGGGACGGGCTACTACAGACTGAAGGGACGGGCTACTACAGACTGAAGGGACGGGCTACTACAGAATGAAGACACGGGCTGCTAAAACATGTACAGAAACGTGTCTCCAGACTCCATAGCTATCACTAGCTACTTGTATAAATGTAATAATAAAAGAAAATATGTAGACTTGAAAAAGAAAATTTTTTTATTTTAGACCACAACTAACCAGCATATGCATCAGGCAGGGATGCAGACTGCTGCACATCTGGTCTGTCAATCACTAATGAGTAAGCCAACATGCCTTCAACATAGAGTTTGTCTCTGAGGTGAGCATCGGCTTCAGCCAATGGTGTAGATTTGCCTCCAGCTCCTGTAGCTGTTGCTGCTCCCTGACCCTGTTGATTGCCCTGTCTCTTCTAAAAGAGGTGGTAATAAAAATTCAAATGAATGGAGTAATATCATCAACAAATATTTTTTCAGTTTTAAGAATACTTGAAATTTAGCTAGCTTTTTGTATTTTTATTTAATAGACTAGCTATAATAAAGTGAAAATATAAAGGGTCTTGAAACATTACCTAGAAGTTATCTTGATAATTGCAAACATCACTCTACCTAAATTTTTATGTAAATGAAAAAATATTTAAAGGGTAATGCAACTTTGTTTCAAGGCTATCAATAGTAGGCCTAGCTAATGTTGCATACTACAATAGATTTATACTTAATATAGTAGCTAGCTGTTTCAAGTCCTATATGTTAAATTTATATTACTGCTTAATGAAGAACTAGAGTTAAGAAAAAATTAAAGATAATGTCAGCAAAATTTTGCGTGATAGCTATTAGCTTGAATTTACTTAGCCAGGTAGTCAGAAAAATTCAAGTAAACAAACCATGGAAAAAAATTAAGCCTAGCTAGATAAGAGCCCTTAAAATCGATAAATCATTCAATTTTATAATGGGAACTCTAGAGCAATAAATATTTTATTGCTACTAATATTATTATTATAACCAATAATATAATATAATAATTGCAGGAGGCTGCGGGGAAAGGCACATCATTTAGTGACACTAGACCTGCAGCCAGCAAGGAGGCAATTCTGCCTATTTCGCTGACTCCTGAGCACACACGCACACAGATACTGTATGCAGGCATGCAGGCATGTATGCAGGCACAATCAAACATATTCAATTTTATCTAATTTAGATCTTTATTTCCTGATTTTCTACTGTCAATGATTACTCTAGCCAAAAAAATTCAGGCGCCATATTTAAATTATCATTATTATTATTGGTTATTATTCTTCTTACTGTTATCAATAAACTATTAAAAGAAACATATTTTTGTTTATTGTAAATCAGAATCAGGCAGTTGAAAATCAGATTTAAGAAGGGCAGAACTTTGTTTTTTAGCAATATAGACGTAGTTTCTTTTAGCATAGCAATAAAAAATAAAATTCACAGCACAATCAAACATATTCAATTTTATCTAAACAACTTTTTATTCTTAGATTATTTCATGTGCACGATGTACATCTTGTAGTGGTTGGAAGTTGGAACATGTTACATGGGACCGTAATCTAGTTTTCTTAGAATATCCAGAATGCAAATATCCGCCGAAATATGCGAAAAAGCAAACTAACGCCTTTTTAGAACAAAGAACTACTATAATACCAAAATAAAATTTTATTTTTAGTGAATATCTGCTTAATTTGCAAAAATGTAGTACTGAATGTGCTATAAAAGCTTGAAGTTTTTACTTTAATACAATGCAACATGCAATTACAACAATACGAGCTATATTTATTTCAATTGGCATATCTGCTTAAGTTTTTTTGTTTGAGTTTAGTTACTTAGGTCTAATTTTATATACAACAGCAGATTAATCATAATTCTCTAAATATAGATATAAACACGCATCATAAAATCTAAACAGAGTATGAATTATTAGATTGTAATAACAGCAATTCGCTGTCCGCAAAACTCTTAACTCATGCATTATACACGTTCGAAATGTGATTAATTAAATCATATTTCGGTATGTTGTATGCGCAAATAAGTTTTAAAAATAAACACAGTACATGCAACGTATCTTATTTATCGCTTATTAACGTGCACATATGTACTGCAGTATATATATCTCGTATTACATTTTTGTCGGAGGCATAAAAGTTCTGAGAAATAACAATACGAGCCATCGTAGCTTTTATCTCTTAGCACATTCTCTACACGCTTGTACGTGTGCTTCCTAAATGAGAAGAATTCCTATGCTTGTCGATGCATAATTTATAATTAATTACAACTAAATCTCAGTCGTGCAATCTAGCGAGACAGACTTTTCTAGCGTACCTTGTATGTATATATATTATTATCTGTGAGCTAAAAATAGCTAGAAATTCTTGTGTAATGTGACCATGTAAATCGAGTGTGCAAATGACCTAGACTATTATGCACTTAATTCATTTACGCTCACTATGCGGTTGTCTCCGCAACAATTCATGGACTCGGAAATTCCAGTGAAAACCCAAGGAAAAATTTCGCAACTAATTCTTCGTTCAATTGTCAAAAAATTGCAGGCCAATAGGAGGGATTAGATGCAGAATGACCGCAAAAGTCTAATAGAGGGTTAGTAGACCTGTTAAACACAACTCTAGTCTGTCATATTAGAAACACTACAATACGAAATTGGAGTTTCCAATGACGGGAAAGTCCAGGAAGCATTGGATGATGTATATATATAGCTGCTAATTATAAATTCTGTGTAAATTCATTCAAATTTTAAAGCAACTGAATGTTAAAAAGTTTACAAATTGCGCTATCAGTTAAGTAAATTTAATAATCAATTAGAATATAGAAATGGCGAGACACTACAACCGAAACATGATTCTGATGCTACTCCTGTTTATACAGTTAGCACTATCAGCAGAAGCTATACCAGCAGCTAAACTGTCTAACAAGCAACAAGCACGAATCTGCACCATCTGGCACAGAGAACACATCAGCTGGGGTACTCTAGACGTTAATGAGGCCAAATACCAGACTAGCGTAATTGTCAAATATCTGAGCGACTCTCTGGACCTACTAGCTAATTACGACTCAAAAGTGTTGAAGCATCGGCTGCGCAACAAATCGATGTACACCAGTCGTTCAAGGTACGCGCCTGGCAGGTTCGGCTTCAAGAAATCCGCAGCAGTAACGGCGCAGGCGTCGTCGAAGATTCTGGGAGTCGAGCTGGATCCAGTCTACTTGGCCTCGGAGATGTTTCACAATGCCGCAACTGCCGCCTTCCTAATGGAACGACTGCTGAATGAAGAAGTCATGTTCGAAGTGCCATTAGGGTGAGAGCTCAATTGGGCAAGTTGATGGAAGATTTTTTCTTATAGACAACCATATAATCTTCTAATTTATTTTGTCTCAAGGATTAAATCAAGACTCACGGGTTGATTACAGCTCGAGAGATCCTCTCAATTCACCACCTCGGTCTCATCTCTCCCATGTCTCATCTCTCCCGTGTCTCATCTCTCCCATGTCTCATCTCTCCCGTGTCTCATCTCTCCAATGTCTCATTTCTCCCGTGTTTCATCTCTCCCATGTCTTATCTCTCCCGTGTCTCATCTCTCCCGTGCCTCATCTCTCCCATGTATCATTTCTCCCGTGTCTCATCTCTCCCGTGCCTCATCTCTCCCGTGCCTCATCTCTCCCGTGTCTCATCTCTCCGTGTCTCATCTCTCCGTGTCTCATTTCTCCCGTGTTTCATCTCTCGCATGTCTCATCTCTCCCGTGTCTCATCTCTCCCGTGCCTCATCTCTCCCGTGCCTCATCTCTCCCGTGTCTCATCTCTCCCGTGTCTCATCTCTCCCGTGCCTCATCTCTCCCGTGTCTCATTTCTCCCGTCTCTCATCTCTCCGTGCCTCATCTCTCCCGTGTCTCATCTCTCCCGTGTCTCATTTCTCCCGTGTCTCATCTCTCCCGTGTCTCATCTCTCCCGTCTCTCATCTCTCCCGTGTCTCATCTCTCCGTGTCTCATTTCTCCCGTGTCTCATCTCTCCCGTGCCTCATCTCTCCCGTGCCTCATCTCTCCCGTGTCTTATCTCTCCCGTGTCTCATCTCTCCCGTGACTCATCTCTCCCGTGCCTCATCTCTCCCGTGTCTCATCTCTCCCGTGCCTCATCTCTCCCGTGTCTCATCTCTCCCGTGCCTCATCTCTCCCGTGCCTCATCTCTCCCGTGTCTCATTTCTCCCGTGTCTCATCTCTCCCGTGTCTTATCTCTCCCGTGTCTTATCTCTCCCGTGTCTCATCTCTCCCGTGTCTCATCTCTCCCGTGTCTCATCTCTCCCGTGCCTCATCTCTCCCGTGTCTCATCTCTCCCGTGCCTCATCTCTCCCGTGTCTCATCTCTCCCGTGCCTCATCTCTCCCGTGCCTCATCTCTCCCGTGTCTCATTTCTCCCGTGTCTCATCTCTCCCGTGTCTCATTTCTCCCGTGCCTCATCTCTCCCGTGTCTCATTTCTCCCGTGTCTCATCTCTCCCGTCTCTCATCTCTCCCGTCTCTCATCTCTCCGAGCCTCATCTCTCCCGTGTCTCATCTCTCCCCGTGTCTCATCTCTCCCGTGTCTCAACTCTCCCGTGTCTCATCTCTCCCGTGTCTGATCTCTTGCTTGACTCATTTTCCAGTTTTCGTATCTCTTCCGAGTCTTATCCAACCCGTGTACCATCTTTCCTGTTCTCATCTCACGTATTTTATCTCTTTCGTACGTGACACTAATTTTAGTCGCGTATCTCACAAATTTAGCGTCTCTTCCTATCTCATATCTTCCTTTGTCATATCTGTCTTGTATTTGAGATCTCTCCTGCACGCGAGATAATAAACTGTCAATATTTGCCATGTCTCACATTTTATCGTTGTCTAGTCTCAGCAATTTTTTCTATCTCTGACCGAGACCCATAATTATTAACCCGACCCTCAGAAGCGTGGAGTTCGCCAAGCTGATCGAATTCACCAAAGAGAGCCAGCTATCAGTGATGCACCACCTGCATCACTTTCTGCACAAACTGGGCCACCGCTTCTCCTGGCTAGACCTAGACAATTACGAGCAACATTTTAACAGAATAATTTCCCTACTGCCACCGGAGAATAGAGAGTTGCGTTACTTAAGGGACTATTTAATCTCTAGCATTGTGTCGGAGTCGGTATCGCATAGTCTGGCTGTCATTGAAGTCATTCGCAACTGTCTTCAGGAGTGACGCCAAATTATTTATTTGAAGAACACGGCTGGGCTGTAACAACTCTCTAATTCCACTGTGTTGCACTTATTAATTCGAGGAGTGCACTTCTAACTGCAGGCAAATGTTGTCATATTTTCTCTATTTATTTTTCATATAGCCATATAGAAATTCACTTATCGACTGAAGCAAACATGTAATTAAGTTCACGTGCAAAAAATCGGATATAGCAGCTCAATTTCTTCCAATGTACGATTTGATATTTATTTGACACAACATTTTGTGCATTTCTTCCGTTTATATCTACTAACTACTTACTTGTAGTAGTGTTATACACTTTACTCAGCCCAATGAGCCTTGGAAACCTATATTCCTAATGTCCTAATATTATTTCAGTTGCCATTGTTACTTATTCCAGGCTTGTTTTTTCAGTCGCACTTTTCACAACTCACAGTTTTTTCTTGCAATGCGTCTACAATGTTCAATGCGATTTTCGCAGTCGTTTTAGCTGTAATGCATATTGACAATTGTAACGAAAGTTTACTAAATATTTAAACACAAAATTTAACTTGTTGAAGAAAAACAACACCCAGGACAAAGCATAGAAATGTTTAACTTGCATTTTACAGGTCGGAGTACACAACAAAATAAGAAACCTTTCTATAGGATAACATTAACAATTTTTACTGATCTTCTAAAACGGGGGGTCAAGGGGGTTAAGACCCTACCTTAATTGTAGGCCAGAAATCGAAAGATTAAAAAATAAAAGAACAAACTAAAATTTTGTTCTTTTTCTCGAAAAGAGAAATCACGAGACTGCTTCGTATTGAATCTTTACAATCTCCATAGTTACTACAATAATAGCTCATCTGGTGTCTCATCTAATATTCTGGGATGAACAAAAATTATTGACAGGTACACTCGTCACTGAATCCTCGAATTTGGGATGTTAGAAGTTCATAATTCCATTGGTGAACTGGAGCCAATTGTCTGCCTCCGTGTTTTCTGCCTCTTCCTGAAGAAGAAGTTCGATTTCTTGTTGTAGCTGATCTCTCACAGAGACCAACGCCCACAGCAGCACTGTCCGCCTCTGCCTCAGCAGCTGCTGACGAGTCGTTGAAGCTCTCAGCGTCTCGTTGCTGACGGGCCTTGAAGGACTGGATCGAGATTGATATGAGAATAACAATGAGTTATGAATTACTAATAATGGCTCTTTAATAAAAATTGTTCTTTAATGCTGTCGACACTCGTTTGGACCCAGTCGATTCGCAGCCAGTGAGAAGGCCTGACGACTCTCTCATCGTCAGGCAGTGTACACTCTCACTGAGCCTTGGAGGTTGGCCCTCTAGGGCGTAAATTGCACGACAAGCCCCCAAGCCTTCTCTCCGCGGCTGCGCCCCAAATGAATGTGGCCTGGCCGCGGTATCGAGCTCAGGGACGTTGATGCAAGAAGCAAACGCGTTAACCGCTCTTCCACTCACCTCCTATATACCCTGACTTTCTCATCGTCAGGTGGTGTACACCCCCCTCATTGTGCCTTGACAGTTGCATGGCCATCATGGGAGTTCAAGCTATACAT
Organism: Macrostomum hystrix; assembly: GCA_950097015.1. NCBI lineage: Eukaryota > Metazoa > Platyhelminthes > Macrostomidae > Macrostomum > Macrostomum hystrix. The sequence goes on from CATNEN010000038.1 coordinate 25,830,257, forward strand.
GACCCAGAGAGGAAAGGTTGCTTCTAAATCGAGGTGAGGATAAAGACAAGTTCGCATCGACCAAATTCGAAGTAAATTAACGCAAGCAAGCGTTTAGTGATCGTAGGCAGCGACAGGTGAAAATCAATATTTTGATTGTTACCTCTCCCTCATCCCTATCAGACGCTGTCTATGCCGAGCTGCCGCACTCTTCAATCCGTTACAAGATTCCACGTCAAACTCTTGATCAGCTGACGCTGAAGACGCAAGCAAAATTGGCGAAGAAGCTGACGATGAAGCAGCACTCGTTGATGAGCCGCTGGCATTCTCTTTACTAGCTCCTGTCGTGCCAGGCAGCGTTGCCGCGGTAGCTTCGGCGTGCCAACCGTATGACGGAATGTAGCCTCTCAAAGCGACGCCCTCCTGAATCAGTCGACGCTGAATCGGCATCTGTCGCGGTCCGTTAAAGCCTTGGCCAACAATTTTGGACACCTCAAGATCTGCTGCGGCGTCGGAACATGCGGCATCGTCCTCTTTTGGCCTCGCGCTAGCATGCTTGTCCTGATTAGAGGGCCGATAACCAAGAACCGTAGTAGTCTTTGTACCGTTTAACTCTTCGCAGATGCCGGAGTCGACACTTTTCTGCAGACGCACTGAGGCCCACGGATTGGTGCGAATACCGGATCGATCGAGCAACAGGTGAGTCTGACTTTGCTGCTGCTGCTGCTGCTGCTGGAAGGTTCCACACTGAGGACAGTAAGTGTTTAGAAGCTGGCATTGTAGTCGCTCTGCTTCTTGATTTGTTCTGTTTTGCTGTTCCTCAGAAAGCACTTTGGGAATGTCAAGTTCAACTGAAGCTGTCTTTGCTCGATTGTCTTTCTTCCGTTTGGCAGACTTGCCGCCAAGACACAGAGGCAACTTTTTACTCCAACTTGTGGGCATGCTGTACTGGTTTAGGATAAAAGTTGCTGGAAATATAGAATAATAGAACTGATATTGTAGCCAGGCACTTTCACACTCTAAAGCGAAAATGCTTGGCATATACGGTTACAAAATGAATGTATTAAGCCAGAGCGCCGACACTGCAATCAATTATGTTTTGTGCAATACTGCCCCGCTGTCTCAAACTATTTACGATTCTGATTGGCTAAAAGCGACACACTGCATGCCTACTAAAGCGGTATAGGCTATTGGACTGGGCAAAATATGCATAGGGAAAGGGTGGCGTAGTGTACCGCTAACACACTCCATACACATGCACGACTTGTCGCCAGACAAGATTGGGTCTGCATGGAGCTGTTGGGCCGGTGGCTTAACTTGCCAATGCGGGCATATGCCAGACAGGTTTAACATATTGCTACACAGTTGCATTGCTTCACTCAGCGAAAACTGGATGAGATATTTTCCTTTTTGCTGACTGTTAGACAGCCATTTTGTATCTTAATTAACACTCTATCCCCTTCTCACATGTTCTATGTCTAATTATTTTCTGCTTCTCTCTACTCTCCCTAATATTACTCTCTACTCTTCTCTAATCTTCTCTCTACTCCTCTCTCTACTCCTCTCTACTCCTCTCTCTACTCCTCTCTTCTCCTCTATACTCATCTCTCTACTCCTCTCTACTCCTCTCTACTCCTCTCTTCTCCTCTCTACTCTTCTCTCTACTCCTCTTTTCTCCTCTATACTCTCTCTCTACTCCTATCTACTCCTCTCTCTACTCCTCTCTCTACTCCTCTCTACTCATCACTTCTCCTCTCTACTCCTCTCTCTACTCCTATCTACTCCTCTCTACTCCTCTCTCTACTCCTCTCTCTACTCCTCTCTCTACTCCTCTCTCTACTCCTCTCTTCTCCTCTCTACTCCTATCTACTCCTCTCTACTCCTCTCGACTCCTCTCGATTCCTCTCGATTCCTCTCTCCTCTCTACTCCTCTCTTCTCCTCTATACTCCTCTCTTCTCCTTTCTACTCCTCTCTTCTCCTGTCTACTCCTCTTGACGCCTCTCGAGTCCTCTCTCGACTTCTCTGTACTCTTCTCTCTACTCCTATCTACTCCTATCTACTCCTCTCTTCTCTTCTCTACTCCTCTCGTCTCTTCTCTACTCCTCTCTCTCCTCTCGTCTCTTCTCTACACCTCTCTCTACTCCTCTCTACCCCTCTCTCTACTCCTCTCTCTACTCTCTACTCCTCTCTCTACTCTCTACGATCCTCTCTACTGCTCTTCTCTACTCCTATCTCTACTCCTCTTCTCTACTCCTATCTCATAGACTTTCATAGTCACTAACTGTGCCAAATTAATGTCAGGGTTAACTGCGATTTAACCAATTTAACCAAGTTAGAGATTATGGTGCCATGTGACATCTGAAGCTTGTGGTCAAATTCTCCATTGCATTTAGATTTGCCTATTTGTAAAGTTTTTTTCCTTTGTAGACAGTTTAGACTAGCTTTCGACTTTGTTTTAACAAATCTTGGTTTTCAAAGGAGCTGTAAGCCCATGCAGTGCTCAACATTCTGATGCAACAGATTGCATATTAGATTTTGTTTGAATGAGGTCGTTTCCTTTCTACGTGTATGTCAAATACTAATTACTTCCTGTCGCAATTAAATTATGCAAAAATATGCAAAAAAATTTTGGCTGGTCGTTTTCTAGACAAGAAACTTTTGTGCCGAAATGCTGTTTGCGGCTTATTTATATTAGGAAAACAAATAACCCGAATATAACAGTGACTCATGTTTCTAAACTCCTCCCATTGTCTATGCATTATGAACTGCCCTCTAAACCCTGTTTTTACTCCTCTCTACTCCTCTCTATACTCCTCTTTTCTCCTCTCTACTCCTCTCTACTCCTCTCTACTCCTCTCTACTCCTCTATACTCATCTCTCTACTCCTCTCTTCTCCTCTCTACTCCTCTCTCTACTCCTCTCTACTCCTCTCTACTTCTCTCTCTACTCCTCTCTCTACTCCTCTCTACTCCTCTCTACTCCTCTATACTCATCTCTCTACTCCTCTATACTCATCTCTCTACTCCTCTCTACTCCTCTCTACTCCTCTCTACTCCTCTATACTCATCTCTCTACTCCTCTCTTCTACTCTCTACTTCTCTCTCTACTCCTCTCTACTCCTCTCTACTCCTCTCTTATCCTCTCTACTTCTCTCTCTACTCCTCTCTACTCCTCTCTACTTCTCTCTCTACTCCTCTCGCTACTCCTCTCTATACTCCTCTCTACTCCTCTCTACTCCTCTCTACTCCTCTCTACTCCTCTCTCTACTCCTCTCTACTCCTCTCTACTCCTCTCTACTCCTCTCTACTCCTCTCTCTACTCCTCTCTCTATTCCTCTCTACTCCTCTCTCTACTCCTCTCTCTACTCCTCTCTCTACTCGTCTCTACCCCAATCTATTTTATATTGGTTTGGCTTTTTAATGAAAAATGTAATTAAATGATTAAGGAAAAGATAAAAGATAAAGAATAAAAATATTTAGATGAAGTTTTTCGGCCTTCAAAGTTAAGCGCATTTAGGACTCAACTAACCCACCTATTTGTGCTGGCTCATTGTTAATCAATTAGCGGTGTTGCAAAAAATTTATATTTTTTCTACTTCAATAGTACGAGGTACTCATAGTTAAAAACGTTTAAAATATTTGAAAGACGTACCGTTTTTGAAGAAAATAATTAATTGACAGTAAAAGGGCATCTGCTTTTTAACACTTTGCTTTCGACTAAACTCAATTTACAGCTTCCAATAGTTTATTTTTACGATCTCACAGAATTAAAAAAGTCAACATGGGAATCTCACCATGAGATAAATACAGTCTCTAGAAAATCTCACCTTGAGATAAATGCGGTCTCTAGAAAATCTCACCTTGAGATAAATACAGTCTCTAGAAAATCTCACCTTGAGATAAATACAGTCTCTAGAAAATCTCACCTTGAGATAAATACAGTCTCTAGAAAATCTCACCTTGAGATAAATACAGTCTCTAGAAAATCTCACCTTGAGATAAATACAGTCTCTAGAAAATCTCACCTTGAGATAAATACAGTCTCTAGAAAATCTCACCTTGAGATAAATACAGTCTCTAGAAAATCTCACCTTGAGATAAATGCGGTCTCTAGAAAATCTCACCTTGAGATAAATACAGTCTCTAGAAAATCTCACCTTGAGATAAATATTGTCTCTAGAAAATCTCGCCTTGAGATAAATACAGTCTCTAGAAAATCTCACCATAAGATAAATACAGTCTCTAGAAAATCTCACCTTGAGATAAATACAGTCTCTAGAAAATCTCGCCTTGAGATAAATAAAGTCTCCAGAAAATCTCAACATGAGATAAATACTGTCTCTAGAAAATCTCACCATGAGATAGTTACTGTATCTCGTAAATCTCACCTTGAGATAAATACTTTCTCCAGAAAATCTCAACATGAGATAAATACTTTCTCCAGAAAATCTCAACATGAGATTAATACTATATCTAGAAAATCTCATTATGAGAAAGCAACTGCATCTACAAAATTTCACAATGAGATGTCTCAAATAAGCAATAAAAATGAATTTCAAAGCCAGCCCGGTAGGCAGAAACAGGCAGTATTTCTGCAAAGGTGACAAGCGTTGATGACAAAAACAGAATCTAAAATACCGACCCATCCATCCATCAATAACAGAAATATATCAAATTAAACGCCCCTCCCTGTCGTCGGTTAGAACTAAAGCACTGGCTAGGCTGCGTAGCAACTAAACTTTTACCGCAACCCGACAATTGACTTGTCGGATTTCTCTCGCAGCACCGACTATAATAGATATACTCGCATTATATATATGCCTATAGGTCCACGAGCCTTGGCTGCACTTTTGTTCTTTGGTCTCCGGATCTCTTGTCCGATCTAGCTCGTATAAATGAAATATAGACATAGAAGGGACAGTGAGAGAGATTGTGTGGAGCCATGGATAGATGGATGACCCAAGGAAGCAGTTCTCGGATGTGAAAAGCAATTATCTTAGCTGAATTTCTCTTTGCCAAAGCTCGCATCTTCCGTGCATGACGATCGCATCGTATATAGTTCCCAATTCCCTCCGGTGCTGGGTATTCCGCTCATAAAGTCATCTTCCCAGGAACTGAAATTATAATTAATTAATTTATTATTAGCTAGGTGTCTCCGTTTTGTATTCGGGTGTTAGTTTTTACACTAGTAGGGTAAATAAAAACATTTTTAGCGACCAATTTCTCACTGTGTGTGTACTGAGCTTGTTCTCAGTGTGTGTGTACTGAGCTTGTTCTCAGTGTGTGTACTGAGCTTGTTCTCAGTGTGTGTGTACTGAGCTTGTTCTCAGTGAGTGTGTACTGAGCTTGTTCTCAGTGAGTGTGTACTGAGCTTGTTCTCAGTGAGTGTGTACTGAGCTTGTTCTCAGTGAGTGTACTGAGCTTGTTCTCAGTGTGTGTACTGAGCTTGTTCTCAGTGTGTGTACTGAGCTTGTTCTCAGTGTGTGTGTACTGAGCTTGTTCTCAGTGTGTGTGTACTGAGCTTGTTCTCAGTGAGTGTGTACTGAGCTTGTTCTCAGTGAGTGTGTACTGAGCTTGTTCTCAGTGAGTGTGTACTGAGCTTGTTCTCAGTGAGTGTACTGAGCTTGTTCTCAGTGTGTGTACTGAGCTTGTTCTCAGTGAGTGTACTGAGCTTGTTCTCAGTGTGTGTACTGAGCTTGTTCTCAGTGAGTGTGTACTGAGCTTGTTCTCAGTGAGTGTACTGAGCTTGTTCTCAGTGTGTGTACTGAGCTTGTTCTCAGTGTGTGTGTACTGAGCTTGTTCTCAGTGTGTGTGTACTGAGCTTGTTCTCAGTGAGTGTGTACTGAGCTTGTTCTCAGTGAGTGTGTACTGAGCTTGTTCTCAGTGAGTGTGTACTGAGCTTGTTCTCAGTGAGTGTACTGAGCTTGTTCTCAGTGTGTGTACTGAGCTTGTTCTCAGTGTGTGTACTGAGCTTGTTCTCAGTGTGTGTGTACTGAGCTTGTTCTCATTGTGTGTGTACTGAGCATGTTCTCAGTGTGTGTGTACTGAGCTTGTTCTCAGTGTGTGTGTACTGAGCTTGTTCTCAGTGTGTGTGTACTGAGCTTGTTCTCAGTGTGTGTGTACTGAGCTTGTTCTCAGTGTATGTGTACTGAACATGTTCTCAGTGTGTGTGTACTGAGCTTGTTCTCAGTGTGTGTGTACTGAACGTATTCTTCTAGAACTGAATTTTCTTCTAGAATCAAAGTGGCATTCAGTGTGTGTTCTGAAGTTTTAAGTTTAAATATTCTTACGTCCACTTTCACAAAAACTAGGCTTTGAAAATTAGGACAACACGTTAATATGAAATCCAATATTTTTTATCATCCTGTCTACCTGACCTCTTCAATCGGTTCCAACTACTAAAGAGGTCTGAAGTGCCTGGTTTTGTTTGGTTTTGTAAGAGGACAAGTGTGTTATATGAAGCAACCGTGATGTGAAAGCTGTGCCCCGACATGAACTTGGCTTTTTTCAGGAAATGAGAATTTTTCCACAAATTTATTTTCGGCGGCGGTAGGAATAACTCACACAGTATTACTACTTATATTTGACTACTCATATCGTCCCTTTCTCTTATCTCTAATTTCACTCTATTCAGTGTCACTCTCTTCAGTGTCACACTCTCTTCAGTGTCACTCTCTCCTTAGTGTCACTCTCTCCAGTGTCACTCTCTTCAGTGTCTCTCTCTTCAGTGTCACTCTCTCTTCAGTGTCACTCTCTTCAGTGTCTCTCTCTTCAGTGTCACTCTCTCTTCAGTGTCACTCTCTCTTCAGTGTCACTCTCCACAGTGTCACTCTCCTCAGTTGTCACTCTCCTCAGTGTCATTCTCTCTTCTGTGTCACTCTCTTCAGTTTCAATCTCTTCTGTGTCACTCTCCTCAGTGTCACTGTCTCTTCAGTGTCACTCTCTTCAGTGTCACTCACTTCAGTGTCACTCTCTTCACTTTCAATCTCTTCAGTGTCACTCTCTTCAGTTTCAATCTCTTCTGTGTCACTCTCCTCAGTGTCACTCTCTTCAGTGTCACTCTCTTCAGTGTCACTCTCTTCAGTGTCACTCACTTCAGTGTCACTCTCTTCAGTTTCAATCTCCTCTTCAGTGTCACTTTCTCTTCAGTTTCAATCTCTTCAGTGTCGATCTCTTCAGTGTCACTCTCTTCAGTGTCACTCTCTCTTCAGTGTCAATCTCTTTAGTGTCAATCTCTTCAGTTTCAATCTCTTCAGTGTCGATCTCTTCAGTGTCACTCTCCTCAGTGTCACTCTCCTCAGTGTCACTCTCTCTTCTGTGTCACACTCTCTTTAGTGTCACTCTCTTCAGTGTCACTCTCCTCAGTGTCACTGTCTCTTCAGTTTCAATCTCTTCAGTGTCGATCTCTTCAGTGTCACTCTCTTCAGTGTCACTCTCCTCAGTGTCACTCTCTCTTCAGTTTCAATCTCTTTAGTGTCAATCTCTCTTCAGTGTCACTCTCATCAGTGTCACTGTCTCTTCAGTTTCAATCTCTTCAGTGTCGATCTCTTCAGTGTCACTCTCTTCAGTGTCACTCTCTCTTCAGTGTCAAATTTCATTAGTGTCAATCTCTTCAGTTTCAATCTCTTCAGTGTCGATCTCTTCAGTGTCACTCTCCTCAGTGTCACTCTCCTCTGTGTCACTCTCTCTTCTGTGTCACTCTCTCTTCAGTGTCACTCTCTCTTCAGTGTCACTCTCTTTTCAGTGTCACTCTCTCCTTAGTGTCACTCTCTCTTCAGTTTCAATCTCTTCAGTGTCGATCTATTTAGTGTCAATCTCTATTCAGTGTCACTCTCCTCAGTGACATTCTAATATACCTCGGACAGAATTCCTAAAGTGCACCCTATTCAGGGGCGAAATGTCTCCATATTTATTTTCCTGATGAACTTTTAATCGACAAAAAGTAGTTTTTTCTATAGCCAAAAGTACTGATTCGAGCCCAGTGAACGGCAGCCTTGTTTAGGCACGCGATTTATGAACAAAATTCAATCAATAAAAGCAGCCTATTTTATCGAGGAAGTTAGTTGTGTCTGTTTTTTAGCTCATCTTTTCGAAGCAATTAATCTTGTTGCGTGCCAGAAGACACTGACAGTAAAATCACAGAACCCCACCTGAAAGCTGTCACTGTGAATGTATGAAAATATAATTTTAAATCGCTTTTCGACTTATTTCCATTTGGTATTTAATCTTGAGGCAAAAATCTACACCGAACAACAAGGTAAAGTTCATGACTCTATTGAGATCCATTAGAATTATTACCTCAATCAGATCAAGGCATTTTATTACATTCTATGTTCTCTTGAGTTCTAACATACTAGTTTTTTTTTATTTGAAGTTCATCTTTAAGTTTGATCGATGCATTTAATGCTCCCTGCTATAGTAGGAAAATGTCATCTATAAAAAATGTTTAAATGCTTTAAAAAACACTTTAAATTGCGTGATCCATTAATAATATATTTATAGTCAACTTAAAACAGTCTCGAAAAGTTTTCCGTATCTTTCAGCTAGCCAATGACCATTTTCCTTATCTGTCAGCTAGCCAATGACCATTTTCCTTATCTTTCAGCTAGCCAATGACCAATTTCCTTATCTTTTAGCTATCCAATGACCATTTTCCTATCTTTCAGCTAGCCAATGACCATTTTCCTTATCTTTCAGCTAGCCAATGACCATTTTCCTTATCTTTCAGCTAGCCAATGACAAATGTCCTTATCTTTCAGCTATCCAATGACCATTTTCCTTATCTTTTAGCTATCCAATGACCATTTTCCTTATCTTTCAGCTATCCAATGACCAATTTCCTTATCTTTCAGCTAGCCAATGACCAATTTCCTTATCTTTCAGCTAGCCAATGACCATTTTCCTTATCTTTCAGCTAGCTAATGACCATTTTCCTTATCTTTCAGCTAGCCAATGACCATTTTCCTTATCTTTCAGCTAGCTAATGACCCTTTTCGTTTATCTTAAAGCTGTATAATGCAAATATTTTTAATTTGCATATGCTTATGCTCAGTGTACTCAAATTGGCATATGCTTTGAGCTGAATAGAATGGTAGTTTTTACTCAACTAATAGGTTTCGTGCCAGAAATCAGCACTTGTTTTTTTGCATTTACAAATAAGAAAAGAGATACTCCATGCATTCTACTATAATGATTGGTAGTAGTATAATACAGTCATAGAAACATCTCGAGAAACTGTGCCCAATTCCTATTACGCCATTTAATTTCTACCTGTACGTCTACAGGTATTAAATTTAGCCGCCCTGGCTGACAAAATGCTACCTAAAATACTCAAAGCAAGTTCTCTGTTCTCTCTCTTTCTCACTCAGTATTTCCCTTTTCTGACTATCGCTGTTATCAAATCGCTTTGCCTATTGATAAGCCATCGTTGGATTGAAGCGAATAGTCGTGCTGCCCTCGCCTCGATAGGAATTTAGCATTGCCAACTTATACTGCAGTGGGATGCCAAAAATGCCTACAGCTGGAAATATTTTTGCGCGCTGCTTGACTGGGAGGTATAGCAGCAACAAATCTATCGATATCTTCTAGGTGAGCGTGACCAAATCAGTCAATATTAACCGCGCCCAACCCGAACCCGTCCGGACTTGAATCCCAGTCAACTATAAACCAGATAAAAGTTTGACTGATTTTTCAACTATTTCTGCTGTTTTAGGTATTGCTTCTATTATGCTAAAGAAATGCTAACAAAACAGAATTCTCAAGTGCGTTTGAAAATTAATTATGCAGTTTTCTTATGCTTTCTGCTGACAGCACCAAGCACAATGTGCACTAATAGTGAGGAAGTCAAGATCAAGCATTCGTTAGATCAGGTATTAAATCTAATTAGTGATCGCTTGAAGACGCCAAGTTTTCTCGCAGGTGGAACAAACGATCCGTAAGTTGAATATCAACATTCTTCTTGACCACTCTCATACTTGTTGTTTGATGCACTTCTTAATTTTATTTGCAAGAGGGATGTGATCACTGACGCATCATTTGACCACTCAACTTTCACACACTCACAAGGGTGAGTACATGTGCCCACTCTTACTTATGGTCAGGCAGTTTAATCTCTCACTGTGCCCTGGAGCTAGGTACGCCCTGAGAGGTGTGCATTGTGTGTGACAGTGAAAAGATATTGGATGGTATTTAGAATACCCACATTTATCTTCTTTCTGCACCTCTCACAAGATTCGACCAATTACCATACAATGGAGAACACGGGCAAAATTTTTCACTCTTTTCGATGAAATTACTCCCAGAATCATAAAATATCGGCATCTACGAGATATTCAATGGTTCTTGTCGGGGTGTTCATCGGGGTAACCATGTCGGCTATTGTTATTGTTACTATTTTTGACAATACTGTATTGTAGCCGTCGCGCGTCGGGCGTCGGACTCACGACTTGAAGGTCGGGGGTTCGATTCCCGACTCCACTAGAACAATTTGTCCTTTAGCAAGACACTTAACTCTGCATTACTTCAGTTCACCCAGCTGTTAAATGGGTACCAGCATTAGCTGGGATAATTGAAGGTTGGTGTGGCGTCCCTCCAGTCCATGGACTGAACAGCTGTACGCAGCCTTCAGATGCGCCGAGCACATCTGTCGGCAGCACATCTGACCCAATTGGGGACAGGTGTAATCAATTTATTATTCATATTATTATTGTGTTGATTATAATGCTACTTTTATTACCAATATGGACACTCGATAAAGGTTTTTACAAATAAATGTTAGCTGTCATCGTCGCCAGGGTCTTGGACAAGAATCACTGCATTTTTCGACGATGTTGAGCCGTTGAGCCGACATTGTAATTGGCGGAAAATTTTGATCCATGTGATGGATGTTCATAAAAATCGGTTGTTTCGTTTTGGACCTATCGTGAAGTGAGTAGTGGGTTTTTGAAATACCCTATTGTATTTCTACTGTATGTCCACGGCTGCGCCCAAAATGAATATGGCCTCGCAGTGGCTTCGAGCTCGGAGATTTGAAGCTCAGATACACTTTAACCACTCTGTCACTCACCCCCAAGGTCGCAGTAAACATTTTATGAGGTAAAGAAAATGTTAACATCAATCAAGTTTGTCCATTTCAGCATCGACCTCTGTAGCATTCCTGAGAACGGCAGCTACATCAGCTTGTTGATCAGAAGTCCTCTCGATCCGGTCAACAAAAGTACATACCCGCCGAACAAGCGCTGCCAGAAAACGATAAAAGCAGCCACACCTGGCTCAAAACTAGTACTCTCGTTCGAAGCAGACAGATTTCACTTAGAGGACTCGGAAGGATGCGTACGGGACTACCTGCTGATTGAAGACGCGATGGATGCATCTCACGTTGTGCGCTGCTGCGGATTTCGATGCGGAAATTCACCCGTGAACTCCGACTATGTGTTTATCAGTGAGTCTGGCAGTCTCAACCTGACGTTTGTATCCGATCATGTGATCCAGAAGACGGGTTTCAGAGCTCAACTGGCTGAAATAATCAAACCGGAGTGCATTGGCGAGCCAAACCTGCTTGCAACGGTACTGGAAGTGACCGCTTTGCAGACTAACTCGTCTAGCGACTGTCGGGTCACAATCAAGGGAGCTAGTCACGACGATGTACTGCGCGTCAAGTTCCAGAGATTCCGTCTGCCATACTCGGGACCGAACTGCGTTTATGACCGGCTGGAGTTTCAGTTCAACTATGCGCCTGAGAATGGCACCAGCACGAAGACTATGTGTGGCATTCAGAGTATGCCTGAATTCATCATCAACGCCAACAAGGTGCAAGTTCGCTTTGTGAACGACCTGAGTCGCTTGCCCGGTATCTTTAGTTTCCGGTACTTCAGTATAAACGAGCGTTTCTGGGTAACACTCCGACAGCCGTACTACTACCATCACGAGCAGCAACACCCTTTGGCCATTTCGGTGCACGAGCTGGAGCCCAATCAGCGTTGCCGATACTTCGTGGATTACATAGATGATATTGTTGTCACTTTCTACGAGTTTAAGTTTAGCACCGTCGTTGGTCGCAGATTTAGTGCGCAAGTAATATTGTCGCCGCCGGACAACGCAACGACAGTACAGTCCCTGCCTAAGGCCATGGTCTACTTCTCTGACCGATTTATCTGCACAACGCCTTCAAAACTGCTGAACATTCAGGATCGATATGTGTATCGAGTTCCGATTGATCCGATTACTTCGAAAGGCACCATTAGCACCCAATCATTCGAAATGATGATCTACGTGGCAACTTTTGGCGACAAGCTCCAGAACTCAGTGTACTTAGAAGTTGACACTGACGATTTGGAAATTTACGCCGGACATTTGGATTTTCCAATCAGTAAAGGCGCCACATTCTCTCTGACTTATGCCACATTAATTGATTATATGCGTCAGAAGTCTATGCAGCTGCATACGTCACAAATGTTAATTGGTGCTCCTCGAACAAACGGTTTAAATCACGTCTACTGGAACATTACCTCCTTTGACCTGGACAGTCAGTACAGCGACGAGAGCTGCAACAAGACTGGCCTGTTTGTTATCAAGCGAGATACGATGACTATAGGAGAGAAGCTTTATGGACCATTCTGCTCGTCCAGCTCGTTGCCAGTGTCCATTCTTAGCCACGAAAGTGAAGTCTACTTTCTGCTTTATTACTTTCACGACTTAGACATTCAGGAGAGTGATCCGCCTAGTAGCTCGGTGTTCACTTACAGCCTCGGTGCTTATCCGTGTGAGATGTTCGACCTGAGTGAAGTGGTGACTCGCTTGGAGCTTTACCACAAGGAGTGCCTGACAATACTGTCCGAGGTTCAAGTGACGGGCCGCAGAAACAAAACAGTGGAAATAATCGGTTCCGAGCCCCTGCTTGTGTTCTCAAAGTTCACCAGTTCAAATCTAATGGCTTTAACTGAAAATCAAAACCAAAACGTTGTAACGTTGACGTTGATGAAAAAATTCAACTGCGAGTCGATTGTGTCAATCAAGCGTCGCTACGTAAACGATCGATACTACGCCGTGGTGACGCTCCAGTCTGACTGCGACTTCTGCGCAACCTTCTGGACTCTGCACTTGGAGACTAAGTGCCGAGCGCGCATTCCTCACAATGACATCAGCACAATTGGGGGACCCGGTCAGAGGACGGTTGAGCAGGAATGTGGCATCATGGAGAGTCCTGGATTCCCGTTTCCGTATGAGAAGTACGAAAAACCGATTGTCTGGTTCTTCAACTATACAGGCCCGAGAAACGTATCAAGCTACTATGCATTCCACTTTAGTGTGTTCGATCTAGATAGCTGCTTTAATAGCTTTCTGACAATCATGGAACGAGTATCAGCTCGGTATCATGCCCTTTACCAGTGCAACAAACACAGCGGCTCATATTTTTACACTCTCTCGTCAAAGCAGATCTACATTATGTTCCAGGCTAACAAGATTTCCTACGGACCAATGAAATCGTCTCTGCAGTCTAGGTACCAAGGGTTTTCAATACGGTTTCGTCTGGTTCAGGAGGCTGCCAAGCCAGCGCCAGAAGCTTGCCCATTGCCCGGCTCCGAGGACTGGATTCTCATATCCGACTCCTGCTACAGACTGGTCAAACCAGCTGAACCTGTTTCTTGGGACCATGCAGATGTTGACTGCAAACAGTCTGGGGGCCATCTTGTCAGTATTAACTCGCGTGATGAAATTCGGGACCTAATGGAGCTTATTTTGTACAAGAAGGAATGGCAAGATGAGTTGTACTCATCTGATGATGTATTTGTCTTCATTGGCCTGCTGGCGACCAGTCACGCATTTGTAGATCAGGAGTGTGCCAGGAGTCGGCCAAGCTCTCGCTGCTGGCTGTGGGGTAGCAACAGGAATGTTTCAAGAAATGTAAGTTAGTTTGATGTTCTGTTTGAAATTTCCTTTTTATCTTATTATCACCTATTGATGCTTATTCAAGGACTTCATATGGAGCAGCGGAGAGCCTCTAACCTACCAAGAATGGTATCCATCACACAACGACAGTCTATTCGAGAAAGTACCAAAAAATCTACCAACAGTGGTTCAAGAAAAATTCCCTCAGCCCAACTACTACAATGCGTTCCTATGTGTCGGCATGATGCTGCAGAATCCGCGGCATCACACTAACTGGGTGCAGGTGCCCTGCAACATGGAAATTCATGGCCAGTCACACATCTGCGAGAAGACGGCTAACCCGACGGCGCTAGAGGATAAGAAGCGCCAGCACTTCAAGCAGCAGGTGAGCAGTATGCAGAGCCGCGCGAGAGAGTGCAGTGACGGCTGGTATGAGCTAGACGGTAGCTGCTACATGATCGTCAGTGCAGCTCCCAACGTTTCGAAGCTGAATAAGAGCGAAGCCATTCAACTATGCAGCGCTCTCAACGCAAGCATCGCACACGAATCGAACAACACAGCCCGCCTCACCGCCATGATACGGTCATGGAAGTATCCAATCAATCGTGGACGCATTTACATATTCAGCAGTCCAACGAAACACGCACCTGTTGGACGCGGCTCTGGGAGTCCTCAATCGTCACGCAGCGAGAGTGACAAAATTTTTATTGACCCTGCTGATGATCTTCTGGAGAAAGAGGAGAGCTTTCGAAATTCTGATGATCAACTCAATGTCGACTGGGCCTATATCATACCACCGCGAGCTGTGCTTTGCTGGCGTTCCACCGAACCTATGCCTGACAAATGCGATGGTCACGAATTCCAGTGCCAGGACAGTAGCTGCATCAGTAGCGATTACACCTGCAATGGTGTTATAAACTGTCCAGGTGAGTTACTAAAAGTCGTTAAAATATGAGTGAAGCTTTACGAGCGTATTTTCAATTTTATTCATCTGAATTATTTTTAACCACCAATAGGCGGGGAAGATGAAGCCAACTGTACCGAGGTGCTGCAGAGCCGCTACTTTAAATGCGATAATGAGCAGCTGGTAACCTGGAGCAGGTATTGCAACCATCGACGAGACTGCGCTGACGGGAGTGACGAGCGGAACTGCCAGTTCGCAGCGTGCGACCCGGAGAATGAGTTCACCTGCGAAAGTAGTCGGCGATGTATTCCAATAACAAAAAGGTGTGCTAAAAGGTTTATATGATTTACAATTCGGTTGATAAAGAATTTGTGCTACGCGTTAATATTTTTCTAAAGAACTAAGGAATTAAAAGAGTAGTTTTTTCCCCTTACTTTTATCAGATGCGACGGCGTGCCCATGGACTGCGAGTTCAACCAGGATGAGGAGGGCTGTCGTGGCGAGTGTCGCGGTTTCCAGTGCCGCAGTGAGACTTCTCGCTGCCTGCCGCGTTATTTCGTCAACGACACTCAAGTTGACTGTCCGGGTACCCTGATGGAGGACGAAGATGGCAGTTGTCTACGCGACGGCGACTGCCTTCAGAGTCGGCGCTTCTGGGAGTTTCCGGACTGCGACAGTCCACTTGAAGAGAGGTGCATGATTAATCACGTCAAGTGTTTCTCCAGACGCGATGCCTGTATGTTCAACACAAAGGTGTTGGGCAAGCAGGCCTGCCCTAATTTAGAGCACTTGACGGCGTGCGACGAGTTCCAGTGTCCCGGACAGTTTCAGTGCCAAAGCGGCAGCGGCTATTGCATCCCGACGTTTCGCGTCTGTGACGGCATCGCCGATTGTCCGAGCGCCACTGATGAAGCCTCCTGCAATGCAAGCTTTTCTCTTCACTATCACTTCCGATGCAGAGGTCCGGGTCCATTCGACATTTTCGTTCCCCGCACTCGAGTCTGCAATGGTGCCGCGGACTGTCCAGGTGGTGAGGACGAGCTCTACTGTGACCAGCTCTGTCCCCATGGCTGCTACTGCATCGGCTACTCAGTCAGCTGCAAAGGTAATGAGACCGCTCACGAGTTTCATCCTGAACAGGTGTCACCACAGACTCGAGCTCTCATTCTTGATGGCAACAACAAGGTTAAGCTTCATTCGAAATTTCTAGCTAATTTTACCTACCTTGGCCTACTTTCTATTAAATATGCGCTGATTAATAGTCTCCCAGGAAATCTGTTTGCCAGCAGTGCCAATCTTGTAGTCCTTGACTTAAGAGACAATCAGATAGCAGCGCTGAATTCCAACACACTGTTTGGTCTGACTAACTTGCTTGATCTCCGTCTGTCAGGCAATCCTCTGGCGACCATAGAACCATTTGCATTCAGAAGTCTAAGATCAATTGTGAATTTGCAGCTGCAAGAATTGCGAATCGCCGAGCTGCCAGAGTATGCACTAGCAGGTATGGAGAATCTGCGTACACTCAACCTCAGCAATAATCCTCTATGGAAGCTACACGAGCTTTCCTTCAGCAACGGTTCGAACTGGTACTCGACCATCGATCTTCGCGTCTGTGAAAACGTCCTCGTTCACCAGCACACATTCGCTAGCCTTGATCGGGTTGACACTTTTCTGTCAAACAGCTTCAAGTTTTGCTGCCTGCTGGAGCATACCAGGGCGAACTGTACACCGCAGGACAATGACTTCAATTCGTGCAAGGATCTTCTTGGCCGTGTCGGTCAGCGAATCGCTGTTTGGATCTACGGAGCTGTAGCACTGGTAGGCAATGTACTAGTCATTGGTGTGCGTCTTTATCGGCGTAAGGTGAAGACATCGTCCGACTTTATCATATTCAATGTGAGTCTCGCCGACCTGCTGATGGCCGTATACCTTTTGAGCGTTGCCACAGTCGATGCACATTTCCACGACCGTTATATCCTGTTCGACGATCTTTGGCGTCAGCATCCGGCCTGCAGCTTAATTGGAATGGTCTTCCTGATTAGTACTGAGACTTCAATAACTTTCCTAGCCTTTCTTTCACTTGAACGCTATCTATCGATAGTTGACAGTGTTGGTCGCAGCCATCGAGGACTCACAATGCGCAAGACAGTGTCTGTTGTAGTTGCTACTTGGTTTGCATCATTGGCACTTGCCTGTGCTATGCTCATTCGTGAAAACAAAATGGGAAACGCCTACAGTAGAACCTCTGCCTGCGTTCCGCTGGTCACTAATTCTGATCATCTGTGGTCCATCACCCTTCTGCAGTATCTATTTGTAGTCTACAATGCTGCAGCATTTCTGTTAGCAGCAATTTGCTATGGTCGCATATTCATGCACATTCGGGCCACAAGGAAGAGCGCCAAGAGAAGATCCATGGAACAGGATCATCTCCTAGCCAGGCGGCTGTTTGTGCTCGTGGCAACCAACCTTGTCACCTGGATACCAACCATCATAATGTACCTGTGTCTGGCAATTGGTGTCCACATGCCGATTTCAATGATCACTGGTTTCATCCTATTCGTCTTGCCTGTAAATCCCAGCCTGAATCCCTACCTGTACACACTGTCCACCATGCGAATGTTCTGCCGAGAGACGCGCCGGAAAATCGACCAAGCCAAAGTGCTGCAGGCTATTAGCACGCGAGTGGAGCCGAGGCGCGGGGTGGTCTCGTCGGTTGGCAGCTACCGGCGCCGTTGCTTGGCTGCTCCGCGTGGTTCAACCTCGATAGAGACGCAGACAGTTGTGTCTGATGAATGAGCTTAGATACGGATATCGTCAATCCCTTTCTAAGCTCATTCATTTGATTAAACTAAAAGAATGAAAGCTCGTTATAACCGTGAAATGGTCACTATTTTATGTAATATTTTTTGTTGTTTTTTAATTAAGGTTAGCGCCACTAAACGCTAGATATTTTAGTAGCGATTGTTTTTTGCACCAATTTCTTGGAAAATGCACTCTTCCTACTTACTCGAAAGATATGTTAGCAAAAGTAGTAAAGATGGCAAATTTATTTCACTGTTTGGGCTAAATAAAGTCATTGATATTGATACTCGTAAAATATGTCCAATTCTAACGTTAAGTCACTTAAGGTTGCAGTTACGAAGACGAAACATTTTTTTACTGTTTAAAAGTTTAAAAGCTATAATATTTGTAAAAATTTTCTGTGTTGAAAAAAACTGTTTGATTCAAGGTAGCGAAAAACTAATGTTTGTCTCAGGCTTCTAACTTTATAACATACGAGCGTACTAGAGCATCAATTAATACGCAGCAAGAATCAACCAAAGTCGCGAAAAAAATCAGATGTTTTAACAGTAATAAATTCAGAAAAAAAACATTCATCAAGCTTAATAGTTTGAAGTCGCATTTATACATTTCAATCTACGAGTATCTCATAGCAATCTCATAGTATAGTAATCTCGTAGTAGTATGATCGGCAGTATGATCGCCGTAACTGCGATCGCTACGTTATCCGCTTCAGTAAAGTGCTGCAGAACTGCGTCGGCATAGCACCATAGCAACCATCAGGAGCACAGATTACTGATCAGAGCTAGTTCAAACAGAACTATACCCGGTGGGACATTTACTATACGCCCCTCTGTACGCCCCACCGGCGCCCTCCCACCAGTCACCGGTGGGTGGGCGTACGGTTTGGCCAAGCGCCCCGCTGGTGGCCCGCCGGCGCGGGTCGCTGGTAGGGGCGGGGGGTGGGGGCGCAGGGTAAATAACATTCGGCGCATATCCTCAAAGTCTACTGTTAGTAGGCTGTGCTGTATTTTTTGAGCGCCGTAAAAAGCCTAGCAGCAGGTCCGCTCCTGCCCAGCAGCTCCGCTCGCCACGCTGCCCCCTCCCTCCTGACCATGTACTTTTCATACGTATGTTTCATTTTGTTGTATGCATGCCATATATATAAAGCGACAGTCACTTTAAATAAATAGTATTGTATAATATATTATATATAATATAATTATATATAATAAATATTTATTAAATAATATTTAATAAATAAATAAATAATAATAGTACTCGTAACAGCATACTTTTGTCTGCTTGTTTTGTGGATTAAAATGACCGAACCAAGTTTAGGAAAATACCAAGAGTTTATCTCGTATTCCTTGTATTATCCCATTCATCTATGGCCGAACGAATGCGAACTTTTTTGTACTGTTTCTCTTCGAAACAATTTCTCAGTCCTTCTGACGACCATTGATAATTAATGAACTGGATTCTTTAACCTGCTCTAGATGAAATTCGTATAAATATATTGTTGCATTCATCATCTGTGAAAAAATATTCGATCATGCTAATTCTTTAAAAAAGCATGATCACATGATCATGGCTACTAATAGTAAAGCATTTTGAAATGCATGAGGAAGAGGCTTAAATTCTCGCTGTTAAGAACATTTCAATTCGAACTTTCAAGGTGAACCATCAAGTCAGTACATAAAAAATTACTGCTTATATCCACTCGATTCTTTTTCTTAAGAAAGCGGGTGATTTTGACAATTATATATATATTAATAAATTGGCCCCTCTAACCCCAAAATACACAACCTATTTTCACAAATTAAAATAAAGTTAATTCGCTTCAATTAACGTCGTCCAGGTCCTAAAGTCTTGCAAGCCATTTCTTTATTTTCTTTTTCAGACCAAGTACCCGTCAGAATGGTGAGGCGTCGGGCGACCTAGGCGCATATTCTGCTAGGACGTGAGGGCGCACTTATCCCATAGCACAGGAGCCAGAGGTACCTGAAGGCTGAGGTCGGTGACTGTGGATGTATCGTACATTAAGCTCAACTATGGTGCGGCCGCCATAGGATCGGTTTGAGTACCCGTGGGTCGGCTCGGTGGGGAGAAATATTGCAAAAATCTGCGTAAAAATAAACCGACAGATAATGAAAATATCGAAAAAAACCGGAATGGAAAACCCCCTGCCATGGCCTGCTCAAACAAGAGAGCAGGTGTGTAGCATCGGGAAACTTCGCCTCAGAGCCTAGTCTGAATCACACTGCAGAGGTGTCGGCAGTCGCCATTTGTGAGTTGCGCCTGTTATCTTTGTTTTAAATAGGTAAAATCATGACTCCAAACGAATGTACGTATTTTGCCTTACACTAATTGGCGAGGGTAAGGGCGCATTCTACCTAGGCCCTGAGAAACGCCGTTCGGCACAACACAACTTAGGACATGCACAGCATTTAATAGCTAAATTTCACCATTAGATTTGGGCAAGCGGTCATCTACCATCCTTCAATGTATGCAAAGTGCTGGAAGTATTCAATTTAATCATACTCGTACGTCTTTTAATTTCTAATTATTTTATTTCCTAGAGTCACAGTAGCCGGACAGTGTTGATTTCTCGGCGGATTCTGATTATTAAGAAGGATTTCATGGTGGAAAAAGATAAGCATTTGTTGCACCCGACTCACATAATTGCTGCATTCATTTATTTCTATCAAGATATCCCAGGGGGCCGTGGAAAGAGAGGCTGGGAGGAAGTCTTATCAGAGGAAAGACTGAGTTTAAGACTCCCTGACTCTTAAATCGGGTCAGTTTCAAGCTAGGATTCGTTAGAGAGATTTTAAGAAAAGGGCGTAGAAAGCTTTAAAAATGTTTTTGAAAGTGTCAAGTGCAAAATATGGCTACTTTTTAAAGGCTTCCAACACAGGCTTGACCTCAGACCCTTACGTTGTAAGGCTGGTTGTTCCAAATTGCAATGCTGCACTCTGCCAAAAAAGGCACGCAGCGAATGCCATTGGCTGTCACTTCGGGAGCATATAGAAAAAACGGGTCCCAATGCAGAGCTCGATCGGGGAAAATGGAAGGAAAATTGGAGGACCAATAATTAACTATTTATGCCCTGTCGTCAGTCGTTATCAATTCCAATACGGAACGAATCGCGGTGTCAAGCAGGCATCAAAAGGCTCGGAAATCTCTAGAGAAATCCGCTTGAAGTTGAATTCGAATCCATCTAAAAGAGCACATTCACTGTCTAGATAAAGAAAAGGTAATTATTTATACAATAGACCCAGGCCAACTAGCTTGCGATAAGTCTTCTGGTAAGTTAACTGCGAGTTAATTTACCGTTTTAATCTGATTATAGCTAAGAAAACAAATAGTAGCACAATGACGTGCCTGCATAAGAACTCCTATCGGGAGCTAAATGCGAGTATAGCTGCCATCATTATAAGTTGGCCAGCAACTCCGGAAACTTGCTGGTCCTCCACCCACGAATACGAAATGGCGAGGAAGAGAGACGATGCAGCGGGGAGGATTTACATTGATGAAACGCATTCTTGTCACAGCATGACCGATGTACCAGCACCAAGGGACTCTGACTCAGGGGGATTGCGTGGGGTCTAGAGCCGACAATGCCAAGCAAATTATACGTTTCACTATCGCAGCAGTAAATGCCCTTGCCAGCAACTAGCGCCCAAAGCGAAGGCGGGGAGTTAAAAAATAAGGACATCAGCCTGGATAGAGGAATGGCGATTGAGGATACAGAGGATCAACAGTACTAGATCATCCCTAGCTCTCGTTGCAGCTCTGCACTGCTCTCCCTCTCTCTTCCTTGGCCCCTCCTTTGGGAAAACTTCTCTCTCCCATGGTTGGCAGCAATTGCTCCAGGCTTAACAGCCTGGCTTACAAGCGCGTCTGACTGAGCGAGTGGTTGAAGGAGGGACATAAAGAATCGACTATTAGCAGAGATTTATGGATAGATTTATCGACAGTATCAGCATTTCGAAAATTCCGTCAGCCCTGAGCTACGAGCGTAGACAGCCTTAATGGCTAGTGATTCTAGTTGCATCGTGTTAGTTTATTAATGTAGCAAGGTGATCGCTTTTTTAGCAACCAAAGTGGCAACTGAAGTAGTTGTAGGGGGTAGTAACTAAAGTATCTGGCTTAAAGATTTTTCATTTAAATAAATTTCTGCCTGCTATTTATACAGGTGCAACATCTTGGTCGTCAAGATACCAAAAGATGTTATAATAATCTTATTTCGCAATCACCTAAAAACCATGTAAAATTTATACCAAGGATAAGGAATTGTGCTTAACGTAATATTAGCGAATCGTTCTCAAATATTTAAATGGTTTCTATATTTAACCGCTAAGTTTTACGCTTGGTTCTTGTAACGCTGTTCATGAGCTTTTATTTAATTTTTCCCGCACGCACTGGGATTAACGAAATATTTTGTGTCGTAAAAATGTAAAACGACTCGTGTGTTCTCCGCTCTTATTGTAACATAAAAGTCTGCTTACATTAAAATCAGCTGTCAAGATACATGGCTGCTTTCTAGTTCAGGATTAGATACGAGCTACGCTTCACAGCTTTTTAACAAGAATATAATATAACCTAGTATATAAGGACTAGCTAGAACGTGCCCCCTAACAGAAAAAAAATCAGGAACTAACCCTTATTTGTATTGTGTGCATTTTACACTGTGATAAAAAACTATTAAAATTTCAATAGCTCACTAAACTGAGTGATAGGTTTCGGTGGCAGAGCCGTTAACATGTTTGCCTCTCGCACCAATGTCTCCGAGCTCGATTCCGCGGCGAGGCCACATTAATTTGTACATTCATTCAATATAACAATGATAATTGTAGGAGGGCTGCGGGCAATGGCACATCATTTGGTGACACTAAACCCGCAGTCAGTGAGGAGGCAATTCTGTCCATTTCGCTGACTCCCGGGCACACACGCACACGCACACGCACACACGCAGGCATACGCTCACACAGGTGTGTACATTTGCCCTGACTTTCTCATCATCAGGTAGTGCACATTTCACTCTGCCTTGAAGGTTGGCCCTTACGAGAGTAAATTGCTCAACAAGCCCCCAAGCTTTCTCTCCGCGGCTGCACCCCAAATAAATGTGGCCTCGCCGTGGAATCGAACTTAGTGGCCTTGGTGCGAGAGGCAAACGCGATAACCGCTCTGCCATCGACCCCCCTCCGCAGCCCTCCTGCAATTAACTATTATTATTAAACTGACTGATGCTTTTCTCGGCAATTATCTACTCATACTTGTTATCTATTAAAACAAATAACGATCAAATTAAGAGCACGTCAGCTTCACACTTCTCGGAACTGAAGATCGGTCTAGAATGTGAATAGTTAAACTAGCTCGTATTTACATGTTGTTCATATCAGTTCGCTTAGTTAGCAGAAAAGCGAGATAAAACAGAGTTAGTTCGGATTTCACCCAGCAAGTTCACTTGAGCATTTACTAGCTATCATTTTTCTGGCTTAATTAACAATCCCTCCATTAAATTTTAACACTTGGCATCCGTTGAGGATTCGAAACTTGATATAGGAAATTAAGAATGCCATGATATAGGGAGACATTAACTTACCTGAATATTTTATCAATATAATGGAAAATGAAACTGGACCACATGCTCTGTGGGTTGATTAGCAATGTTCAAAATGGGCAGATACGTTTCTCAATTCTCAAGAGATTCTGCAGTCTCCTCCAGGGTTGATCAAGTGTGATCCTTTTCAGCAGGGTTGGCCAAACTAACTGTGCGAGAAATCTAGACAAATGGAGAGACATCAGAAGGAAAAGCGCATTGTCTATTGTTGAGCTTTTTTACGTTTTCTGCTTCTCTAAGAGCCATTTTTTCAGGCTTATTGTGCCTCTGAGCAGGGATTGCAAAACAAGAGATTTAGTCAATTGTGCTGTTGTCATAGTATGATGGAAAATTTCAAATAGAATTGCATGAGCTAACCTCATTACGTTTAAAATGTTTTTTACTATTCTATCAAAGCCCAGCCCAGGTTAGGCTAGGTTGACTCAGTCAAGTGTGATTAGCCTTGAGTAACGCCCATTGTATGCTGCAAGATTCTAAGGAACTGCAAATTGACTCCGCGTCTATCGAGGTAGCTGAAGGCTTATTAAAGGGTCCAGTGCGTTTGCTGGCGAAATCCATTTTACGCTCGTACTCTTACTTACTGCACCACTACTTGCATAGAATTTATTGTGTAGCTTTTTTCCACTGCCCAATGACGTGAACAACACTGGATCACACGAAGTGAAGCGTATAGATTCAAAAATTTCACCAGTCGGACACAAAACATGCGTGTTAAATGCTGCATTCACATTTTAGACAAATAACTCTTTTTGTAGACACTACATTCATCAGTTAGACACTACATTCATCTGTTAGACACTACATTCATCTGTTAGACACTACATTCATCTGTTAGACGCTACATTCATCAGTTAGACACTGCATTCATCTGTTAGACGCTACATTCATCTGTTAGACGCTACATTCATCAGTTAGACACTGCATTCATCTGTTAGACGCTACATTCATCTGTTAGACACTACATTCATCTGTTAGACACTGCATTCATCTGTTAGACGCTACATTCATCTGTTAGACGCTACATTCATCAGTTAGACACTGCATTCATCTGTTAGACGCTACATTCATCTGTTAGACACTACATTCATCTGTTAGACACTACATTCATCTGTTAGACACTACATTCATCAGTTAGACGCTACATTCATCTGTTAGACACTGCATTCATCTGTTAGACACTATATTCATCAGTTAGACACTGCATTCATCTGTTAGACACCATATTCATCTGTTAGACACTATATTTATCTGTTAGACACTATATTCATCTGTTAGACACTACATTCATCTGTTAGACACTGCATTCATCTGTTAGACGCTACATTCATCTGTTAGACGCTACATTCATCAGTTAGACACTGCATTCATCTGTTAGACGCTACATTCATCTGTTAGACACTACATTCATCTGTTAGACACTACATTCATCTGTTAGACACTACATTCATCAGTTAGACGCTACATTCATCTGTTAGACACTGCATTCATCTGTTAGACACTATATTCATCAGTTAGACACTGCATTCATCTGTTAGACACCATATTCATCTGTTAGACACTATATTTATCTGTTAGACACTATATTCATCTGTTAGACACGATATTTATCTGTTAGACACTGGATTCATCTGTGAGACACTAATCTGTTAGATACTACACTCACCTATTAGATGAGTCATACATCTGTTAGATACTACACTCACCTGTTAGATGAGTCATACATCTGTTAGATACTACACTCACCTGTTAGATGGTGCATACATCTGTTAGATACTACACCCACCTGTTAGATGGCGCATATATCTGTTAGATACTACACTCACCTGTTAGATGGTGCATACATCTGTTAGATACTACACTCACCTGTTAGATGATGCATATATCTGTTAGATACTACACCCACCTGTTAGATGGTGCATACATCTGTTAAATACTACACTCACCTGTTAGATGGTGCATATATCTGTTAGATACTACACTCACCTGTTAGATGGTGCATATATCTGTTAGATACTACACTCACCTGTTAGATGGTGCATACATCTGTTAGATACTACACTCACCTGTTAGATGGTGCATACATCTGTTAGATACTACACTCACCTGTTAGATGGTGCATACATCTGTTAGATACTACACTCACCTGTTAGATGGTGTATATATCTGTTAGATACTACACTCACCTGTTAGATGATGCATACATCTGTTAGATACTACACTCACCTGTTAGATGATGCATATATCTGTTAGATACTACACTCACCTGTTAGATGGTGCATACATCTGTTAGATACTACACTCACCTGTTAGATGGTGCATACATCTGTTAGATACTACACTCACCTGTTAGATGGTGCATACATCTGTTAGATACTACACTCACCTGTTAGATGATGCATATATCTGTTAGATACTACACTCACCTGTTAGATGGTGCATACATCTGTTAGATACTACACTCACCTGTTAGATGGTGCATATATCTGTTAGATACTACACTCACCTGTTAGATGGTGCATACATCTGTTAGATACTACACTCACCTGTTAGATGGTGCATACATCTGTTAGATACTACACTCACCTGTTAGATGGTGCATACATCTGTTAGATACTACACTCACCTGTTAGATGATGCATATATCTGTTAGATACTACACTCACCTGTTAGATGGTGCATACATCTGTTAGATACTACACTCACCTGTTAGATGGTGCATACATCTGTTAGATACTACACTCACCTGTTAGATGATGCATACATCTGTTAGATACTACACTCACCTGTTAGATGGTGCATACATCTGTTAGATACTACACTCACCTGTTAGATGGTGCATACATCTGTTAGATACTACACTCACCTGTTAGATGGTGCATATATCTGTTAGATACTACACTCACCTGTTAGATGATGCATACATCTGTTAGATACTACACTCACCTGTTAAATGATGCATACATCTGTTAGATACTACACTCACCTGTTAGATGATGCATACATCTGTTAGATACTACACCCACCTATTAGATGGTGCATACATCTGTTAGATACTACACTCACCTGTTAGATGGTGCATACATCTGTTAGATACTACACTCACCTGTTAGATGATGCATACATCTGTTAGATACTACACTCACCTGTTAGATGGTGCATACATCTGTTAGATACTACACTCACCTGTTAGATGTTGCATACATCTGTTAGATACTACACTCACCTGTTAGATGGTGCATACATCTGTTAGATACTACACTCACCTGTTAGATGATGCATACTTCTGTTAGATACTACACTCACCTGTTAGATGATGCATATATCTGTTAGATACTACACTCACCTGTTAAATGATGCATACATCTGTTAGATACTACACTCACCTGTTAGATGGTGCATACATCTGTTAGATACTACACTCACCTGTTAGATGGTGCATACATCTGTTAGATACTACACTCACCTGTTAGATGGTGCATACATCTGTTAGATACTACACTCACCTGTTAGATGATGCATATATCTGTTAGAAACTACACTCACCTGTTAAATGATGCATACATCTGTTAGATACTACACTCACCTGTTAGATGATGCATACATCTGTTAGATACTACACCCACCTATTAGATGGTGCATACATCTGTTAGATACTACACTCACCTGTTAGATGATGCATACATCTGTTAGATACTATACACCCACCTATTAGATGGTGCATAAATTCTTTAGTTGTGTTTTACATCTTTTAAAAGTCACGACCATTGGCTGTTAGAAAATTTACAAAGCTTCTATGCTGAGGCAGGTAAATTTAAAGTGTACAAAAGTAATTTATTTTACAGCCACCACCAATTATAAAAATTCTTTAGCTAAAATGGAGCCCGCATTTCGTCCGAATGACAACAAAAAAGATTTGTTAAATCGTAAATTAAAATGGGACACCAGAATAGCCGAAGCCATTGCGGTTGCACGCATCTGCTAAGAATTTTCCATTCCAATCCATCCACCGTCATGCTACTATTCAACTAAAATCTCCGAGACATAAGGGCAGAGTGGCGCATTCGATTCGCAACTTAAACAAAGTGAATTTGAATCGAATCGAATAGAAAATATCCCGGTCAAATCGAATCGACTTGAGTGCCCGAGCGAAAATAAAATCAGGGCTCACTATAGCTCCATCTTTGCCGCCGCCGCCGTCGCCGCAGTCCTTTTCTGGGGCCATTAGTAAAATTGAAGCGGCCCTGTCATGTCCCCCTCCCTATTCACTTCGAGTTAGGCCTGGAGTTCCGGCCTTCAGCTTTTATGCATCGATGCTGTGATCACTGCACGACCTCTGTGTGCAGCCATGCTCCTATGGGTCTCAATAGTGTGCTGCCTCTTTTCTTCGTCAACTGATATTCCTCAACTCTGTAGATATTTCTTCTCTCGTTCTCTCTGGAGGTGTTTTTCTTCCCCGTAAGTCTCTCCCTTCAGTAGATCTTTCTCCCATTCATAGATCTTTCTCCCCTCGGTAGATCATTTCCCCTTTCCGAAGATCTTTTTCCCCTCCGCAGATCTTTCTCCCTCCGTAGATATTTCTGATCCCTTCCGTAGATATTTTCCCTCCCAAAAATCTTTCTCCCCTCTGTGTATCTATCTCCTCTGCGTACAGTTTATTTCTGTCAGTCAAGTCACAGCTCTGAATACTGAATATCAACTAACCAACCAATAGCATCATCTAAAGGCCGTAAATCCAGTGCCTTACAGCTTCTTAGATTTTGCTTTCAGCTACTAGTTCTCCCTATTTGAGCGGTCTCAAAGCAGTCCACTTGCATTTAAGGCGAGTCAGTTCGTATAGAGATTAGGAATCGGCAGTTAAAAAGGAAAATATAAATTGATCTACAGTTTAAAAAACGAGAGCAGAGAATCAAATATCAGCATATTACCTAATAGCCATCGTGGTAGCAGAGAGGAACAATATGAAAAGCAATTTTGCAACCAGCAATTCCAACGCCCCAGACGAATTCGAGATGAGTAAGTGTTGAGTGCTTAGTTTAATACATGTATGCATTTGCAAAACACACACTGACCAATGTCCATTAGAGTGATGTTAAAATACTGTAAAACCTCTCGCAGGGTGATAAACATGGCCCATAATGCTAGGAAACACATGCAGCTACCACTCCGGTTTGCATATAAATATTGTAAACTGCAATAGCAGCAATACTCGTCAGATCAGCTGCAAATCAGAATTGCTTGCAGTCACTGCTCTAAATTATCTTTGCTATAATGGCACTGAGTCAGTCAGCCTGCAGACTTGATGGACGCGGAGCCGTGGTCAGGTAGATTGGGAAGATGGCGGAAAGCTGCGTACCAGACTAGGTTTAGCCAGCCCGCACAGCCTATTGTCGTATTTCTTTAAGAAAAACTGGCCATTCAACTCAATGGTCTTTGTCTGCTGAATTTGAATGGCCGCTGTTTGACAATGACAGTTGTCAATCAACGAAAATCGCAACGCAATTAACTGTTATTCCTGATAGAAATTCAAATATAATTTAATAAAGAAATGCGTTCTATTAAATAGGCCATCTCGCCAGCATTCATCTCATTTCGCCATTGTTATCCACCTCAGGGGATCTGGAAGCCGAGCTGCTACAGGTGTTTATTGAGAAGCCGGCGAGCAGTGCTGAGCAGTCAGCGGCCCGTACAGTGGATCCGCGTCAGTTGACAAAGCCCCGACTGCCGCCAGCTGTGCCAGGTGAGTGATCGTGAGTTATTCTCAAACGAAATTCTTGAATTTATCACATCGACAAGAAAAGCTTTTGAGTGTGCAAATTAGGAGTGTTCGGGTGCTGTTTTTCGGGGAAAATAACAAACAACAATGAGGTAAATTCGCAATTTTTTCATGAATTTTTATCTGAGTCTCCAGTGAAGTAGACTAAATAGCGCTGTCTGTCATTTTATTTATCGTCATATGTTAAGCTACTTTGTGTTATGCTATAACAAAATATGAATATTTCGTAATTATAATCCGAATCATTCAAAATTTGCACTGGCGCTAAAGAGTAAGTGCGCTCTATTAACTAGATACGACAACAACAAAACAACAAACTACAGCAACCCTGGCTGAGGCCAAAGAGTGGGAAGCTGTCAAAAAAAGCGCGCGAGCGCAGAACTGGGCCCGGTGGTACAGCTCATCGTTGCTGATGTTGGTCGTGGAGTTCGGCGAGTAAGTGGACTCCGAAGGCAGCGCGCAGAAGTGCAGCGTGCGCGGCGTTTAGCTGCCGCTCCTGTGAGCTAGTCAGGGTCCACGTGTGGGCGTTGTACAGGAGCACAGTTTCGATGACGGCCTGGTACAGACGGCCCCTCAGCCGGTCTGGCAGCGCGGGACACTGCAGTACAGTTCGCAGGGAGCGAAACGCCCCCCAGGCGAGCGCCCTGCGCCGAGCGATGTCGTCCTGCACGCTTGGCACCAGACCGCCGAGTTAGGTGAATGTCGTGCAGCGAGGCAGCAGCGCCGCCTGCCCGTTCGCATTACGACAGCGGATC
The DNA here is from genome assembly GCA_950097015.1 of Macrostomum hystrix. Lineage (NCBI taxonomy): Eukaryota > Metazoa > Platyhelminthes > Macrostomidae > Macrostomum > Macrostomum hystrix. Next base: position 25,859,965 of record CATNEN010000038.1, read on the forward strand.
TCAGCGGGCAGGTCTGCCGGGACGGTAAGCACCATCGTCTTCTTGGCGTTCACAGACAGACCGACCACGGCTGCCGTGGCCGTCAGCTTGTCCAGCAGTCGTTGGGCTCCTTCCGCAGAGCTTGAAAGCAGCGCCAGATCGTCTGCGTACGCCAGAACGGAGAGCCGCTTCTCGGGATGTCGCCTGCTTGTTCTGCGACAGAGCAAAAAGCCATTGGAGTCATCAGGAAGGCTGACGCGCAGCACCCAGTTCAGGACCAGGACGAACAGGAAGGGCGCCAGAGTGTCCCCCTGCAGCACGCCAGAGGATGTGTCGAAAAAGTCCGACAGACCGTCTGGCGTCACAACTGCCGCCTTGGTCTCCTGGTACAGGGCCATCACAGCCATTACCAGCTGCTCAGGCACATGGTACGCACGCAGGATGCTCGCAATGACTCGCCTCGACACCGAATCGAAGGCCTTCAGAAAGTCCACGATGATGCAGACGACGATCGATTGGTGGATGCGAGCTTCTTCTAAGATACGGCGCAACGCGAGAATTTGTGACACTGTGCCCCTGCTTGGCCTGAAACCGTTCTGCTCTCGCCGGAGAAACTGGTCCAGCACTGGCTGCAGCCGCGTCAGCAGCACCCTGTTGTACAACTTCGCGGCGCAAGACATCAGTGAGATTCCGCGATGCTCGTCGATCTTGATGGTGCCGGGCTTCTTTGGAATTCCAACGATGTGCGCAGTCCGCCACTCGGGAGGGGCGACGCCCCCGCGAGTACGCGGTTCATCACTTGCGTAACTTCCCGCGCCACTCGCGGGAGGCGCAGCACCTCGATCGGCACCTCGTCAGGTCCCGTGGCCTTGCCTCCCGGCGACTTTAAATAGACTGCAACTTTAAATAGACTGCAACTTTATACGAGCTAGGTAGATACGAGCTAGGTACTAAATATAGAGAGTAGAGAGTCAGAGAGACAGAGACTATGAGCGAGTAGTTTAATCCCAGAAGCATATGATCAATGACCATAATGGCCTACAAAGATGCGCCTCGTTTATTGTACATACAGCTAGTAGCGACAGCCAGAATCCAAAGCCGTGTGTTTGTTTTCTATCTATCTGCTATTGGTTTTCAACTTCTATTTCAAACTAAGTAACTTCAATTTCGTCCGCGAGACCGACCAGCCCAAATAAGAGTAAATCAATTTCACAAAAAGTAACTACTATTTCGTCTTGCATTTTTTTCATCCGGCTTCAAACATTTTTATAGGCCATGATGGGCCTGTACTTTCAATATATAGTTTTGAGTCTCAGGCAGACACCAAAGTGGAAGACGAACAACAAAAAGAGCCCGTATTGTCGCTCCAATAAGATTGGAGCTTCAAGAGCGCCTGGATGTGAAAGTGTCGGCACTATCCAATTAGCTGAATTTTTTGTGATTCTGTGCAATAGGGCCATAAATCTCTCGACACTCGACAGAATTATTTTAATTGCATTGCGCGGCGGAGTCGGTGGTGGCGTCGACGAAGATCAAAGGCAAGGACAAAGTCCCTATTTCACAGAGCGGACGCAAACACAAATCGCTGTGCTGAAGAGACATAATTGAAGTTACATTTTGTGAAATTGATTTACTCTACCATTTTACAATAATACTCCGGTCAAAGCCTTCAATCTGAGTCAAATTTGTCTACTAGATAGACACACAAATTAAAGTTACTCACATTTCTAATCTGTTAATGATTTGGAATTGGGAAGAAATTTTACAGCTTTAATGAATCTAATTTGTCAATATTATCGAGAATAATAAATATTTGAACCACTTTTATAGAACTTATACATGGATTAAACTTTTTAAATTAAAAAATCAAAACCCCAAAAAAACCCGGTAGTGAGTTCAATGAGTTTTTTTAGTGATAGTGAGTTTACTCCCAAGGAGAGAGGGTACACTATCTGATGATCAAAAGTCAGGTGAAATGTACGATGGTTGTGTCAGAAATTCACTCCGATACTTATGATATTTTGTTGATGAAAAATCTTACTTCCAACAATCAATAAAAGCTTGGTCACTTGGAGGGACTACCCTTTTGGCCACTATGAAGAAAAGTAAGCAGCGATGCGCCGTCTTTCAATTAGACCTGAAGCTGCACAAAAAGCATGCAGAAATCTTCCATGATGTGGCATCAGGGCGAATGAATAACCCTTCGAAAACTAAAGGACCCGCTGGGGTATACAGATAAATAGCATTATCTCTGAGCACGGTACGTAAACTCCTGCCAACGGTTGTTTGGGATTAAGAGGGCAGCTTGAGGGTTGAATGGCTACCCGAGGGCAGAGTCATCGATGCCAAATATCATCTTGTGAAATCAAGGAACAAATTTCTATGACCACTTGGGGTATATTCGCATGGGCACCTAGCAAAGAACGCTAGTCAATTCTTCGCCTATGGCATTAACAAACTGCCTGCGAGATGGCGCAAGTGCATGCAGCTCAAGGGGGGAATTGCTTTGCTTGTTTATCAGTTAAACTTGTCAGCGAATTGATGACACAACCCTCGAGCACACCTGCGAGAGTGTATGTGTGCTCAAGGGTCAGTTAAATGGTCAAAGTCAACTCCTCGATGGCAACGTGTCGTCTACTGTCAGAGGACCCAGAATTGGCTGAACTGGGTGGGTTTTATTGACTGAAAATCAATCTAATATCGAGCAGGAAAACCCTATATATCAAGCAGAGATCTTCCAGACTTCTAGACATGTTTAGAAACTTTGTTAAACTCAAATAATTTCCTAAAATAAGGTCATTAAAAGAGTGTCAAACAGATTTAAATCATTTTTGGCAGATAATCTAATATAAGCTCTATATGTCTGTGAACTCCCTTTGGCTGACCCCTTCAAAGGAAACTAGTTGCTACGAGGAAAAAATCTAGTTACACAGCCGGCGGATTTCTATCCTACTTTGACCAAAAATAATGGGATAATGAACTAGCGGGCCGTATAAATAGAGTCGACTGTCCTATAGGAGACATTTTAGCTGAGCTGACAACACCAAAACTGCACCAAGAAGTCTCGACATAGTAGGCATGTTACTTGTTATCCCTTCTTGTTATTCACAATACGAGTATACGGGTAGACAAAAATTAGCAAGTCTCCAGCTTAGACTATTTCAATGAAGCAGCCAGCACAAGAGTACTGCCGAAATGCGAGACGGACCGAGTGGAGCTGCTAAGACGCATGCCGAGTTAGTGGGAACGGCGGCAGCAGAGGACACGACAACAGCAACAGCGGTAACAGTGGCTAAATAAAACAGTCTTACCTGAACACAATTTATCCATAGGATGCGCTAAGCTATTATGTAGGCAGTAGAATCAGAAAAGCTAATTCCATGATCAGGAGATTGTCCAGACGAAATAGCAAGTGTCGGGCGGTGCACACTAATGCATCTGGGGATAGGGGCCTGTGTCTAGGTCTACAGCGCCAAAAAAACTCTGGGATCGCTCTTGGGATTAATAAGACATCAATCTATGAGCATAAAATGTAAATTAACATAGAAAGTGGTAAAATGATGCGCCAAATTTGAGATCCATAGGGATTATTAAAGTACAACGTTGTCCTATATCTTAACAACGATTCTATCGTACAATACTGTTATTAGATAGATATTTAAATTTACAGTTAGTCGAATTTGGATTTAGCCTAACTTCCATTTAGTAGAAATTTCCATTTAGTTGATCAAATATTTCTTGTAATTTCGTCGTACGAGTATGTAAGTTTTGTTTAGTTTTCCGCAACTGTTTTCGTGTTTGAATCTCCTCAATTAATAGTTTGATTTTACGAATCTATTTGCTATGCATTATTGATAGCTTGAATATTATACGAGCGTAAATCATAGTAAAGTATTATCAAAGGTAAGGATAATATACATAAATATATATATATATATATATAATATATTAATATATTTATAAAATAAATAAAAATAGTTCATTATCAGTTGAAAAAATCTTGGCGGGGCGATAGTGAACACGTCTCCATACATTTCATTAGTTATCCTCCGCGTGCCTTGTATGGCTTGGCGACATAGGTTGGCGACAAGCAACGGGGTTGAAAAATTATGCCCAACAAAAGAAGCTGTATTCGACAATCGACTGATTAAGATAAACTGTGTCCAACGTTAAATAGCAAAATATTTTCAACATAACAGAAAAATTATGGCAAAATACTTTTATGAGAATGGGTCGTCTACTACAGCCAGGGTTCATGTTTCCCTCTCGTCGCTGTTGTCAAGACAGTTATTTATTCGTTCATCAAACTAGCTAACCATAATCTTGAGTTAAATGTTAGATGTGCCACATTAATGCTAGGGCAGTGTTGCCTAGTTATTATAAGAAATTTCTTACACCTGCCCCAATTGGCCCAGATGCAGCCGACAGCACAGCCGCAGCTATTGCATGCGCGGCGCATCAGAAGGCTGTGTCAGGCTGCTCAGTCCATGGACTGAACGGGCGCCACACCCGTCCTTAGCCCAGCTAATGCTAGTCCACGCTTAACATCTGGGTAAACTGAATCCATGAACAGTTAAGTGTCTTGCTAAAGGACACAAATTGTTCCACTGGAGTCAAGAATCGAATCCCCGACCTTCAAATTGTGAGTCTAGAATTCCTCTCCTCTCGCTGCAGGAAATATGGAGCGCAGGAAGAATGGCGTCATGATGTTCTGCGAATGCAGCTCGATTCGCGGCGTGCCCAAGATTGCCCGGTCATCTTCCAATTTTCTGCGCAAAATGTGGCTCGCCTTTGTCATCGGTATGAGCCTGGCATTAATTGTCTCGGTGTCATTCTCGGTCCGTCGCTACCTGAACTATGACGTCATAGTTCACACGTCAGACAAGCAGAAGTTCGACTCGATGTTCCCTGCTATAACCATCTGCCTTCACCAGCCGTTCTCCCGCGGCGCATTTCCTCTATGGGCCAACAAGTCGGCGATGTCACCACGAAGCTACAATCGGCTACTTCGTGATCTCGCCCTCAAGACCATCAACCAAACAAATGAGTTCTCCGACATCACCAGAAATGGTGCAGATCCGATAGCCTACGCATTGTACTACGATTCTCTTGAAGTTTACTATCAGAACATACCATATGAGACCATTATCAAGCTTAGCCACGAGCAGAATGTCATTCGCAAATGCATCATACGCAATCGACGCGGCGTGATCACCTTTAAGGATCCTTGCAATCTCACTGAGCACGGCTTTGACATCAAATTGTTCTCACATCCGAAGCATTTGAATTGTTACACCGTCGAACCAAATAAAGCGGATGTGTCGCTGGACACTTTATCCATTGGCCTCGCAGTCGACCTGGGACCAAAGCCGGACTACGCAAATCACCAACAGGGCTTTCTCAACGACGTCTTTGACCAGGCTGCCGGCTTGCGGGTTGTGATTCACGAGCCCAATCGATACCCAGATGTGGAGCACTTAGGAAAGAATATCGAGGCGGGCAAGATGACGGAGCTGGCTTACACACCAACAATTTGGAACCGGAGCAACACACCCGCCAATCCGTGCATTGAGGGCGAGGGTGAGTCCTACTCTGACTTGGGTCGCATCTTCGAATATAGTCAAAGCGAGTGCACAAAGCTAAATCAACAGCTGCTGGTGATGGAGCACTGTAATTGCGTATTGGGATTGCCTGGCTATCCGAGACCACGGATACCTACAAAGGATCATGCTTATTGTGCCGCCTTCAGTGAAGCGTTCAATAAAACATTTAAAGACTTTATGAACCATGTGAAGTGCGTTGGCGACATATTGCACAGTCCGGAACCGCCATGTCTGTCTCGTTGTGTGTTCTTCGAATATGAGACAAAGATCTCTGTGACAGAATGGGGCGCTACGGACTGGCAGGTGGACTGGTCCGGAAGGTACGTCAACGATATAGAGGATCTGGAAAAGTTGATCGATGCGCGAGACGAAAAACCGGCCGATATTCGACCACCAGGATGGCGTCAAAAGTTTTACGATGTCAGGGAGCGCATTTTACGCTATCTCCAGGAAGACAATCTGACGTCTACCATTCATGGTCGCGTCTCCGATCGCATGGTGGAATCAAAGAGTTTCGCCTACGTGCTGCTAAAGCGAAAGGGTGACAATCTGATCCTGAAGGAGGAGAAACACGTGCTAACGCTGAACGCTCTGATGTCTCAAATTGGCGGACTATGCTCTCTGACTATTGGCCTGACATGCGCAGTAGCTGTTGAGATCGTGGAGTTCATCTATATCTACCTGACGTCGCTTCGGCATGAGAATAAGCGTCCTGCTGAAGAAGCCGCGGTGACATCCGCCAACGAGAGCCACCCCGCAGCAGCCTGCTCTGAACCCGACCTGTCCGCGGACTCTCTACGACTGAGGTCCACCGATGGCGAAGGCGACGAACAATTGCCGATAAACTGCCATCGTCGGGCGGACGTTTCGCGACTTTAAAACCGCGCCGTACGTTTGTTTGAGTGCACTGTAGCAACGCTGAAATTGCACTCTGAACTAACCGAATTTCGGAGAAAGACTTGCTTATGTTTGTAGTGTGATTTAGAAGTAAGCTGGGCGTATTTTTTGCTTCTTTTTAAATCAGCCTCTCTTTCTATCTTGACACAATGCTTTTTGCTGTTTTGTATTGTGTAAATATGTGACACAAAGTTTAAAAAAAGGAAAACATAATCGATGTTTTTTTCATTTGTACTTTGAATCGATGTTTTTGTTCATGGACAGTGCTGTCCTGTGTACTGAACTGTCACTAACGATTGTGGTAGTATTGTTTTAATTACAATGGTTATTTGGATATTTTCTTGCCGATTCGTGTTGTGGCTTCGAGTTTTCCTGACAAAATAATTTTATTTATTTAATTTTTCGAAGCCTATAGCTTAGACTTTATTGCAACCCAATTTAGTTCTATAATTGACCAGTTCAAAATACAATGCATCTTCCCTAAGACCTTTCTAAAAGTACACATTTACGACAACTGGTTGCATGTATCCTGTGGACGGTAATATCATACTTTAGACTGAATCTCTAAGATATGTCTGTCCTGACTGGAATTCCTGTCTATACATTTTTGAGCGTCAATAAATTACTGTGTTCGCCTGTTTGCCATGTGTATGTAGCACTAAATTTTATCACAGAAAATGCAACTTATTCATTTGTATTTACGATATATTTACCTATTTATGTTCTGATCTAAAAGTTAAGACCAACGATATGATGAACGCCATGGATGCACGCCCGAGACACCTTGTTAGCTTAACTAGGACAAAAATCACAAAAAACTAAGGCATCCAGAAGAATGCCTAACTATATAATTTATATTTCCTTCTCTAAGCTAAATTGTAACATTATTTCGTGTTTACTGTTTGGTGAAGGTAACAAGAGGACACTATCTATACATAACTGATGTCTGGCTTTTTCAGTCGATTACCGTTCTATCATAATAAACGATTTACGATTGCTTAACGTTTGATCGATCGAACTCTATATTTTTCATAACTGCTTACTGATGATTAATAAAACTGTGGAATACTATGGATTAGTATGGAAGTATATGTGAAAACTGTGGAAGTGTAACACACTCGAGCATGTAAATAGCTACTTTTAGTAGTGTTAATTTGACTCGCTTTAGGTTCTTCATTTAGTAGCAGCAATTCTTGCAGGCCACACAACACCTGCAATACTTTTGTGTAACTTTCATTCTCATTGGCAGATCGCGTCATCTTGAATAAAGTCTACTCTATCATGTGCTGTTGTGCAGTCTGTCTTACAATCGGCAAAGTTTTCTATAATTTACCGACTAATTTTTATAGTTTATGTAGGGCAAAGATGATACAGGGAGAGATGAGACGAGGTGGAGATGAGACAGGGTAGAGATGAGACGCAAGAGATGAGACAGGGTAGAGATGAGACAGGGTAGAGATAAGACGGTAGAGATGAGACAGGGTAGAGATGAGACAGGGTAGAGATGAGACAGGGTAGAGATGAGACAGGGTAGAGATGAGACAGGGTAGAGATGAGACGCAAGAGATGAGACAGGGTAGAGATGAGACGCAAGAGATGAGACAGGGTAGAGATGAGACAGGGTATAGATGAGACAGGGTAGCGATGAGACAGGGTATAGATGAGTCAGGGTAGAGATGAGACAGGGTAGAGATGAGACAGGGTAGAGATGAGACAGGGTAGCGATGAGACAGGGTAGAGATGAGACAAGTTAGAGGTGAGAGTGCGCCATTTGCTTATTTACATTTTTGCGTCTATATGCGTTTATTCGGCCTGACAGTAAAACTCATTGATAATCTGAAGTCAGCTAGCAGCTCAGATGTTACAATTGGGCCTGAATGTACATTATTTTTGCAAAGGGGATCTTGACACGGGGAAAAAAACTGAATGAGAATGGGCTAGCCTGTGCTGTTGCTAGGCTGCTGTTGGTGGGAAATTTTCTTACCTATTCTTCTCCTATGAAGCATGAGACTTGGTAGGAGCTGCGCTATGTACATCTCGCCGGGAAGGGACGGAAAACCAACGCACAGAAAGAGCTTCCAGCCTTCTTGAGCGTGTGAATAACAGCTAAATTTTTGCATCAAGGATTAACTTTAATCTATCTCCAAACTTCATCAACAAAATAGAAAAGTTTAGAGCAACAATTCAGAACAATATCTAGTCGTTGTTCAATAAGCAAAACGTAGGTAGTGCGGAGACGATGCAGACAGTTTTTCCGCATTGTCGCTTAGCAACTGAAGCGGAAGCATCTGGATCACTTCGAGGAGATCGATATTTTGTTCCTCTACCGCTGCCACCGCACAGTAAAGCTTTTGTTAGACAAACGGCATCAATACCGTCACACGAACTAGACCCGTCGTACAGGTATCGATCGCTAGGCAATTGTCGAGAATCTGCCGCCCCTGGAGAAGCCACAAACAACGTCTACAAGCAGTTGTGGCTGCAAGCTTGTCGCCTGCCAGTAGCTGCTAGCTGCGGCAGCTTGTCCGATGCGGACGGACGAGCTGACGGCTTTGACTTTCGAGTGTGGCGCAACTTCAGCACCGATTTAGGCCTCCAACTCGCGTCCGCAACTCACGGTACAACGGAGCGCAGTCGAAGAGCAGCGGCCATTGCCGACTGCTACCCGTTCCGGGTGCCACAGCCAAGCCACATGGGCCATAGCTCGCTCAGTGTGTGAGTTTGAGTACGAAAGTACGAGTAGAAGTAAGAAAAAATATAAAAATGGAATTTTTAGAGTTTCAAACTAAAATTTTAGCTACCTGGAGGCGTCTACATCGGGCAGACAGCGACGCAGCTGCAACAGACAGCTGGTTGACATGCGACGCTTGGAGACGCAAGTAGAAGCTCACCTGGATGCTCTGGCCTGGGTGCGTCGACCTTCGTTGGATGGCCTGGGTCGGATCAAGCCTCCGCCGGGCTACAAGCGCTATCCAACGCGGCCGCCGCCACCGCAGACGACGAGGCCGCTGCACGATTTGGACATCGACGATTCGACTGGCGTCATCACCGCCGATATGCAACCGGATCTGTTCGGCAAGCTGGTCAAGAAGCGCCCGCCACGCCTGTGGAAGCTCAGCTACAGGACTGCGTGCGATGCTAACAAAAAAACGGCGGTGCGACACGGCCCAGAGAAGGCACGCGGCATGTCTGGCCCCGTCACAGCGTCTGATTGTGTCCTGGCTCCGTCTGATGGTTCTGGAGCTTGACATACTTTATGTGTTTCATATGTTCTAATCCTTAATCATTCAGCTGGAATGTGAAAAAAAACATTTTTTTAATATTATCATGACAACAAACTATTTTGCGCCTTCAAAATGCTCAGAATTGATTAGAACTTTGGATTAAATGGCTTCCTTAACTAGAAATGTGGGTTCCTGACTAGAACTGTGGAGTCCTGACCAGAACTGTGGATTCTGACTGAAAATAGTAAAGATAACCCGTTAATTTTACAGTTAACGATTAAACCGTTCATTTTTATGTACTTTTCAAGCCGAATGAATCACTAGCTAAGCGCCACGCGAATAAGTCTTTCCGGTAATCTTAAGAGATACATCTCGAGAGTCTGAGCAAGCAAGCACCCAATTGCTAAAGTAGATAATCTTAATTAAAGAAAAACTTTTTTACCGTCAGCCACGGAACACATTTGTAGACTCCGTCTGTCACTAAAAGTTATTTACACTGCGCCTTTTCATCGAAATAAATGAAAAAAGTTGTGCAACCTGTCACGTTTCTCTCTCAACTCGCTTCTATTTTTGGTCTCAGTCAGTTTATATTAGATTTTTTGCCTGACAGAAAAGACGGACAAATGACAGTTTGGTTTCTAACCCGGCTCAAGAACTTGAAAAAAATATTCAAGAGAAGGTATTGGCAGATAAAACTGGGTCTTTATGAGACGAGAAAACTATTGGAAGATAGAATTCGAAAACATGGAAGTGTTTCTTTTGTTTCGTCTCGTCTCGTCTCGTCTCGTCTGTTCAGGGCCTGTTTATCGAAGGCTTAAGCGCTGGCCTTATTAAACATGTACGTATGTATGACTACATATACTTGCTCATGCCAAAATTGAGAGCAATGAAATGAACAGAATTAGACACGATAAGATCAGCAACTCGACTGACTTCAAATGTACGAGATATTTTCTTCTTATTCTGACAAACTTTGTGCCTCCTTAACGTATAGTCTGACAGATCGAAGCTACCTGATTAAAACAAAAATGATACCTTGCATTTCGAGGTACCATTAGTCTGCTGGGCCTTGTAAATGACTCAGGAATTTGTGTAACAGTGAATGTGCTGTCCTCCGATCCAGTGATACTGATGCGTTAGAAACTGAAATAAGGTCATAATGAATTGATAATAAGCATGCACTCGTTATGTAGAGCCATATAATTCCTTTACCATCCCGGCGATGCGCAACAATACAAAGCTTGCAAACTTGCACAAGTTATTATTCGTTACATTATAAAGAACAAGAGAGCTATTTCAAATACCCACATTTTTTTCTATAACTCACTAAAATATACAAGTCACCATGAAAATCCAGAATATAGGCAAATATGTCCACTCTAGTATCTACTTAATCAACTTCCAGAATCATAAAACATCGGCATCGTTGATATATATTCAACGACCTTCGTCGGGGTGTCTGTTGGAAAAACCACAAATAGAGGCAAATAAGTTTCAGCTCTGTCGGCTGTTATTGTTAATTATAATTATATTGTTAAATAATAATTATTATAGTAAATTTTTATCTATTTATTAAATATAGCTTCGTATTATTATTAATATATTATTAAATATATATATATCTCGACGGCTTTAAAGTTGGTTCATCGAAATGGCGGAAACATTGATCAATGTGGTAGAGTTTCACAAAAATCGGTTTGGAAGCTTTCGTGAAGTAGGCAGTGGGTATTTTTAATACCTCGTTGTTTTTCCCAAGAGGGAAAATAACGTGGTACTAGTAATTCTTCTGTTAAGCCATTTCGTTTTCCACTCTAAATTTTCTAGTTTTCTAAGCGGGTCACTCTAATTCCTTGAACAGCCAGTGGGTACCATGTGAGCATGCTTCTTTTAGGCAAAGGTAAACTAGCTTGTTTAAAGCCGAATTCATTTAGCCGCTGCTATGATCGCAAACCTTCATACAACCAGCCAGTTTAAGGGCAAGCAAACAAGCGTCCAGGTGTTCAAGCAATCGTAAAAAACTCGCGTCTGATATAAAAAATCTGAATGCAAAAGGCGTTAGATAACGTGGAAGGACTTCGCTCGGAAAGGGGCATTTCGATATGCGGCAGTACGTGCTTCTCAGCGTCTAAGCAAACTTTTTTCGATTGGCTAAAACTGCCTCGGCCACTAAATTCAATGCTCAAGTTCTGTGCACAATCGTGGAATTTCTATAAAAGTACCCGACCCAAGACAGGTAAAAATAATTAGCCAACAAGCCTAGCCAACGCCTAAATAGAGAAATCAACGAAATAGATAATAGGGTAAACAGTAGCTCCGAAAGTGAAATGGAGCTTGTTGATAGCGGCAACGACACAGAATGCATGCAAAGCTTCGACGCCATGTACAACAGCACATTGGAGGCCTACTTGACCTTCATACCTGGCGTCGTTACTTTCGCCCGAGTCGTCATACCATTGTGGATCGCACTAGGAGTACCAGGATCTCTTCTAAGCCTGTTCGTGTGGAGCAGCAAGCCCATGCGATCCTCATCGAGCGTGTATCTGTGTGCGCTCGCCATCTTGGATTTGATGTTTCTGTTGGGCCAGCAGGTGCCGTTTCACTTATACTTCTATTACGATGTCGAGGTTATGTACAATCCATTTATTTGTCGAGCATTTCCTGTCTATAATATGTGGCTCCAGTACTTATCGCCGCTACTAACCCTGGGCTTCACAGTTGAGCGCTACATCAGCATCTGCCATCCGTTTAGTCGGAAAGAGTTCTGCTCAGTCCGACGAGCCATCATAGTTGTATCCTCCATGACAGTTGCCTGTCTCGCATTGGGACTAGTGCAGCTGCACTTTTATCGCTACTATTTCCACACGACTGCCAGCTGCTCGGAGGATTTGCGCATCTTCAATCGTAGCACGCCGGAGCATCGGTTCTACAGCGTCTGGTCCAAGTTCACTGAGGTGATGTTCTTCGCACTGGCGCCAGTAGCTATTCTAGTCTTTAACATCCTGGTGCTGGTGGAGGCGCGCAGGGTTATTCGGAAGCGACCGCCCGGCAGTGGTCAGCGAAAATCTGCTGCCACAACCGCAACTTTGCTGACCGTCAGTTTTTATCAGATCGGCGCTGTGCTTCCTGTCACAGTTCTGCTGTTCGTCGGACTGACTATCCTGACGTCTAATCCGCAGCTTCCGTGTGGAATTTCTGAAGCAGAAGCCCTGGAACAGATTTCCCAGGGGCAGTGGCCTGAAGTCAGATTCTACCTGAATTACCTGACCGTGACCAGAATTGTCGACTGCATGGCGCTCAGCCACTACGCAATGAAGTTTTTCATCTATTTGGCTACTGGACGAGGCTTCAGGCGCCAGCTCATGCTGAGCCTGCCGCGCTTCCTGACTGGCGACAGCGACGATCGGGAAGTCAACGACGCAGATAGGCGAAAGGAGTCAGCTGGAAGGCGACGGAGGCTTCGGAGGAGTAGTAAGGATGCCAAGAGCAGCCGCAGCGCAGGTGTCACTTCTACCCTTGTTTGAGACTTTTAAGCCATCTGAGACTGTTATACTACCTGTGCATGTACTGTTTGTGTAAAAAATGCCGAATTTCGATTTACCAAGATTAACGTTTAGATCCCCAAAAATATTTTTGTCTAAAACGGGCTGTAAACAATAAGGTTTAAACTGAAAAAAACCAAGACCTGAAGTCAGTGCAATTATATTTTTTCTTTTCGATAAACAGTAAGCCCTCAAAGAGCCGGTAATCTATCAACGACTAAAAACGATCGCATCACTTATGGAGAAAAGCAAAGTTTAGCAGCCGCAAACGGTATGGCAGTTGATGATCAATAATGCATTTCTCCACTTTTATTAATATAAATTAGATGGCGCTTTCAAAGGATTTGCACAATGGTTCAGTCCATAGACTACCCACCTACCATTTAATCCCCAGCTTGGCCCGGCCTATTGCATATTAATTCTGTGCATTTATTATTTAATCGGCCTACGCCGTTAAATGATTTAACGGCCTAGGCCGATTAAACATATAGTCTATGGTCACGGTTGCTGTAAACAGTTTTAGGTTTGCGATCTCGTGAGCTGGGCCAAGCTTTAGGATTAAATACTATAATACCCCCCTGAAATCGTTGTCTATGGCCTAATTGGAACGGCTTCGGACTGCGCTTCTGGGCCTCGGCTTCGCCTCGGCCAAGAAACGCGTCCTCAGCCTTTCTTAGGCCAAAGAAACGAAATCAGGGGGGTATTATTCTATACTTCACACCGGTGATTCGAACTGACAACCTCTCGTTCAAAATTAAAATGCTCTAAACACTAGGGTACACAGCCAAGAACTCATAGTGTGAGTATTATTGTGAAACGTGGCACAAATGCATACAAAGCAACAGATAAGGGACCTGACTTTCGTAAGCAATCATATGTATTTCGGATTATATTAAGCTAGACATAATAAAGATTATAAGTTATAACAAACTTCACAAGGAGTAAGCAACACCTGCAATATGTACACCTGCTAGGCGCAGTTTTTTTTAGCAGGCATAACATATAGCATTGCAGCTACATAGAGACTTCCACTTGATTAACTGAGCGCACACTATACAGATTTAATTAACCTAAATAAAGAATACATGTACATCATGCACTTTCATGAGTACAAAATTTTGTCTGTCTGGAAGTTTTGAGCATATTGGTAAAATGCGGATGGTAGATGTATTTATATATTTTCACTTCCCTTCAGAAGTTATACAAGCACATTTGTTTATTAAAAACAATCATAAATGCAAAGAAGTTTTAGAATACACTATTTTAATAAATCAAAGGTCGTCATAGGCGTAGGAATGATTAAAAAAGTGGGGGGGGCCAAGGCAAAGGGGAGGATCCATTTCCCCGAAAAAATATCCCAAAAATGACAATTGTTATTATTTCAATATTGCCCTTGCAGTAAAAAATTGTAAAAAATTGTAAAAAATTGTAAAAAATTGTAAAAAATTGAAAAAAATTGTAAAAAAATAGGCAAAAAGTCAACATTTTGCTTTTTAAATGTGGGGGGGGGGGGCAGATCTCATTACTGGCCCCCCCCAACTTAAAAAGTGGGGGGGCCATGGCCCCACTGTCCCCCCCGTTCCTACGCCTATGAAGGTCGTCAAGGAATACTTTGAAATGAAAAAAACATGCTATGGGCAATGTCTTTAACTTGCTGCTAGCGTATATAGTTTTTTACGTTAAAGTTATGGACGCTAATAATATAGCTCGTATTGTAACCATAAAAGCAATCGATTTCCGAGATATTCAAGCTTTTTATCCTTCTAATCATATGATAAGAGATTCTTACATGTACTAGGCGTGTCCCAAAAGTAGTTTTAATTTTTGTATTCTGCCATGAATCAGGAGGTGTGCCCCGAAATAATTCGCATATGGAAAGCGATCAGTGGCTCATTTTAGCTTTCTTCTTAGAAAAGATCAAATTTGAGTCTCACTCTAAGCAGTGTGGACTTGTTTGAGCACATTTAGCCATAGTATAGTTACGATATGCTCGCTGACAAAAACAACGCCATGCAGTTTTTACCCTCTGGGGCCAATTTCATGAAACGCTGCTAACGGTTATTTAGCAGCTGCTAAAGGCGGTTTGGTTTCACGAAGCAGATCTATGTCTATGTGTCAATGTGTCAGAGCACTGAGCTTACTAGAGTACATAATGGTAGGCGAGGGATCAACAGTGAAGCCCGCCCACTTCTTCCGAGCAATATTTGTCTATGGCCAAGACCACTTGTGCGGAGTCATGGAACCACTGGCAGGTCAGCAGTTAGCAGCTGCTAAGAAGCAACTGCTATTTAGCTGTTGCGGAAAATCGATTTCACGACGAACTGCTAAGTTGGACAGAAACCTTAGCAGCCGGTTAGTGCCATAGACAAACTTAAAAGCGGTAGAGTAAGGGAGCTCACATAAAACTAGAAAGAGACAGAACGATTTTTGCCTGCCTCTGCTTGTCTCCACCAAATTTGTTCGCCTACGCATATGGCGTCCGTGGACCAGAAGAAGTACAAAGTACCATCAACGGCTCCGCACACAGACGGCATACCAGCAATGTCGTAGAATCGTTGTGCAAGACCATGGGGGTCAGGCCACCTGACCGTCTCATGGAACAGCTCCGCGTTAATTGCATTGGCCACGCGTCTCACAACTCGACACACTGTTGACTCCGACGGTCCGTGGGCGTCTCGGATCACGTGGTAGAAGCTGCTGGTCGCAAAAAACCGCAGGGCAGTCAAAGTCTGCTCACGCGAACTCAAGGCGCAGCTTCGGTTGGTATCGTGTTCCAATTGAGGACCAACCCGTTCCAGTAGCAACTCGACAGTTTCCGCATTCATTCGAAAGCGCTGGCGGAAATCAAGGTCCGCGTCTAAATTTACTCTGTCTCTAAATTCTCGTGGTCTTCGTTGGTTAAGTTGGTAGTCAACGAGGTTAAAGTCATCAAGAAAGTCCATATTAGCCTGTTCCGAGGGATGCTCAAATTTAACCGCGAATTCCTAACCTCTTTAGCAGACTGCTACTTTCATGAAACCGAAAAAATTTTCTGCTGCTAAATCGGGGGTTCATGCCATAGACACTTCACTGGTAACAGTGGTCTCTCCACTCTCTTCACCCTCCACAGAGCTTTGTGAAAGCCGCCTTACAGCTCAGCGTGAAATATTCTTACCACAACTGCTAAATAGCAACTGCTAAGTTAGCAGCTGCTAACTGCTAACTTAGCAGTGTTTCATGAAATCGGCCCCTGGAGTCTGGGTCAAAAATGTCCTAAATCCATGACAACCAAACCCGCAATCATGGTTCCGAGACCATCAACAGAAGGACAGCGTATCGGTGGGTCGAGCAGTTTGAGGCTGGCCGAAAAAGGGTGGCTAATCTTCCAAAGAGTGGTCGCCGCTGGAACTCGTCCTCGCTGCATAATCCGGCAGAGTGCTGACAGACTTGACGCACTAAGATCCAGCGTGCATCGGTGCATGACCGACAGCATGGGGCTAGGGAAGCTCAGTGCTCAGCGTTGGGTCCCACGCCTTCTGTCTGAGGACATCAAGGCCCATGCAGCGCATATCCAGTGACATCTTCCAGATCAAACTGACATATCTAGCATCCATATCCAGTTACATCTTCCAGATCAAACTGACGTATCTAGCATCCATATCCAGTTACATCTTCCAGATCAAACTGACATATCTAGCATCCATATCCAGTTACATCTTCCAGATCAAACTGACGTATCTAGCATCCATATCCAGTGACATCTTCCAGATCAAACTGACGTATCTAGCATCCATATCCAGTGACATCTTCCAGTTCAAACTGATAGATCTAGCATCCATATCCAGTGACATCTTCCAGATCAAACTGATATATCTAGCATCCATATCCAGTGACATCTTCCAGATCAAACTGATATATCTAGCAACCATATCCAGTGACATATTCCAGATCAAACTGACATATCTAGCATCCATATCCAGTGACATCTTCCAGATCAAACTGACATATCTAGCATCCATATCCAGTGACTTCTTCCAGATCAAACTGACGTATCTAGCATCCATATCCAGTGACATCTTCCAGATCAAACTGACGTATCTAGCATCAATATCCAGTGACATCTTCCAGATCAAACTGACGTATCTAGCATCCATATCCATTGACATCTTCCAGATCAAACTGACGTATCTAGCATCCATATCCAGTGACATCTTCCAGATCAAACTGACGTATCTAGCATCCATATCCATTGACATCTTCCAGATCAAACTGACGTATCTAGCATTCATATCCAGTTACATCTTCCAGATCAAACTGACGTATCTAGCATCCATATCCAGTGACATCTTCCAGATCAAACTGACGTATCTAGAATCCATATCCAGTGACATCTTCCAGATCAAACTGACGTATCTAGCATCCATATCCAGTGACATCTTCCAGATCAAACTGACATATCTAGCATCCATATCCAGTGACTTCTTCCAGATCAAACTGACGTATCTAGCATCCATATCCAGTGACATCTTCCAGATCAAACTGACGTATCTAGCATCAATATCCAGTGACATCTTCCAGATCAAACTGACGTATCTAGCATCCATATCCATTGACATCTTCCAGATCAAACTGACGTATCTAGCATCCATATCCAGTGACATCTTCCAGATCAAACTGACGTATCTAGCATCCATATCCATTGACATCTTCCAGATCAAACTGACGTATCTAGCATTCATATCCAGTTACATCTTCCAGATCAAACTGACGTATCTAGCATCCATATCCAGTGACATCTTCCAGATCAAACTGACGTATCTAGCATCCATATCCAGTGACTTCTTCCAGATCAAACTGACGTATCTAGTTTAAAAAAATCAAACAATTAAAAATACTTTCAGTGTGTTTCTACAAATGTATAAATCTTTATTCCCTTTTTCAATCTAAGTATTTCATAGCGTATAACTGTTTAATTCGTTAATGAAAAATACAGATTTTTATACATCATGCATACCCTCAGTAGTATGAAAAAATGTGATTACACGAGAAAATAAGCAACTCATTAATCTTCTCCGAGGAACCTCCGAGTGCGCCTCAAAACCGCTTCAATGTCTGGCTTTGCCGTAGCCGACATCGCATTGTCGTCAAAAGGGCCATCGTCTAGCAGAGCTTGACGAATTTTTCGCAACTCGTCCACAGCCTCTTCCTCGGATGGGCCGAATTCATCCAGATAGAATCTGCTCCGATCTGAACTGTTCAACCACATGGCCCATTCTGTAGCGGCTCTTGCATGTCGTTTGTACAGTGCTGGGGGCTCCGTTAGGCTTAGTGTGATCTCGCAACCCTCGCGAGTCAGTAGGCGAGCGAAACCGATTGGCGGCATGTCACGAGGCGGCGCTAACGCTGGTTCAGGCAGAGACTGCCCTGAGGGTGCTACTAATAGCTCAGCTCGAAGGCGGATGAAGTAGTCAAGTTGGACGCGATCATTGAATAGGATGCGCGCGCGACCGTTGGCGGCTACAGAAAACCGGCCAACTCCTGGGACTAAACGACAGTCCAGCGGCTGCTGCTGCTGCTGCTGCGGGAACGAAAATAACATTGTAATGAGCATTGGATTATTATTATAAATTGTATCATTCCATTGTTGTCAGATCGCCTAACCAGTGGCAGTAACAATAGATTTTAATCAAGTACAAATACATTATATTACGTTAATTATTGTAATAATACTAGTTAATAATAACTGCACGAGGACTGCGAGCCAAGGCAAATCATTTGGTGACACTATGTATGCAGCTAGCGAGGAGGCAATTCTGCCCATTTCGCTGACTCCTGAGCACACACACACACACAGAGATACTGTACGCAGGCATACGCTCACACAGGTGTGTACATCTGCCCTGACTTTCACTGTGCCTTCTCTCCGCGGCTGCGCCCCAAATAAATGTGGCCTCGCCGTGGAATCGAACTTAGGGACCTTGGTGCGAGAGGCAAACGCGATAACCGCTCCGCCACCGACCCTCTTAAAGTATTTAATAACTGTATAAATACAAGTACATAACCGTGGCAGCTTACCTTTAAATCCGGTTGTTCGACACATTCGTCTCTCCAACAGCAAGGAGCTGTTGAGTACAAATCGGTGGCGGACTCAATTTCCATCGCCAGTAGTGAGCAAAGTGCGCCAGCTCGTTCAATCGTTTTCAAAACCAATCGCTGACGCTCATCGACGCCAGTGGTGCAACATGCGTAATCAGCGGCGCGACTACATTTGTGAGAGCCATCAGCTGCGACAAATTCAAAGTACGAGCCGCGGAGGTCTCGAGAAATTAGCGTCACTTCGTCACCTGGCTGAGCGATCACTTTTGGCTGATGGCTTTGTCTGACCAGCCTGTGAAGCGAGTAAAACTATAATAGTATTTAGACTCATTAAACTGTGAATCATCTGAAGATATGACTATATATATATTTGCTATAAAATCATTTATTAGAAGCAATTGAGTCCATAGAGAAGCGCTTGAGTCGTTAGAGAAGCGTTTGAGTTTTTTAGAATCATTAAACTTTTCCTGTAGAAGTGTTAAAGTTGTTAGAGAGGCATTCGTCTTGTATTGACGCCTCACGAAACTATTTAAACGAAATCTGGCTGGGTCACCTGTAAACCACACCGTCGCAACAGACAATGCGAACGCGTCTTAATTGCGGTGCCGCTGAGGCCATCCAGTGCAGACCAGGTGGAGGAGTTGGCGCCGCAGTGGAGCCCTCGCCAGTGCCAAACCGATGCAAATGAGGGTGACGACAACGACTAGGAATAGCTTGAGGAGCTGGAGTTGCCACAGTCAATAGTGGCTTTTGCTGTTCACTCTTTTGACAGCTGTAGCAGAAAGATGTCATTTATTAGGAATGAAACTAACTATAAGTATGTACGTGTAAAGAGTTACAAAACATTAAAGAGGTTAAATAAATACCACTCAATCTTACTTAGCAGCAGCAGACGCATTTTGTTCACCCAGCGAAACAAGATGGCCTAACTTTGCTGGCGTGGCAGTCGAGTTAAATGGCTGGCCGAGAGCCAATTTAACTGGGACCTTGAAATGGTGGCAGCGGTGGGATAAGAGTGGGGCTACTCAAACTAGGGTAGCGTTGTTGCGATTGTAAGACAAAGAGCAAACTAAGCAGCTCGTCTTTAGATTTTTTTGCGTTTACATTAATAATTATATTTGATTACACCTGCCCCAATGTGGCCAGATGTGCAGCCGACAGCACAGCCGCAGCTATTGCGCGGCGCATCTGAAGGCTGCGTACGGCTGTTCAGTCCATGGACTGGGAGGACGCCACACCCACCTTCAATTATCCCAGCTAATGCTGGTACCCATTTAACAGCTGGGTGAACTGAAGCAATGCAGAGTTAAGTGTCTTGCTAAGGGACACAAATTGTTTCAGTGGTGTCGGGAATCGAACCCCCGACCTTCAAGTCGTGAGTCCGACGCCCTAACCACTAGGCTACAACCTCTCCTATGCGTTTAAAAAACGGCAATAGAACACATAAATAATTACCTGCCAGCAATCTGGAAGATCTTCTTGCGCCATCAACGATACTTTTAATTGCGTTTTACTAAATCTTTCGCCACCACTGTCGCCACTAGAAAGTCGGGCTGTATACTCGGCGCATATTTCCTGTCCGCTGGCTGACACAGTCAAGCAGGCCCGACCATCGATTGAGGCGAATCTGATCAAAATACCCACATATAATTATGCGAGAGTATAGTTGTCCCGTACGTTTTAGTTATGAAATTAAATCGCTTAAAAATATATGGCACATTTGTAACTCCCATGTTGATGCCAAAATAATAATAATTTCACGAGGCCTAGGACCTTAAAATGGTAGCAGGGGTGGGATAACAGTGCAAGGATGAAAGTTAAATCGCGATTTCCGAATATCTATCCTGACTTTTCTCATTTTCTGGCAGTTTACGCTCTCACTGTACCTTGGGGGTTGGCCCTCATGGCGTTGTCTACGCGGCTGCGCCTCAAATAAATGTGACCATGCTGCGGATTCGAGCTCATGGACCTCGGTACGAGAGGCAATCGCTGGTCGCAATAAAACTGCTTATGCACTTACAAGCAACTAACCTAGTAGGCACGCCAAGATGCCAACTGCTTCCATCAGCAGGCCAATAGAAAAATCCCTCAGAGTCGACTGCACTAGTAGAGCAGCTGTTGTAATCCTTATCCCACTCCTCGCCCTGCCGCATTAGCTGAGTCAGTAGGCATGGTCGAGCTGCAAACAGATTACGGAATCTTAGCGCCTCGCCCACCTGTCGACGAAATCGACTTGTTGCGAATTCAGTCTTCTGTTGTACAGTGCGGTGACCTCCACTGCCTACAGTAGGTGCATAAATTTCAACGAACCGTAATCGTATCGATGCTTTTGTACTACTGACTTTATCTAGTAGTATGTTGAATTCGATGGGAAAATTTAGTTTAGATCAAATTTACCAGCAGAGGAAACTTCTTTTGGCGACAGTTCAAACTGAAATACAGTGCCGCATGGTGACAGCTCAAGCCTTGACTCATCGCTGTACTCAACTAGTACAGCATCATTTAAATAAACAACAAATAGGACAGGAACAGCTGATTCGAGATCGGGTGAAAGATGTAAGCACTGCTCACTGGTTTTTGCTGTTTTTGCGGATGCCTGAAAAGTGTGATGCAATAGAATACTTATTTTACTAATGTCTGCTTAAACAAGTAGCTTGATAAAATACACATCTAAGTGACTTATATATTTTGTTTATTTGATTACACCTGCCCTCTCGCTAGTTAAACTAAAGCAATGCAGAGTTAAGTGTCTTGCTGAAGGACACAAATTGATCCAGCGGAGTAGGGAATCGAACCCCTGAACTTCAATTTAAAGAACTTGTAATTTAAAGAGATTGTTTAAAGCATGTTTATTGTAGTTGTCAACTCTTTTGACTGGCTGTAATGTTGTCTGGCCATTGTTAAATTGTGGTATTTTGATATGTGATATAACCAAATGTTAGCACATGTGATATTCTGTCTTCAGAAGGCCAAGGCACAATTTGCACATAGTTATCACAAACTGCTAACTTGAGATTGCTATAGCAAAAGTACTTTTCATATTGACACATAGGGCAATTTATTATTGGGCCAACAAAGCTTTGACAATGAAAGAATTGTTAAAATTAGCTGTAGGCCCTAGCTTATAAATAAACTATTGTTAGGCCTAATAGTAGAAATGTTTAAAGCATTAACTTTCTTTATTTAAAAAATCTAAGAAACTAGCAAATTTATTGGGGCCAAGTAGAACTGAATGGTTTAAGGAATTTAGACATATAATGCCATTTTAATATTGAACTTATTCATATTATCTTATTTCTCTGAATATTTGTAGCTAGGGTAATGTATCATCAACCAAACAAGAATGTGTATTTTTTTACTTCAAACCTAAGCTACAGATTTTCTATTTAAGATATCATGATGAATCAAAAGCCAAGTTATAGAAAACAGTTACATCTTTCTAAAAAGTATCTGCTTTTGCTATTTTATAAAATAGAAAAAAATTTATTCTTGCTTTTTATCTAAAACCGAACAATGATTTTCATGTATCTTCAAACCAAATGTCAGAGAATTTGATGTTTGGTTTTACAATTCGAGTGAGTGGTTTAATCTTATTTTAAGGAGTGAACTATCATGAATTATGTAATTTGAAAGCATTTTTCATGCTCTATAAATAACTACATTTATGGTCATTTAATTGGCAAGCAACCACATACAATCTTCGTCTAAAGTACATACTGGAAAAATGTTGTTAAAAAGTATGCTTTTGCAATAAAAATTTCTACTGAAACATCAATATATTTCTTTCCTCTTAATGTTTGATTGCACATCATGCCTCAGCTTGTAGATAATTTCTTCAACTTTCAAATTAGTTGTTCTGTGAAACACAATAGCTTGTTTCTGTCTTGCACGAGACCAAGGAAGAGGTAAAAATTCTTGTTTGGTTTTGAAGATACACTGTTCGGTTGATGATACATTACCCTATTTAAATTTTGCCAAAGGTTTTGAAGATCAATAGAGTGTTGAAGTGTTAAGTTGGTTAGAAAGAAAGATAGAGTTATAAGCCATATTACATGCCATTTCAGAATCTTAGATCCTAGAGGCCTATTCAGTGACTGACTCACAGGGCATTTGAGATAAGTCTAGTCTATAATTATATATAATAGACCAGAGCCAAAATTTATGATGGCAGCTATAGCTAGTTAAACTCTGTTGACAACAAATAAATACAATATTGGATACCAGTCTCAGTTTCTTAACTTACTAAGCTATAGAAATATACATTTTTGGGCATCCTCAACTTAAATTGTATAAAAAATTGTGGGTTTTCAAGTTCACATGAAATTCGAAACTTCACTTCAAATATATATTTTGTGTTGTTGACCAATACAAATAACTTAAAAATAATGTATACGCAATGATGTCTAATTCACATATTTATTAACATACAAAAAAGTACTTAAATATGTTAGACCCACCCTATAATAAAAAGGATTAATTTTTCTTCAATAGCCCCTTGGTCCTCATGGCTTAATTGAAGCTTAAACTTATTTATTTATTATTCACATAGGCCTAGTTGTACCTAACCTAAAACCCCTAACCCTAAAACACCCAACCAAAAATTAGCTTCTAAAATACCATATTACCAATCATGTCTTTGAACCACTAAGTGTGGTCATCCTGTGACTCTGATAGAGAAGCATTTGATAGAAATTGGTTGTAGATAGAACAAAATGGTTTTCTTTTTTTCAAATCAACATCCCAAAAAACCATTCAGGACATTAATTTATTAACTTTCTAAAACTGGAACTATTTATTAGGATTAAAGTTCAAGGAGCCTGCAATTTTTAGTAATTTCCACTGCTTTATGTCATTTGGCATACACATTATGGCAGGTCAGGTGGAGTGTAGGCCTAATCCACAGAATTCTAGCAAACAATGGTACCAACTAGCTAATCTTGTAATTTGCATTCATATACTGACAAACAGTTTGAAATTTTGGTGTTTAACTCAGATATACATCAGGGGACACAATCAAAAATCTAGCTTTAAATGAAACTAATTATCACACCTTAAATATTTTGTTTCTTTGTTGATTTCAATCTAACACATATACACATTGAAATCAGATGTAATGTAATAAAAATTTGCTAGGGTTGCTAGCCAGAGTTTTGTAGTGCACGCCTTTAGAATGTAGAGTTTTATTTCTTTTATTTCTGAAAGCAACAAGGCTGCAATGAACTAGTCACGGTCACAACTGAAATTTACCCACTACACGACACTAAACTAGTAACTACAAGTCCGCCATGCCCATGTACTTCAGTCAAGTCACATTACAGTTCGCCGTGACAAAATCCCTAGAATTCCCCGTTATATCTATAGATACAGCAATACGAGAAACAACTCAGTAAACAAAATATATGGAACGCAACTAGATCACATTAATTTTTTGTGTCACCCGGACGACTGCCTGATCATGTGAGTGTATTTTAAAAAAGAGTGCAATGTATTTTCTTCGAAAAAGACAAAGGAGCAAAATAAAACTAACCCAGTGTCAGTAAAAAATAAGATACGCAACAGCAAACAAGCTCAGTGCATTTTCTGACTGTTTTTTATTTTGTGTATAAACTGGCTAGACATGCTAGATGATTTACCGTGTTAATAAGGTTTTTATAACTGCATGAGTAAATAGCATTTTTCCAATAAAATTGCATTTTTGCTATTTTTTTTTTTCGCGATGTGTATCAGCTAGCAAAAAAAAAATAAATTGATAATGCTGACTGCATAATAAATTAACGAACAGTTCTTTGTTTCTAAAGTCCAATAAGTCTATATGTTGTAGCCTATTGTGGTTAGGGCGTCGGACTCACGACTTGAAGATCGGGGGTTCGATTCCCGAACAATTTGTGTCCTTTAGCAAGACACTTAACTCTGAATTGCTTCAGTTCATCCAGCTTTTAAATGGGTACCAGCATCAGCTGGGATAATTGAATTAAGGTGGGTGTGGCGTCCCCCCAGTCCGTGGACTGAACAGCTGTACGCAGCCTTCAGATGCGCCGCGCTGCGGCTGTGCTGTCGGTTGCACATCTGACCCAATTGGGGCAGGTGTAATCAATTATTAAATTACAACTATTATTTTATAAGTCCAATTAATTAAACGACACCTCTGCAGCTGCAATGCGGACAACAATAAAATCACTGTTCCAATACCCTCGTAAGCAACGTTGCAATCCTTCAAAAACTGGCCAATCAAATTTTATCTTCTGTTTTATGACAGATCATCCCAAAGAAACTATATAACAAACAGGGCATAAACGAGTGATCTCTTAGCTGTTTTGCCTATATAATTTCATGCGTGACAATGCGATCCCTGCTTAATACTTTTATATTTTAAATGCAAAATGTATAAATTTTTTTAATACTTTTTTGGTTGTTTTTGCTTTGCACAAATGCGATTCATTAATTAACATGAAATAAAAAAGTGGAACCTCATTAAAATTTGGGGGTTTCCTGGCCCTCCACTTTTCTAATCGTTTCTACGCCTATATATTTCCAAGTGCTTTTACATGTTGCTTTTAGTCTGTGAAATGTGATGTAACAGCGTCTTTAGGGGTAAATTAATTTATTGATTAGATTTTCTCCACCCCGCTCCGGTCATAAACCATATTTTGGGGGATTTTTCGATATCTTAAGTTTCATTAACCTCCCTTCCGTCCACATTTCGCACAAAATAAGAAATCAATCTCGCTTTTCACTTCCAATCACTTTTTTTTCTCATGTCATCAACACTGTTGCGTAATCGCGAACCCACCTGATTCCAAAGCACCCACTCCTCTCTCGTCTCAACCAATCATAAACACGGCCATCCGAACCACGCTATCCGGCTGTGTGGTAAATACGTCAGAGGTCGTGTCGATTATGCAACCATGACATGCGCGCATGACTCTGGCTCTATATAAGCAAGTTGGTGCGGCGCTCGTTCTCGAGACGTCCTCGTTCATCTTTGGAGATCCTTTGTACTTTGTACTTTGGTCAACCTCGGTCATCCGTGTATGTCGTCGCCCCTCCTTGTACGTCCGTGTACATCCTTTTGCACCAATGTCTTGATTATACCTTGTTCAACCTTGGACCGTCCAGCCCCCTTCGACGTGGCCGTCACTGAGTTTCACCTCTCGGCCGATTCCTTCATCGCTAGACTTCGCCACAGTCATCGTCGGCACCTCGGCTTCCCTCAGTTTAAGGCATCCTAGCATCGACCGTCCGACACTCAGAGGCACGCGCCACTCCGTTGCTAGACAGTCGACTCAAGGGGTTAGGTGAGGGCGCTCTAACCCGTGCCTTTGTTCCCAAAGTATTAGGATAATCTTTGTCTAACGACAGGTCATCTAGCACCCTACCTTCCTCCACCTCGTCTTTTAACGCTGTCCTATTCATTTATGATATTATTGCAAGCCGGATAAGCGAAAATTGGGATTTTTCGCACGCTAAGGTCGAAGCGACTTTAATTTTACACTCATATAACTATGAGTTGTTTGATAGCTGCTCAAAAAAACAGTTATCGTGTCGAAATGAATTTATAAACATGCCCACGGATAAATGGGAATAAAGCTAAATATAATCAGACAAGCATTTCCATGCATCTAACCACTGATCCGTTTGCAATCTTCAGAATATCCAAAGCACCTAAATTCCAGAATTGCATGCAATTCTCATATGTGTGGATGGATCGAAGAATCTACGAGTATTTAGAACTCAAATTCACTGACGATCGAGTGCATTCTAATGAATATTTAAAAAAACTCATAGGCTAGAGAAACGATTGCATGTTGCCAGCAATCTATCGGCTTCAATACGAATGCAATTTGACTCCTATTTTAATAAATCTGACAGACTGCATGATGAAGTACTGATGCACTTATCATCACGGCACATAGAATTCACTATTGGTGTGTTGGCCAAAAATGTGTTTTTCTCTGACAAAAAGGTATAAGAACCGTACTGTAGCTATAGTGTAAAGGGATACCTGGGATTTTACACAGCCTGCTGGGATACAAAGGCTGTTCCGTCTACCGTCCATTTAATCCCAATTATTTCAGGAAGCATATAGCAATCCGGATGTTTGCGAGTCGAGGTCATTTCACAGAGATTATCGATCGACCCGCTAGTATTAGTAATCTCTCTTTTAACTGAAAACATATTCCCCATGTATTCCAAAAAATCCAACTTTTTGGCAAATATCTATTCTTATATCACATTTTACCGATATATATTTAACTAGCTGTTAGCTCAGATGCAAGTCAGAATGACTTCAAAATTTAATTTTAATTTAATTTTAACTGCAATACCGTTCTGCAATTCTGAACGGATAAAAATATTCGTTCGTTCAAAGCAACACGAAACAGAAACTTTTCACAATATTGTCAAAGCGCTTTGTCTAATGTCTTCTATAATACCAACAACTGATGCTAGCGGAGCACTTAGAAACGAGAATCTCAAGAACTGACAACGCGAAGGATTATTGTCCTATGCATGATTTAGAATTTTGATTTGTGACTAACATGGCATGTACAAATATGGCTAATTATCTCTTCAATCGCCCCTGGTAAGAATCCAAATCGAGGCTGCTAGATTGAGTACAAAGTACACAATGAGAAATGTCCTGTCCAGAATGATGCCGAGAAAGCGCCACTTATTCTCGTCCTGACCGGCGTGACTCTCGGGATCCGTGACCGCCAGCGGCACCTCCGCGTCCTCGCGACGCGTCACTGGATTCTGGCCAGCCTTGCGCGGCTTCATCGCGAACGAGATGATCTTCACGGCCGATTCTTTGTGATGGGTCAAAGGAAGACCAACATACTTACCTTGCTTCAAGACATTCACCAGGCAAGCTGGCATGCAGAACTCCTTGCCCTTCAGTGCTACATTGTAGCTGATGACTGTCTTTATATTGGCAAGGCTAACCAGGCCTATCGCAATGCAAAAGTACACACCAAGAACAGGCACGGCGTCGCCGGAGCGCGGAATATTGTCCGACACCATCAACAGGAACACCATCAGGGACAGCAGGATAGTGGTCACGTAGGCCATCTTTTCACCGCACTCCGTTGGCATGAGAAACACGAACAAAGTGAGCCACGTGAGCAGCATGCAGGGGAACAGCATGTATGTCTGCTGGAACATGTACTTGCGCTTCAGTCGAAGCTGGAATGCAACCTCGCTGTACTGGCGCGAGCGACCGCCGGCTTCGTCCAGACCGATCTTGCGTTCGGCGATCCGATTAAAGGACGGAAAGCCTTCCACCTGCCACTCGCCGTTGCTGGCGCTTGAAAAGGTGTGATCACCTCCAGCATCAGCGGCCTCGTCCTTCTTCGTCAGCAGGAAGTTGCTGACGTCTTTAGTCCAAGAGCTGAATGTGATGTTGCAGCGCTGCCTGTCGTAGGGGAACTGAGCAACGTCGATGCGGCAAAACGACTTGAAGACGGCCTGGGCTCCAAGCTGGATGGACCCGTCGCTGAAAATTCTCGCCTTGGACTCTCCGTATATGAACATGCCCTCTTCGAAGTTGCCATGCAACGACTCGTAGAAGATGAGATCCGGATACCAGATCTCCTCTGCTTTGATAACAAAGTTGTCGATGTTGTTAAACTTTTCAGGATCCCAGCTTAGTCGGCAGTCTTTCCAAGTTGATTCGACCCAAACGTCGACTGTGAGCATTTGAGTTGGCTCATCCAAGTCGAACAGCTGAATCAGCACCATGTCCTGCTGCACCCTCAGTTGCTGTCCGAGCTCACAGATCGGCATTGCGTTGGCCATATAGGGCGTAGTCTCATTTGCGAATAGGTAGTTCAACAGGTCGTCATAGATTGTCTTCTTCGGGCCCAGTTGAGCTGTGGCTACTACTTCAGTCGATAACAGAGTCAGGCTTGATGACAAAACAAGTAGCAGACTAGGCAGCAAGCGAGACATTTCGGTTTCGCTAGTTCAGTGACCTCAGAAGGCAAAACTGTCTCTCTGGCGACCTTTAGGAGCGAATAGTTTGAAGTGGCTGCCGAGTGCTTTGCGAGTTCGCACTTCATGGCCTTAGAGCTCCAGCATATATTTGGATGGAGAAAGACACTTCTCTATGTGCCAGTCGGGGGTAGAATCGGAGGTACAG
Organism: Macrostomum hystrix; assembly: GCA_950097015.1. NCBI lineage: Eukaryota > Metazoa > Platyhelminthes > Macrostomidae > Macrostomum > Macrostomum hystrix. The sequence continues at coordinate 25,889,417 of CATNEN010000038.1, forward strand.
TCCGAGCCGGCATTGTTTGAGTCGTCATCCAGCCGTGTAGAATGTACGTAGATTGCTTTGTTCACCCCTGTCTGACGTTTTTGCACAACTGACGAAGAGGCAGAGAATTCGGCAGATGCCACTTCAAACCGGAATAACCTGCGCTGGCTTCTTCATTTCAACAAAAAAACCATTGAAACATATGACAAGGCAAAGAAAAAAACACTCACTGAAAGCTAAATTTGAATAAGGCTCGCAAAATATGTGTTTTTGTTTGAAGACCAAGAGAGACGAAAAGGCATGGTACAGTATTTCTTGCGTTGCTGTCTAAATACAGAAATCATTCGTTAATTCTTTGCTCGTACCCGGCACAAAAGATCTTGCAATTTGGCACGCCTCACTCTAATTTGATGCAATTCTTTAACTTCCGTATTTTTGACCTAGTTCTTTTCTTGGAATATATTCTGTTGAAGCTCAAATACTTAAGTGCTTAGTTGACTACCGCACTCTTTAAGGGGGCACAGAATTTAGGGTTGGTAAAGCCACCGCTAAAAAGCGGGCCACTGCACGGCTCCTGAATCCCGTCCCAATGTCAAAAATCCCCCCTGAAAAATCTTTCTCGCATTTTTTATCTCTTGTGTATTATATTTTTCTTGTCTCATCTCTCCCATGTCTCATCTCTCTTGTGTCACATCTCTCCTGTGTCTCATCTCTCCTGTGTCGCATCTCTCCTGTGTCTCATCTCTCCTGTGTCTCATCTCTCCTGTGTCTCATCTCTCCTGTGTCGCATCTCTCCTGTGTCTCATCTCTCCTGTGTCTCATCTCTCCTGTGTCACATCTCTCCTGTGTCTCATCTCTCCTGTGTCTCATCTCTCCTGTGTCACATCTCTCCTGTGTCTCATCTCTCCTGTGTCTCATCTCTCCTGTGTCTCATCTCTCCTGTGTCTCATCTCTCCTGTGTCACATCTCCCCTGTGTCTTATCTCTCATGTGTTACATCTCTCATGTGCCTCATCTCTCCTGTGTCTCATCTCACCGGTGTTTCATCTCTCCCGTGTCTCATCTCGCATGTGTCTCATCTCTCATGTGCCTCATCTCTCCCGTGTCTCATCTCTCCCGTGTCTCATCTCTCATGTGTCTCATCTCTCATGTGCCTCATCTCTCCTGTGTCACATCTCTCCCGTGTCTCATCTCTCATGTGTCTCATCTCTCCCGTATCACCCGTAATTTCCAAATCACAGCAGTCACTGGCGATTGCAACTGCCGACCAATCAGCGACTCGACTTGAGAAACAGAATTTTATGAACTGAGAGGAAAAGGTTGATAAACAAGCGATTTGCATCATATCTCCCTTCTTTCTCAAAGAAAGCGTTAGTGCTTTAGTATCCTTATATTCACATTGATTGTCATCCGATGCGTAGTTTGACCATTCATATTGTGCTGATGTTCAGCTTTTGCGCTGAACAAGCCATTCAGTTGCCACCAAGAGAGCTAGTCCACATCCTGCTAGTTGGCAGTACATCGGATCTGTTCTACAACGATGTCTACTTTTTGAACTATTCTGTAAACTACGTCAATGGTCGTGCTGATCTGTTTCCGACACTGCAGTTGGCTCCAGAATTTTGTTTCGCCCAAGGGGTAATTGTACATGATTAGTTGACGCACATTGTCAAGTTGTCACAAGCGCAGTGCAAGATTATTTGATTAATCTAGCGAGACCAATTGCAAGATTTTACATGCACACGAGAGAGATTCTCTCAGACCTCTTGTGAGAAATCCTTTCAGAAATCCTGTGAGAGATCCTTGCAGACATTCTGTGAGCGCGTAAGAGAAATGTTTAGACATTCTGTGAAGGTTGGAGATCCTCCTCGTGCCAAAGTTTGATATTTTTTTGTACAACTGATTGATATAGTACTTTCCGTAGATTCTCTTCTGTCTTAACAGTAAAAAGACCATGCACGGGGTATATCAAACACTCACTTCACAATAGCTCCCGAACCGAGTGAACGCTTTTGTGAAAGTCCACCATGGATCAATAATATCCGTCTTTTACGATGAACTAACTGTCGATTCAGTCCGAGTAAGCATCGTCGGGATATTTATAGCGACATTTTTCTAAGGACAATATCGCTCGATACTCTTATCAGCAGCTATGTCGAATCAATAGCGGTTCAATAATTAAATAATTAGCAATATAATTAATACCATAAAATCAACAAGTTACACCCTTGAGGGCCAACCTGCAAGGCACAGTGAGAGTGTGCACTGCCTGACAATGAGAAAGTCAGAGCAGATGTACACACCTGTGTGAGCGTGTGCCTGCGTACGGTATCTGTGTGCGTGTGTGCTCAGGAGTCATGGGAAATCAGGAGAAATGGGCGGAATTGCCTACTCGCTGGCTGCGGGTCAAGTGTCACTAAATGATGTTCCATTGCCCGCAGCCCTCCTGCAATTATTATTATTATTTACCCACTTGGTTTTTCTACTGTTTAATAAGCTTCTAGACAGCTAGCACAGGTGGCAACTAGAGTTGAGCTATATCTTGTTATGGGAACAATGGAAAGAATCTTGTCGTAAAATCCATTTTCAGTTCTGTGAGAATTCATCACAGAAGTGCTATTTACGTACGAGTGCCCATGTCATTCCCTGTACTGAGCCAGAAAGACAAATTTATTTTTTTCGTCTGATTGACGCCTAGAATCTGGCTTGTGTATTTTTTTGGCTTGTATATTTGCGGAACAATTGATAGCTTGAGTTATCGCTGACTCAACAGTCAAAAAGGGTACTGCATGCTAGAGCGAGTTAGGATTGAAAAACTCGTCCCAGTTTTTAGTCACCAATCCAGTTTTTTCTCTTTCCTAATCATTTCATTATTCCCCTCAGCAAAAGTCTGGCAGTGCTGTCAAGGCTTTTATTGACGGTTACCTGCAAGGTTCCAACAAGGCCATCTTGCTCGGTGCCACCTATTCGCAGCAGTCGCAGGTGATCGCAGACCTGGCCCAGTACTACTACCTGCCACAGGTGCGCACCGTTGGAGTGTCTTGGCGAATATTTTATCCCTATAGCATAAGTACTACTTTGAGATCGAGTGAGAACATTTTACTGGTGTGTAGATGCTACCAGTCTGACATAAGTAGACAGTAGCAGTCTTTCATCCGTAGATAGTAGCAGTCTTTCATCCGTAGATATAGTAGCAGTCTTTCATCCGTAGATAGTACCAGTCTTTCATCCGTAGATAGTAGCAGTCTTTCATCCGTAGATAGTAGCAGTCTTTCATCCGTAGATAGTACCAGTCTTTCATCCGTAGATATAGTAGCAGTCTTTCATCCGTATATAGTAGCAGTCTTTCATCCGAAAATAGTAGCAGTCTTTCATCCGTAGATAGTACCAGTCTTTCATCCGTAGATAGTACCAGTCTTTCATCCGTAGATAGTACCAGTCTTTCATCCGTAGATAGTACCAGTCTTTCATCCGTAGATAGTACCAGTCTTTCATCTGTAGATAGTACTAGTCTTTCATCCGTAGATAGTACCAGTCTTTCATCCGTAGATAGTACCAGTCTTTCATCCGTAGATAGTACCAGTCTTTCATCTGTAGATAGTACTAGTCTTTCATCCGTAGATAGTACCAGTCTTTCATCCGTAGATAGTACTAGTCTTTCATCCGTATATAGTAGCAGTCTTTCATCCGTAGATAGTAGCAGTCTTTCATCCGTAGATAGTACCAGTCTTTCATCTGTAGATAGTACTAGTCTTTCATCCGTAGATAGTAGCAGTCTTTCATCCGTAGATAGTACCAGTCTTTCATCCGTAGATAGTACCAGTCTTTCATCCGTAGATAGTACCAGTCTTTCATCCGTAGATAGTACCAGTCTTTCATCCGTAGATATAGTAGCAGTCTTTCATCCGTATATAGTAGCAGTCTTTCATCCGAAAATAGTAGCAGTCTTTCATCCGTAGATAGTACCAGTCTTTCATCCGTAGATAGTACCAGTCTTTCATCCGTAGATAGTACCAGTCTTTCATCCGTAGATAGTACCAGTCTTTCATCCGTAGATAGTACCAGTCTTTCATCTGTAGATAGTACTAGTCTTTCATCCGTAGATAGTACCAGTCTTTCATCCGTAGATAGTACCAGTCTTTCATCCGTAGATAGTACCAGTCTTTCATCTGTAGATAGTACTAGTCTTTCATCCGTAGATAGTACCAGTCTTTCATCCGTAGATAGTACTAGTATTTCATCCGTATATAGTAGCAGTCTTTCATCCGTAGATAGTACCAGTCTTTCATCCGTAGATAGTACCAGTCTTTCATCCGTATATAGTAGCAGTCTTTCATCCGTAGATAGTAGCAGTCTTTCATCCGTAGATAGTACCAGTCTTTCATCCGTAGATAGTAGCAGTCTTTCATCCGTAGATAGTACCAGTCTTTCATCCGTAGATAGTACCAGTCTTTCATCCGTAGATATAGTAGCAGTCTTTCATCCGTATATAGTAGCAGTCTTTCATCCGAAAATAGTAGCAGTCTTTCATCCGTAGATAGTACCAGTCTTTCATCCGTAGATAGTACCAGTCTTTCATCCGTATATAGTAGCAGTCTTTCATCCGTAGATAGTAGCAGTCTTTCATCCGTAGATAGTACCAGTCTTTCATCCGTAGATAGTAGCAGTCTTTCATCCGTAGATAGTACCAGTCTTTCATCCGTAGATAGTACCAGTCTTTCATCCGTAGATAGTAGCAGTCTTTCATCCGTAGATAGTACCAGTCTTTCATCCGTAGATAGTAGCAGTCTTTCATCCGTAGATAGTACCAGTCTTTCATCCGTAGATATAGTAGCAGTCTTTCATCCGTATATAGTAGCAGTCTTTCATCCGAAAATAGTAGCAGTCTTTCATCCGTAGATAGTAGCAGTCTTTCATCCGTAGATAGTAGCAGTCTTTCATCCGTAGATAGTACCAGTCTTTCATCCGTAGATAGTAGCAGTCTTTCATCCGTAGATAGTACCAGTCTTTCATCCGTAGATATAGTAGCAGTCTTTCATCCGAAAATAGTAGCAGTCTTTCATCCGTAGATAGTAGCAGTCTTTCATCCGTAGATAGTAGCAGTCTTTCATCCGTAGATAGTACCAGTCTTTCATCCGTAGATATAGTAGCAGTCTTTCATCCGTATATAGTAGCAGTCTTTCATCCGAAAATAGTACCAGTCTTTCATCCGTAGATAGTAGCAGTCTTTCATCTGTAGATAGTACTAGTCTTTCATCCGTATATAGTACCAGTCTTTCATCCGTAGATATAGTAGCAGTCTTTCATCCGTATATAGTAGCAGTCTTTCATCCGAAAATAGTAGCAGTCTTTCATCCGTAGATAGTACCAGTCTTTCATCCGTAGATAGTACCAGTCTTTCATCCGTAGATAGTACCAGTCTTTCATCCGTAGATAGTACCAGTCTTTCATCCGTAGATAGTACCAGTCTTTCATCTGTAGATAGTACTAGTCTTTCATCCGTAGATAGTACCAGTCTTTCATCCGTAGATAGTACTAGTCTTTCATCCGTATATAGTAGCAGTCTTTCATCCGTAGATAGTACCAGTCTTTCATCCGTAGATAGTACCAGTCATTCATCCGTAGATAGTACCAGTCTTTCATCTGTAGATAGTACTAGTCTTTCATCCGTAGATAGTACCAGTCTTTCATCCGTAGATAGTACTAGTCTTTCATCCGTATATAGTAGCAGTCTTTCATCCGTAGATAGTAGCAGTCTTTCATCCGTAGATAGTACCAGTCTTTCATCTGTAGATAGTACTAGTCTTTCATCCGTAGATAGTACCAGTCTTTCATCCGTAGATAGTACTAGTCTTTCATCCGTAGATAGTACCAGTCTTTCATCCGTAGATAGTAGCAGTCTTTCATCCGTAGATAGTACCAGTCTTTCATCCGTAGATAGTACCAGTCTTTCATCCGTAGATATAGTAGCAGTCTTTCATCCGTATATAGTAGCAGTCTTTCATCCGAAAATAGTAGCAGTCTTTCATCCGTAGATAGTACCAGTCTTTCATCCGTAGATAGTACCAGTCTTTCATCCGTAGATAGTACCAGTCTTTCATCCGTAGATAGTACCAGTCTTTCATCCGTAGATAGTACCAGTCTTTCATCTGTAGATAGTACTAGTCTTTCATCCGTAGATAGTAGCAGTCTTTCATCCGTAGATAGTACCAGTCTTTCATCCGTAGATAGTACCAGTCTTTCATCTGTAGATAGTACTAGTCTTTCATCCGTAGATAGGACCAGTCTTTCATCCGTAGATAGTACTAGTCTTTCATCCGTATATAGTAGCAGTCTTTCATCCGTAGATAGTAGCAGTCTTTCATCCGTAGATAGTACCAGTCTTTCATCCGTAGATAGTAGCAGTCTTTCATCCGTAGATAGTACCAGTCTTTCATCCGTAGATAGTACCAGTCTTTCATCCGTAGATAGTAGCAGTCTTTCATCCGTAGATAGTACCAGTCTTTCATCCGTAGATAGTAGCAGTCTTTCATCCGTAGATAGTACCAGTCTTTCATCCGTAGATATAGTAGCAGTCTTTCATCCGTATATAGTAGCAGTCTTTCATCCGAAAATAGTACCAGTCTTTCATCCGTAGATAGTAGCAGTCTTTCATCTGTAGATAGTACTAGTCTTTCATCCGTAGATAGTAGCAGTCTTTCATCCGTAGATAGTACCAGTCTTTCATCCGTAGATAGTACCAGTCTTTCATCTGTAGATAGTACTAGTCTTTCATCCGTAGATAGTACCAGTCTTTCATCCGTAGATAGTACTAGTCTTTCATCCGTATATAGTAGCAGTCTTTCATCCGTAGATAGTACCAGTCTTTCATCCGTAGATAGTACCAGTCTTTCATCCGTATATAGTAGCAGTCTTTCATCCGTAGATAGTAGCAGTCTTTCATCCGTAGATAGTACCAGTCTTTCATCTGTAGATAGTACTAGTCTTTCATCCGTAGATAGTACCAGTCTTTCATCCGTAGATAGTACTAGTCTTTCATCCGTATATAGTAGCAGTCTTTCATCCGTAGATAGTAGCAGTCTTTCATCCGTAGATAGTACCAGTCTTTCATCTGTAGATAGTACTAGTCTTTCATCCGTAGATAGTACCAGTCTTTCATCCGTAGATAGTACTAGTCTTTCATCCGTAGATAGTACCAGTCTTTCATCCGTAGATAGTAGCAGTCTTTCATCCGTAGATAGTACCAGTCTTTCATCCGTAGATAGTACCAGTCTTTCATCCGTAGATATAGTAGCAGTCTTTCATCCGTATATAGTAGCAGTCTTTCATCCGAAAATAGTAGCAGTCTTTCATCCGTAGATAGTACCAGTCTTTCATCCGTAGATAGTACCAGTCTTTCATCCGTAGATAGTACCAGTCTTTCATCCGTAGATAGTACCAGTCTTTCATCCGTAGATAGTACCAGTCTTTCATCTGTAGATAGTACTAGTCTTTCATCCGTAGATAGTAGCAGTCTTTCATCCGTAGATAGTACCAGTCTTTCATCCGTAGATAGTACCAGTCTTTCATCTGTAGATAGTACTAGTCTTTCATCCGTAGATAGGACCAGTCTTTCATCCGTAGATAGTACTAGTCTTTCATCCGTATATAGTAGCAGTCTTTCATCCGTAGATAGTAGCAGTCTTTCATCCGTAGATAGTACCAGTCTTTCATCCGTAGATAGTAGCAGTCTTTCATCCGTAGATAGTACCAGTCTTTCATCCGTAGATAGTACCAGTCTTTCATCCGTAGATAGTAGCAGTCTTTCATCCGTAGATAGTACCAGTCTTTCATCCGTAGATAGTAGCAGTCTTTCATCCGTAGATAGTACCAGTCTTTCATCCGTAGATATAGTAGCAGTCTTTCATCCGTATATAGTAGCAGTCTTTCATCCGAAAATAGTACCAGTCTTTCATCCGTAGATAGTAGCAGTCTTTCATCTGTAGATAGTACTAGTCTTTCATCCGTAGATAGTAGCAGTCTTTCATCCGTAGATAGTACCAGTCTTTCATCCGTAGATAGTACCAGTCTTTCATCTGTAGATAGTACTAGTCTTTCATCCGTAGATAGTACCAGTCTTTCATCCGTAGATAGTACTAGTCTTTCATCCGTATATAGTAGCAGTCTTTCATCCGTAGATAGTACCAGTCTTTCATCCGTAGATAGTACCAGTCTTTCATCCGTATATAGTAGCAGTCTTTCATCCGTAGATAGTAGCAGTCTTTCATCCGTAGATAGTACCAGTCTTTCATCCGTAGATAGTAGCAGTCTTTCATCCGTAGATAGTACCAGTCTTTCATCCGTAGATAGTACCAGTCTTTCATCCGTAGATATAGTAGCAGTCTTTCATCCGTAGATAGTAGCAGTCTTTCATCCGAAAATAGTAGCAGTCTTTCATCCGTAGATAGTAGCAGTCTTTCATCCGTAGATAGTACCAGTCTTTCATCCGTATATAGTAGCAGTCTTTCATCCGTAGATAGTAGCAGTCTTTCATCCGTAGATAGTACCAGTCTTTCATCCGTAGATAGTAGCAGTCTTTCATCCGTAGATAGTACCAGTCTTTCATCCGTAGATAGTACCAGTCTTTCATCCGTAGATAGTAGCAGTCTTTCATCCGTAGATAGTACCAGTCTTTCATCCGTAGATAGTAGCAGTCTTTCATCCGTAGATAGTACCAGTCTTTCATCCGTAGATATAGTAGCAGGCTTTCATCCGTATATAGTAGCAGTCTTTCATCCGAAAATAGTAGCAGTCTTTCATCCGTAGATAGTAGCAGTCTTTCATCCGTAGATAGTAGCAGTCTTTCATCCGTAGATAGTACCAGTCTTTCATCCGTAGATAGTAGCAGTCTTTCATCCGTAGATAGTACCAGTCTTTCATCCGTAGATATAGTAGCAGTCTTTCATCCGTATATAGTAGCAGTCTTTCATCCGAAAATAGTAGCAGTCTTTCATCCGTAGATAGTAGCAGTCTTTCATCCGTAGATAGTAGCAGTCTTTCATCCGTAGATAGTACCAGTCTTTCATCCGTAGATATAGTAGCAGTCTTTCATCCGTATATAGTAGCAGTCTTTCATCCGAAAATAGTAGCAGTCTTTCATCCGTAGATAGTAGCAGTCTTTCATCCGTAGATAGTACCAGTCTTTCATCCGTAGATAGTAGCAGTCTTTCATCCGTAGATAGTACCAGTCTTTCATCCGTAGATAGTACCAGTCTTTCATCCGTAGATAGTAGCAGTCTTTCATCCGTAGATAGTACCAGTCTTTCATCCGTAGATAGTAGCAGTCTTTCATCCGTAGATAGTACCAGTCTTTCATCCGTAGATATAGTACCAGTCTTTCATCCGTATATAGTAGCAGTCTTTCATCCGAAAATAGTAGCAGTCTTTCATCCGTAGATAGTAGCAGTCTTTCATCCGTAGATAGTAGCAGTCTTTCATCCGTAGATAGTACCAGTCTTTCATCCGTAGATAGTAGCAGTCTTTCATCCGTAGATAGTACCAGTCTTTCATCCGTAGATATAGTAGCAGTCTTTCATCCGTATATAGTAGCAGTCTTTCATCCGAAAATAGTAGCAGTCTTTCATCCGTAGATAGTAGCAGTCTTTCATCCGTAGATAGTAGCAGTCTTTCATCCGTAGATAGTACCAGTCTTTCATCCGTAGATATAGTAGCAGTCTTTCATCCGTATATAGTAGCAGTCTTTCATCCGAAAATAGTACCAGTCTTTCATCCGTAGATAGTAGCAGTCTTTCATCTGTAGATAGTACTAGTCTTTCATCCGTATATAGTAGCAGTCTTTCATCCGAAAATAGTACCAGTCTTTCATCCGTAGATAGTAGCAGTCTTTCATCTGTAGATAGTACTAGTCTTTCATCCGTATATAGTAGCAGTCTTTCATCCGAAAATAGTACCAGTCTTTCATCCGTAGATAGTACTAGTCTTTCATCCGTAGATAGTACCAGTCTTTCATCCGTAGATAGTACTAGTCTTTCATCCGTATATAGTAGCAGTCTTTCATCCGTAGATAGTAGCAGTCTTTCATCCGTAGATAGTACCAGTCTTTCATCCGTAGATAGTAGCAGTCTTTCATCCGTAGATAGTACCAGTCTTTCATCCGTAGATAGTACCAGTCTTTCATCCGTAGATAGTAGCAGTCTTTCATCCGTAGATAGTAGCAGTCTTTCATCCGTAGATAGTAGCAGTCTTTCATCCGTAGATAGTACCAGTCTTTCATCCGTAGATAGTAGCAGTCTTTCATCCGTAGATAGTACCAGTCTTTCATCCGTAGATAGTACCAGTCTTTCATCCGTAGATAGTACCATTTTGACTTACCTCGAATTTGGCTCTACAGATTGGCTACTCCAACACTTCGCCTGCGCTAAGCGACAAGAGTACTTATCCATTCTTCATCCGCATGGCTATCACGAACAGTATTTTCATTACGCCGGTCATCAACCTGTTGAACCTGTTCCTTTGGCGAAAAATTGGCATTATTACAACTGACTCGCCAATCTTCTATCCGGTATGGAATAGAAACATTGTATCCTGATTGTAACGGGTAGAAAGGTTTCCTACCTATCGCATAAAGCAGTAAAGGAATAGTTGCTTTGTGTAACCATCAGTACTTCTCATTATTTGCAGTGTTAAGAGTAAGCGAATCAATCTCGTGTGCTTTGATTGGCAAGCCTTGTCTAAAGAATAAATCCTTTGAAATAAAAACCCAGATAGCTGTCATTCACAGTCATATTCTTTCAGTAATTGATTCATGTGTGGCATGTTTGTTTGAATGCCAACTCAATCTTTGTCTGATTTAACCAATCGATCGGGTGAAATTTTAGGATTTTCCTTCAGTACAATTCTCATTTTAAGTATCGTGTGCCGCCAATCATTAATTTTTTTCTACTTATTTTAACAAATCGCATGGTAATTTGTTTGATGAACGGTTTTAAAGGCAGGCTTTTAACAATGAAAACTATGTAGATTGTTTGCACTAAAGTCTTCCAATTCAGAAATAAGGAAGAAGCTTCTAGATATAAAAAGTGAATTTGTACTTCTAATAAGTTACTTTACCAATAAACGATCCAACGCATAAGCTTGAAGCTTCTCAGAAATGCACTGTTCAAATAAACAAATATAGAGCTTAATATATAGTTTCCTTTTAAAATTATCCAATGTTTTAAACAAATAATGGTTATGCTGGTCATACAAACCAGTTAATTCACGCACCTAATCACTTAGACTAACGATAATAGCAGGCTACATAATTCGAAATGAAGTAAAAAATACTTTGAGTTCTGCACCTCCTAAATGATGAATTTTAGATTACTCTCGAGCTAGAGGCCACTCTGATTGCTCACAATATCACCAATTACCAGAAGGCGATTTTCAGTACTGACGCCACCGATGCTATCGCGCGGCTAGTGGTAAGTTAGTTTGAGTTCAATTAGTGTTAGGTCTCAGGTAAAAGACGAAACTCTAGTTTCAAAAAAAAATTGCAGAACAACGACATTCGCATCTTTATCGTGGTCCGCAGCATGGCAGAGGAAAGTCCCGACAAGCGTTTCGACTGTCTGGTGCGTTCCTGTGAAAAAAAACTTTTAATTAAGGCAGCCTTCCCGAGCTTAAACCAGTTTTTGGTTTAAAAGTTCATTCGTTTTTAACACACACAGTTGTGGTAATTTAGATTCTTTCCTATTACTCGCGCTGTGCCACTTAAAGCTTAAAGGCGCACTTAAACAGATACTGTACGCAGGCACAATTTCACAGGGCTGTACATATACCTTGAATTTCTCATTGTCAGACAGTGTGCACTCCTACCAAAGGGGTTAGCCCTCAAGGGCGTAAATTTCACGACAAGCCCCCAAGCCTTCTCTCCGCGACTGAGCCACAACAAATAATGTGGCCTCGCCACCGAATCGAGCTCAGGGACCTTGGTGGGAGGGTCTGACACGATATAGTATTTTTAGCTTCATTGAGAAGTATCTTGATAACATTGTGTCTGAGATTTTTTAAGAAACACATTGACTCGTCTTTCGCAGATCAAACGGATCGGAGCCTACGGCCCGAAATACCAATGGATGCAAATTGGTTTCCCGTTCACAACACAGAATGGTGTTGAGCAGTCCTGCCAGGACTCTCAGAGACTGGCGGCGATGGAAGGCTCCATTGAGTTTGATAGCGATGTCAACGATCCCGCAGCCGTGCATCCGATCGATATAATGGGAAGGGTGAGTATTTTTCTCACCAGTCTACCTGGACTGCTCTTGTGTCACACTACAATTTAACCCCTTTAATCTTTGATTGTACACTTTTTCTCGCACCCAATGTCTATTCGACAGACTCGCAACGAAAGCTTTCATGACTTCATGCGACAATATGGCAATCAGACAGTGATGGCGCAGCAGAGCAGCATTCTCGGCTTCGATCTGCGCTTTGACACCGTGGTTGCGGCGGCGCTGGCAATCAACGCCACTCTCAACTCTGGCTTGAACTACAACAAGTCATTGCAACTGGGCGACAGTCAGTTCAAGAGGCGACTATTCGATAATGTCCTGCGCCTGGACTTCGCCGGGTTGTCCGTGAGGCTCCTGCCTGCTCACTGACTTCAATAGCCTGAGGGGGGAGTAATAATAATAATTGCAGGAGGGCTGCGGCTGCAAATGATGGCACATCATTTGGTGAGAGGAATCAATTGTGCCCGTTTCGCTGACTCCTGAGCACGCATGCACACAGATACTGTACGAAGGCACACGCTCACACAGGTGTGTACAACTGCCCTGACTTTCTCATCGTCAGGCGGTGTACACTCTCACTGTGCCTTGGAGGTTGGCCGTCTGGGGCGTAAATTGCACGCCAAGCACCCCAGCCTTCTCTTCACGGCTGCACCCCAATTTAATGTGGCCTCACCGTGGAATTGAGCTCAGGGACCTTGGTGTGATCCTATGGAGGGTTGATGGTGCGGTCTAACGGGGTTTGCCTCTTGCACCAAGGTTCCTTAGCTCCATTACGCGGCGATTCCGCATTAGTTTCACAAGAAGGCTTGCGAATTTATGCCCATGACACCAAACCTCCATGTCACAGTGAGAGTGTAAATTAACTAACGATTAGAAATTCAGGGCAGTTGTACACTCCTATGCCTGCGTACGGCATCTGTGTGCGTATGTGCTGAGGAGTCAGCGGAACGGGCAGAATTGCCTCCTCGCTGGCTGCGGGTTGAATGTTACATGTTGCATGTTACAATGCTGTAGATGGTAACTTATTTTCCAAGTTTGGGACTTACACATGCGATTATGTTAAACTAAAAAAAACAAAAAAATTTGCAGGGTCGAGTTAAGTTCGATTCTCGTGGCGATAGGTCGGCAAAAATATACATCTATCAGATTCGAGGTTTGTTGCTCATAGAATACTATACCTAATATGTTTTAGCGCTGTCTAACAGGTTGGGATTCAGTCTAACAGGTTGGAGTTCAGTCTAACAGGTTGGAGTTCTGTCTAACAGGTTGGAGTTCTGTCTAACAGGTTGGGATTCTGTCTAACAGGTTGGGATTCTGTCTAACAGGTTGGAGTTCTGTCTAACAGGTTCGAGTTCTGTCTAACAGGTTGGGATTCTGTCTAACAGGTTGGGATTCTGTCTAACAGGTTGGAGTTCTGTCTAACAGGTTGGAGTTCTGTCTAACAGGTTGGGATTCTGTCTAACAGGTTGGGATTCTGTCTAACAGGTTGGGATTCTGTCTAACAGGTTGGGATTCTGTCTAACAGGTTGGAGTTCTGTCTAACAGGTTGGAGTTCTGTCTAACAGGTTGGGATTCTGTCTAACAGGTTGGAGTTCTGTCTAACAGGTTGGGATTCTGTCTAACAGGTTGGAGTTCTGTCTAACAGGTTGGAGTTCTGTCTAACAGGTTGGGATTCTGTCTAACAGGTTGGAGTTCTGTCTAACAGGTTGGAGTTCTGTCTAACAGGTTGGAGTTCTGTCTAACAGGTTGGGATTCTGTCTAACAGGTTGGGATTCTGTCTAACAGGTTGGAGTTCTGTCTAACAGGTTGGAGTTCTGTCTAACAGGTTGGGATTCTGTCTAACAGGTTGGGATTCTGTCTAACAGGTTGGGATTCTGTCTAACAGGTTGGGATTCTGTCTAACAGGTTGGAGTTCTGTCTAACAGGTTGGAGTTCTGTCTAACAGGTTGGGATTCTGTCTAACAGGTTGGGATTCTGTCTAACAGGTTGGAGTTCTGTCTAACAGGTTTTGATTCTGTCTAACAGGTTTTGATTCTGTCTAACAGGTTTTGATTCTGTCTAACAGGTTTTGATTCTGTCTAATCGTTCGTGTTTTGTGTTTAGCAGGTTCGGATTCTATTAGATTTTCATGCATTTCAGGCCTGACCAGAGATCTCATCGCAACCTATGAACCATCCACTGGTGGGACTGACTGGCGCAAAGCATTCTGGTTTGCTGGTTCGTAACTCCTTGCCCCTTAACGTACTCCTTATTGTCAGTACTTTTTAAGAGGGAAATTGTGCCTCCACAAAAACTTATTTTTTGTTCTAGGCTAACTGCGAGCTAGAAAGCAACTATTCGCAAGGAATTGACTGGCAATTAATATGTTTTTAAGGCATTAACTAGCAATCCACTTTTCACGAGGCATAGACTAGCAATCCGCTTTTCACGAGGCATAGACTAGCAATCCACTTTTCACGAGGCATAGAATAGCAATCCACTTTTCACGAGGCATAGACTAGCAATCCACTTTTCACGAGGCATAGAATAGCAATCCACTTTTCACGAGGCATAGACTAGCAATCCACTTTTCACGAGGCATAGACTAGCAATCCACTTTTCACGAGGCATAGACTAGCAATCCACTTTTCACGAGGCATAGACTAGCAATCCACTTTTCACGAGGCATAGATTAGCAATCCACTTTTCAAGATGCATAGACTAGCAATCCACTTTAAATTGCAGGCGGCACTCCGCCTGTGGACTCACCTCGCTTGGTGACTCAACTATCGCGGGTCGGCCTACCAGTCGCCGTCATCACTGGAGTTTTATCCGGCCTTGGCGCTTGTCTTGTCATCGCTGCGATGATCGTGAATCTGGCGTTTAGAAACGCGCCTATCATCCGGTTGAGCAGTCCCTACGTGAACACCGTGATCGGTTTGGGCTGTCTGCTGTGCTATTCAGCCTGTCTAGTGATGACAGTGAATGCCTATCTAACTGACACTGTGCTGGGCCTGTGCTGGCTGCAGCTGGTATGTCTTGTCAGCGGCTATTCGTGCGCCTTCGGCGGCATGCTAGCCAAGACCTGGCGGGTGCACCGCATATTCACCAACAAGCAGCTGAGAAGGCTGGTGAGCTGAATAGATAGGTAGAAAGACTCCTTATCAAGTTGGGTTCAGAGTTGCCCATCATTTGTGGCCCAGCCGCAGGTATTTATGTGTGTACGAAAATGTACACATTTTCAGTCCATGGACTAGGGGATAGCCGGCAGAATTTCTGCTCAAGCTGATACTGTTACTGATCAATATTAGCAATAGACTAGCAATCCAGTCGTTGAAGTTTACTTTTGCCAGGCTATCAAAGACTGGCACCTGTTCATGGTGATCCTGCTAATACTGCTAATGGATGCCATTGTGCTAACCGTCTGGGGACTCGCCGACCCTTACAGTCTGGTTGTCATGCAGTTGAGAGATCAGGTAAACAGACAGTTGTATATTACATTGGCAGCATATTTTCGACAAACTCGCTCTAACCCTAGCTCATCAAAATCTACAGGAAGTGGTTTCCGATGGCACCCTGATTCACCAAACACTCACCGTTTGCCAGTGCAACAACAACTGGCTGTGGAAGGGGATCATTATTGGCATGAAAGGTTGGGATTTTCGCTGCGATCTCGTGTGTGACACAGTATCACTGTTTCACTTTTCTCCTGTGCCCCTGGATCCCTGTTCCTCTGTATCCCTGTTTCTCTGTATCCCTGTTCCTCTGTATCCCTGTTCCTCTGTGTCCCTGTTCCTCTGTATCCCTGTTCCTCTGTATCCCTGTTCCTCTGTGTCCCTGTTCCTCTGTATCCCTGTTCCTCTGTATCCCTGTTTCTCTGTATCCCTGTTCCTCTGTATCCCTGTTCCTCTGTATCCCTGTTCCTCTGTATCCCTGTTCCTCTGTGTCCTTTTGTCAATGTATCCTTCTGTATCTGTGTTACTGTCTCACTCTGTCTTCTGAGATTACAGTGGCTACAAAAATCTCTATTGTCGTACGAAAGTAAAAAAACGACAAATATTCGACAAACATTCCAATCGCAGCTATATTTCTTCTATTCGGCATCTTCTTTGCCTGGGAGACTCGCACAGTGCACGTTGAGGTGCTGAACGACTCGAGGACAATCGGTGTTTGCGTGTACAACACCACGGTCATGGGCCTAATTGGCGTAGTGCTAGATTTCGCCCTACCAATTGGCGCTGTGGATCTGCGCCATCTGCTGCTGAATTGTTGTGTTATTGTTTGCGCCACAACCACCGTACTGCTTGTCTTCGGCGGAAAGGTCTGGCAGTATTTCGTGCTACGAGTATTATATAGTACTTTATTTCTTTCGTTACAGTAGAAAGACCATGCTATTTACGAGAAGACCCTCGATCGTATACCCTCGAGAAGACCACAGGGGTATTTTTCAAATACCCGCTGCCTACTTCACGATAGCCCCCAAACCGAATGACCGACTTTCGTGAACGTCCACCATATGGATCAGAATTATTTCGCCATATACGATGGCTTAACTTTCAAGGCCGTCCGAAGCGATCAGCATCGTCGTTGTAATATAAAGCGGTTTTTTATCGAAGACAAGGACAACAAGCATCGATCTGTATAAACATCTATGACCAATTCATATTGGATTCGATGCTTCATTAAGTTATGCCTCTATTAGGTTTTTTCGACAGACACCCGACGAGAATGGAACCTAAATATTTCAACGATACCGACATTTTGTCATAATTGAAATTGTTTAATCGGATAGAGTGTAAAATTTAAGCCTTTGTTCAGGATTTTCAAAGCTTTGGTTGAATATTTTAAGAGATACAGAAAAAAAAATTATGAGCCCCAGAGCGTTCTCTGAGCAGTTGCGCCTCGCATTGGGATTGGTGCTAGTAAAACTTAGTGCGAGAGTCGGACGGGTTTCTGCTCAGTTTAACCACTGCCTTTATCGATGATCATATTTTCAACTTTAAATTTGAAAAAACCCTCAGATTGTCATCCTGGCGAAGGACCGAGGCAGTCGAGTCGCCGACGCGAACACCATGATGATGTCGAGGGCTGTTCAATCTGCCAGCGCTACAATGAATTGACAAATCTTGTGGAGTTTTATTTCTTTAAAAAGTTAAAGAAGTATAATAAGAAAAAGAAAACTGATACAACACTATATGAAATTACTATAAAATACTATACTATACTCGTACTATACTAGTATTACTGTTACTATACAATAAAACTACAAACTATAAAAATTCGATACTTTTTTAAAGCTAAAATAATAAATCTAGACCCATTAACTTTTTTCATTAATAATTTTCTCCGATTTGAATTGAGTTTTGATAGCTGTACGGATGCACAGCTGGTTAATAGAAATTAGAGTACTGTATGTATAAACAATTGTCGAATGCATGAAGCGTACTGTAGGCCTTGTTGTTAACAAACAATGCATGGGAGATTGTATAAAAATGTTTGGTATTTTAAGAGTAGAAAGACCATGTCGTGCACTTTAAATATAAACATTTATCTTTCTTTCTGTACCTTGCAAAGCTAAAATTTTCCGCTTTATATGATGATGAAACAGCTGCCAGAATAAACAAATATCCGTATCGTCTAGATATTCAATGATTCTCGTCGGATGTACTGGTGGCAGAAAACCTCCAATACAGATTATATTGTTCATTTATATTTTTTGACCCATATTGATTCGTCATCGAGGCTTATGCAGAGCCTACTCTATCTACTGTTGTCATTATCAACTGGGTCTTCGACAATAAGCGCTGAATATCTCGAGGACGCTAGGGGGTCGGTGGCAGAGCGGTTAACGCGTTTGACTCGCGCACCAAGGTCCCAAAGTTCGATTCCGCAGCGAGGCCACATTTATTTGGGGCGCAGCCGCGGAGAGAAGGCTTGGGGGCTTGTCGTGCAATTTACGCCCTTGAGCGCCAACCTCCAACCAAGGCACAGGGAAGCGTGCACTGCCTGACGATAAGAAAGTCAGCGCAGATGTACACACCTGTGTGAGCGTGTGCCTGTGTACAGTATCTGTGTGAGTGTGTGCTCAGGAGTCAGCGAAATGGGCGGAATTGCCTCCTCGCTGGCTGCGGGCCTAGTGTAACCAAATGATTTGCCACTGCTCGCAGCCCTCCGAGCATGCAGACGTCGGACGGTTTTAAAACTTAATTAATCATAAAGTACGGAAAGTTTTGACGGTCTTTCTACCGTAGTTCCTTCCCAGGTAAAGAAGTGAATAAGAATTATGCATTTAATTGGTTCAGCTGCACCAAATTTTGGCTGCGTACAGCCGTTCAGTCCGTGGACTGGGGAGCAAATCCGCCATAATTCTGGTACCTATGGCACAGCAGAGTATCATAGAGTTAGGTGTCTTATCCATAGACACAAACTATTTTCTCTTCGGTTGAGTTTCGAACTCCCGACCTTCTGGCTGGAAAGAAGAACAAAAATTAAGTCATTTGTTTATCTGTTAGAAAGACAGTCTTCTACACATTTACCCAGAATCTTGGAAACAGACAAATTGCTGTATATTCAGATTCAGTTATTTGAGAGAAATTTAGATTTGTTTTTAGTTGTATCAAAGTGAAATGTGCCACTCTGAACACGGAAGAAAAGCTAGAAATAGATATAATAAAAAATATCAGTAATCCAATACATTATAGTAAAAATAATCTACTTGCCACTGTACTAGCAGTAGCGCATGCTAAATCTTTGAAAACTTAGAAGAAAAAAAGAAAGTTTGAGTCAAAACTACCGACAAGCTTTAATAAATGAAGACAGCTAATTAGCATAAACCGGCGGGTCTACCAGAAACGAAGTCAATTAAAATATATTCCGCTTCTAGAAGAGGGAGAAATAACAAGCTTTATTATAAGGGACAAAACTTGTTGCAAAAATATCTAATTTACTCTGATAATCTCTCGTTAATAGTATCAGCGAATTTTATCGATAAAAATAATAAAACATAATATTTGGAGCCTTCACTGCTGTTAGACTGCCCCGCGTCTTAGCTGACGGTGAGACAGAAGCGCGGAGTGACAGTCCCTGTGACGACCGGCTAGTGTCTGGGCCGATGATGCCGCCTGTCTCGCGTCCATCAGATCCTGGTAGCGAAGCCATTCAGCCACTGTTCTGAAAGGTTCGAACCAATGGATTTATTGGACCAGATAATAGAAATTATTATGGCATATATTATTGGTACATCATTTGGTGACACTTGACCTGCAGCCAGTGAGGAGGCAATTCTGCCCATTTCGGTGACTTTTGAGCACACACGCACGCGGATGCACCTCACAGGCACACACTCACACAGGTGTGTACATCTGCTCTGACTTTCTCATCGTCAGGTAATGTAAACTCTCAGTGTGTCTTGGAGGTTGGCCCTCAAGGCGTAAATTGCATGACAAGCCCCGAAGCCTTCTCTCCGCGGCTGCGCCCCAAATAAATGTGGCCTCGCCGCGGAATCGAGCTCAGGGATCTTGGTGCGAGAGGCAAACGCGTTCGACCGTTCGGCCACTTGTTCCTTAACGGAGCTGATACAAGGGAATTATTGGACCAGATAAACGAGAAAGGATTGATTGAGCAGCTAACGAAACAATGGACTCTTTGTATCGTACAGATACTAGACCCTACCCTATCTGCTCTGAAACAATGGACTCTTTGTATCGTACAGATACTAGACCCTACCCTATCTGCTCTGAAACAATGGACTCTTTGTATCATACAGATACTAGACCCTACCCTATCTGCTCTGAAACAATGGACTCTTTGTATCGTACAGATACTAGACCCTACCCTATCTGCTCTGAAACAACTAATCACCTCTGAGCGGTTGCGCTTTCGACCAATCGTGGCTGTCTGAAATCTTGCGTCACAGCCGGAGCGGCACTCGGTCGCCAATATCGATCCGGATCTGGGGCAATGGCCGGTACTTCGCGCTGAGACCTATCAAGCTGACGAAATTGATAGTCACCGTTGCGACTGCAGCGAAGCTCATCTTGAACAGCCTGACGATACGCCTGGGCCTCCTGCTGGGCCTCGCGCTGCAGCTGCGCACGAAGCGCCGACTTCAGACTGGCCTCAGCTGCTTCGGAACGTTGCTGACGATCGAGACGGTGCAGTTCATGCTTCACCTGGCGTGGCGTAGCGACGTTGCATAGTGACAAGTTTTATTACTATGACCAAGCCATTCTAATATACTTTTTTAAAAAGATGGAGTCATAGTACTTCGTTAACTAAGTACTTTTATAAAATTTGTACTCAGGTACCCCCAGACTGTACCTGAGCATCGTCCAGCTGCCTAGAACGAGCAGCGAATAGAGCCTCAGCCTCAAGCACGTCGCCGCTTCGGGTCCGCCGCCACTGCCGACATGGCGGAAGCATTGCATCCGCAGTCGCTTGCTCGCGAGTCATCCGATGGTCAGTCGGGTCGCCGAAGCGATCAAATAGCCGAGGATCGAGCAGACGATGCGGCGAGTCTGGACGCAGCCGCGGTCGCGCTTGATCAGCCGGGTTCAGGCGACGTTCTAGGACGTCGCAACGACCCCAGTTGATGTGAGGATCGGCCGGATAAAGTTCGACTACATCTGGCATGCCGCTGGTGCTGTTGACTCCACAGCCGACGCCGCCTGCGCCCCAGTAGCGCCAAGGCGGCCGGCGCTGATTTTGGCGACGTCGCTGATTGGCTGTCGAACGACGACGATTTGCTGATTCGATGCTGACGTCGCCATCACCGACGCCAATTTCGCAAGTACCGAAAGTGGCAGCCAGCTCTCGATCCAAAGCCAGCAGCTCGGCTTCATCTCTAGCAGCTGCTGAAGCGGCAGCCGTTGCATCTGCTGCAGGTGCAGCATCTTCCTGCTTGGTTTCTTCCTTAGCCGACTCGGTAGCCATCGTTGCCGAGCTACCAGTCTCAGCTGCCGGCTGTAACTCAGGCACCATCGGCTTGAGTACAGTCGCCGGCATCGGGCGATAATAGAGTGGCGCCAAGTGACTCGAAAGGATGGGAAAGTCCCGACCGGTGCCGCTGTTTAACATCAAAGGAGCCACCAGAGCAGCGGTTGGATAGACGTACATGAGACCCTGTGGGTTTTTTAATGAAAAAAGTAAGCTTTTATGTCAAACTCGGATCAACAACCGGATCTCGTAAATGTGCCGCCCCAATCCAACCTTATACTACCAAGGTTCCACCTATCGTTGAAATAATTGAGGCTATAAATAGCACTCACCGGTGGGCACAGGATAATAGTTGGTGATTTTTCACCAAGAGCGTCAGAGCCAGTCAATTCTCCTGCCTCAGCAGCCGCCGCCGCTGACTCGCCGCAATTTTTGTCTATTAGCAGCCAATCATAGAGACGACGAGGTATCCAGACGGCATCGCCTGCTGAAGCCTGCCTTTCTAAGCCGTCTCCAGCTGCCATGGCAACAGTCAGCGGCGTTTCATCGTCGCCTGCCGCCGCTGAGCCACGGGATTCGTGACCGCGCAATACGAGACCTGGCTCGAAGCGACCGCCAGTGCCAGCTGGCGATGCTAGCAGAACAGCGTCACCCGGAGCGATGGGATGGCGCAAAGCGTCGTCAAGGCTGACAATGTCACCGATGCGTGTCTCCTGGTGTTGAAGCGGCTGTTTCGCAGTCGGCAGGTCGCTGTCCGCGGCATCCGGTGGAAACTCCACTAAGAACAAGTCGGGCTCCACCTGGACAATAAAATTAGATTTTAAATTTCATTATAACTCTTTAGGTTAAAAAAATTGGCTTAAGTTACCTAATCAGGGCAATTTTAATCCCATAACATTCCCTTTTTGCCTTCATCGATGCTCAAAAACCGCATTCGAGATATGAGATGAGATATTCTCGTCGATTCTGAAAGTTTTTCGTCGGGGTGTCTTACGACAAAAACTAATTTAGGGAAAAGTTTTCTGCTCACACAATTTCATTATTCAATCATATCGGCTATTATTGTTGACTAAAGATTTCGGACGGCTTTGAACGTTAGTTCATCGTAAAGGGCGGAAAATTTTGATTCAGATGGTGGAGCTTCGGTCATTTTTTGGAGCTATCGTGAATTAGGCAGTGGGTATTTGAAATACTATGGTCTTTCCCAAAGAAGAAAAATAGCGTGGTCTATCTACTGTTAAGCGCTAAAGAACTGCTTCAACGAGCCGTAGATGTAACAACACTCCAGATGCTCACCTCGCTGACAACCTTGCCGCGGTAGTAGCCACCGTTCCGATCTTGTCGCCTAGCGAGAACCCGTCGACCAATCAGAGTCGCCCCACCGGCCGGACAGAAAGGGTGCCCGGCTGGCCTGAAAGCGGCGCCACCTGCGCCACAATTTCCGGCCGAAATGAACGCTCGAGCCGGCCTGTACCGGCTGAATGACCGAAGGCCGGCAGGTGGCGGCAGTAGGGGCGGCTCTAGAAGCGGATCTACTCCGGTCGGCAAGCAGGTTGTGATGGAGCAGGTGGCCAGCTCGGGTCGAAGCCGACCGTCTTTTGTGCGAATCAAGCGCTCGGCTGGGCCTTCACCACCGCGATGCCGTTCAACGGACGCCACGGACTGGCAAATATATTTATTTTTAAAGGTTTTCAGATTTTCATTAGAAATTTTTTTTCGACTTTTCGAAAGCGTCTTTACTGCAGAGCATGCTAAAAACCCAAGCAATTTACGAGAAGAGCTTGGTGACAATAGGATTAATTACGTAAGGAGAAATTAGAAGGCATCGACTAGAAAAAATTGCGTCAAGAGGGGGATTTACTAAAATTAAGTACGTCGAGAGCCTTACTTAAAATTAAGTACGTCGAGAGCCTCAACTAAAAAAATAATGAGTACAAAAAGAGCCTTCAATTAACAGCATAGAGTGTATCAGGTTGCAAGGGAAAGAATCTCTATCAATACCTGTAGAGACTCAAACAAATAACAGACCAATCGGATCGCCTCGATAAGCTTTAAAATATGTTAGGAGACACTGTTAGGTAGCTGGGAAAGCCTCTATCTATAGCTAATGGGAGCAGCGAGAAAGGAGTATGCAGACAGTAAAATCCATTTCAGCTATAAATATGCGGCCACGAGCAGTTTTTATTTCTAATGATATGCAAGATCCTGTCGCATACAGCTGCGGCAATAGCAATACCTGAGACTCGTCCAGCCGAACAGACGTCAACGATCCGCATGTCTCAGCGGCCAGACGGTGCAGAAACTCCAACAGTCTGTCAGCCTCGTGGCCATCACGATCGCCTGGCAGTTGCAGGCAGGTGCAGTGCACTGGGCGACCTCGAGCCAGATAGGCCACGTGGTCTAGCACGGACTCGGCTTCGGCCCTGTCAGTTGGCGCGGTGGCTGCCACCAGATAGACTGCCTGACAATCGTCCGGCCGAAGAGCTGCCAGAAGGCTGCCCAAATGATCGGCGGTAGATCGGCATGGCTGTTCGGCGAGCCAGGCAACAACCTGCGATACTGTGTCCGACGTGGCGGGAGTCAGTTGATCATCCTTCGCCCAGACAGATGGCTTGCTACCTACGACCAGACTGAATGCCGTGTAGCCCTGGCGATGAGCGAGTCTAAGGAGAGCATCTGCAACATGCTTCCGCACTGTCGGCATGGCCAACGCCAGTCGAGCCGACGATTCAAGGGCGAGGACAACACGGCGTTCGACAATATCGCCGAACATGCCGCTGGGAAGGCCGCGAATTTGCAACGGCGCCGATGATGTCATGATAATTGCTGGAAAATTTCCACACGGCACATTTTTGTGATTAACGATAATAATCATACTTTTTGGTGACAGGCGCGAAGCTAGCGAAGAGGCAATTCAGCCCATTCTGTTAATTACCTGCGCTCACAAATTTACACGACGGATGCGCACGCAGGCACACACGCCGGTTCGACCATCACTCCTGACATATTTTCATAAGCGTTTTATACGCTACACTCACTGGGCCTTAAAGGGTTGTGCCTGTTAGCTAGCTGGGGACATTTGGAACAGGTAGATTAGTCTAACTACTTAAGAAATTCCAAAAAGCTTTCCCAAAAAGATGTTTCAACACTTAATAAATAGAAGCTGCATTTGAAGCCAAACTTCAAATACGACACAAACTAATTGATCATCTATAAAGAAAATTAGTAGTATTAAAAACTCCTTATTTTTTACGCACATTATTCAAACTTTGTGAACCGAATTAGACCGTTATAACTTTCAATTTTGTGTCAATTTTGTGCATACAAAGTGCAAAAGATTTAAACTTATAATATTCGATGTTCTGACATAGATTTTTTTACATGTGTGACTTTAAAGACAAGTCTACAGATTTAAATCAAACAAATGATTAGCAAAATGGATGGAAGAAAATATAGGTAAATAAAAGTCAAACCTAGCCTTATTAAATAAGTTAAATTAAAATAAGTAAAAATAATATAAGTATAAGTATAAAGGTAAATTTACTATAATGCGTATAAGTAAATGTGAAACTATAGATACTAAGACTGCAAAGAGAAGCGTTTCAAATTTCGAGAGATGTTTCTAAGGCTTTATAATTAAGATATTTAAAAGCTGTACGATATATCGATGCTCAAAAAGTTGATGTTGTTAGAGAATATAAAAATATGAAGCCTAACTTTGCATATAAACAAAAAATTATTTAAACAAAACAAAATCTTTCAGATAAGATGTCAAACTTTTTTATTTGTGATGATATGAACATATATATGTATAGTTTGTTTAAATGACGATACTCGTTAGTAAAGAATTTTCGAGTTTGCATTAACTATTATTATATCGCTATTAATTTATTTGCAACTACGTTTTCAAAATCTTTGGATTGTGATAAGGATTTTGTTCAAAGCTTTTACTAATGGGGAGTACGATAAATTAGGTGGGGTTTCGTGCTTCGTTCATTTGATTGCTATATACATCCTACTCGATCAGCAAAAGCAAACTCGTCACAACGCACGCTTTGTACAAGTGACAAACTATTAATTTCTTACATGTGGACATAAAGAGGTTCCGAAGCTTAAATATTTTAAGTAAGGGAAGGATTTAGGATCCAACGGCTACAATTAATAAATTGGTAGTGAGCGCGAAGTAGTAATTCTAATAGCTCTACACATTGGTGGAAGTAAATATTATTGTAATATTTACACTGGTTCTAGGCGGTAGCAGGGACTAGTTTTGGGTAGTTTAAGTAGTCCCTGGCCGGTAGTTCTTAAGTCCAGCGCACGAAGTCCAGAGACGAATTATATACATCAAAGAAGTATTTTTTCTACATCGCAGAATGGGGTTGATGTAGCCTACTCGTAGTTTGTCCTGTAACAAACTGCGTCGTTCAGCAAGACCATAACTCAGCATTGCTTTTCAGTTCACCCAGCTGTTAAAAGTGAATTAATTAATTAGCATTAACTTGGGCAATTGAGAGGGCGCCCCCAGCCCATCAGTAGAGTGCCATGAACTGGCGCCTGAACTGTACGCAGCCTTCATATGCGCCGTGCAATAGCTACGGCTGTGCTGCCGGCTGGACATAATCAGGCCCGATTAGATTAAGGTGCAATAAATTATTGTTTTTTTATTCTC
Organism: Macrostomum hystrix; assembly: GCA_950097015.1. Classification (NCBI taxonomy): domain Eukaryota; kingdom Metazoa; phylum Platyhelminthes; family Macrostomidae; genus Macrostomum; species Macrostomum hystrix. The sequence goes on from CATNEN010000038.1 coordinate 25,915,249, forward strand.
TATTGCAGAAAACTCTTGTGATGTCTCCATTTGGAAAGTGCAAATACGTGTAACAATGTTCGGTTAGTCTCTCCGCGGTGTTTGGAAAGCAGACCTGAACTAGTTATGGACTAGCTGCTTGAAGAATAATATCACGAAAAAATCATTATAGTTAAAGTCTTGCAAATTTAGGTCGCCTTTTATAACAAAAAACGACAAAATCGCGACTTTAAAAAAGGGATACCCTGCAACTAATAGTTGACGAGCGAAAAAAAGAAAAAAAACAGTTTTGCATAGGATTTAGAATTTCCTCCGTCCACAAGTTAAGCTAATGTTACTAACGTAATGTTCTGATTTCTTTTAAATATCTATGGCTCAATCCACTTCTCTACATAGTAAATCACATATTTTTTCAACATAAATTAACCTTTCGTGTACAAAATTAAATGCTCAAAAGTTTCAGAAACGGCCGTTAAGAATGCAGCAGGCAGGAAGTTTAACGCAAACAAAAAAATGCGAGGCGTTGACTCAGGGAAGCAGCAAAAATAGATGGAGCACAACTGTGGCTGTCCATGCTGACTCAAATGCAGTGCTTTCCAATGATTTCAGCAAGTTGAATAATCACGACAATTCCCGGCTGCCGCACATGTACATTTCCGATCATGATAAACCAACTGATCAAGTGGTCCTCTTAGAAACGGGATTGACAGCAGCCAAAACTGTACTTTGCAATCCCAAGCTGGTGAGTCTTGATTGCTCATTGCTCAGAATTCCGATTGCATGTTGGGTAAATTTTATTTATAGGGCAGCATTTTTAAGCGGCGTCTCTGAGAGAGCGCACATTGCTTCCTCTAGTGAATTGTCTTGCTTTTGAAAGACTGCACAATTTATTTTCCCTATAAAATTGAGACTCAAACGCCGACCTCCATCAGTCAAAATAGTGAAAGTCAATGAGAGGGCCTATCCTAATCGAGAAGTTTGGTGTATCAGTCTAAAAGAATTTTAATATTTTATTTTAAAAAAAAAATATAATGCAGATTGCGTGACAGATATTGCTTTTAATATTTACAGACTGAAAACGCAAACGGGGGATGCGTTTTTATACGGCAGACTAGTGAGTCGAAAAACAAGGCCGAATCTAGCGATGTCAAGTCAATCAAGGCCAGCCTACAACGACCAAATAAATCTGAAGTTAATTCCAAGCAAGTTTCATCGATGCAAGCTCCAGGCGATACAAAAGCCGAAGTCCCTTTGTTGGAAAACTTTGTTAAACGAGGAAAATCAATCGATAATCACCTGCTTAATCAAGGCTGCTCAACTAGCATTGGTTATAACCAAGGCAGCTGCATTTATAATTATGCCAATATGCTGCAAGGCGAAGCTACAATGGCAAATCACGAAATTTTGAATAGCTGCGCCTCTAACGCAAGCACCAGACTGGATGAGTGCCGACAATACCGGACAACCCCTTCAATTCGCCGCACTATGTGCCAGCAGGCGCCACTGATCTCAAAGCTGCAGTGTCCAAACAATGGATTTCGACTCACTCATTCGGGCCATAATGATGCCAGTAGGAGTTCAATTTTAAAGCTGAGACGAGTCGAACGGCTCGGACAATCGCGACGTCGTGACAAAGACGCTAGCCAGGCTGAATTAAAAATAGTATTCGATTATGATTCCTCACAGTGGCCACTGTGCTACGTTTTAGAGCGAGGAGCTGAATCATCCACAGAGAGCATCGCAGCAGACGATAACTGCAAGGCGCGATCTAGTTACAGAACTCGGTACGAATCAGATGACGGGGCCTGTGATGCTAGTTGGAAGCAGGATGATAGTTGCTTACCGAATCGCGGTTGCTACTGTTACTACTCGTGCTGCAGGCGTTCTTATTCCGTGTCGCAGGAAAAACAAAACAAACGTTTTAGGAGAATACGTACAATAGGCCGACGAAAAGTGAACTACATTACATCGAACTGCCAAACGAGCTGGAGTAAGTTATTATTGCGTTCTTTCTGTAAATTTAAATATAGCGCGGATATAATCAGAAGAATATCAAAGCAAATTAAACCTTTTTTACTCCCAACTATTATTATTTTCTTGCAGATAAAATTACATCGACGGGCAGTGTTAGATGTGCAAAGCCAACAACGGATTGGGCCCCGAACATAAAGCTGTCACGCCAAAGCTATCAGGATGATTTTTATGCAAGCTGCTATAGTCGAGATGACAATGTGCCAGACGCCCATTTCTGTTGGTCGTCAGGCAGGACTGAATCTAGGCGTCCAAGAAAACAACAAGCGCATGACAGGCAGGATGATGACAGCAGATTTAGGCAGGATGGAATCATCTTTGGAAGCAGGCAATCGGGCGACTTTGATGCTTCCTGGTACCAGCCGCAGCAACAGACCCAATGCCAAAATTTCCCACAGCAACAGCAGGTGGGCCCCGAAATATATTCTCGACAAGACGCCAACGCGACAAGAGAGAACCGGAAAATTGTAGACAGAACGTGTGACGAGGGAGGAGCATTTGGTTCCGGACAAGAAAGCGGCAAGTTAAAAAGCTATTTAAGAAGAATTGCTGACCCTATCCAACAGGCGCATACTTGCGCTGGCAAGGAGAATAAAAGTAGTTTAGAAGACCCAGCCAGTAGAAGATACAAACTCGATCAAAATGGCGCGAGTAAGATGAAAAGCGACGGAGTTTCAAATATGCGGGCCTGGCGTGGCATGTGGCCCGGCAAGGTCAACACGAAACAGCGCCGTGACAGAGTCAGTGAATACGGAGCCAAGTTCAGTGCGTCCAGTCGCGTCAGGAGGCTACCCAGCGATGAAGAAGTCAAAGTTAAAAGAAAAGATATTTCCAGCAAAATTTCGATCGATCATTTAAAGGTTTTGAAAGACGCATCAAGAGACGCATTACCAAGTGAATTGGCGGATCATTCTAGAGCTCAGGTGCTAAGTGACGCTAACAAAACTGATGGCGAAGCAACAAAAAGTGGTCATATTGACTTCGGTCAAAAAAATCAAGGACGATTGCCAGCTGCACTTGAGAAAACTTCAGACAAGACGCTTGGCTCATTGGGAAATCAGGATGTGAGAAAACCTAAAAGATCAGAATTGAAAAATGAAAAAAAAACAGGCTACGAACCAAGCGCCTCAGCTCCACGGAATAACAAACATTCAGGGTTCGGAATCAAAGACGAGAAAGAAAGAATTCACGACCTGCCGGTAGTTGCAAGCTCTATGCGAAATCCAGAGAGGGATCCTGGTCTCAATTCTTTACCAACAGCTCGAGAGGAAATCTGGAAATCACAGGTTGTTATTCCGACGTCCGGGGAGGGACAGACAGAAAAGAAGGCACTTTTAAAAATGCAAACTCAAGAACCAAGTTATGAACGAAAATACTCTCAACAAAGCACGCGTTTCGAGGATGTTAAGCAAACTGCTGAGAGCCAAGCTCATAAGGAACCTGCGCTCAAAATAGATAAACAAATGATGAGCTTCCACGACAAGCAGAAACCTGCAGACAGCCAAGCTCATGAAGATCCTGCGCTCAAGTTACCCGAACAAAGACTGAACTTCAATGAGAAGAAGCAACATGCTAAACACCAAGCTGATGAACAACCTGCGCTTAAGTTACCGGAACAAAAACTTAATTTCCATGACGAGCAGCAACATGCTGACAGCGAAGCTCATAAAGAACCTGCGCTCAAGTTACCCGAACAAAGACTGAGCTTCCATGAGGAGAAGCAATTACCTACTGACAGCCAAGCTCATAAAGAACCTGCGCTCAAGTTACACGAACAAAGACTGAGCTTCCATGAGGAGAAGCAATTACCTACTGACAGTCAAGCTCATAAAGAACCTGCGCTCAAGTTACACGAACAAAGACTGAGCTTCCATCAGGAGAAGCAATTACTTACTGACAGCCAAGCTCATAAAGAACCTGCGCTCAAGTTACACGAACGAAGACTGAGCTTCCATCAGGAGAAGCAATTACCTACTGACAGCCAAGCTCATAAAGGACCTGCGCTCAAGTTACCCGAAAAAAGACTGAGCTTACAAGACAAGCAGCAACCTGTTCACAGCCGAGCTCATGAAGAACCTGCGCTGAAGTTACCCGAACAAAGACTGAGCTTCAATGAGGAGAAGCAACATGCTAAACACCAAGCTGATGAACAACCTGCGCTCAAAATAGATAAACAAATGATGAGCTTCCATGACAAGCAGAAACCTGCAGACAGCCAAGCTCATGAAGATCCTGCGCTCAAGTTACCCGAACAAAGACTGAACTTCAATGAGGAGAAGCAACATGCTAAACACCAAGCTGATGAACAACCTGCGCTCAAAATAGATAAACAAATGATGAGCTTCCATGACAAGCAGAAACCTGCAGACAGCCAAGCTCATGAAGATCCTGCGCTCAAGTTACCCGAACAAAGACTGAACTTCAATGAGGAGAAGCAACATGCTAAACACCAAGCTGATGAACAACCTGCGCTCAAAATAGATAAACAAATGATGAACTTCCATGACAAGCAGCAACATGCTGACAGCGAAGCTCATAAAGAACCTGCGCTCAAGTTACCCGAACAAAGACTGAGCTTCCATGAGGAGAAGCAATTACCTACTGACAGCCAAGCTCATGAAGAACCTGCGCTAAAGTTAGATGAGCAAAGACAGATCTTCCATGACGAGCACCAACTTGCTGATCGACAAGCTGATGAAGACCCAGCGCTCAAGTTACCTGAACAAAGACTCAGCTTCCATGCCGAGCAGAAACCGGCTGACAGCCTAGCTCACGAAAAATCTGCGCTCAAGTTAACCGAACAAACACCGAGCTTCCATGACGAGCAGCAACCTGTTGACAGCCGAGCTCATGAAGAACCTGCGCTGAAGTTACCCGAACAAAGACTGAGTTTACAAGACGAGCAGCAACCGGCTGACAGCCGCACTGATGAAGAACCTGCGCTAAAGTTAGATGAGCATAGACAGAGCTTCCATGACGAGCAGCGACTTGCTGATCGACAAGCTGATGAAGACCCAGCGCTCAAGTTAACCGACCAAACACCGAGCTTCCATGACGAGCAGCAACCTGTTGACAGCCGAGCTCATGAAGAATCTGCCCTGAAGTTACCTGAACAAAGACTGAGCTTACAAGACGAGCAGCAACCGGCTGAAAGCCGCGCTGATGAAGAACCTGCGCTAAAGTTAGATGAGCATAGACAGAGCTTCCATGACGAGCAGCAACTTGCTGATCGACAAGCTGATGAAGAAACAGCGCTCAAGTTACCTGAACAAAGACTCAGCTTCCATGCCGAGCAGAAACCGGCTGACAGCCAAGCTCACGAAAAATCTGCGCTTAAGTTATCCGACCAAACACCGAGCTTCCATGACGAGCAGCAACCGGCTGACAGCAAAGCTCATGAAGAACCTGCGCTCAAGTTAACCGATCAAACACCGAGCTTCCATGACGAGCAGCAACCTGTTGACAGCCGAGCTCATGAAGAACCTGCGCTGAAGTTACCCGAACAAAGACTGAGCTTACAAGACGAGCAGCAACCGGCTGAAAGCCGCGCTGATGAAGAACCTGCGCTAAAGTTAGATGAGCATAGACAGAGCTTCCATGACGAGCAGCAACTTGCTGATCGACAAGCTGATGAAGAAACAGCGCTCAAGTTACCTGAACAAAGACTCAGCTTCCATGCCGAGCAGAAACCGGCTGACAGCCAAGCTCACGAAAAATCTGCGCTTAAGTTATCCGACCAAACACCGAGCTTCCATGACGAGCAGCAACCGCCTGACAGCAAAGCTGATGAAGAACCTGCGCTCAAGTTAACCGAACAAAGACAGAGCTTCCATGACGAGCAGCAAACAGAGGAAAGCAAAGCTCGTGAAGAACCAGCGCTCAAATTAGAGGAACAAAGACTGAGCTCCGATGAGGAGAAGAAACCGGCTGACGGCCAAGCTCATGAAGAACCTGCGCTCAAGTTAGATGGACAAAGAGTGAGCTTACATGGAGCGAAGCAACTGGCTGACGGCCAAACTGATGAAGAACCAGAGCTTAGGTTTCCAGAACAAAGACTGAGCTCACATGAGAAGCAGCAACCTGCTTTCAGCCGAGCTCAGGAAGAACCCGCGCTCAAGTTACCCGAGCAAAGACTGAGCTTCAATCAGAAGCAGCAACCTGTTGACCGACAAGCTGATGAAGAACCTGCGCGTAAGTTACTTGAACTTGCCTACTTTGCATTGCAAAACAAGCCGGAAGAAGCAGTTATCAATAGGTATACTCAGCCATCTCTGAAAGTCTCAACCGATTACCAAGGTGGATTCCCATGTGGTTTAATATCACCTGATATTCTCATTGAGTCTGCGCCTAAACCAAACCAACCTGAACCGGAACTGTTAAGAAAAGGAGAGCGCCCAAATGAGCCCGATTATTCGCCTGATAAGCGAAAACTATTAGCAAAAAAATACAAACGCAAAGAGCAGACTCAGGGCCCAGTGCTCGATGCAGGACAACCGAATGGCATCACGGCAACAACAGACGGCGAACCCCGTTGGCGAACCACGTCGCCCAAGAAAATTTTAGAAGACACTTTTACTAAGACTAAAGATGAAATTTGTGACAGTCCTGTAGAGAGACGCGCTTCGGGAGCGAGCCAACACTCTGGCCGGATAGAGGCTGCAACTATGCCGGTTGAAAGCAAGCTCAAAGATGATTCACCTCCAGGGTCGCCAGATAACACAGATTCGATTGCTAAAGACAGCAAGAAACATCATACGTCCAGCAGTGATAGTAGGATAGATGACAAACGAGCTAGTTCTGCACAAGAAGCTGCAAGATCAGAGAAGTTGTTCGATGCTAGAAACAGACCAAAAAGTTTTACAACAGGATCCAAAGTAGCTGATCTTTCGCTTCTAACTAAAATTCAACGCAAGAAGGATCACTTGCCTGTCCTCGAAAGTAAATTACCAAACAGTTCGGACCCCCAAAAGCCTCCAATGAAAGCAGAAAAAAAGGCTGCGATTTGCAACGAAATTTTACCATCAAAGTACATTAAAATGGAGCTTAGAACTGATACTTCACCTAAAGATGAAGGCAATCATGAGCAAACAGAAAGTTCTAAGCACATTGTTACGCTCTCAAAAGAGTCTACAAGCAGCGAGGGAGTTATCACAGAAGCCGAGAGTATAGCCGGATTTTCGCCTGAATCAGGAAGACACATTTTTCAAACTTCGGATAATGATACAAAGACTTCGCCTCCGACTGAACAGAATCCAAAAACTGAAATGAAAATAGGAGCAGCTGACAGTGGCGTTTTGCAGTCGAAGTACAGTAAAAAAGAGCTCAGAACTGATGCTTCACCCAAGGCTAGAGACATACACGATCGAAGAGAAAGTTCTAAGCACATTATTACGCTCTCAAAAGAGTCTACAAGCAGCGAGGGAGTTATCACAGAAGCCGAGAGTATAGCCGGATTTTCACCTGAATCAGGGAGACACATTTCGCAAACTTCGGATAATGATACAAAGACTTCGCCTCCGACTGAACAGAATCCAAAGACTTTATTCCAATTAGGACCAGTTCAAGGTGAACTTGCACCATCAATGTACAGTGAAAGTAAAAGTTCTAAGCACATTATTACGCTCTCAGAAGAGTCTACAAGCAGCGAGGGAGTTATCATAGAAGCCGAGAGTATAGCCGGATTTTCGCCTGAATCAGGGAGACTCATTTCTCAAACTTCGGATAATGATACAAAGACTTCGCCTCCAACTGAACAGAATCCAAAGACTTCAGTGCAATTAGGACCAGTTCAAGGTGAACTTGCACCATCAATGTACAGTAAAAAGGAGCTTAGAACTGATACTTCACCTAAAGATAAAGGCAATCATGAGCAAACAGAGAGTTTTGAGCACATTATTACGCTCTCAGAAGAATCTAGCGAGGGAGTTATCACAGAAGCCGAGAGTATAGCCGGATTTTCGCCTGAATCAGGGAGACTCATTTCTCAAACTTCGGATAATGATACAAAGACTTCGCCTCCGAGTGAACAGAATCCAAAAACTGAAATGAAAATAGGAGCAGCTGACAGTGGCGTTTTGCTGTCAAAGTACAGTAAAAAAGAGCTCAGAACTGATGCTTCACCCGAGGCTAGAGACATACACGATCGAAGAGAAAGTTCTGAGCACATTGTTACGCTCTCAGAAGAATCTAGCGAGGGAGTTATCACAGAAGCCGAGAGTATAGCCGGATTTTCGCCTGAATCAGGGAGACTCATTTCTCAAACTTCGGATAATGATACAAAGACTTCGCCTCCGAGTGAACAGAATCCAAAAACTGAAATGAAAATAGGAGCAGCTGACAGTGGCGTTTTGCTGTCAAAGTACAGTAAAAAAGAGCTCAGAACTGATGCTTCACCCGAGGCTAGAGACATACACGATCGAAGAGAAAGTTCTGAGCACATTGTTACGCTCTCAGAAGAATCTAGCGAGGGAGTTATCACAGAAGCCGAGAGTATAGCCGGATTTTCGCCTGAATCAGGAAGACACATTTCGCAAACTTCGGATAATGATACAAAGACTTCGCCTCCGAGTGAACAGAATCCAAAAACTGAAATGAAAATAGGAGCAGCTGACAGTGGTGTTTTGCTGTCAAAGTACAGTAAAAAAGAGCTCAGAACTGATACTTCACCCGAGGCTAGAGACATACACGATCGAAGAGAAAGTTCTAAGCACATTTTTACGCTCTCAGAAGAATCTAGCGAGGGAGTTATCACAGAAGCCGAGAGTATAGCCGGATTTTCGCCTGAATCAGGGAGACTCATTTCTCAAACTTCGGATAATGATACAAAGACTTCGCCTCCGAGTGAACAGAATCCAAAAACTGAAATAAAAATAGGAGCAGCTGACAGTGGCGTTTTGCTGTCAAAGTACAGTAAAAAAGAGCTCAGAACTGATGCTTCACCCGAGGCTAGAGACATACACGATCGAAGAGAAAGTTCTGAGCACATTGTTACGCTCTCAGAAGAATCTAGCGAGGGAGTTATCACAGAAGCCGAGAGTATAGCCGGATTTTCGCCTGAATCAGGAAGACACATTTCGCAAACTTCGGATAATGATACAAAGACTTCGCCTCCGAGTGAACAGAATCCAAAAACTGAAATGAAAATAGGAGCAGCTGACAGTGGTGTTTTGCTGTCAAAGTACAGTAAAAAAGAGCTCAGAACTGATACTTCACCCGAGGCTAGGGACATACACGATCGAAGAGAAAGTTCTAAGCACATTTTTACGCTCTCAGAAGAATCTAGCGAGGGAGTTATCACAGAAGCCGAGAGTATAGCCGGATTTTCGCCTGAATCAGGGAGACTCATTTCTCAAACTTCGGATAATGATACAAAGACTTCGCCTCCGAGTGAACAGAATCCAAAAACTGAAATGAAAATAGGAGCAGCTGACAGTGGCGTTTTGCTGTCAAAGTACAGTAAAAAAGAGCTCAGAACTGATGCTTCACCCGAGGCTAGAGACATACACGATCGAAGAGAAAGTTCTGAGCACATTGTTACGCTCTCAGAAGAATCTAGCGAGGGAGTTATCACAGAAGCCGAGAGTATAGCCGGATTTTCGCCTGAATCAGGAAGACACATTTCGCAAACTTCGGATAATGATACAAAGACTTCGCCTCCGAGTGAACAGAATCCAAAAACTGAAATGAAAATAGGAGCAGCTGACAGTGGTGTTTTGCTGTCAAAGTACAGTAAAAAAGAGCTCAGAACTGATACTTCACCCGAGGCTAGAGACATACACGATCGAAGAGAAAGTTCTAAGCACATTATTACGCTCTCAGAAGAATCTAGCGAGGGAGTTATCACAGAAGCCGAGAGTATAGCCGGATTTTCGCCTGAATCAGGGAGACTCATTTCTCAAACTTCGGATAATGATACAAAGACTTCGCCTCCGAGTGAACAGAATCCAAAAACTGAAATGAAAATAGGAGCAGCTGACGGTCGCGTTTTGCAATCAAAGTACAGTAAAAAAGAGCTCAGAACTGATGCTTCACCCGAGGCTAGAGACATACACGATCGAAGAGAAAGTTCTGAGCACATTGTTACGCTCTCAGAAGAGTCTACAAGCAGCGAGGGAGTTATCACAGAAGCCGAGAGTATAGCCGGATTTTCACCTGAATCAGGGAGACTCATTTCTCAAACTTCGGATAATGATACAAAGACTTCGCCTCCGACTGAACAGAATCCTAAAACCGAAAAGCAAACAGAAAGTTCTCAGCGCTTGGCCGCTCGATCGAAGGAATCTTTAAGCAGTTATATAATGATGATTGAAGCCGAGAGTGTTCCATCTTTTTCACCTGAATCCGACAGTCAACTTTTGCATACTTCGGATGAATGTTTAAAGACTTCGGCTAGGACTAAAACGAATGATGAGACCAAAAATCGACTCGGAGCTGTTGGTAGCAAAGTTGCATCGTTGATGTACAGCAAAAGTAAAGGCAGAGCTGATCCTTCCCGTGAGGGCTCAAGAAGCAAAAGTGATCAGACAATATGGTGTGAGAACGTTATTGTTCTCTCAGAAGAGTTTACAAGCAGCGAAGGCCAAAGAGAATCAGAAAAATCTGAGAGTGAATTTTTGCAACGATTGGTTGACGAGTCAAATACTTTGCCATCAGATTTCGTGCCGTCAGAAATGTCAACAAGCAGCGATGATGTTATTAACGAAGCCGTGATGGTACTAGGTTTATCTCCTAAATCTGAATTACAAGTTTCAGAAGGGTTTAATGACGCTTTTGAGAACTCGCGATGCAAAAGTGAACCCTCGGGCGTGTTGCCGTGCAGAAATTTAGTTAAAATCGAAGCTGGAAACAAACCAGATTTAACGCTAAAATTGTGGAACGTATGCTCTGAAAGCTCGAGGGAGAATTCTAAGACTTTATCATCTGATGGTGAGCATTCTGACGTTTCTTCAACCATCGATAAGGTTATCGTCGAAGCTGGAAATTATCCAAGTTTATATTTAAATGATGTGAGTAAATGCTTAGAAAAATCTCATGATGATTTAAAGACTTCTTCACGGAACAAAAGACAAGCCAAGACGTCAAAGGCTTTATCGTCAATTAAAATAGAAAAAGAGCTGAACACTGATCTTCAAGACAAGAATGGAGTTATACACAAACGAACGTCACACCATAGAGCTAAACTTTCGAAGGTGTCCTCAAGTCGAGGCGAAATTCTCACCAAAGGTTTGTCACATGAAGCTGCAGAAAATGCATTTCCGCAAATCTCTTACGTCGATGCAGAGGGATCTTCTCTGGTCAAAGCGGATGGGGGGAAGTCAAAGTCGGGAATAGTTGAAGAGGCTCAGAAAGGGGCTCAAGCTCATTCAGCCACGCAAGAGCGCACCGAACAGGCATCGTCTGCAGACTCCAACCAGATGCCTGAAATGAAGCCGTCGAAATCACAGAAAGTTCGACCAGAAGTCAACTGGAAAGAGCGAGGGAAGCCAGGTGCCGTTAACCAGACAGGTGGAGCGCCTAATCTAGCTAAGCCACCAAGCAGCAGTAGCCGGCCTGTACTGCACATCGTCACCGATGCATTAAGTTGTACACATCAGCCCATCCAGCATCAAAAGCCAACAGAAAGTACTGTTATTGAATCTACTAGGCAGATCAGTTTTTTAAACTCCGTCAGGTAACAATTGTTTTTTTTTGCCTATGGTAGTTCAGACTACTTTAACTGTACCCTTATCGAAAAAGGAGAATTAAAAAGTAACTATTCAGATAGCTAATTTATAGTATTTGCAGCATACTAACCTGCGTATACAGGGGGAGAAAGGCAGCGGTTAACGAGTTTACCTCTCACATCGAGGTCCCTGAGCTCGATTCCGCGGCGAGGCCACATTCAGTTGGGACGCAGCCCCAACTGAATGAGGAGTGAGGTGTTCTGGCTAATCGTGCAATATGCGCCCTTGAGGGCCAACCTCCTAGGCAAAGTGAAAGTGTGCACTGCCTGGCGACGAGAAAGTCAGGGCAGAAGTACACACAACTGTGCGTGCCTGTGCCAGCGTACAGTATCTGAGTGCGTGTTTGCTCAGGAGTCGGCGAAATGGACGGAATTGCCCCCTCGCTGGCTGCGGGTCTGTGTCACCATATAATGTGCCCTTTCCCGCAGCCCTCATGCAACTATTATAACCTATGTATACCTCGAAACACTGTTTCGTTGCATTAGTGCATTGCACATTTTCAATGCACATCGAACTGCCCAGGTGGTCTCAAAGCTTGACAACAGCGACGGCGAATCAAATGTCAGCCCGGGCAATCATTCGAATCCCGTATTTGCGTCAGCGTCAATCACTGCAGCCCACTCTGCACCAGCGAGTGGATCAGGACTTGACTGCATGGCCAATGTTGTTCACAAAAAGGACCGAGTTCGCCATAGCCGAGCAATTAATAGTTAACGAAGACGACAGTCGATCGTGCAGCAGCGATCGCTGTCTTGAGCTAGAATCGGTCATTGTCTCTAAAGCCAAAAGTTGCAATGCAAACTCTGGTGAAGCAGCGACAATGAATATCTGTGGGATTCGCTCAAGGCGGCCATTCAGTCACGCAGTGTGCCACGTGGTATCCACTGCCATAGACTACAGCAGCAGCAGCAGCAGCAGCAGCAGCAGCGGCAGCAGCGGCAGCAGCAGCAGCAGCGACTCCAGTAGCGATGATGAAGACAATGTCTCACTTGCTACATGTACTGAAAGGACTTCACAAAATCTAGAGCTGCGCCGAATCGAATGGAGCCCTGCAGGAACGTCTTCAAGCTCAGAGTATGAGCCGAACTCCCCCAGCTAAGAGCAGGAGTCGTCGTCCGGTTGTCCGGTTTGTCTCTGTCTGTAATTAATAGACGAATTCGCGGAACTCCAACTGACTGGCTGTTCAGACGACCACTGCATGATACCAAAGCGAAAGCCAGCGAAGTTAATTTGTTGATAGGGAAACTGCTTGCCCTTCAATTTTTTAGTTTGGAATATCCAAGTTCGATATTTCGAGTGTTTTTCGTGAAAGGACGAGTTTTAGTTATGCAACTGAACAATGGTGCAAAGTTTTTTTCATTTCAGTTTTTGTTGCCTTTTTCAAAAGTAAAGGCAATCGCACCTGTCAAGTTGAACTAATTGTAATTGCTTTCAATTCATTCCTTTAATCATGACTTGATTGAGTTAAAGTGCCGTTAATCAATTCGATGATTCTAAAAATTTCTCACACAGCTATAAGACTGCAGTAGCAGTTCGAGTAGTGACAGTTGAAGCCTGGTAGATTCTCTGGTAGATTCTCAAGCTCACAGGCTACTCGAGTAGTGATAGTTGAAGTCTGATAGATTCTCTGGTAGATTATCAAGGGATTCGACAGTCTGGTAGATGTTCAAGCTCACAGGCTACTCGAGTAGTGATAGTTGAAGTCTGATAGATTCTCTGGTAGATTATCAAGCTCACAGGCTACTCGAGTAGTGATAGTTGAAGTCTGATAGATTCTCTGGTAGATTCTCAAGCTCACAGGCTACTCGAGTAGTGATAGTTGAAGTCTGATAGATTCTCTGGTAGATTATCAAGGGATTCGACAGTCTGGTAGATGTTCAAGCTCACAGGCTACTCGAGTAGTGATAGTTGAAGTCTGATAGATTCTCTGGTAGATTATCAAGCTCACAGGCTACTCGAGTAGTGATAGTTGAAGTCTGATAGATTCTCTGGTAGATTCTCAAGCTCACAGGCTACTCGAGTAGTGATAGTTGAAGTCTGATAGATTCTCTGGTAGATTCTCAAGCTCACAGGCTACTCGAGTAGTGATAGTTGAAGTCTGATAGATTCTCTGGTGGATTATCAAGGGATTCGACAGTCTGGTAGATGTTCAAGCTCACAGGCTACTCGAGTAGTGATAGTTGAAGTGTGATAGATTCTCTGGTAGATTATCAAGCTCACAGGCTACTCGAGTAGTGATAGTTGAAGTCTGATAGATTCTCTGGTAGATTCTCAAGCTCACAGGCTACTCGAGTAGTGATAGTTGAAGTCTGATAGATTCTCTGGTAGATTCTCAAGCTCACAGGCTACTCGAGTAGTGATAGTTGAAGTCTGATAGATTCTCTGGTAGATTATCAAGGGATTCGACAGTCTGGTAGATGTTCAAGCTCACAGACTACTCGAGTAGTGACAGCCGAGTAGTGACAGTTGAAGTCTGGTAGATGCTCACAGACTGCTCGAGTAGTGACACACGAAGCCTGATAGATTTTCAAGCTCTGAGGCAGAGGAGTTATTTTTGTGAAAAGTCCATTTCGTTTGTAGTTCAAAACTAGTTCAAAAATGTAGAAGTGTTGAAATCGTATAGTTTTTTATGAGCAGTACTGGCACTAAGCATAAGCTAGTGGACGAGTGGATTTAGTTTGTGATCGATCCTTTGCATAAAAGTTGCATTACAAAGAACTTGTTAATTGCAACACCGACTGCGAGAGCATGTCTAAATGTGTGGAAAGATAATACTGACTTAGTGATAGCTATGGCACCAAAATACATCATGTCAATGTCTGTCGCGGTGAAACGTTAAGCCTCGTGGGAAAATGGCTTCACTAGCTGATATGTTATCAATAATTCGCTGATCATTATGACATTGGTGATAATAATAATCTTGTTGCGTGTTTAGAAATATTTATGTAAATTTAGAAAAGTTTCTGCTTCCTATAGCAAATTCAAGAAGTTTAATATTAAATGTATGTGTCTCCGGCATGAGCTAGAACTAGGGCAGGAAGTGTTAATCATACAAAATATCGATTTTGATGCAACCACTAATCATAGCCAAAGGGTTGCTAGCAAAAAAAATGTTCAAAAATTGATCTATTCCAACTTTCTTGCTTCTTTAGCGTGGCTGCTTAAAATTCGGTCATAATATTAAATTACACTTATGACCATTTTTCTCATCAAGAATCACTTCGTCCTACTCTTTTTAAATATAGGGAGCAAATTTTCTTATTAAACCTGCCCAATCGACAGCACAATCCCAGCAACTGTGCGGCACCTCTGAAGGCTGCGTATGGCTGTTCAGTCCATGGACTACCCTCAATTACCTTACCCCCTGCTAATGCTGCTACCTACCTGCTCGTATATAACACTTGGTAGTGATTTCCCTGCTGTGATTCTAAAAGTACTTTTAAAATACCAGCTACAACAGTTCACATCAAATTAAATTGCTTTTGAGTTTGACCACTGAAATGAACTCTGCGAGGAACTATTTGGATTTGATGGTAGCCTGAAAGATTGGAGCTGCGAGCAGTATGTTGGCAAAGATATCGGAAAAACTGGTCTGATAAGAACCTATACTACAGCGCGCGTGCAATAGAAAAAGCTACAGAACTCTGACTCGCTTGCCTAACGTTGAGATCCAATGATAAATGATGGATCTGCATTTACGTGTTAGCGAAAGGCACAAATTTAGGCCGTACAAAGTTGCAAAACACTTTATAACGATATCGCCAAAGTGGAGTGCAAACAACTTATCAAGACTTAAACAAGTTGAATAAGTTAAGCCACACAAACTAAACTCTCTGGATAACTTATGTAATGTGGCATATATAGAGCTTCCATGACAATTATATTTCCAAACTCAAACAGTACTCAAGCTGCTGGCAGAGCATTTAGCTCTCGCACTAAGGTTCTTGAGTTCAAGTCCGCGGCGAGGCCACATGGCGCGCATGATGGGGCGACATTTACTAATCAATGGGCGCACACTGCCTGGCAATAAAAAGTTTATGACAGATACAAAAATCTGTGCCACTGTGCGCTGGTGTAAATTAGTGAGACGCAAACGTGAGCTAGTGGGTCAGCGGGATCGGCTAAATTGTCTCGTTGCTGGTTGATGGGTGGACAGTGATTGGGATTTATTAGTTACTTTATAGTTAGAATAGCCAAGAGACGTCAGTCAAACCTGTACTCAGTCAAGCGTGAATCAGCTTCTCGTCGATAACTTCGGGCCGGACCTTTCGCTGCATAGTCTGCCTGTAGACCGTGTTAAAATTAGTCACAATGACTGGCACAGGCAGGGCGATAGTCATGACTCCGGCGACAACGCAGATTCCACCGACCAGCTTGCCGCAGAGACTTCTCGGTACATAATCACCGTAGCCGACTGTGCACATGCTGATTACGGCCCACCAGAACGAATCCGGTATGCTGCTGAACTGCAGTCGGTCGTTGCCCGACTCCGTGAAGTAAATCGCCGTAGAGAATAGCACAATGCATGTGCTCAAGAAGAACATGAACATGGTCATCTCGCGGAAGCTCATGCGCAGAGTGCGGCCCAATATCTGCATGCCGGTCACGTATTTATGAAATTTGAACACACGCAGCACGCGAAGGAAGCCGAACGCCTTTAGTAGATAGGAGCGTCGGTAGCACATCTGCTGATCTGGGCACTCTTCAGCGATGAACACCGCGGACACAATGAACGGCAGAACGCTAGCAATATCCAGCCAGTTAGTGAGCGAGTATAGCATAGTCTTGCGCGGATAAGGATAGGTGACGATGCGGACGATGAACTCCACGGTGAACCAGACAACGCAGAGAGCCTCAAGTATGAAAATCCAGCTGAGCAGATGGGACCGCGGCATCCAGCCGATTGACGGTAGTTTGGTGGGACCCGGCTGATAGAGTGATCTAACACTGTGTCGACATCTGTCACTGTCGAAAGCGTCAGCAGGAACAGTCTCAATGCAGAACAGTACTATGCTCAGAACAATGACTAGTAAGCTGAAAATCGAGACCAGTCGAGCAGTTGGCGATGACTCCGGATGCTCGAATGTGGCGTACAGTCGCGCTCGCAAGCTATGGCCGGCAACCCGCTTGACTGTACGCCTGGCGTAGCCCTCCGACAGTAGGAAGTCGCGAATGACCAACCGATCGAACTGGAAGAACCTCAGTTCATCGTAGAATATTTCCTCTGGTACCTCCTGCGGTCGGCGAAGCCGGCCGCCGGTTTGGTAGAAGTTCAAAATCGCCGGAAAAGATGGTCTATGACGATCGAAAAAATACTGGCAACGCGTTGCGTCCCAGTGGGCCAGTCGTTTCATTTCGTTACCTTTGAAATCGGGTTTGAGTTTCATGCCATTCGTGGCGCTACCTGAATTTTTGTTTAGGTTTTTGTTTAGGCCTAAAAGGCCACTACAGGGGGGCGCCACTACTGGGCGGGCGCCACTACCCGGGGGGGGCGATTAGGGGGGCCGCGCCCCCCATTGCCCCCCTGGCTACGCCCCGGATTTAATCGATAGAAAAGATCTCGACATTGACTGACCCGATCTTACAGTTGATATTATTTTACAACGTAAACTAAGGCACACTTTAGGGCACAGTTACGTCATGAATGCTTGGGACATTCACATCGGAACATGGCCGATTTCAAGACAAAGTGCATGTATTCCGCTGCCAAAATAATCTACACCCCTCGTGTGAGCCGTCTGCGTTGCGTGCTCAGGGTCGGGTGAAAAATACATTCGAACATACGCTGTTACTGTACCTAGCAATGTGTCCGGGAAACGGTCGAGCGTTCTCAGCTGTGTTTCAAATAACTCGCCGGAGACATTGATCACCACACGCTGGCATCTCTCTCGAGTGCAGCTGTGCTCCAGCTGGTTAGCATCCGTCTTGCACAGCAGAAGAGCAGTGCTACCTTGTGCCTGGCTTCTGAACTCGACCGGCCTTGAGCGGTGATCATCGTGATGATCGTAGCTTCGAAGGAATGAGTGCATCCTATCTTGTACGAGCTGCACTTACCAGCTAAAAGTCTTGTGATCTCTCACTATTTCTCCTGCTCAAACCGTAGTTAGATGAGCCAGGAAAATTTATTTTGGCGAATCAACTGTTGCTATGACCGACTGACGTTTTTTACTGACCAATTGCAAGGCATTCTGGTTATAGTGAGCAGCTGTGAGCAAAGTTAGCAAAGTGCTCATATTTCTATACAGTTAATGCGGCCCGCTGTCGTCTTTTAGGTTCTCTCCGTGGCCCGCACGCTAATAAGTTTGCCGACCCCTGGTTTACGTCACCTCCAGAGTAGACAAGCATTAATCCGTTTGACCAGCGGCATGTAGATAAATCAACAACCTTCACCCCTTCTAATTAGTGAATGTGTCGGGCGGTTAGACAACTGCAGTGTAAAGTTATCTCTATTATAAAATCAATACTAATTTCGCATTGTCACGTAGCCAGAGAGCAGTGTGGTAGTTGGCAAGCTTGATCAAGCCATCGAAGCTGCATAGGGAATACAGAGAGCTAAAGTTACTGATTAAAAATCTCATTTTAAAGGCAATGTAACTTAGCTGTCAGGTCCATGGACTGGAGGTTAGGACGCCACACCCACCATCAATTACACCCAGCTTAACAGTAGAACCACAGAATACACTGTGAGTATTCTGTGATTCTGTGTATTCTGTGAGTAGAACTACCAAGGGGGGGGGGAATTCCCCCCCCCCGACAATTTTTTGCTGCACCCGAACGGAACAATGCAAGCACACGAAACTCAAGAACACGGGCCAACTATTTGTTGCGCATCTTCTGAAACAAGAAACAAGTCGCCAGCTCTTCAGACCGTCGAGATATTCAATGTTTCTGGCCGAAGGTCCGATTTTTCCCATACACGAATTTGCACTGCGCCTCAGTGCGGCCTTGCAAGGCCTTCAAAATTGATCAGCATGTCACCCGAATGTGCTTGCATCATCTTTGGTGGTCACCTACCTTTATCTAGACGGACTGCGGGACCTTCAAATGCAAAAAATGTGAAAATAGGCCACTCTGGACACCCTGACGCGAATTTCTAAAATTTCACTGCTGAAGCCTAAATATTAGGCGCAGCTCAACCACAGTACACCATCGCCTAGTCTGTCAACCAATCAGTCACCACCCTACGCGGTTAGCTTTCAGGCGCTGCCAAAAATGTTCTCAGGGGGGAACCCCCCCCCTTGGTATTAAAACGGGTGGCAAAATGGCTTGGTAAGTCCTACTGTTAATGCTGGTATCCATCTGCTATCCACCTTTCACCCCGTCGAGAATCGATGAAGACCTCGACGATGCCGATGTCTATAAATTGACAAAGAGTTAACAACAGTAAATCTTGCCAAAATAAGGTTTATCGACAGGCTAATTAACACAGCAAAACAGACGCATTTATTTGCGGTGCAAAGAGGTTTTTTACACAGAAAGAAATCAAAATTAAATGGCAATAGAAAAAAACTAGCTCGCGTATTCGATAAAAGAAAAAGCTTGCCTTGTTTCGCAAGTGAAATTTAACTATACCGAAGCCTTGAAGCACTATTACAGGCCTTGCAATCATGAAATGGCAGAATCAAAAAGCAGAATAAAAGAAGCAAGTTGAGAGCATCAAAAACATATTAGTTGAAATTTATTGCATGCGATGATACATAACAATTTTGCAACTAAAGCGGGAGTTGACTGAATATTTACAGTCCAATATATCATATTGGTTTTCAGCTACTACTTCAAACTAAGTAACTTCAATTTCGTCCGCGAGACCGGCCTGCCCCAGTTACGAGTAAATCAATTTCACAAAAAGTAACTACTATTACGTCTTGCATATTTTTCATCCGGCTTAAACATTTTTATAGGCCATGATGGGCCTGTACTTTCAATATATAG
This sequence comes from Macrostomum hystrix, assembly GCA_950097015.1. NCBI lineage: Eukaryota > Metazoa > Platyhelminthes > Macrostomidae > Macrostomum > Macrostomum hystrix. The sequence goes on from CATNEN010000038.1 coordinate 25,934,913, forward strand.
TTTTGAGTCTAAGGCATGACACCAAAGTGGGAGACAAACAACAAAAAGAGCTCGTATTGTCGCTCCAATAAGATTGGAGCTTCAAGATCGGCTGGATGTGAAAGCGTCGGTGCTATCCAATTAGCTGAATTTTTACTGTGATTCTGTGCTATAGGGTCATAAATCTCTCGGAAGAATTATTATAATTACATTATAATAAGTGCTCAGAAGTCATTTTAGTTTACTTTTACTTTAATAATTAGCAAATAAATTTAGTATTTGACGCTGTAAAAGTTTTTCAAAGTCTGCAAAACAACCACGACAAAGTGATTAAATTTAACTGGAATCAGTACAATATCGATCGAACGGCTAAGAGGCGGTTAAAATTAAACTCAACTGATAATATGCTGCCAAAAATAGTTCACAAATGATGCTCACAGCAATCACTGGCTGCGAAAGGCCAGGGGCTGCCAGGGGTGACTAAAGGGTGACCACGATTTCGATTTAGCATAGAAATGTGATAAAATTAACGACAAACAATTCAGCACATACGGAACATTATTAACATTATGCTGCATCTTACCTTTCGTAAATATGGCCGTAGAGGACTATTATCTTACACTTGTTTCTTAACACAGTGTCTCTTTTTTTCTGTCAAAAAGAAGTAGAACAACAAAAAAAGCTAGCTTTTAAAAAAACATTTTTTACAGGAGAAAACAGCTGCAATAAAAAAACAGGCACTATGAATCTTTGACTCGAAATAAAAAAAGAACGATTGAATACCGAAAGGTCGTAGACACGAATTGCGTAACAGGAAAACAGATTTGGTGAATTCTGCATTGAGGCATATTAAAGACTTATTAAGACTATAGATAGGGAAAACGAGTTGATGTGAGCAAAATGATCAATTTTACCGAGATGAATAATGGAAGCAAAAATTGAAAACCAAGAAATATGTATTATGTAAAAACAATGGGTCATTGATAGGACGCGGAACAGGTGGCAGATAAAGGGAGGGAACAGGTGACAATGGTAGGGAAAAGGTGAGAATGGTAGGGAACAGGTGAGAATGAAAAGAAACAGGTGATAATGGTAGGGAACAGGTGATAATGGTAGGGAACAGGTGATAATGGTAGGGAAAAGGTGAGAATGGTAGGGAACAGGTGAGAATTGTAGGGAACAGGTGAGAACGAAAAGAAACGGGTGATAATGGTAGGGAACAGGTGATAATGGTAGGGAAAAGGTGAGAATGGTAGGGAACAGGTGAGAATTGTAGGGAACAGGTGAGAACGAAAAGAAACAGGTGAGAATGGTAGGGAACAGGTGAGAACGAAAAGAAACAGGTGAGAATGGTAGGGAACAGGTGATAATGGTAGGGAACAGGTGAGAACGAAAAGAAACAGGTGAGAATGGTAGGGAACAGGTGATAATGGTAGGGAACAGGTGATAATGGTAGGGAACAGGTGATAATGGTAGGGAAAAGGTGATAATGGTAGGGAAAAGGTGATAATGGTAGGGAACAGGTGATAATGGTAGGGAACAGGTGAGAATTGCAGGGAACAGGTGAGAACGAAAAAGAAACAGGTGAGAATGGTAGGGAACAGGTGTAGCTTGCAAAAAATGAGAAACAAGCAACTAGAAGAGGCCAAAAACTTCAGAGTAGAGAATAGCGCAGCAACAGTTGAGCAATTTCAGCTGAAGGAGATGAAACAAGAAAGCAAGCAGGCTAAGCAAAGCAAATATTTACAAGCGTAAAAAATACAAAAGCATGAAAAAATCAGGTGAATCAGGCAATCAGGCAGACTCATCAACTAATCCAACACTGCCTGGTGGGTACAGGCTCAACAGGCTTTTCGGCGCGTAGCCTTCAGCCGCAGCCTGACGGTCCGAGCACCAGAACCAATCCGGTTCGTCCTGATCGCTGCGTCTCAGCACAGTCAGCTGGGAGCCGCGCTTCAAAGTCAACTCGTCCGCGGCTGCAGGGCTCGGCTGGAAATCGTGAACAGCATAAACTAGGCCGCCATTTTCAACGCCCAGTTTATCGGCTTCGTCGCGCAGAAATCGTTCAACGGAGCCGCCCTCCTGGCACAGCGCCAGTGGTGTTTCAAAGTCGGCTCTAGTAGCGCAATAGACTGCGGCGCCAGATTTCACTAGCAGCTGTGTGAGAGCCAAGTGGTTGCATGAAACCGAGCAGTGCAGCGGTGTCCAACCGTCGATGTCTGGCGAGTTGACATCGGCGCCCAGACTGATGAGCAGTCTGACGCACTCAGTGTGTCCGGCGCAAACCGCATTGTGCATAGCTGTGATTCCCTCCTCGTTGCCAGCCGACAGGTCGACTGAGGCGGCGGCGCAGGCACGGATTTGATCCGGGTCACCTGGATTCAGCGGGAGATTTTGCGGTGTGAATAATCGAGCTTCGGACCTTAGCTGAGTTCAGTTCACGGGGGGCTCTGGCAGAGGGGTCTAACACGTTTGCCTGTCACGCCAAGGTCCCTGGGCTCGATTCCGCAGCGAGGCCAAATTGATTTGGGGCGCAGCCGCGGAGAGAAGGCTTGGGGGCTTGTCGTGCAATTGACACCCTTGAGGGCCAACCTCCAAGGCACAGTGAGAGTGTACACTGCCTGACGATGAGAAAGTCAGAGCAGATGTGCAACCCTGCGTACGGTATCTCTGTTGCGCATGTGTTCAGGAGTACACAGGAATGGACAGAAATGACTTTTGTCCCTATCTAAAAATTGTCTAGTGATGTCAAATGGTGAAGCCAAATGATGTACCATTGCCCGGAGCCATTCTGAAATGATTAGTATGATTGTTTTTCTTCAGGGCGTCGGACTAACGACTTGAAGCTCCGGGTTCGATTCTCGACTCTACTGGAACAATTTGGGCTTCTTTTAGCAAGACAATTAACTTTGCATTGATTAAGTCTCTCTAAACGAGCTCTTAAATGGGTAACAGCATTAGCTGGGGTAATGGAGGGACGGTGTGGCGTCTCCCCAGTGCATGGACTGAACAGCCGTACGCAGCCAACAAATGCTCAGCGGAATAGCTGCGGCTGTGCTGTCAAGATTGTAAAAAAATAGAAAAGAGAGAATTTGACGATCAGGTTTTGTGACAGTTGACTTTGAGGATCAACAGGGCCTGACAGTTGTCTTTGAGGATCAACAGGGCCTGACAGTTGTCTTTGAGGATCAACAGGGCCTGACAGTTGTCTTTGAGGATCAACAGGGCCTGACAGTTGTCTTTGAGGATCAACAGGGCCTGACAGTTGTCTTTGAGGATCAACAGGGCCTGACAGTTGTCTTTGAGGATCAACAGGGCCTGACAGTTGTCTTTGAGGATCAACAAGGTCTGACAGTTGACTTTGAGGATCAACAAGGTCTGACAGTTGACTTTGATGACTGGGGAGAGTCTGACAGTTGATTTAAGTAGTCAATTAAAGTTTATCACCTTCCATAGCAGCGTCCAGTAGGACGGTGAGTGGCGCGAAGGTAACAGAACGATCGGCTTTACTGAGTTTCTTATCAGGTTGAGTAGGTGCAGCTGGTTGAATTTTATTGCCAGCAACTGACAGAGGGGATAATGCTTTAGCTGCAGAATCAACCGCAGCTGAGGACTCGTCAGGACTGGCCTGTTTGTCCGCCAGTTTATCGGCATTACTGTGAGTAGTGCCAGCAGCGGCGGAGCCATCAGGTACTGGCGATTCTAATGCAGCTGTCAGATTGGTTTCATCGTCGTCAGGCTTGGCGATTGGCGCCCGCCAGCCAATGGGAGCACCGGGTGGATCCTGCACAACCACCAGCGAGCGACGCTTCTCCTCCGGTTGGGCGGATGCCTCGCGACGAATCAGGTCTTCGATGCCATCCGACGAGAGCGACACCGCGGCTGCTTGCTGCTGCTGCTGCTGTTGCTGCCTCTCCTGCTGCTCTCTGGCAGCTGCGGCTTCGTAGGCTAGCCTGGCGGCCTCTCTATATCGTTGGGCTGTGGCGGCGGCCGCCTCGGCTGGGAGCTGACCGCTGCGACGACACGTGCTGGCGATGATGACGTGCCTTGGCGCGTGACGCCTGTGCCACTGGGTTGGCGGACTCGGCGGCCGTTCGGCTAGGACTGCAGTCTCACCGTCGGCAGCTGATGATGGCAAAGCAGTATTAGTGGTGTTAGATGCGGCTGCTGCCGCGGCTGCAGCTTTCAAGCGAAGCTGCTCGGATTGGTGGCGTCGTTGTAGGACAGCTTCGCGTAGGCGAGCCAGACGCGAGTCCGGACTGGGTAGGGTCGGGTGCGACTTGGACTGAAGCTGCTGCTGCTGCTGTGACGGGGAAAAGCGTTGAAATTGGCTAGTCGGTTGCTGCTGCTGCTGCTGTGTGTAAAGATGTAGGGAACCAATGCAGAATAATAATTTTATTTACAAGTTAGAGTTACAGATTTCTTAACGAGAGGTAAGACACTCGACTCCCTAATGCCCCTTCCCTAAATTTAAGTTCCTGTGGCGTCCAACTAGTCCATGGACTGAACAGTAGTACACAGCGTTTAGAAGCGCCTTGCAAAAGCTGCGACCGTGCCACTGGGTGCACACCTGGTCTATACTGGGGTTAGGCCACGTTAGAGAAGTTGTTAACAAAGTGTTGAAGGAGAAAGTACAGATGACAGCATTGACAACTAACCTGCTTCAACCAATTGAGTTTGAGAACAAGTCAATTTTATGCAGAGAAACTTGCAGGTTAGACTGATTATTCACTTACGCCATGAAGCCCAAGCTCTTGAATATCTACGTGTTGCTTTTTCTTTTTGAAATCTAGCTATTTCACTGATAAGCTAAATGGCAAATTTTGTTGCGCAGGGTGAATTGTGCCCAATGCGCAATATGATAGTGTTTGGCTCGGATCTTTATATCTAATTATATCTACGCGTAACTAAAAAAAATTATGACGTAAAGAAAATGTTTATCATTTGTCAATAGCAAGTTGAGCATATCTGAGCAAACAATTATCTGTGCTCAATACTAAACAATGCTATGAATAACTTTTTGTCCTGAAATTCCCGAAACATACACTTTTCCCATTTAATATCAACACACCTTATATTCAATTTAGACAACTTGATCCTTTGAGGATCAAGAATGGCCTGACAGTTGCCTTTGAGGATCAAGAATGGCCTGACAGTTGCCTTTGAGGATCAAGAATGGCCTGACAGTTGCCTTAGAGGATCAAGAATGGCCTGACACGTGCCTTAGAGGATCAAGAATGGCCTGACAGTTGCCTTAGAGGATCAAGAATGGCCTGACAGTTGCCTTAGAGGATCAAGAATGGCCTGACAGTTGCCTTAGAGGATCAAGAATGGCCTGACAGGTGCCTTTGAGGATCAAGAATGGCCTGACAGGTGCCTTTGAGGATCAAGAATGGCCTGACAGGTGCCTTTGAGGATCAAGAATGGCCTGACAGGTGCCTTTGAGGATCAAGAATGATCCGACAGTTGCCTTCGAGGATTTGAGACCCAGATTTTTGTCTATCGTAAAATCTCTGGTTCTGACGCAAAACTCACATTCTGAAATGACGGGCCTCATTCTATTTAGTCTATGGGGAAAACTCAATGAGTTTGCTGACTCTGTTTATTAAAAGGAGATATTTAATGTTAAGTCATATCTAAAAAGAATAGTGGCTGTCTAATAGATAAACAAAAGACGAGGAAGTATCTGAATAGAATAATGACTTGAAATCAGTTGAAATCGAATATTTGAACGCTAGTCTTAAAATACACTGTCGAAAATGAGAATTGAGTTGTCTAAATGAAATATCAAGTGTGTTAAAATTAAAAGGGAAAATGTGCATTAGTCTTTATTATTCGGAATTTTCTGAAAAGTTAAACTCGACGTCGATCTAAAACTTAACATTTCAGTTCAGATCTTTCTAAGGACTCACAGCCAAAGCCAGCTGTCTCAAGACCTCGACCCGGTGATCCAGCGCTGTCAATTCCTCTGTACGGCGCTGATAAGCCTCCCTGGCCTGGGCTAATTGAGCAGCCAGTTGAGCATTAACTAGGCGATATTCCTCCAATTGACGGCGCTGCAAACGCAGCCGACTTAGTCGCGCATCTCGATCCTCCACCGCGGCAGCCAAGCCAGCATCGCGGCTGCCAACGCCGCCGTCTTTTCGCAGTCTGGACAGAGCCAGTTGACGATGCCGGAGGTCATTTAACTGGGCATCTATTCTAGCCTGCTGACGGGCGGCAATGTCACGAAGTTCTGCTATAGATATCTCCGTGACTGAGCTAACAGAGCTGCCGCCGCCGCCACTGTTGCCGTTAACGACAGGAGAAACTAAACTCATCAAAAAGGAAGCTTTAACTAATTACAAAGCAATTTTAGAGTCTTGACTTGATCTTGTCCTTATCTTCCGTCTTGTTATCTAACTGGTTGATGTATGCTTTCTGACGTTTGTACTTTTCTCTTCAGGTCTGTTGATTTCTTTCAGGTCAATGTGTTTCACTTCAGGTCCGTATATTGCTCTTCAGGCCTCTGTGTTTCACTTCAGGTCAATTTGTTTTACTTCAGGTCAATGTGTTTCACTTCAGGTCAATGTGTTTTACTTCAGGTCCGTGTATTGCTCTTAAGGTCCGTGTGTTTCACTTCAGGTGCTTTTCTTTTACTTCTGTTCCGTGGGTTTAACTTCAGGTCCGTGTGTTTAACTTCAGGTCCGTGTGTTTAACTTCAGTTCAGTGTGTTTAACTTCAGGTCCGTGTGTTTAACTTCAGGTCCATGTGTTTAACTTCAGTTCAGTGTGTTTAACTTCAGGTCCGTGTGTTTAACTTCAGGTCCGTGTGTTTAACTTCAGGTCCGTGTATTTAACTTCAGTTCCGTGTGTATAACTTCAGGTCCGTGCGTTTCACGTCAGGCCTGTGTATTTCACTTGAGGTTTGTGGTTTTTAGATCGGTCTATTTATTGTATTATCATTCCGCTAGCCGCGCGATATTTGCCGACATGATTTAACCAATGGCTACTAAATTTGCCATCTTTTGGCGAAGTTTAAAAGCTGTAATGAGGAAAAAAATGTTTACCGATGAACAAAAAATTACTGAAATACATTTAATTGATAATTAATTAAGAAAAAAATGCATTGGCAGATAATAAGCAAAATAATCTGCGTAGTAGCTCGCTATTCGACTTTTTTACTTTTAGATTTTGCGCAGAAACTTCAATACTATAGAACTCATAAACTGCAACTAACCTTCTATAATAGTGTAAATAACAATGCATACGTGCCTACTACCCTTATAGTTGCAATCTAGCTAGCTATTGCAATGTAGCCAATCTTTTGTGCCTAAGCAGAAGAAAAATAAATTATTTACAGCACACTGATTCGAGACACTGGATATACCAGCTACACAAAACTTAGTGCCTGACTCACTAAGTGCATTGTAATGACTAGCGAAATGGCTGATTATAAACGAGAAAACTGGCTGGGTAACTAGCAGTTATAATAACACGGGTAATCACCTACTGTATTTATATACCAGCAAAAGGACGCGTATAAGAAGCTATAAACCATACTGGTAGCTAACCACAGCAATGCGCTGCGGTTAAAACAATCAAACTAATAGGATAACAATCGAACTGATGGGATAACAATCAACCTGATGGGATAACAATCGAACTGATGGGATAACAATCAAACTGATGGGGCTAACAATCAAACTGATGGGATAACAACCAACCTGATGGGATAACAATCAAACTGATGGGATAACAATCAACCTGATGGGATAACAATCGAACTGATGGGATAACAATCAAACTGATGGGGCTAACAATCAAACTGATGGGATAACAATCAACCTGATGGGATAACAATCAAACTGATGGGATAACAATCGAACTGATGGGATCACAATCAACCTGATGGGATAACAATCAAACTGATGGGATAACAATCGAACTGCAGGGATAACAATCAACCTGATGGGATAACAATCAAACTGATGGGATAACAATCGAACTGATGGGATAACAATCGAACTGCAGGGATAACAATCAACCTGATGGGATAACAATCAAACTGATGGGATAACAATCAAACTGATGGGATAACAATCAAACTGATGGGATAACAATCAAACTGATGGGATAACAATCAAACTGAGGGGATAACAATCAAACTGATGGGATAACAATCAAACTGATGGGATAACAATCAAACTGATTGGATAACAATTAACCTGATGGGATAACAATCAACCTGATGGGATAACAATCAAACTGATGGGATAACAATCAAACTGATTGGATAACAATCAACCTGATGGGATAACAATCAACCTGATGGGATAACAATCGAACTGATGGGATAACAATCAAACTGATGGGGATAACAATCAAACTGATGGGATAACAATCAAACTGATGGGGATAACAATCAAACTGATTGGATAACAATCAACCTGATGGGATAACAATCGAACTGATGGGATAACAATCGAACTGATGGGATAACAATCAAACTGATTGGATAACAATCAACCTGATGGGATAACAATCAAACTGATGGGGTAACAATCAACCTGATGGGATAACAATCGAACTGATGGGATAACAATCAACCTGATGGGATAACAATCAAACTGATGGGGCTAACAATCAAACTGATGGGATAACAATCGAACTGATGGGATAACAATCGAACTGATGGGATAACAATCAACCTGATGGGATAACAATCAAACTGATGGGATAACAATCAAACTGATGGGATAACAATCGAACTGATGGGATAACAATCAAACTGATGGGATAACAATCGAACTGATGGGATAACAATCAACCTGATGGGATAACAATCAAACTGAGGGGATAGCAATCAAACTGAGGGGATAACAATCAAACTGAGGGGATAACAATCAAACTGATGGGATAACAATCAACCTGATGGGATAACAATCAAACTGAGGGGATAACAATCAAACTGAGGGGAAAACAATCAAACTGATGGGATAACAATCAAACTGATGGGATAACAATCAAACTGATGGGGTAACAATCGAACTGATGGGATAACAATCAAACTGATGGGATAACAATCGAACTGATGGGATAACAATCAAACTGATGGGGTAACAATCGAACTGATGGGATAACAATCAAACTGATGGGAAAACAATCAAACTGATGGGATAACAATCGAACTGATGGGATAACAATCAAACTGATGGGATAACAATCGAACTGCAGGGATAACAATCAACCTGATGGGATAACAATCGAACTGATGGGATAACAATCAAACTGATGGGATAACAATCAAACTGATGGGGTAACAATCGAACTGATGGGATAACAATCAAACTGATGGGATAACAATCGAACTGATGGGATAACAATCAAACTGATGGGATAACAATCGAACTGATGGGATAACAATCAAACTGATGGGATAACAATCGAACTGATGGGATAACAATCGAACTGATGGGATAACAATCAACCTGATGGGATAACAATCAAACTGAGGGGATAACAATCGAACTGAGGGGATAACAATCAAACTGAGGGGAAAACAATCAAACTGATGGGATAACAATCAAACTGAGGGGATAACAATCAAACTGATGGGATAACAATCAAACTGAGGGGATAACAATCAAACTGAGGGGAAAACAATCAAACTGATGGGATAACAATCAAACTGAGGGGATAACAATCAAACTGATGGGATAACAATCAAATTGAGGGGATAACAATCAAACTGATGGGATAACAATCAACCTGATGGGATAACAATCAAACTGAGGGGATAACAATCAAACTGAGGGGAAAACAATCAAACTGATGGGATAACAATCAAACTGAGGGGATAACAATCAAACTGAGGGGATAACAATCAAACTGAGGGGATAACAATCAAACTGAGGGGATAACAATCAAACTGAGGGGAAAACAATCAAACTGAGGGGAAAACAATCAAACTGATGGGATAACAATCAAACTGAGGGGATAACAATCAAACTAATAGGATAACAATCAAACTGAGGGGATAACAATCAAACTAATAGGATAACAATCAAACTGAGGGGATAACAGTCAAACTGAGGGGATAACAATCAAACTGAGGGGAAAACAATCAAACTGATGGGATAACAATCAAACTGAGGGGATAACAATCAAACTGAGGGGAAAACAATCAAACTGATGGGATAACAATCAAAATGATGGGATAACAAACAGAGGGGATAACAGTCACACGGACGGGATAACAATCACACTGAGAGGAGATAACAACGAAATACACTTGTATATGGGATAACAAACGATTCGGATAGAGTTCAACAGAAACTTGGCTACAAACGATTATTATAGGTAGGTAAACTAGCTTACAGTTTTCAGAAAATTCTTCAATAACTTACCGAGAACTCACGAAAAACTTATAGAGTAAGGCGACTAAGTTATAAATATATATATTTCTATATCAAGTTTCTCTCGCCCTGCTTTGGCCAACCAGAAAATGAACCAGAGCGTCGCCGCAACCCAACCTCCAAAAACTGTAGATAGGGGGTAAGAGAATAAAGAACAGCTAATTCTTAGAACTAGACGTGTACACACTTAGCAAGTGTACACTGAAAAGTACAATAATAGACTGCTTCTCTTCCAGCACGCTAACAGGGGTAAGTCACTTATTCACTGAATAGCTTACAACAGGCGAGAGCCATAATTAGAAAGGGACATGAGGACTGTAGCCTAACAGCATTTCTCATGCTTTAGCAAAAATACACAGTCACGATTCTACCCCATTCATATCCACTTATTCCAGCATGCCAGAGCCAATACTTAATCCATGCATCTTTCCTAGCAACTAGACTAACAAGATAGTCCATAACCATGACCATAGCAACTAGCATTTATTGAAAAGGGGCTCTATACATAATAATGTACTTTATGTACCACTGCCATTCTAGCTGCGATTCTAGCTAAACTGTGTGTTTCTAGCTGCGATTCTAGCTAAACTGTGTGTTTCTAGCTGCGATTCTAGCTAAACTGTGTGTTTCTAGCTGCGATTCTAGCTAAACTGTGTGTTTCTAGCTGCGATTCTAGCTAAACTGTGTTTCTAGCTGCGATTCTAGCTAAAATGTGTTTCTAGCTGCGATTCTAGCTAAAATGTGTGTTTCTAGCAGCGATTCTAGCCAAACTGTGTGTTTCTAGTAGCGATTCTAGCTAAACTGTGTGTTTCTAGCTGCGATTCTAGCTAAACTGTGTGTTTCTAGTAGCGATTCTAGCTAAACTGTGTGTTTCTAGCTGCGATTCTAGCTAAACTGTGTGTTTCTAGCTGCGATTCTAGCTAAAATGTGTGTTTCTAGCTGCGATTCTAGCTAAACTGTGTGTTTCTAGCTGCGATTCTAGCTAAACTGTGTGTTTCTAGCTGCGATTCTAGCTAAAATGTGTGTTTCTAGCTGCGATTCTAGCTAAACTGTGTGTTTCTAGCTGCGATTCTAGCTAAAATGTGTGTTTCTAGCTGCGATTCTAGCTAAACTGTGTGTTTCTAGCTGCGATTCTAGCTAAACTGTGTGTTTCTAGCTGCGATTCCAGCTAAACTGTGTGTTTCTAGCTGCGATTCTAGCTAAACCGTGTGTTTCTAGCTGCGATTCTAGCTAAACCGTGTGTTTCTAGCTGCGATTCTAGCTAAACTGTGTGTTTCTAGCTGCGATTCTAGCTAACCTGTGTGTTTCTAGCTGCGAATCTAGCTAAACTGTGTGTTTCTAGCTGCGATTCTAGCTAAACTGTGTGTTTCTAGCTGCGATTCTAGCAAAACTGTGTGTTTCTAGCTGCGATTCTAGCTAAACTGTGTGTTTCTAGCTGCGATTCTAGCTAAACTGTGTGTTTCTAGCTGCGATTCTAGCGAAACTGTGTGTTTCTAGCTGCGATTCTAGCTAAACAGTGTTTCTAGCTGCGATTCAAGCTAAACTGTGTGTTTCTAGCTGCGATTCTAGCTAAACTGTCCTTCTAGCTGCGATTCTAGCTAAACTGTATGTTTCTAGCTGCGATTCTAGCTAAACTGTGTGTTTCTAGCTGCGATTCTAGCTAAACTGTCCTTATAGCTGCGATTCTAGCTAAACTGTGTGTTTCTAGCTGCGATTCTAGCTAAACTGTGTGTTTCTAGCTGCGATTCTAGCTAAACTGTCCTTCTAGCTGCGATTCTAGCTAAACTGTATGTTTCTAGCTGCGATTCTAGCTAAACTGTGTGTTTCTAGCTGCGATTCTAGCTAAACTGCGTTTCTAGCTGCGATTCTAGCGAAACTGTGTGTTTCTAGCTGCGATTCTAGCTAAACCGTGTGTTTCTAGCTGCGATTCTAGCTAAACTGTGTGTTTCTTGCTGCGATTCTAGCTAAACTGTGTGTTTCTAGCTGCGATTCTAGCTAAACTGTGTGTTTTTAGCTGCGATTCTAGCTAAACAGTGTTTCTAGCTGCGATTCTAGCTAAACCGTGTGTTTCTAGCTGCGATTCTAGCTAAACTGTGTGTTTTTAGCTGCGATTCTAGCTAAACTGTGTGTTTTTAGCTGCGATTCTAGCTAAACAGTGTTTCTAGCTGCGATTCTAGCTAAACTGTGTGTTTCTAGCTGCGATTCTAGCTAAACTGTGTGTTTTTAGCTGCGATTCTAGCCGTGCTTCTAGAATCCTAAAATACGGTTCCTTCTTCGATTCTAGCTATGGCTCCTTCTTCGATTCTAGCTATGGTTCCTGCTTCCATTTTAGCTACGATTCCTGCTTCGATTCTAGCGACGATTTTTGTGCTTTTTTCGATGGTAGTTAATCTGTGTATTAAGCTGCTAAATATTTTTATTCAAATCATGAACAATACATATTTTAAAAGGAATTAAAACAAAAAATCAATTAAAAGGTAAAATAAGCGATAAACCAAAATGTTTATTTACTTCTTATTTTCTAACGCAGTTGAAAAAATGATTGAAAATAAAGCTAGTTTTTTGTTTCACAAATTGCATTGGACAATTAAAAAACAACGTTAAACAACCACGACCTTAACTGATAAAAATAAAAAGGTAAATAATTATCTTGTTGCTAGGGGAATCTGATACTCCAAACTGGAAGTGGTAAACACTGGTTATAAAAGCACATAGTATTGCAAATGTTGGTGGAGATAATAGGCATTTGAGAAGTAACACACCTGAGGCAATCAATTAAATTTCTGGCTAGTAAAATACAAAAATACCAACCTAAACGACTTTGAAAACAATTCTTAGATTTCTAGAAAGAACAATTAAAAGAATGACTACTTTATTTGAATAAAACTAGATCTATAATAAGCTCAATTTGTAGTAACTGAACCTTGTGATAAAATTAGACACAATACTAAACAGGATTTGTTTTACTAAATGGATTTGTGTAAGACAGATAGCAGTTAAAATAAAAATTAATTTTCGTAGGGACTAGACTGAAAGCTATCTAGCGCAAAAAATTGTAAAAACAGCGTGTTTTGTGTAAAAGTATTCCGCAAATAATTGATGATAAAACTATGAGAAATATGGCGCGTGTATACTTACAAAAATATGACGCAAGATAAACTCTATCTAGATTGATGCGACTGCAACACAACACTCAAATATTTACTAGCCGATAGTTTTTGTTTTGTAAATTGCTCAAAGCTTTCATTCTGTCAAGAATATTTTGTCTGGTGAATCCTCACACTACTGTCAGGTGTATCCTGACGATTCTGTCAGGTGTATCCTGACGATTCTGTCAGGTGTATCCTCACGATTCTGTCAGGTGTATCCTGACGATTCTGTCAGGTGTATCCTGACGATTCTGTCAGGTGTATCCTGACGATTCTGTCAGGTGTATCCTGACGATTCTGTCAGGTGTATCCTGACGATTCTGTCAGGTGTATCCTGACGATTCTGTCAGGTGTATTCCGAAGATTCTGTCAGGTGTATCCCAAAGATTCTGTCAGGTGTATTCCGAAGATTCTGTCAGGTGTATCCCAAAGATTCTGTCAGGTGTATCCCAAAGATTCTGTCAGGTGTATCCCGTAGATTCTGTCAGATGTATCCCGTAGATTCTGTCAGGTGTATCCCAAAGATTCTGTCAGGTGTATCCCGTAGATTCTGTCAGATGTATTCCGTAGATTCTGTCAGGTGTATCCCAAAGATTCTGTCAGGTGTATCCCGTAGATTCTGTCAGATGTATCCCGTAGATTCTGTCAGGTGTATCCCAAAGATTCTGTCAGGTGTATCCCGTAGATTCTGTCAGGTGTATCCTGACGATTCTGTCAGGTGTATTGCGAAGATTCTGTCAGGTGTATTTCGAAGATTCTGTCAGGTGTATCCCGTAGATTCTGTCAGGTGTATTGCGAAGATTCTGTCAGATGTATCCCGTAGATTCTGTCAGATGTATCCCGTAGATTATGTCAGGTGTATCCCAAAGATTCTGTCAGGTGTATCCCGTAGATTCTGTCAGATGTATCCCGTAGATTCTGTCAGGTGTATCGCAAAGATTCTGTCAGGTGTATCCCGTAGATTCTGTCAGATGTATCCCGTAGATTCTGTCAGGTGTATCCCAAAGATTCTGTCAGGTGTATCCCGTAGATTCTGTCAGGTGTATCCCAAAGATTCTGTCAGGTGTATTCCGAAGAGTCTGTCAGGTGTATCCCAAAGATTCTGTCAGGTGTATTCCGAAGATTCTGTCAGGTGTATCCTGAGGATTCTGTCAGGCTTATGTTGATTCGAACATGTGTCAGGGGTTTAGGACGATCGGGTGTGTATCAAATGTGTTCCGTGAGAGAGTTTGATATTCAACTCGCTACTGTCAAGTAGTAAGAGAAGAAGAAAAAGCGATTCATTTACGAAAAAGAAGAAGTATACAACGATGAAAACGACATCAATGCAAATGTTTGTTAATTATTATTTTCCTGGTTTTTCTTCGGCTTCATACCTCAAAGCAATGTCTCATTGTCGTCCGAACTTGGCTGCCTGCGAGCCGGCTGCCCTGATGACTCAGGAGCTGGCTGCTGCTGCTGCTGCTGGCCGTGATGGCCGTTGCCATTGGTAGGCGGAATCAGGATGTGCCTAGTTGAACGAGCACCGCAAGCTCGGCACTCTTTGCGAATGCGGGCCTGAGATAGATCGGCGCCAACCATTTTGGTTTGTACTCCGCGGCTCTGCTGCTGCTGCTGCTGCTGCTGGCCGCTAACAGCTGCTGCTGCTGCTGCTGCTGCTGCTGAGGATCCAGTCGCTGTCGGATGAGGCTGGGTTGATATTGAGATTGAAGAGCTAGCAGCCGTAGGCGGTCTGGAAATATAGGATCGAGTAGATATGCAGGTGAAAAAAAAAGAAAATAGGAAAACAGAAATAAGGAAGTAGGGAAAGGGAAGTTGGGAAAGGGAAGTTGGGAAAGGGAAGTAGGGAAAGGGAAGTTGGGAAATGGAAGTAGGGAAAGGGAAGTAGGGAAAGGGAAGTTGGGAAAGGGAAGTTGGGAAAGGGAAGTAGGGAAAGGGAAGTTGGGAAAGGGAAGTTGGGAAAGGGAAGTAGGGAAAGGGAAGTTGGGAAAGGGAAGTTGGGAAAGGGAAGTAGGGAAAGGGAAGTTGGGAAAGGGAAGTTGGGAAAGGGAAGTGGGGAAAGGGAAGTTGGGAAAGGGAAGTAGGGAAAGGGAAGTTGGGAAAGGGAAGTTGGGAAAACAGGAAGTAGGGAAACGAGAAGGGCTAGTTGTAAAGCAATAGAATGGGAATTGGAAGTATCAGGGAGAAACGAAATAAGTAAGAGATAATTGGAGAAAGTTAGGGAAACTTTCAATTAAAAAGTGTGCCCTAAAACTCTACAGCCAACACAGAAACGAGAAATTCTCACTAGAAAACGAGTGAGAATTGAGAATTTAGTCTTTAATTTAAAAAAGCAGCAAATGATCACAGACTGCTGAGAAAGCAGAGAAAAATACAAGTGTGTTTTTTCTACTTTGAACTACTACAAAACTAAAAGACACAAAGACAGAGAATGAGACTGAGAGACTGAGACTGAGACTGAGACTGAGACTGAGAGAAAATAAGACTCTGAACCAACCTGGGCCTCTCAGCAGTGGAATGGTACAGAGCATTCTTATAGATGTACTCAATCACGGGATCTGGCAGTAGGTAGCGGACGCTCTCCCGTCGGCGAAGCGCGCGACGAACGAAAGCTGAGCTGAGCTGGTTGACGGTCCACTCGGTGACGAGGGCGATGTTTTGCTGAGAAATTGAGCGAAGAATAATAGATAAGATAATGATTACACCTGCCCCAATTAGGCCTGCAACTGAAGTCTGCGTACGGCTGTTCAGTCCATGGACTGGGGGAGCTGGTACCCATTTAGCAGCTGCGAGAACTGAAGCAATGCAGAAGTCGGGAATCGAACCACCGACCTTTAAGTTGTGAGTCCGACGCTCTAACCGCCAGGCTACAACCCCCTGTTGGGTCTTTGTCTACTGTTAATTTTAAGCAGATACAAAAAACTAAATTAATAAGCAATCTCACCTCGTAGGTGTTTAACAGATCGTTCTCAAAGATAATCTGCTGCGGGTTGCAACTAGGCTTAGTGATGACTATCAGTCCGTAGTCGCGAAGAATTTTCACCAGCTAGAGAGTAAACAATAAAAATGTTTTATTTTAATACAAGAAATCTAAATTTTTTATATATTGAGAATATTAAGTAGCACTACAGATTAGGGCAGTAATGAGCACTTGGGATAATGACCAAATCTGGCACACAAGATGATCATCAGTTTGGGATAATGACCAAATCTGGCACACAAAATGATCATCAGAGTAGGATGATGACCAAATGTCACAGAATGATTATCAGAGTACGAGTAAGGTGCTAACTAAATCTACTGAAGAGCTAAAAACTGAGACTGTTAAAATGATGAATTTATTTTTCTCACATCGTCAGCAGACCAGAGTCCTGGCACAGCAAATGATTTCAGCATATCCGAGCCGCACAACAGCATAGGATGAGCAACGGTCAGTGGATCTTTCTGGCGCAATCGACGTATTAAACCGGTGAGCCAGCGATAGTCGTCGGTATCTAAATTTCGTTTTTTAACATATATTAAAAGGATTCCCGCTGCGATTCTAGCTATGACTCTAGATGCGGATCTAGCTTAGAATTATGCCACGATTCTAGCTGCGATTCCCGCTGCGGTTCTAGCTGCGATTCCCGCTGCGATTCTAGCTATGACTCTAGATGCGGATCTAACTTAGAATTATGCCACGACTCTAGCTGCGATTCCCGCTGCGATTCTAGCTATGACTCTAGATGCGGATCTAGCTTAGAATTATGCCACGATTCTAGCTGCGATTCCCGCTGCGGTTCTAGCTGCGATTCCCGCTGCGATTCTAGCTATGACTCTAGATGCGGATCTAACTTAGAACTATGCCACGACTCTAGCTGCGATTCCCGCTGCGATTCTAGCTATGACTCTAGATGCGGATCTAACTTAGAATTATGCCATGATTCTAGCTGCGATTCCCGCTGCGATTCTAGCTATGACTCTAGATGCGGATCTAGCTTAGAATTATGCCACGATTCTAGCTGCGATTCCCGCTGCGGTTCTAGCTGCGATTCCCGCTGCGATTCTAGCTATGACTCTAGATGCGGATCTAACTTAGAATTATGCCACGACTCTAGCTGCGATTCCCGCTGCGATTCTAGCTATGACTCTAGATGCGGATCTAACTTAGAATTATGCCATGATTCTAGCTGCGATTCCCGCTGCGATTCTAGCTATGACTCTAGATGCGGATCTAACTTAGAATTATGCCACGATTCTAGCTGCGATTCCCGCTGCGGTTCTAGCTGCGATTCCCGCTGCGATTCTAGCTATGACTCTAGACGCGGATCTAACTAAGAATTATGCCATGATTCTAGCTGCGATTCCCGCTGCGATTCTAGCTATGACTCTAGATGCGGATCTAACTAAGAATTATGCCACGATTCCAGCTACTTATTATAATTGTTACGAAATGTTGTAATCGCGCCCAAGATCTACCATAGACATTCATTTTTAAACGGTTAAACTTTCTGTCACGTGACATTTTGTCATAGCCCATAAGAAACTACCAACACTATAACCGGCAATCGCTATGAAATCATCTAACCTGGAGCAGACGGAGAGCCGGCAGCAGTGGTGGCAGCTCCGGACTGTTCAGCAGGTGCGGTCGAATCAGCAGCCGTCAGGCCGCCGTCCATCACAGCCTGGTAGTGATCCAGCACCCGCCTAGTTGGCAGCCATTGGGTCTGGCCGGCTTCCCAGCAGGCCAAGCGGACCCATGCGCCAGGAGCCTCGCGACTCGGCGGCTGCAGAGCCAATCGGATCATTTCCAATCGATGATAAGCCGTGGCGAGGCCGTCCAATTGGGCGACAGACGCGTAGGCATCGGCTACTGGCGAAACCAAGCCGCCGAGGACGCGAAATCTTCCAGTGCGTGTCAGAGCGTCTCTGGCTAATTCAAACATGCGCAGATGCATATTAGTGACGGGATTGTAGGAGCCGCATGCCACTAATAGTACATTGTGTACTGGCAAATCTCCACCACCAGTCATTTACTAGAGTCGAAACTTTCCAGCAGACTTTTAAATAAAATGTAAAACTAATGATTCAACTGATTAGTTAACCCTGACGTCTCCTGAAATTGAATGGAATAAAACAATGAACACTAAATAAAAATTGGGTTTCAGTAAAAAATTAGTATATTGGACTAGAAAGTTTTGCCCCCACTTTGGGGGCTCGCTAGTCTAATAGAGGAACTCAATCAGAAAATTCGCCCTTAGCTATTGCTTAAATAACTAACTAAATAAATAATAACTAATACCCAATAATACCCACTTCAAAAGTTGGCCATCTCTGCCAAAACTGCCATAACTATTCTCCCGCTAGATATAAAATTTGGCAAAATTTCCCCTTTGACCACAATTCTCCTCACACTTCTCCTTTAAGCTGTCAATTTAGCTTAATTTGGTTTAATTTTAAGCTCTTCTATTAAGCTAAACAACTTTACAATGTCATTTGGTAAATCCTATAAAGTAGTCTTTTTTATGCCAGCAGCTTAGTGATTAACTTATTGTGGATTGCCAATAAAAAATTTAAACATTTACTGATAAGTGATAACTTATACAAGTTTAGCAATAACATACATTTGTAAACTTATAAGTAGCTTAAACTACACAAAATTACCATGCAGTTTTTTAGGATAAGCCTTGCAATAATAGTTTTGTGATGATCATTCTGAACTAAGCTTTCTAAATGATTCATAATCTGATAGCAGCTTAGTCATAGTTACAAAGCACAATGAGATCAGCTAAGCCAGAATAATCACATAATCTGCTTAGCCATAATCTAATATAATCATAGCTATAATAATACTCTTAAATAAGCATAGTGACATGACAAGTTAGCTATATTAGCTATCTTTCCTCAGCATCAAACAAACAATGCTAAGCTTGCTATATTTTTATTCAGCTCTGAAATGAATGCTTAGCTATAATTATTTAATTTGGCTTTCATAATTTTAAAAAGCTACATTTGAAAAATCCTTGAAAGCTGAGCATAATTTAGATAAAAAACATAGGAATATAATTTAAAACGAATCAAATTATTTCTTATTGGCTGGTTCCATCAATGATTCAAGCTTAAATCAAATTATATATTTTGCCTAGCTATGTTGCAAGCCCCTAGGCCTAATTACAAATCACACACAACCTAACAGCATGGACTTTCTGGATATTAATGAGGGCTGGCAAAACTGCTTTGTAATATCATTGTAAAAAAACAGATTGGAATTGAGTTCTACGCTAATTACTTCTCTAAGTCTAAGTCAATATGCTAGAGACAGATTAAGTAACAAAGAAAGATTAATAATCATATAAAATAAAATGGGTAGATTACAAACTAAGAAGAAAGGAAATTTCAGAATTAGGCCTTATCCTCACACTACTGTCAGGTGTATCCTGACGATTCTGTCAGGTGTATCCTGACGATTCTGTCAGGTGTATCCCGATGATTCTGTCAGGTGTATCCTGATGATTCTGTCAGGTGTATCCCGTAGATTCTGTCAGGTGTATTCTGAAGATTCTGTCAGGTGTATCCCGTAGATTCTGTCAGGTGTATCCTGACGATTCTGTCAGGTGTATCCTGACGATTCTGTCAGGTGTATTTCCAAGATTCTGTCAGGTGTATCCCGTAGATTCTGTCAGGTGTATCCCGTAGATTCTGTCAGGTGTATCCTGACGATTCTGTCAGGTGTATCCTGACGATTCTGTCAGGTGTATTTCGAAGATTCTGTCAGGTGTATCCCGTAGATTCTGTCAGGTGTATCCTGACGATTCTGTCAGGTGTATCCCGTAGATTCTGTCAGATGTATCCCGTAGATTCTGTCAGGTGTATCCCGTAGATTCTGTCAGGTGTATCCCGTAGATTCTGTCAGATGTATCCCGTAGATTCTGTCAGGTGTATCCCAAAGATTCTGTCAGGTGTATCCCGTAGATTCTGTCTGATGTATCCCGTAGATTCTGTCAGGTGTATCCCAAAGATTCTGTCAGGTGTATCCCATAGATTCTGTCAGATGTATCCCGTAGATTCTGTCAGGTGTATTCCAAAGATTCTGTCAGGTGTATCCCAAAGATTCTGTCAGGTGTATTAGGCCTTATCCATACTTGGACACCTAGAAATTTCTACACATTGGAAACATGAAAGGACTGGATAAATTGCCAATAGCAAGAGAATTATAGTTAAAGTGTCTGGCTGCTCAGGCACAGTCAAACATATACTAGGCCTACCAGGAGAAGTTAATTTACTGGTGCATAAATGTGTATAAATTGGGCGTAAATTTATTTTTGTTCGCAAAATTAATTTCTTCTTTTAAAATGTTGAACGATGAAGCTGATAATGTCAACTGGTAACACAACCGGTGGGAAACATTTTTAAATGGCACTGAGCATTGCTCAGTTCAGTTCAATGCAGTCCTAACTGTCTCAGATTCCTAAACTGGGTAATAATGATGAATCCAGTACAGAATGCTGCCACAAGCTTTGGAAGCCTAGGGTGAAGGCATTGCCATAGATACTCTTGGATGTGCAATTCAAAGAGGGCATTGCTAGTGCCATGCCACATAGTCTCGTCAGTACTTGCCTTCACTTCCATCAGATCCCTTGAATCCATATATTTTTTAGTTCCGTCAGTGCCTGTGCCGGCAGAACTTCATTCGGTGGCACAATCCACGATGCTCTTGGGGGCTGCCCAGCCATTTGCAAATCAGAAGAGTCTCAAAGTCTCTAAAATCCAAACTATAGTGAGGGCTCAATAAAATTCAGCTGAATTTCTGTGAACCAAACAACTCTATGCGGCTACTATGGGCCATAGACAACTCCCATTCGTCATTCCGCGTTATTGGCACCATTTTAAAAGAGGAAAATAATTTCGCGAACGAAAGTACATTTACACCCTAAATTGTATTATTTGAACTAAGAGCATTCTTCTTGAATTGTTCATTAAACAATTTTTCTGAAAAGTTTCATTTCCAATCAATGCAAACATAGGGAAATCATTTGGACTCTTACACAATTGGAGGCTATAAATTAACATTATAAATTGATAGATTCAATAAATAATATTTTTTATATGGATATGAGCTTAATTATAAAACTATTTAATACTAAACTTTGCTAAACAATTTTATTTTTAGCTAATATTAATTGTCAGATTCTTACCAACTCAAGAAGAACTGAACTTAATATTACAAATAAGCTGGTTAAATATTTATTAAAAGCTTACTAGTATTATATGGTGTACGACTGTACGTGTACCGTGTTACGACACATTAAAATTAAATAAAACTAATTCACGAAGTTAAATTTGTGAATGCTAGAAACTGCGTAGCTTAACAATATATTTGCGACAATAAACAATTACTGCGTTGCAGCTTTGTACATAGAAAGGATATGACATGTTATAAATAAAACAACAAAATTAACTTCACAAAAGAAAAGTTTTGTCTAATGAAAGCAAAAAGTTATCTTCTGCTTACGTCATACTTTAACTTTTGTGTTTATTGTGTGTTAAAACCACAGAAATGACCAAATAAGTTCTTGTGTGTTCTGTGATAAAATTAGCTTAGGTGACTGCTATAGAATTAATACGTAGCTTCGACTATTACTTTTACTACCAAAAGAATTTGTCTTTGTATTTTTATTACAAAAAGAAAAATGGTGACTGCACATCATGGCCGTAGAGAAGATGGCTTGACACACAAGATGAGCGAACATTAGTAAAATAAAGTGTTGCGAATAATACAGATAAATTTCGACATTTGAAATACTTATGGCAATATCGACTGCTATTCACATGAGAGGATTATAGTTTTCCACTATACTAATTTGAGTCTAATCTTGATCTATATAGAGTCAGATATTCAGCCTTGCGCAGGCCATTTTCTGCAATTGCTGTTAAAAAATAACCAATGGAGAGAAATATAGCCACAAGCACGAACAAATATCTGAATATCCAATATACAAAGAAGGGGGAACCTAAAAGAAGAATTCGTCACCTAGAGTGAGAATTCGTATGTGCCAATTTATGGATATTGACAATGAAGGCGTACCATATGACCACATCGATACAGATCGCCGCCTGCCAAAGATGACTTTATAAACGGCCAAGACTAGGGGCACGCACAATAATTTGCAGATAATGCAATAAATCTAAAAATATATTTCCCCTTTGCTCCCAACACTGTAAGAGCAGATCAGGAGAACGCAAGAAGACCAAGCTACTCCAAGCCTTGGCCCCTACTTTTGGGACAGTAATTCGGGATTTGTTTCAACGCGGGTTGCTTCATAATTTCTGCAAAGTTATAATTACAGTTTTAGCTAGTAACAACGTCAGCAGCAACAATGGACGCAAGCCCAAAAAATCAGGGAGGCAGGGTCATATGGCGCGCCACATGCAGAGCCAGCGTGCTGCGAAGAAATATCCATTCGATATATATATCACTGGCGGTTCGATGGCGCCTTACTATAATTACTATAAGAGACTATAATAGCTGCTCTAGAACCCTGCTGTAGGCACAGAGGATAAATAGGAGCGCGTCTCTCGACTCCAGTCATATACGCCTTGCGAAAGTCCAGAAACAGGATGAGCAGCGTTGACTGACTGGTGAGGAGGCTGACACGGTAAAGTTGGTTACTGTACCACGTTGCGGCCATAACCCGTTCTGCTCGTAACGGAGGTACGGGTCCAGCACCGACTGCCAGGTGATCGAGGAACAGTCGTTTGAAAAGATTCGCATGAAAGGTTAAGTTTAAGCTGCCTAATAATAAAAATAATATAAATAATAATTGCAGGAGCTAGAGCTGCAGACATGGCACACCATTTGACCCTAGACCCGCAGCCAAAGAGAAGGCCATTTTACCTATTTAGCTGCCTCCTGCATTGGCACCTAAAATCTATATAACCTAGGTTGGGATGGCATCTACGAAATGAAACCTTTCAAAACGATTAAATTACTATCACACGTCTGTGCCCTTAAATGTTTGGTCTTCAAACAAAAATATGGCGCTCTTTACTATTTAACTCTATTTCAGAGCTCTCTGATCTATTACCGGAGAGCTCTATTTCAGAGCTCTCATAACTATATTACCGGAGAATAACTCAGTACGATTAAAAACACATGCAAATAAAAAAAATTCATCGGAAAATATATATTCTGAATGTCTGTGCAGTAATTATAGTAGGCTATCTCTAAAGTCGTAAGGATTTTAAGGAACAATACATTCAGAACCATTAAACAACTATCAGAAGTTATGTGGTTACACAAAAACAAAATTCCTTTTCACCGAAAACCACTGCACTCCCGTCAAAAAAAAATTGGCTCCTATATTAGGTCTGGCGGCAGGGTACGTCGCAGTTCGCCGAATCTCATCACCGCTTTTTGTACATCCTGTCGGCAAGTATCATAGAATGAAAACCGGTAGTAAAGTAATAATAGGAATAAAGACTACCGGAATGGTTATCGTCATAGTCATTGAGTCATCGCAAAAAGCATGCGAAAAATCACTCCCAAGTAATGGTGACAGTCTCACCATTAGCGACTATCTTGATATTCTAAGACGAGCCGGCAACTTCCTTAGAAACTGCATCGATCGTTAAAGAAGTGAAAGCGCCTGTCGGCTTGCCATCAGCAGTTCGAATGGCCACTTTGCACTGAAGTGTCCTCGAGATCTGTAGATGATCACGTGTGTCAAGCGATATCTTGCTTGAGGACCTCTCTTGTTGGACACTGGCCTCATGCAGCGTGGTGGCGTGGTGACGACTGGTTGTGAACCTACCAGAATTCTCATGTACAGTCGTCAGCGATTTTACAACTCCGTCCAGTGTGTGATGACCTAGTGGAACATTTTAGTACCACAATTGCCAATTTGGACGCTCGATTCACACCGATAGTAGCCCAGAAGCAGGTTTTTCACACCATGCATGCATCTATTGTATGCAGTTCATGTTAAATGCATATTAGTTATCAGCTTGCTGGTCGTATCTAAAAATGTAAATTTAGCTTTCGCTGAATAAATTCAGCAGACCTGCATTTTGCCAATTCAGCAGACCAGAACTCAAGCACTGCGCATCATTAAAATGCATGCTCTGCATGGCCAAATTTAGATTTTCGCACAGTCCGAGAATTTTCCATCGCGCATGATGTTGAAGTTACCTTTGCTTCTTGGTAATTTCCATGGCACTGAATAATGCTTATTCAGTGCCAGTGCAGAGTTGCACTTTTCTCCTAAGGAGAACAATGGCGATGAGATGGAGCTCAAAGGAGAAGAGAAAAAGCATTTATGTGAGAAGGTTTTCATAGTCGTATATATGCCACCACACTTACCAACCTTAGTGGAACTATATTGTCTTTCTATACGAATAGCACCAACATGAGTAATAAGTTTCAAAATTTGCAGTAAAAGAAAGACATCGTTGGAAATTATGTTAATTATATATTTATAGTCGAGTTTTCTTATGCTCAAATTGTTTTTCTAGAAAATGCTCACATCTAAAGATTTGCGACTAAGCTGTTTATTATTTATTCTAAACTACACTATTTGTGGCTACAAAAAACTGCATGCAATGCGCTCACGTAGTTCACAATTGTGTAGTATAGAATAGAAGAGCTATTAGTGAGGCAATGTTTTTTACCGAGTGCAACTAGCGATCAAGGTCATAAATATTTACTTGGTGTACGCTGTGGGTCCATTCACTATTAAAACTGTAGGATTTTAAGCGCTTTTTACTGTTAAAGTATGCAACAGTAATTTAGTGTGAGCGTACAGCAATCATTGGTGCACGCCTCAAATGTCTATGGCTCAAAGTTATGGGAAGTTTAGCGAATTAGAGATATTATAGCAAGTCGTGGTCATAGACAGTCTAGTCGCACGATGGGCTTCGATTGATTGATATACTCGAAATCCCTACAAAATGATACAATCAAGTGATGACACTCGGCTTTTGAGTGCAGTAACGACATAGGCACGAGTGCACGAGTGCACTAGAATGAGACGCACTCGCATCGAGGTCGTTGCTGCACTCAAAAGCCGTGCTTCGACATCATTACTGCGTCCTATAAATGACAAATCCCTTAATATAATACCAGAAGGCGCAATATCTACCGTTTATATTAAACAAAAAACGTTGTTTATGGCCAGTTTTTTTAAGAGAACTATGAGCGATAAGCAATAAAAGCATGTAGGCGGCAGGCAATAATCGTGACGCAATCATATTAGGCCATAGAATAATGAGGCGAGATGCGAAATTCAAAACAGTACGTTGCTGTTTTGTGTTTAATAAAATGTGTGTAATAAATGTGTGTTTTCTTAAACAGCCAAATTGTTAGACAATGTTTTCATAGTATACTAGCAAACAAATTTATGAATACAACAATATATAATAAAAGATCAAGCATCTTGTTAAGCTATCAACATGCGATACACGTACGCTGGGTACGCTCAGATTCATGCACGCACTTAAAACGCGACACACGAACCGAGGTGGGGCTAGCACCAAATGCTGGCTTGATAGAATTTCTATGATGGAAGAGCCAATTGGAATTGCATCAACAATTAGTGTGCTCAGAAAAAGTAGGTGAGTAGCCACAGAGGTTAGACAACGAGAGAGGGAGAGAGAGATAGACAGAGAGAGCATTGTGGCCCAGGAATTCACATTAGGGCCTCTCAGGACAAACCCCCCATGAGTCGGTCAAATGTCGAGCAAAATTACTGTGCAGTACCTTAGTTGATTAACCGAAATTTATCTTATGAAAAACTATATTAAACAGGCGAGACTAGGCAGACAATAAGACTATGGTTGTGGCCGTAAACCTGTGACCGAATTCGCAAGCATCACTGGATTCTGTCTGCCCATCACAGCACCTGAGTGTACACTCAACCTCAAACAAAGCCAACCACGCAGTAGTGGGCAACCGACTGTTTGTATAAGAAAGCGCTGTTTTTGCTTTCCAAACTGAACACGAAACCTTGGAGAGGCGCTAAAGTCCAAAAGATAATTCCACAGCTTCAAAAATATTCTCAGCTGCATACGAAAACATTCGCTTTTCTAAGAGCGACAACCTTAAAAACGGAAAATAAGTCCTGGCTTCATCTATCTCGAAAGGAATCGATAGCAGCGCTCTTGTGGACATAGTTTGATAAACTTCATTTTAAACGATGAGCAAGGTGGTAAGTGCTTGTCAATAGTTTAGTTACGGCATTTTCGTTAATTTAGTTAAGCACCTTAAGTTCTTAAGCACATTAAGCACCTTAGGTGCTTAAGTCCGATTTCATGGCGAGGCCACATTTATATGTGGCACAGCCACGCAGAGAAGGCTTGGGGGCTTTTCGTGCAATTTGCGCCCTTAAGGGCCAACCTCCAAGGCACAGAGAAGTTTACACTGCCTGACGATGAGAAAGTCAGGGCAGATGTACACACCTGTGTGAGCGTATGCCTGGGTACGGAATCTATGTGTGCTCGGAGTCAGCAAAATGGCAGAATTGCTTCCTCGCTCTCGCTGGCTGCGGGTCTAGTGTCACCAAATAATGTGCCACTGCTTTCAGCCCTCTGCTATCGCTATTTTTGTTATAACTAATGCTGGCACTCATAATTTACTTATGGCTTCTCTTGGGCTGAGATTCGAACTCCCGAAGTCTCGTTCAAAAGTCCTAAGCTCTAACCACTGAACCACAAGTTTCCTTGGTATATTTCGTTCATACTATCTGTTTGAGCTTAACAGCCTTAAGCTCATTTCATGAGCTTAATTTAATAGCAATTTCAAACCTTAAATTTCTTCTTCTGGGCTGCACCTTGCAGCAGGAATTCCAGGGTGGCAGTGGCGTCGCTATGCAGCCACTTGGCGGAGCCGCCAACAGCGATGCGCTAAACAACGTCAGTGATGGCGAAGGCGGAGACGAGAACAAGGAGCGCGGAAACTGGACCGGCCGTTTCGACTTCATCCTGTCAGCTGTTGGCTTCGCAGTCGGTCTGGGTAACGTGTGGCGCTTCCCCTACCTGTGCTATCAGAACGGCGGCGGTGCGTTTCTGATCCCCTACGTCATCATGCTGTGCGTGGCTGGACTGCCTCTGTTCTACTTTGAGCTAGCCTTCGGACAGTTCGCCAACCTCGGACCCGTCACCATCTGGCGGGCGAGTCCCATTCTGAAAGGTAAGTCTTTTGCTGCAGCTGTGAAACTCAGCAATATTGAAAACCACCACCCTGGACAAAGTGTACCTGAACGTGGTTGGGGAACTCAATGTGCAATGACTCATACAAGCTCAATGTGCACTCTGATCACAAAAATGCGACGTTTATTAGCACCAGCACTAAGCCTCCACTGTACGAGCCTCGTAATATTAATACTCGTACGAGCGTAATAATAATAGCAGGGGGAAAACATTTGGTGAGTACACGCGCACACAGGTATCGTACGCAGGTACACAGTGTACATCTACCTGAATTTCTCATCGTCAGTTAGTGTACACTTTCACTTTACTTCCCAAGCTCCCGAGGCCTTCTCTCCACGGCTGCACCCCAAACCCCGTAGCCTGTCGTAGCTCATATTTGAGCTCATTAGGCCATGATGCCGTTGCCTCATGTCGTGGCTCGCCATCGCTTATCATCAGTCAGTCATACGGCAAACATTTAGAGTCAATACTATTTACTTGTTTGTTGGTAATGTGAAACTTCATGGTGGCGTCCGATAAGTTATCAAGTGCTGTACTGGAGCAATCCAAAAAAGGCCGATAGCTAGTAGCCAATTATGCTGTGCTCAAAACGGTAGGCAAATCGCGCTAACCAACCAGTTGAACCGGAGGGGGGAGCCTCCACACGTTTATTATATAATTCAGTGCAAATAGGCTAAAACGGAGGGGGTGGGTGGACGATGCCACTGCACAATGCGAACGAGGGTTAGAGAAACAAGGTGAGTGCGCAGAGTGGAAGCGGACGTACAGTAATTGTAAATAAGGTAGATTTAAATAAGCATACAGCGAGTCAGCGACCAATCATACCACCTGCCTCCCGAACATTCCCCCCACCTTGACATGACAATGACAAAAAACGCTATTCGATGACAAACAAAAATTGAACGAATGTCGAATCAACAGCAACCTGCACGGACTAAACCTAACGACAAGCAATGCTAACACCTACCGGCACAAATACTTAGAGTACGAACATGCATGCGTGTGGAACGCGGAACAAAGGATTATAATCAATATGGATCAAAAAATTCGCTAATAAATATTAATAACGCGATTTACTTCAACTGAAAAACTAGCGCAAACAAATGAAATACCGTCACCAAATAGTCACAACATTTGTTACCTTGAAAAAAACAACAAAGAAACGACACTTAAATGAAATGATGGATTTTAATAAAATCTCAAGTCTACTCCAACCTCGTAATAAACAATGCTCAACTCTAAACCAGCCAGTACGCGACACACCTGAAACGAAAAACTTACGCAGCGATACGTTCAAGCATATAAATCAGCTTACATGTATGATGCGCTCCTAATCTAAATTTGCAAACGAAAAATTCGAAACAGCAAAAAAACTGACCAAAGCAAAAGAAACGATTTAGAAAACGCATTTTAACGCTACCTTACTTAAATATGCATGACAAAATAAACCCTACGCCGATATTGCAACGCTCTAATGAGAAACAACACCGCAGCATAAAAACAAAACAAAGTACGGAACAATAACCAAAAATAATACGACTCAAATAGTCTGCAATCTCGCACTCAACTGACAGTCCAACGATTTTAACACTCCAATTCAAACAAAAAAAACTTCAGCCAGCTGAAATCGGGCACAACTTAGTTATTGGTCGCGTCATTGTGCGGTCACCGACTCTGATCGTGGCGACTCTCACGTGACCGTCGGGGCCGCGAGTCACCTCCAACACGCGAGCCAGCGGCCAATGACCTCGAGGCGAGTCCGGACTCACGAGCAGCGCCACGTCTCCGGGCTGTAGATCAGGAAGCTCTCGGCGCCACTTGCTGCGCGGCGCGAGTCCCGGCAGCCACTCGCGCAACCACCGCCGCCAGACCTGCGCCACTAGCTGCTGAACATGTCGCCATCTTTTTGAAGGGCTGCGCGCGATGTCCACGTCCACCTCCGGAGCAAACTGCCCACCGCCTTGACCGATGAGGAAGTGGTTTGGAGTCAGCGGAACGTCGTCGCTCGGATGGGCCGATTGGTAGGTCAGTGGTCTCGAATTTAACAGCGCTTCCGCTCCAGCAACGGCACTCAGCAGCTCCTCGTCCGTGACGTCCGCCTCCTTCAACGTATTCCAAATAGCCTTCTTTGCCGCCTTTATCATTATTTCATGCACGCCGCCGAAGTGCGGAGCAGCGGGAGGATTGAAGTGCCATCGCATCTGCTGGTAGGCTGTCTGTTGCTGCAGCTTCTTGGTGTCCAACGCGTTGACCAGTTCCTGAAGTTCGCGCACAGCTCCGTACGCTTTCTCCGACGCATCCACAAACACGTGCAGACTGCCATTTTTTGCCTCTGCCTCCTCCAGCGCCCTCGGTAGTCGGATCTCACTCAGGTGTTTCAGGTCTCTGCACCAATCGCTCACTCTCGCTAAGAGGTCCGCATTCAGCGTTTCGTCCCAATCAAGACCACACTGCCACAGCTCCTGCATCAACATTTTTGCTTGCACAAAAAATGGAGAAATCAAACCAAGCGGATCAAAGACGCTCGCCAGCTTCTTCAACAGACTTCTCTTGGTGGTCACCTGACACGCATCTAATTCTTGCTTAAACGTGAATTCGTCTTGCTCACTCTGCCAAGTGACACCTAATGTCTTGGTGCTCGGGAGTTCTCTGCTGTCTAAGGTCACCTCAGCTGCTCGATCGTCCGGCGGCACTTGCTTGAGCACAGCTCTTGAATTCGACACCCACTTGCGCGCATGCATGCCGGCGCGTCTCCATAACTCTCTGAGCTGCTCGTACAACCGGCAGCCAGCGGCCTCGTTGGGTGCTGAGTCGAGACTGTCGTCCATGTATGTTGAGTGCAACACTGTCTCTGCCGCCTCCGGTAGCTCGCTTTTCAGTTTCTCGGCATGAGAGCGGATGACGAATTGTGCTAAGAACAGCGAGCTCGTGACTCCGAACACTACTCGATTGAACTCGTAGACATCCGGCGGCCTGGAAGCGTCGGCATCCCGCCACAGGAAACTGTGCAGCGGCCTGTCCTTGGGCTCCATCTCGATTTGCAGGTACATCTCCGCGACATCGCATGCGATCGCGATGGGAAATCGACGGAACCGAAGCAGAACTTCCACCAGGTCGCGCTGCAGCTTGGGACCCTGGAGGATCTGGTCATTCAATGCGGCAGCTGACGCGTCGAACACAATCCGCACTTTTGTTGTCGCCTTATCCGGCCGCGGCACCGGGAAATGTGGCAGAAAACAGCGTTCTTCGTTCTCAGCTTGCGCAACCTTCCGGACATAGCCTTGCTGCACGTACTTGTCGATCACGGCTTGATACTGTCTGCGAATTTGCATGTCCTTCATCAGTCGCTGTTCGGTGTTCTTCAACCGCTTCAAGGCCATCGGAAAAGTGTCTTTCGGACACAGACGTTTTTCCTTCCAGGGAATCCCGATCTGGTAGCGCCCTTTACTATACTGCAACGATGCATTAGCTTGATTGATGGCTTTCTCCTCGTCAGACGTCAATGGATTTCGGCTGTTCTCATCCGCGACGTTCTCGATCTCCCAAAACTGTCTGAGGATGCTGGACACCTGACTGCTCTCGGTTTCGCAGCTGAAGAACGTGGTGGCGAAATGGGTGCTCTGCCTTTTTGAGCTTAACGTCTGCTCTGTGCGACCGATGCACGTCCACCCCAGCGGCGTGAGGCGAGCTTTCGGCTCCCATGGCTGTCCGACAACCTCTTCGAGTGACAC
Organism: Macrostomum hystrix; assembly: GCA_950097015.1. Lineage (NCBI taxonomy): Eukaryota > Metazoa > Platyhelminthes > Macrostomidae > Macrostomum > Macrostomum hystrix. The sequence goes on from CATNEN010000038.1 coordinate 25,966,349, forward strand.
GTGAAAATCCGGGTAATCCGCTCCGATCAGCAGGTCCACTACAGCTGGTTCACAGAGCTTGGGAAACGGCACGTCCCGGAGATGCGGCCACCACTGCCCCAGCTCGCGCCAGTTGACGCCTTTGAGGGATCCCGTCACGTGATCTGCAGTGAAGGCGGTGAGCTCAGTGGATGCACGACCGTCCATGCTTTCCACGGTGAAGCTGATCGGGGCTGTCATGAACGTCTCCGATTGACCGTTGATCACGCCTACCTCGACCTTCTCGAGAGCTCCCTGCAGTCCTAGCGCTTGCGCGATCCCGACGTTGATGTAGCTCCTAGTGCTGGCGTCATCCAGCAGCGCGTTCACCTTCAGCTTCCGCGCCCCGTGTCTCAGGACTACTGGCACTGTTCGAAGTGAGACGTCGCTCTTGCTGGCCGACAGCAGCGTCACGGAACCGGCTTGTTTCGAACTGTTCGACCCGGCGACCTCGCCCGGCTTGGCGTCTGACGGCTTGGCTTGGTTTCGCTTGGCTTGGCTAGGCTCGACGAGATCGATGGTGGCTTGGTGTTTATCAGCGTGCAGCAAGCGATGATGGAATTTCAAGCAGTTGTCGATGCCGCATTGTCGGCTGCGCCTGCACTTACTGCTCACATGGCCTTGGCCTAAGCACCTGAAGCAGGCCTTCGAGCGCTGCGCAGCCTCCCAGCGCTTGTTCACCGGAAGCTTCTTGAACTCGCTGCAGGACCACAACTCGTGGTCACCTTGGCACACCATGCAACTTTTCGACTGCCCTTTTTTCTCACTCACGGCGCTATGAAATGTCTTCGGTCGTTGATCCCGCGCTCCGCGGTGGATGGACTTCTGGCTCTCTAGGTGAGGCGTGGCAACGCCCTGCACGATTTCCAACGCTTCGGTCTGAAATTCCGCTTCTTGCAGCACCCACATCCGAAGATTCCTGACACTTTCCTGCTTCCGTTGCTCAAAGATCCACCTCCGATAGTGGGAAACCATTTGCTCGGGCAGTTTCTTCTGCAGTCTGACATACAGCATTCCATCTTGCAGCTCAGTGTCCTTTCCAGCCTCTTCTAAATTAATCACGGCTATATCCAGCAAATTTGCAAAACTTTTCAGATCTTTAGTGTTTCCGTAGCGCACCGCAGGAAAGTTATCCAACTCCTCCAAGTGCAAGGCGAGTTGCCGGCGTTTTCCACCGAACTCTCTATCAAGTCTTTCCTTGGCCGCCTCATATGCCGTCGCTGAGTGCCCTAAGTGCTCGATGACCTTCAATGCCTCACCTTGTAGGTACTGCCTGAGTTGCAGCAGTTTAAACTCGGGCGTAGCGGGGGCGCTATCAATGCACGCCACAAAAGCTGCCTTCCAGTTCTCGTAACTCTGCTTGTCCCCACTGAACGTTGGGATTTCAACACGCTTTAACATCTTCCACAGGTCCTTGGAGATCTCCTTGGGGTGCGACGCCTTGCTGGACGCAGCGCTAACAGAAAGTCTGTCTAACTCACCAGCTGCTTCGTCTTGGTTTGCAGCAGCGTCTTCGGCATTTGCCCTCGCAGCAGGAGGCGGTTCTTGTTCGCGTTGCGCTTGACGGCCCCTGGCAGATTCGACGCGTTGAATCGCAGCCTGATAGTCGCGCTCCATCTCCTCCATCTCGTCGAGCAGACGCTGTCGCCTCTCGTCGTCCTTTGTGCTCACGTAGCCTTCGTAAAGCTGTTCCTGAATGGTGCTGACTTGCTCCTGCAGATCCGACAGGTTGTCACAGGCTTCTTGCACTTCGTCGTCAGAAGCGCGTTTCTGTAGCAGCCATGATAGCTTGCTCTTACACCGAGTTAGCGTTGCCTTTCTTCTGGACTTCTCAAAGCGCAGCTTCTCCAAATGCAGCGCGCGATCATCTTCTTGTTCGTCCTGCTGCGGTGGAATGGCGTTGTCGTGTTCCATCGTGGCCTCTGGTTGCACAGTAGTTGTTGTTTATTCAGCGTGGAAACTTAGGCCTTGCCCAACCACGCTCTGCTACCAAAATAATGTACTGGAGCAATCCAAAAAAGGCCGATAGCTAGTAGCCAATTATGCTGTGCTCAAAACGGTAGGCAAATCGCGCTAACCAACCAGTTGAACCGGAGGGGGGAGCCTCCACACGTTTATTATATAATTCAGTGCAAATAGGCTAAAACGGAGGGGGTGGGTGGACGATGCCACTGCACAATGCGAACGAGGGTTAGAGAAACAAGGTGAGTGCGCAGAGTGGAAGCGGACGTACAGTAATTGTAAATAAGGTAGATTTAAATAAGCATACAGCGAGTCAGCGACCAATCATACCACCTGCCTCCCGAACAAGTGCATTTCCGTTTACTCTGATTCGCTCTCCCATTTAATAAATAAGCTTTCCTTGGTGCACATCACGGGTAAGGGGGCGAGTGGGTCAGCGGCTAACGTCGCTGCCTCGCACTCCAAAGGACGCTAGTTCGATTCACCCTTCAAGTCACGATTAATTTCGGGACTTGTTGGGGGGGGTTTGGACAGTAGCGACCGGCGGAGGTGCACCATATTTCGTGCAATCAAAGCTTGAAATAATAGCTTCGCTCCTGCCTTCTGTGTGCCTGCTTGTTTGTGTTTGTGTTTGTGCGTTGGGCCGGGTGTGAGGCGTTGTATGGGGGGTGGGGCGGGTGTGCACCAGCCTTGCGTGCTCTGAGCGGCGAGGTTTCACCAGCCGTCTGCGCGCGTGGCTTGGTCCTCTCGTTCCTACCCTTCAGGCATCTAAGTCCTCCCCTGGTTTTTGCTCAGCTCTGTGCGTGTGCGGGCCTGGGGGTGAGAGGCACTCCGGCTGCCGCCCCCTTCCCCGCTTGGCTTGCGGCTGTGTATGAGGTGCCTGTGTTCAGGGGTCTAGATGGCGCGATGGGCGACTCCCGCCTAGTTCGCCGGCCTGGGGGCATGCCGTTCCTGCGCTTGTGCGTCAAGTGCCCCAGGCCCCCCTGCAATTAAGTAAGTAAAAAGCACATCACGGGTGCATTCAAGTCAGCTGAAATTTATCGCTCTGCCAAGTCTCTAGGATTTTCAACGTTGGTTGCATACTTTTTACGCGAAACTACTCCCGCATAGTAGTATGTATACGAATTTTATGTGACGAAAATAGACAAAACTCATATGTCTAATTTTTTAAATACTGCATTCGAGTCTAAAATTTTGGTGACTAAAAGCACACAAAAATTTATGTACTTTACAATACCCAACTTGTCGCTAAACAAGGTACCGGGTGGGCAATGGTGTCCATTTCTGCTCTGGTCTGCATCTACTACAACGTAATCATCGGCTGGTCGCTCTACTATCTGTTCGCTTCGTTGAACTCTGCGGTTCCTTGGAGGAACTGCGACAACGATTGGAACGATTTTCGCTGCCGAGACCTCACTCAGAATACCACAAATGCAACCCACAATGTCGCTGGAAATTTGCGCGCTGGATATAACCGTGAGCCAGCCATATCACTATTTTAGCTACACAGTTGCATCTATTCAAAGCCTGCAAACGTAGACTGGATACACCACACCACACATACCCGAATATTAGCAGATGCATCTTGCTCAATGGCACAAATTTCTTTTATTGAAATACTCGATTCAAACTCCCCAACCTTTCCGTCAGCATGTGGTTGATGCTGTAAAATGATACAAAGTACTCTAAAATATGTAACCTGATATCATATGGTTGTAGTCGATTGTTAGAGTAGTGGAACACTCTCATAGTGGTTAGAGAGTCGGATTCGCAACTAGAAGGTCGGGTGTTGCTTTAGTTCACCCCAGCTTTAAAGTGGGTCCATGGACTGAACAGCCGTACGCAGCCTTCAGATGCGACTGTGCTGTTGGCTGTACATCATCTAGTTTAATTCGGTCAGGGGTAATCAATATTTATAAACTCTGATATTATTATTCAAATATATATTTTGGGTTGTGAGTCGGTTACTAGATACGTAAACCTCTTTCAAAGGTTAATTGACAATCTCATCAACAAAAATTTCACATTTTTCCTATTTCAGCAAATCCGTTGGCCTGCAGCAAGACCCTAACAGTGAACTGCACAAAATATCAGACTCCAAGCGAGCAGTATTTTGAGTGGGTCTAATATTTAATATTCGAATCTATTAATTAGCATTTAGAGGCCAACAGTAACAATAAGAATCAAATAAATATTTCAGTCGCGTTGTCCTGGGTTTCACTAGCTACACCGGCGTATCCAAAAAGATGACAGATTTCATTGGTGTGCCACAATGGCACGTGACTCTCTGCCTGCTGCTGGCTTGGATTCTTGTCTACGTTTGCCTGGTGAAGGGAATCAAGTCCTCTGGAAAGGTGAATCACTCATTTAAAGACTCATTCTGACTTTTTATGAACCAGGTGTTTTAATTGCGAACCGCAAAACACCTTTCAGGTCGTGTACTTTACAGCTATCTTTCCTTACGTGGTGCTGATAATTCTGCTCGTGAGGGGCGCCACACTTGACGGTGCACTAGACGGCATCATTTTCTATCTGAAGCCAAACTTCTATCGTCTGGCCGATTCTCAGGTAAAGTCAATGCCTAGAAGTATACTTCATCTTCATGAGACCCGCTTAAACTATTTGCACACGCATCTTCAGGTTTGGTCTGATGCCGCTGTTCAAATCTTCTACTCATTGGGCGTGGCTTTCGGTGGACTCATGACCATGGCCAGTTACAATAAATTTCACAACAACTGCTACAGGTAATCGATTGATCAAATACTGAAATAACAGCCAACACAGTTGGGGCAGATGAATGGACAGCTGCAAACTTTCAGCTGGACAGACCAATGCGATTGAAAATCGAGGGCCGAGCCCACCATGGTCTCCTCTTGGGGTTGATATTCGAACTCCCAATCTATTAGTTGAAAAAAGCTCTCTAAGAATTGGGCTAAAATGTCCTAGAGATCGCAGAAGCCGCTCGATGGTCATAGAATAATTAACTTTACAATCCTTAGGACCATCACAAATTTCCTAATAAACCAAATTTCGGCAAAGTATTCTTCCGCATCAACTCTTGCAGTGTTCTTTGATTTCGATTAGTCCAGGGGGTTGAAGCCTAGTGGATAGAGCACCGGCTTATGACTTGGAGGTCGGGGTTCGATTCGTGATTGTACTGAAACAATTAGTATCCTTTAGCAAGACACTTAACTCTGCAGCGCGCGCGAATAAATAACAGCGTGGGGTGGGGGCGAGAGCATAGGGCTGGACGGGGCAGAGCGGAGCCACACAGGGCTGGGGGTGGGGTTAAGCCACGCAGGGCTGGGGGTAGGGGCAAAACTCACAGGGTCGAGAGCCGAGAGAGAGAGAGCAAAGGAGGAAGGCTAGCCAATCAGAAGTCTCCTTGGCGAGAGACCTGATTGGGCTAGCCCCCAAAGCGAAGACGGCGCAGGGGGCAGCCAATGGGCGAGCGAAAAACAAAGATAAATGAGGGTGGGCTAAGACGGGGCCGGGTAGAACTGGATTGAGCAGGTGATTGGGGAGTGGAAGGGTTAGAGAACGCAGGGGTCGGGGCAAGGGCATTGTGAGACGCAGCTCACAACAGAAGCAAGAAAGTAATTTTTTGTCTTTGAAATTAGTACACGACTAAGGCAATCTCAAATAATACTCATTTGCCTCAGGGACGCCGTTTTGGTAGCCGTAATTAACTGCAGCACGTCCGTATTCGCCGGATTCGTAATCTTCTCAGTTGTTGGCTTCATGGCCAAGAAGACAGGCCTGCCTGTGTCCGAGGTGGCCACCCAGGGCCCCGGCCTGGCCTTCGTGGCATATCCGGAGGGCCTGGCGGCCATGCCAGTGGCTCCTCTATGGAGCGTCCTGTTCTTCATCATGATCCTAACACTGGGCTTGGACTCGCAGTTCGCCATGATGGAAACTGTGCTGACCGCCATTTCCGACGAGTTTCCTTGGCTAAAGAAGACCTTCAAGCGTGAGGCGCTCTTCAAGCTGGTGGTTTGTGGCCTGTTGTTCCTGCTGGGCATTCCCATCTGCTGTCCCGGTGGCATGTTCCTGTTCACTCTGCTCAACAACTACTCTGCCTATTACAATCTGTTTCTGGTGTCCTTCGCTGAATTGCTTGGCGTCTGCTACGTCTACGGCATCAAGAAGTTTGTGCGCGACATCAAGATGATGCTGGGCTTCTATCCGGGTGCATACTGGATCGGATGCTGGATGTTTGTCACGCCTGTAGTCATGGCAGTGAGTTTGACACATACATGCCCAACTTTAAAATGTCACTTTTTTACTTACTTAACTTTTGTCCATATTTGCGACTTAGTTCCTCCCGAATGCGTCTTAGTTCCTCCTGCTTGCGACTTAGTTCCTCCTGCTTGCGACTTAGTTCCTACTGATTGCTACTTATTTCCTCCTGATTGCGACTTAGTTCCTCCCAATTGCGACATAATTTTCAATTTGTATATGACTTTTCTTGCCTATTTCTATTTTCTTCACTCTCCTCTTTCCCTCTCTCTCTCTTTTCTCCCTCCTTTCTTTTCTCTTTCTCTTCCTCTTCTTTCTTTCTTCCCCCAATTTTTGTTTTTTGCGTTTTCGATTTTGCGAATTACCTTGGAAGGCGGCAATTTCAACCGTCTGGTTCGGACGGGTCGGACGGGTGTTGGGCATGTATGGTTTGTCACATTAGATTTCTCGGCGATAGCTCGCAGTTGTACATCGGGCCTGACTTTTTAATCACTAGGCAGTGTACGCTTTCACTGTGCCTTGGATATTGGCCCTCAGGGGCGTCAATTGTACGACAAGCCCCCAAGCCTCTCTCCGCGGCTGCACCCCAAATTAATGTGGCGTTGCCGTGGAATCGAGCTCAAGGACCTTGGTGCGAGAGGCAAACGCGTTAAGGTGAACTACGGAGTTAAGTGGCTTGCTGACGGACAAATAGTTTCCCTGGGTTTGAGATTCGAACTCCCTACCTAGCAGTGGGCTATCGTTCCGATGAATTATTGTGCATCTCAAAGATTTCAAATAAAACTATGCTCTCCCCCCTCTGCAACCGCCGCACTGCAGTTCATCCTGATCTTCGGCCTGATCCAATACGGTCGTTCAAGCTACGCCGGCGAGCCGTTCACAGACTGGGGCGAGGCCCTGGCCTGGCTCATGATGATCGGCACGGCCATGTTCATCCCCGGCTTCGCCATCTATGAGACCTGCATTCGCGGAGCTAAGGAGGCCATGAAGGCTGCGGCCGCTGAGGCCTCCGACTGGGGACCGGCCGTGGAGAAGTACTGGCCGGAGAGCCGGCGCTACCAGGAGAAACTTGACCGCCTCATTGCTGAGCGACAGGTGCAGGATGCTGGCATTGCGTAAGTGTAATTTTAGCTCACTTTAACAATCAGTTATGGCCCATTCCGCTGGACGTCTAGTCTTTGTTCCTCATCATCAGGCAGAGTACACGATCTCATTGTGCTGTAGGGCGGGGTTTGACAAAAAACTTTGACGCAGAATACACGACTGCGAGCAAATATTAAACTCCATTTTGTGTCCATTTAAAAAAAATGTGCTGAGCACTTTTATGCTTTTTACGCACGCTATTATGCTTGTGTCATTGAAAGCTTTTTTCCTATCCAACTACACAAGTCAAGATTTCGTTTCTATTTTTTAGTCACAGCGGATTAGACCATGGAGATTCGACGGCTGACCATCGAGGCATTAATAATGGCGCCTTCGTTCAGAGCTGAAGACACCTGATATATGATTTGTGAAAAACCTGTACTAGACGTTTCTGAAACTAACTTTAAACATATAGTTCGGTTTGATTACTGCCAGTTTTTTTTATTTTTGCTAAATCACACGAATGATCCTCACACTTTTTTATCTGCTCAGAAAATTATGTATTTTTTAAGCAAAGATGTACAGAAAATGACACCTGAACCAGTGTGGTCATAAGTACAACCAGTGGCATAGCCATTGCGTGGTGATTCCAAAGGCTGCTTACAACAATTTTAGTAAATTGCACTAGATAATGGACGAAAATTGCTTCCCGTAGGCTGGCTTCGAACTCGCGAACTCTCGGTCAGAACTATCGAAGCACTTAAAACTGTATGAACTTGGAGCTATTCATCATGATTAATTGTGTATTTTCTATCTAAAACTGTTTTATTGTCGCTGTTCATACATTAACTTCTTCATGTAAGCACGTCAGTTTTTTTATTCAGCATCTTTATATTTATTTTATTGTGTCTTTTAATTGCACTACTAAATCGATCATTTTGCACTTGAACTTTCGTGTCAAATTTGTAGGATTTTGAAGTGTCTATCACTTGTATTGAGGTTTTTAACAGGTAAAATATAACAAGCATCGTTTACTTTAAAGAACCAATTCCAATAGGTTGAAATTGTATGTTCAGAAAGAAAAGTATTTCTTTAATTCAAAAGGAACTTGGATATTTCCATTTATTTAAAACCTGATCAGTCAGTAATGGCGCAAATGTTTGGTAAACATTGCTAGTTGGTTTTTCGCGGGTTTCACAATACAGCAGTCGTACAGGTTGACTCCGTTCTTGTGTATCTTCAGTTTGCGCGCTGCAGACTGCTGCTTCGGAGTCTGGACTAGGCAGCACTGTCCCGGACAGCAGACATTGCGCCGATCGTACAAGCTTTGCGCCGGGTCTGGATTGGCCCTAGGAATCCTCGGCGTTGTGCCTCTGGACTGACATCGATTATGCATGCCACTGCAGCTTGACCAATTAGAATTAGCACAGCTTGCTTGGAAGCTTCCACGACATTTGTGGGACTGCTGCTGCTGCCGCTGCTGCCACTGCTGCTGCTGCTGCAACTGCTGCTGCTGCAAGTGCTGCTGCTGCTGCCGCTGCTGCAACTGCTGCAACTGCTGCTGCTGCTTCTGATATTGCCAGCTATTATTGTAGTTATTAGGCTTCATGGCGTATCGGTCTCTGTGAAATGTTTTCTTGTCTTTCATTTGGAAAACGCCGTAGTTGTTGCACCTGTTGCTCATGGTAGATCAAAATACAAAAGACGCGTTAGGAGCGAGCTATAATTAATTCGACTCTAAACTTCTTAGACGCAATGCTCTAAACTTCTTAGACGCAATGCTGGTGATTTTCTAATAGCCTTTTTAGATAAGTTTATAACATTGAAGTTATACGACCTAGAATTGTATACGACCTTGGAACTTGCGCAGATTTTTGCCATTATGTTTCAGCCATAGACTACTCAACAGCACTTAAAATGTCTTAAGTTAAGCAAAGCTTTTTACGAGCGTAGTAAGCTTAGCTTTTGATGTAATATGAAATATGAATGAATTCAGTACATCCAGTAGCTGAGTCATGTGTCTGTCATCATCTCAGAAAACGGTGTCTACTAGCCCTCACCAGGCCTTCATCAGGTTCTTCAACGGGTGACACCAGCTGACTGTACAGTCGGCTTTAAAGATTTTTAACCATTAGTCGAACTAAAAAAAGTTGACCGTCTTTTATTTTCAAAATTTCGATCACTAAATCCTCTACGGACAAGTTTCGACCAAAAATCCTCTCATAGAACACGTATAAAGTTATACAGTAAGCTTACAATAACAAATATGATAAAGTAACTGAATAGTTAAAAATCAAAGATAAAACTGAAATTGTTGTCTTTCTTCTAAAAAACTAAATCGATTCCTATATTGACTAGAAATATATCAGAAGGTTTGAAAATGATTGCTATAAAAAGTACGAGTAAATTCACGAAGGATAGAAGAAGTTAAAAAGAGGATTACGTCTAGACAAATTTATTTTTCTGTTTTTTGATAATTGATCGGCATCAGCGTTGCAATCGTGCAAAAAAGTCATTTTATACGAGACTTGCATAAATGATCAAAATTTACAGTTCTGCATTAAAGGAAAACAAAATAACTAGCGAATTAGGCTACTGACAAGAGGTCGGGGGTTCTATTCTCACCTAGTGAAGGCAAATAACTGTTGCCTTTGAGCAGGATAATCTTTCACCCGATTGTGAAATGGTTGCCAGCATTAGCTGGGGTAGTAATTCGGTTTGGTGCGACCAAAGTTCAGATTGAAGGAAGGAAATAATCTAAAATATCTACAGCTAATGTCAGATATGTTTTTGAGTCTAGCCAAAGTAATTGTCAATCATACACAGTAGATTGTTTGAGACGCCTTATTATATTACTAATAAGGTATTACTTAGTCGAATCAGTTAGGTAATGCGGTCTGCAAACAACAGTGGCACCGGCTTTAGACGTCGAAAAAACTGACGTCGTTCATAGCCCAGCCTTACTACTGGCGGCAGTAGTCGGGTTCATGTTCTCAGCAGCGGTGTAACTGACCGAGACGGGTCTCAGCAGACAGGGCGAAGCCTCGTGCAGTTGAGCACAGTCCAGTTCCCTAGCTCCAGTCATGGATGATGGCGTCAGCAGTCGACTGTTGTCTCCGACTGCCGGAACTGGCGGATTAGTGTTCGAGCAAGACACGGCCAACTTCACCTGGCTCAGTGCGATGTCCTGGAAGCTCATCTGTAAGATAATAATTAATGAAAGAATAAAATTGAAAGTGTTCTACTTAATCCAGAACACAGGCTAAAATTTTCCGCTCTATCTGATTAAACAACTTCAAGAATCACAAAACTTCCGCAACAGGGTCTTCGAGAAGAATCGTTGAATATCTCTCCGATGCTGACGTCGGACGGCTGTGAATGTTAGTTCATCTTGATGGGCGGAAAGTTTTGACCCATATGGTGGACTTTCACTAAAATCGGTCATTAGGTCTGGGAGATATCGCGAAGTAGGCAGTGCGTATTTGAAATACCGCAGTGGTCGTTCCATACGGGGAAAATAGCGTCGTATTTCTACTGTTCAATGCGAAGGCAACGGTATGGTAAAATAAAAGTACAACGCAGCGAAGCCAACGCACCTTGTTCTTCCTAGAGCCAACTGCAGCCCGAACAATCAGCTCGATAAAACAAATGGCGGCAGCAATAGCCAAACCGATGAGCAATGAGACAAACACACCACCGACCGCGTCCACATCCAGCGTACCAGTATCTTGAGCATTTCTGGCCTGATCACTGCACGGCTGACTGACATTGAAACGTTTCAGCCAGGTCTCAGTGAGACCCTCGATGAACTGCTCTTTCTGCAGCTTGAGAATCTCTTCGGTGAGTCGGTCGCGTAGAACCACATCTGTATGTTTTTAGTTTCAGTATTTGCTGCAATGGCAGTCACTGCATGTGGTCTGTGTGCGATCGAATCCTACTGAGAAATACCCGAAATTGTTAGCATGAAGTTTGTAGCCCAGGAGTTAATATTAATAATAATAATAATAATAATAATAATAATAATAATAATAATAATAATAATAATAATAATAATAATAATAATAATAATAATAATAATAATAATAATAATAATAATATTAATAATAATAATAATAATAATAATAATAATTCCAGGAGGGCTGCGCGCAGTGGCACATCATTTAGTGACACTAGACCCGCAGCCAGCGAGGAGGCAATTCTGCCCATTTCGCTGACTCCTGAGCACACACGCACACAGATACTGTACGCATGCATACGCTCACACAGGTGTGTACATCTGCCCTGACTTTCTCATCGTCAGACAGTGTACACTTCACTGTGCCTTGGAGGTTGGCCCTCAAGGGCGTAAATTGCACGACAAGCCCCCAAGCCTTCTCTCCGCGGCTGCGCCCCAAATAAATGTGGCCTTGCCGTGGAATCGAACTTAAGGACCGTGGTGCGAGAGGCAAACGCGATAACCGCTCTGCCACCGACTCCCTTAGCCTAGGAGTTGGAAATGCACTCCGTCTATAAGGAGACACACTTGATTTCCCAGCTGTAAAACGGGTACAAAAAAGCAGCTCAGGTAGTTGTGGCCCTGTGGCGGCCTCAACAGTCTAGACTGTATAATTCTGTGCTATGTATAGTCAAAGACCACTTAGGGAGTGTAAGGAAGGAAAACTTCTTAGTTTCTTAGAAAAAGTTTTGGAGGCCGAAAACAACAGTTTCGCCGATAAGAATGGCAAAAACAAAAAGCTAGTTTCCAAGTGGATTTCTTTCAGAAGCTAAAATACGTCGTAGGTTTAGGCACAGGTAGGGTATGCATAGAGACAAGGAAAAATCAGTATGAAACCGATGTTTTTGCGAATAAAGCTAATTTGTTTGGAAATCGAAGAAGCTATAAAAAAGGATGCTAATTGTCAAAAGATTAGCATTTCAACCGCCTCCCAACCGTCAGTAAATTTGTGCAGGTAATTTTATTAATTTTCATATCATAATTCGTGGTGTTATTTTCCGTAAAAACCTGCTCGTAAATTTTTTCTAGGAAGCGCAGTTTCCCTTGATTTATTTATTAAGGGAGTTGTAGCCTAGTTTGGTAGAGCATGGGAATCACGACTTAAAGGTCAGGGGTTCGATTTCCGTATCCACTGGAACTATTTGTGTCCTTTAGCAAAACAATTCACGCCAGGGTTTGGTCTGGCGTCCCCAGTCCATGGACTAGACAGCCGTACGCAGCGTTCAGATGCGCTGCACAATGGCTGCAGCTGGTCAATTGACAAGCAGTTTCTAACTCGAAGATATAGCAAATAACTCACTGCCATGATTGACTCCGAAGGCATAGCTCATAGGATTGAATATATTTCCAACCTGCATCAGAGAGCAGTCTCTTTCTCTGTAGTAAGTGTTGAAAGTGGACTCAATGATGTACGCGTAGCCGCCGCGGCGAACTCGTTCGATGCCATCAGCCGTCTTCGTCATGAATGATTCGTTAGTTTTCGCCCAACCGCTCATTGACTCCCACATTGTTTTGTAGACAGCAATCTCAGAATTCTACCAGGGTAATTAAAGGGTGGGTGGAAGTTTGTGTAATTTTGATGTAAAATGATATAAATGAAATCCATTCCTTACTTTAATAATAATCTCCTAATAATACTCGTAATATAGCAGGCAATGACATCATTTGGTGACAATAGAACCGCATATAGAGGCAACTCTACCCATTTAGTTTGACTCCTGAGCACACACGCACACAGATACTGTACGCAGACACACGCCCACACAGGTGTGTACGAGTACATCTAACCTTTCTCATCGTCAGGCAGTGTATACACTCTCGCTGTGCCCTAAATAAGAGGTTGGCCCTCAAGGGCGAAAATTGCATGACAAGCCCCCAAGCCTTCTCTCCGCGGATGCGTCCCACTTATGTGTGGCCTCGCATCGATCTCACGGACCTTGGTGCGAGAGGCAAACGCGCTAACCGCACTGCCACTGACTCCCCTAGGCCTTACCTTAAAAAAGTTGTAAGTCGAGCCGCCCATCAGGGTCCCATATTTGATGCTGGTTTGGCTAGCCAGATCGCCGATGCTGGAGATGTCGTTCAGGCGAGTCACAGTGAGAAACGCTGCCAAATTTGCAGTGTAGCTGCTAATGAGGATTAGCGTGAAGAACCACCAGACGGCGCCAACCATCCTCGTTGAAGTGGCCCTGGGCGCCAAGTCGGAACCTGCGGTAAAGTGCATATACCAGCTAGAATCATTTCCATTTTTGAGCAAAACATATACGTCTGAAAATGTCCAATTCAAAAACGAGTGCGGAGATTATAATTTTTTTACTTTTTCCTTGTGACACGTCGACCTTCTAAAACTCTGTACTTTATTTACGTCACCACGTTATCCATTCAACAGGTCATCCGTTCGACACGTCATCCATTCGACACGTCATCCATCTGACACGTCATCCATTTGACACGTCATCCATTTGACACGTCATCCATTCGACACGTCATCCATCTGACACGTCATCCATTTGACACGTCATCCATTTGACACGTCATCCATCTGACACGTCATCCATTTGACACGTCATCCATTTGACACGTCATCCATTCAACACGTCATCCATTCGACACCTAAACATTTTACGAACCCAGTTCATCAGTCGTGATTGGTTTCTATTCGCAATTAATCTCAAGCATCAAACTCACCCTGCTGCATCAGCGAGCCGATGGTGAACCAGAGGCTGTTGAGAGCAGTGAACTGATTCTGCACCAAAGGGTCGCAGGCCGATGGAGGGTACCACTCGTAGGGACTGATTCTGGCGCAGGCGAACATGATGATAGCGGTGAGAAGCCAAGCTAGCACCATGTAGAGCCAAACTCGATTGCTGAACGGCAGCAGGAATTGGAATAGGTCCGGGTCCTGCTTTGATTTCTTCATTATAACACTGAGTCCCAGACTCATATACGGAGTGGTGAAGTCTACAACCTGTAGTTATAGAACATATTTAAAAAAGCTTGTTTGTTATTGTAGAAAAGGTTGTTCGGGGGCTATCGTGAAGTATAATATAGAGGACATGGCACAAATAATTTCTGCAAAAAAATTATTTTATGAATTTCACGGTCGAAAATCGGATAAGTATTACTTTGATAAATACTTATCAGTGAATACTGCTTAAGGTAGTTGAATAGAAGAATCTACCTATGTAAGGGGCAATCCATCACACATCAGCTGACGTATCAACAGAAATCTTCCATGTTTTTATCAACTTTAATCCCTTTTTCATCCGAAAACATCTAAAAGCTTCTATCCGTGCTTTCATTTGTAAAAAATTAATAAAAACTGCAGAGACTTTGTATATACACCTGCATGAGAAACATTTGCTAACAAAATTTAAACCTCGCACCGCGGCGAGGCCACATTTATTTGGGGAAACAGCTGCGGAGAGAAGGCTTGGGGGCTCGTCGTGCAATTTACGCCATTGAGGGCCAACCTCCAAGGCACAGTGAGAGTGTGCACTGCCTGACGATGAGAAAGTCAGGGCTGATGTACACATCTGTGTGAGCGTGTGCCTGGGTATCTGAGTATGGGCAGAGGTGCCTCCTCGGTGGCTGCGGGTCTAGTGTCACCAAAGGATGTGCCAATGCCCGCAGCCTTCCTGCAAATATAATTGCAAACTGACGATTCTGATTTCAGAAGACTAAATTACGTCGCAGGTAGTTGAGAACAGAATGTGAAAAGTGAATAAAAGCCCACTAACCTTCTCTCTATCGTAGGTAATCGTTAAGGAGGCCACCGCAACGTGCGCAGTGCCACGAATCAGCTCGCCTATCATGCCGCTCCATTCTCTATTGTTCTTTCCTTCCATCGGCGAGCCAAACGTGCCGTCGATGCTCTTGCGAATCGTGTAGCGCAGCTGCATGCGCCGAGCAATCTCTTTGAACAGCTCCACAGCAAATCCAGTCCAGCGTTTGTTGCCAAATAGCTGCCGGCCGTCAGGGTCCAGCTCGCGGTAGATGCTAAACGGCGGATCCTCGACAGACACCACAGTCAGGTTGACCTTCTTCAGGTACTGATCGAATTGCTCCAGGTGCTTCTCGTAGGCGCCGGCAACTTGCATGAAGCCACGATCGGCTGTCCAGGTAGCAAACTTGAGTTATTGAATTTGTGAGAATATTGATAATTATCACTGCTTTGGCAATTTGTGATGCTCGGAATATCGGATAGACTAAAGGAAACTTTCAGTGCTCAGTTTTCGATATTCGATATGATCTGTACGCATAATTTTCTTAAAATCGTTTCACTACTCGGATTACTTGAGAAATAGTATTTGCATGCATTGTGGACTCTCGCAAATCCAAAATCTCAGCCTCAAATCTGCAATGTCAGCTTCCCAAATCCACAATTTCAGCATTACGCCGCTGTCGCACTGCCAATAATTTGTTGAAGTACCTTTTGCATCTTTGATGTGTAAAGGTGAAAAACATCGAAGCTAAAGTTGAGCACTCTTTGCCCATCGGCCAGGTACACCGTCCCAATAGTGCTGTCGATTTCACGCTGAAATGTGTATTTTAAATAATTCCTTTTTCCGAATAATCGTTATACAAAGTATACAAAATATTAAACCAATCACTGTTAAAATCTAGAACATTGGTTAAGATTTTCCGCTCTGTCAAACCAAACAACTTCCATCACAAAGCATCGGTATCGGCGAGATATTCAACTGTTCTTGTCTGGGTGTTCTTTGGCAGAAACCGCCCATAGACATTTCCATAGCGAGACGAAGGCAATTTAAAAAAGAAACACTATTCATTGTGAATTAAAAGCGGAAACATTGATGCAAAAAAATCAATAAGCCTCTCGGAGAGACGCCGCAGGTGCACAGCGCGCCACACTAAATATGGCTGGGCAAGGCCGACCCCAAGGGGGAGGCGGCCCCGCGACCAGGCAACGTACATGCACGTACGTACAACGTACCCCCCGGTTTAACCTCCAACGAAGCTTCGCTCGGTCGGACCATTATACAGAGCAATGTTAATTGTCCTTGTCACCAGGGTGCTCGACAAGAATCGTTGAATATCTCACCGATGCTGACGTTTGGTTCGGGAGCTATCGAGAAGTAGGCAGATGGTTTTTTAAATACCCGCTTTTGAAGTTAGAATGTATTTCCAAATACATTCGAAAACGAGAGAAACTTCTTAGAATTTTTTTATCGACTCGACGCGCTAAGGCGTTCTTTATGACATATTCTAATTCCAGATCTGTTTCAAGTAAGTGTTTTTAAAGGCCTAAAGATTATGAAGTCTTCCAAAATAATAGTTCTAGAGGCTAGGGTTGTGAACTTTTAACTGAGTGGTCAGAAGTTTGTATCTTTGCCCAAGGGAAGTTAACTCGTGTACTTTAGCAAGACACTAAATTGCTAGATTATACGGGTTGTACGAGTACATACAACCTTCCCTAGTCAGAGAAAGTGTCACTGCATAAGTCTTCTATAATTATATAATTATAATTATAGCTATAATTATAGCTTTTCAGTATTCTCACCCGGAAGGCCTCCTGATATTCCCCAGTTGACAGTCTGGAAATGTTACACAATGAGCCCTTCGCCGGCTCCAAATCCAACATGAGAGGCTGTACTCTGGCTCCGAAATCGGTCCGACTGCTGCTGATTTTCGAATAGGCTGTATTCAGCATCCAGCTGGACTCTAAGCGCAGCCTGGTGTCCAACTGCTCGAGGTGAAGTGAGATAATAACCTAGCATATTTGTCAGACTTAACTGTTCATATAGGGGGGAGTAGCATAGCGGTATACGTGTTTGCCTCTTGCACCAAGGTCCCTGAGCAAGGGGGTCGGTGGCAGAGCGGTTAACGCATTTGACTCTCGCACCACGGTCCCTAATTTCGATTCCATGGCGAGGCCACATTTATTTGGGGCGCAGCCGCGGAGAGAAGGCTTGAGGGCTTGTCGTGCAATTGACACCCTTGTGGGCCAACGTCCAAGGCACAGTTAAATGTACACTGCCTGACGATGAGAAGTCAGGGCAGATGTACACACCTGTGTGAGCGCATGCCTGCGTACAGTATCTGTGTGCGTGTGCGCTCAGGAGTCAGCGCAATGTGCAGCATTGCCTCCTCGCTGGCTGCGGGTCTAGTGTCACTAAATGATGTGCTATTGCCCGCAGCCCTTCTGAAATTTTTTTATTTTTTATTTATAAGGTCCCTGAGCTCGATTCCGCGGCGAGGCCACATTTATTTGAGGCGCAGCCGCAAAGAAAAGGCTTGGGGCTTGATGTGCAATTTACATACTTGAGGGCCAACCACCATGGCACAGTGAAACTGCCTCACAGTGAAAGTCAGGGCAGATGTACACCAATGTGTGAGCATGTTCCGGCGTACAGTATCTGAGTGCGTGTGTGCTCAGGAGTCAGCGAAATGGGCAGCATTGCCTCACTAGCTACGGGCCTAATGTTACCAAATTAATGTGCCGTTGCCCACAGCCCTCCTGCAATTGTTATTATTATTATTATTACTAAACTGTCCATTTTATACTGACGTAGAAACACTTTCCAGTCCTGTTGCCTCGATGACAAACTACGTCTCAATAACCACTGAAAATTAGTAATAGTTTATTAAGATGCGTCGCGCAATAGCTGCGATCTTACAGTAAGTTGCACATCTGGGTAGGTGTCATAAATTATTGCGTAAAGGATTACAACTCTGTAAAGTAAGGGAATTAAGCTCACATCGAGCTCAGCTTCTTGTTGCTCATTGTGCATTAGAGCGCCAACCTGAAGAGCAGTGAAATTTCCACCAGCAAATAAATAACCGGATATGCCGCGTTGATACAGGCTTCGACTAATCTGTAATGTTCGCAGCCGGGAGAGAGGTCGGATGTTCGAATCCCTCAGCAAGGCACTTACGAGTAGCTCCCATAGCCTAAAACATGGGTCGGCAACCTCCGGCCCGCGGGACAGATGCGGCCCTCGAAGCTCCCAAATCCGGCCCTTAGCTCCTCCTAACACCTACTCTACAGTACACCCTGTCTCACCTCTCCCCTGTCTCACCTCTCCCCTGTCTCACCTCTCCCCTGTCTCACCTCTCCCCTGTCTCACCTCTCCCCTGTCTCATCTCTCCCCTTTCTCACCTCTCCCCTGTCTCACCTCTCCCCTGTCTCACCTCTCCCCTGTCTCATCTCTCCCCTGTCTCACCTCTCCCCTGTCTCATCTCTCCCCTGTCTCATCTCTCCACTGTCTCACCTCTCCCCTGTCTCACCTCTCCCCTGTCTCACCTCTCCCCTGTCTCACCTCTCCCCTGTCTCACCTCTCCCCTGTCTCATCTCTCCCCTGTCTCATCTCTCCCCTGTCTCATCTCTCCCCTGTCTCAACTCTCCACTGTCTCATCTCTCCCGTGTCTCATCTCTCCCCTGTCTCATCTCTCCCCTGTCTCATCTCTCCCCTGTCTCATCTCTCTTGCTTCTTATCTCCCCCGTCCCCCTGTCTGATCCCTCATGTGTCTCATTTCTTTCCTTTCTTCATGCGGCCCGCCGTCGTCTTTAAGATTCTCTCTTTAGCCCGCGGGGTATATAAGGTTGCCGACTCCTGGCCTAAAACAATATCGCTGTACAATGGATACTAGCGTCAGCTAAGTTGCAGTTACAGTTAAAGCTACAGCAGCAGCCAGAGCTGTTGCTGTTAATTTAATCAGCGAAAAAAAGGTATAAAAATAATCAATAACGAGATGAGTTTATAGTCGTGGCAGCTTTACCCAACCGATGTACAGGTAGCTGTAAGAGACACTTGTTATACCAGCGGACGAGGCCTGAAAATATGGTTTTTGGTCACTGCAAATATTATTTATTATTGATATTAAATTTGTACTGACTCATAAATATAAATACTGCAGCTACATACCAACTGCAGTAAGCCAGGCAACAGTTCGTATTGAATGTCCAACACAAAGTGAAATACATTTGCCTGCCTGAGAGTGACCAAAGCCAGAAAGCTTTCATTTTTATTATCCAAGTCGATCTTGCGAAACAGAATTTTTGAGCTCGAAGAGAGCAGGGTCTCTTTGTACTTGTCCAGGTCTGGAAGGGTTGTAAGACAATTATTAGACAGACCACACAGTTATTAGACAGACCACACAAGACCACACACCTGTTAGACTGACTACACACCTGTTTGACTGACTACACACCTGTTAGACTGACCACACACCTGTTAGACTGACTACACACCTGTTTGACTGACTACACACCTGTTAGACTGACCACACACCTGTTAGACTGACCACACACCTGTTAGACTGACCACACACCTGTTAGACTGACCACACACCTGTTTGACTGACCACACACCTGTTAGACTGACCACACAATTATTAAACAGACCACACAAGACCACACACCTGTTTGACAGACCAAACACCTGTTAGACTGACCACACACCTGTTAGACTGACCACACACCTGTTAGACTGACTACACACCTGTTTGACAGACCACACACCTGTTAGACTGACCACACACCTGTTTGACAGACCAAACACCTGTTAGACTGACCACACACCTGTTAGACTGACTACACACCTGTTTGACAGACCACACACCTGTTAGACTGACCACACACCTGTTTGACAGACCACACACCTGTTAGACTGACCACACACCTGTTAGACTGACTACACACCTGTTTGACAGACCACACACCTGTTAGACTGACCACACACCTGTTTGACAGACCAAACACCTGTTAGACTGACCACACACCTGTTAGACTGACCACACACCTGTTAGACTGACTACACACCTGTTTGACAGACCACACACCTGTTAGACTGACCACACACCTGTTTGACAGACCAAACACCTGTTAGACTGACCACACACCTGTTAGACTGACCACACACCTGTTAGACTGACTACACACCTGTTTGACAGACCACACACCTGTTAGACTGACCACACACCTGTTTGACAGACCAAACACCTGTTAGACTGACCACACACCTGTTAGACTGACCACACACCTGTTAGACTGACTACACACCTGTTTGACAGACCACACACCTGTTAGACTGACCACACACCTGTTTGACAGACCAAACACCTGTTAGACTGACCACACACCTGTTAGACTGACCACACACCTGTTAGACTGACCACACACCTGTTAGACTGACCGCACACCTGTTTGACTGACCGCACACCTGTTTGACTGACCGCACACCTGTTAGACTGACCACACACCTGTTTGACAGACCACACACCTGTTAGACTGACCACACACCTGTTTTATAGACCACACACCTGTTTTATAGACCACACAATTATTAGACAGACCACACACACACCTGTTAGACAGACCGAAATTATAAGCTCGTTGATTACCTTTAAAATCCGAATTCATATAAGGTTCTAACTATTTAAACTAGCTTTTAGTGGAAAAGTAATTATTTGTCAGTCGGAATCATCTATTCGCGTATTTTCATATTGCCAGGCTATTACGAGTAAAAGCTCCCAAAAAGCCTTCACATGCATATAATCTCGAATTCAATGAAGTAGCAGTGTGACAACTTAGTTCGGAAATTCTAAAACTAGCACGGAATGCTTGAACAAAAGATTCAGCAAACATGACTAATCTGTCATCTGGGACGTAGTTTCAGAATTTCGGTCTAGCTTCTAGCCGAACAATGTTGTCACACTGCTACTTATAATGCACAAAAATGGCAATCGATAGACTTAACAATGAAGCGGCAGTGAAGATTCATTTGCACGCAGCTACATAGTAAAACTTTTTTCTTAGTCGAGACACAACTGACAACCTAGAAGAATAAATCGTTGTTTCTTTCATCGAGTTTATCCGAAAATGTCATGGAATATTTGATATATCATTGCGGTTAGAAGATTTATTTTGTTACTAACGTACACTGGAAAGATGCAAATTCTAGATATCTAGATCACTAGATAGAAAACGGGAATTAGAACATTGTCAAAACGGTTCCGTATAACACACGTGTGCTGACAGCAACACAGAGTTTGGCAATGCTTCGAAACGCATTCGTACTTTTATTTCAATTAAAAGTTCATCTTTTCTTTCCGATAAATTTCAAACGTCTGTTGTTCGTGATAGTTTTTGGTCTAACAAAATCCAAAAGTGTCTTACACGGAGACTACAGTTTCTGACAAAAACCCGACAATTTCTGACACAATCCATATAGTTTCTAACACAAACTCTTCAGATTCTGACACAAATCCTACGTTTTCTGAAACAAACTTTACAGTTTCTGACAGAAACCTTACAGTTTATGACACAAACCCTACAGTTCATGACACAAGCCCTACAGTTAATGGCACAAACTTTACAGTTTCTGACACAAAAAACTGTTTAAAACACAAACCCTATTGCTTCTGACACGAAACCTAAAATTTCTGACACAAAGACTACAGCTTTTGACACCAATTCTACAGTCCATGCATGACACAAATCATTCGTAGCATCAGATACCGATGCAATCCGTTCGTTAGCCTCTCACCGGTGTCCCTAGTGTACAAAACGCTGAACAGGCTCCACTCTGACCAGGCCACAAACTGGCTGATGGCGAGGCCCGACAGGCCGCGGTCGGGATAGAAGTCCACAT
Organism: Macrostomum hystrix; assembly: GCA_950097015.1. Lineage (NCBI taxonomy): Eukaryota > Metazoa > Platyhelminthes > Macrostomidae > Macrostomum > Macrostomum hystrix. The sequence goes on from CATNEN010000038.1 coordinate 25,988,261, forward strand.
TGCCGTCCGATTTCCACACCGATGAGAACGGCTGCGGGCCAGACGCGGTGAACAGGCAGGTGAGGTTCGCCATGCGGCAGACCCTGTTTAGGCCTGGGTGGAACTCCTGGCCAGAGAGGGCCATGATGCCCACCTCCACGCCTGAGTCGGAGACTTGAGCCAGCGTTGAGCAGACTGAAAACATTGTTTTAAAGTATAATTTTAGTTGCTAGCGGATACGGTATCTGAGATAACAAACATTTGAAATAATGACTCTAGCAACAATTATTAATAATAATTAATTATTGCAGGAGGGCTGTGGTCAATAGCACATCATTAGGTAGCAGTAGACCCGTAGACAGCGAGGCAATTCTGCCGATTTCGCTGACTCCTGAGCACACATGCACACATACTGTACGCAGGAACAGTACACCACATAGGTGTACATTTGATTTTCTCATTACCAGACAGTGTACACTTTTACTGTGCTATCGGGTTGGGTACTCAAGGGCGCATGACAAGACTTCAAAGGACTGGACACAATTTTTTTTGTGCTATAATATCATCTGCTTGCAAAGTGAAGCATCTCAATTCTATGGAGTTTACGATAAAAAGTAAAACGTCTTTAAATTCTGCACTAGAAAATAGCAGAAGTGAGAGCTGGTGTACTTACTGAGCCTTGAGGCATCGTCCTCATCAGTCGGCAGTTCGGTATCGAAGCTGATATTCACTGGCTGCTTGTTGTCTAAGTTCCCTAAGGAATGAAAGTTGTGAGAAAATTTTACTGATTATTATACTCGTAATATCGAAAAGTACTAACGCATTCTAAGACCGCAAAAATTGGCATCTCGTTAATATACTCGTAGATATATGAGTGACACTTGCCGACGAAATTATATTTTGTGCGAGCTTGAAAAGTTCTTGGAAATCTACAGACAATTTGTTATAGCTCGTAATTCTCTTATTGCGAGAGGATAATCGCTATAAACGATCATCTGAAAGTCAGGCTTTTAACTAATGAAATTTGGCCTGACGTTTAGAACAAATGCCAATTTTTTTTCATCAAAAATTTATATTCGGTAATAGGCTATAAGAAATTCCTAAACCATTAAAGTAGGAATAACACAACGAAGCCATCACCAATACGAGGTCTAATTACGCAGTCATCGTATCGTACCAATAATATCTAACTTTTTTGCGTGCCGTAAGTTAAAATACGAGCATTGGCCCCTAAATCCATGATGGTGTCCCATAAATCCACGATGGTGTCCCATAAATCCACGATGGTGTCCCATAAATCCACGATGGTGTCCCATAAATCCACGATGGTGTCCCATAAATCCATTGTGGTGTCCCATAAATCCACGATGGTGTCCCATAAATCCACGATGGTGTCCCATAAATCCACGATGGTGTCTCATAAATCCACGATGGTGTCCCATAAATCAATAGTGGTGTCCCATAAATCCACGATGGTGTCTCATAAATCCATGGTGGTGTCTCATAAATCCATGGTGGTGTCCCATAAATCCACGATGGTGTCCCATAAATCCACGATGGTGTCTCATAAATCCATGGTGGTGTCCCATAAATCCACGATGGTGTCCCATAAATCCGCGATGGTGTCCCATAAATCCACGGTGTCTCATAAATCCATGGTGGTGTCCCATAAATCCACGAAGGTGTCTCATAAATCCATGGTGGGGTCCCATAAATCCATGTCCATAAAGTCCATTATGTTTTTCATTATTATTCATTCATTCAGTTTTTAATAGACTCGGGTCGATAGTCTTTCAGTGTCAAAAAGTAAATCAATGTAAATGTAACTGTTTTATTCAAGTACCCTAACAGCCATTGATCATTGTCATGGGAGTTGGACCCATATTACCCTAATTCTAATCACATTTTTATCGTCTGCGATTATTAAACCCGCTGAGCAATTGCTCACCTGACAGCACGGCTTTGGGCCAATAAGACCGTGTAATTCTCCAACTGTGAGCAGTGTAGCTTGAAAAGCTGGTTTCAGAAGGACTATAATACATTCGTACAAGCCAGTCGAGAGTGAAAGCCAGTTAAATATTTATAACGCACATTAACTTCGCTAACAGTGATTAGAGCCGAGTAATCCTTCTCAGTCTGACGCCTCTATTTCTCACCGTCTCCTAGTCGGTAGCAATGTCCCCAGAGAGTTCCTTATCCTATCACATATTGACGAACTAACCAGGCAGGAAAAATCTTTCTGTTGCATTATCTTTTAGGTTTCTAGCGTCGACAATTTTTTAAGGGTGCGTCCTAAAAAATCACTGATCATTGAAGTTCTGCGCTTCATAATAATAATAAAGCAGAGCCTCAATAGTGGCGCCTCCCTTCGCAGGTCGCACAAAGGTTCTTCGTCGATGAAAGGTCCTTCGTCGATGAAAGGTTCTTCGTCGATGAAAGGTTCTTCGTCGATGAAAGGTCCTTCGTCGATGAAAGGTTCTTCGTCGATGAAAGGTTCTTCGTCGATGAAAGGTCCTTCGTCGATGAAAGGTGTTTCGACGATGAGAGGCTCTTACTTACTTGATTACTTAATTGCAGGGGGGCCTTGGGCACTTGACGCACAAGCGCAGGAACGGAATGCCCCCAGGCCGGCGAACTAGGCGGGAGTCGCCCACCGCGCCATCTGGATCCCTGGACAAAGGCACCTCATACACAGCAGCAAGCCAAGCGGGGAAGGGGGCGGCAGCCACAGTGCCTCTCACCCCAGGCGCGCACACGCACAAAGCTGACCAAACCAGGGGAGGACTTAGATGCCTGAAGGGTTGGGACGAGAGGACCAAGCCACGCGCGCAGACGGCTGGTGAAACCTCGCCGCTCAGAGCACGCATGGCTGGTGCACACCCGCCCCATCCCCCCATACAACGCCTCACACCCGGCCCAACGCACAAACACAAACACAAACAAGCAGGCATGCAGAAGGCAGGGGTTAAGCTATTTTAAATTAGCTTTGGTTGCACAGAATAAGGTGCATCTCCGCAAGTCACTACTTCGCAAACCTCCAACTAAGCCCCGAAATAATCGTGACTTGGAGGGAGGCGCGAACCAGCGACCATTTGAAATTGAGGCAGCGACATTAGCCGCTGACCCACTCACCCCCGTATGAAAGGCTCTTGGTCAATGAAATGTCCTTCCTCGATAAAATGTTTTACAAAGATAAGCTGTACTAGAAGATTCGAGACCAAAATACACGATTTACAGCTATACCGAATGTAAAAAAATGCATGCTATGTGTCGGACGCACAACTTGAAGGTCGGGGATTCGATTAGAGATTACCTTGTGTCCTTTAGCAAGACACTTACTCTGCATTGACTCAGTTCACTTAGCTGTTAAAATTAGTATCACCATTAGCTAGGGGTAATTAAGAATGGTGAGTGGTGGTGTCCCATGAGTCCACAGACTTTACAGCCGTACGCAGCCTTCAGATGCGCTGCGCAATAGCTCGGCTGTGCTGTCGGCTGCACATCTGGCACAATTGGCACTGCAACTATTTACTATTTGCTAGTAGATCTAAAAACATGCATCTATATAGATCTAAAAAGGTTGAAATTTGATATGAGACAGCGGATGATGACTCCAATAAGTTTTAAATTTAATCACAGATGCTATATCGCAATTAAGCTTGAATCAGTAGCCAGACGACGGCAGGAATTATGGGTGCAATCGCTTTGAGAGGGCTTGAAGGGCTAACCCCTAGGCAAACTGAAAGTAAACACCGGCCTGACGATGAGAAAGTCAGAGCAGTTGTACACTGGAGTGCTTTACCAATGTTCCCGTGTACCCATCCGTGTGTGTGCTCATTGGGTCAGCGGCATGAGCAGAACTGCTTCCTCGCTGGCTGCGGGTCGACTGCGCCAAATGTTATGCCAGAAGCCACTGCTCCCCGCAAGCCGCGGATTACTCACAGGCATGGTAATTCCATCGACTGCTTGATACAGGCCAAATCCTGACACCGCAGAGGTACAGTACTATCGCCGCTAGATTGTGAAACTTCATATTCTCGTAGGTCATATAGACTTGTCTTTTAAGATTTTTACTGCAATTTTACTTTGGCAAGTGTCTAGATTCTACTTTGATGGGCGTTTGTCCAAGTGTTGCGCGGACCAAGAAGGTTTAAATATAGTCTTCGAGACTCGTACATTTATCTCCGTCTCGAAGACGGTGGGTCCATCGAGAAACCAGCCAATCCGAAGCTGATACGAATCTTGGCAACGGCAAGCGAATAACATGTTGACTAGGACGAAACTGATTGGCGATCAGTGAAGGTATGAAAGATAGGAAGCAGAAAAGGCACACAGAAAAAATGATAAAAAGTTAAGTATCCAGAACAATATCAAAAAGCATAGTTACGTCAAAATTCAATTTTTATAGCTTCGACAAAAGTGACTGATCCTAGGACTCTAGTATCAGGGAAAATAAACAATTAAAGTGATATTTCGATCCTGGAGCACTATCAATAAACTACTTATGTTTATCAAGTATTTTGCCGATTTAAATTTTAGGGACGCCACCATGGATAAATTTTTGCACAAACATGTACTTTAGGGACGCCACCATGGACTTTAGGGATTAGATTTTTTAGTTTGAAGTCAATAAGGAATAACGAGTGATAAGGAGTTCGCTTGTAATGTACTATTTTATGCTCATGGTTAATTAAAACCGTGGGTTCAGTTGCAGAGCGTTCTACTTCTTTGCTTGTTCTTCTGCTTGCAGCCATTTGAAATTATTACTTTCGAAAAAGCAAAACGCTAAAGTTCAGAAGAGGACAAACAGGATTTTCAGTGGGCTGGAAGCAGAATACATTAAAAGAAAACGCAAAAATTGTTGCAACAGGGCAGAAAGGCTGCCTGATTGGAAACCGGCTTAGAAACATGCTGAAGGCCCTTTCAACCGAGATGCAACGATGCGATAAAGACGCAGGCATCAGCTGATAAACTTCAGGGATGAAGTGAGTGCAAAAGAGAATTGACGAGGCCGATTTGCCGCGTATACGGATTAGCGTTGTGATATTAGGCGCGCCTAGTACGTTGCTGAACCACTCTTATCTAGGTTACGCGAGTTCTATTCCTGACTAGGGCTGTTACCCCAGGCTTTATTTTTGGCTGGAATTTGACACTCTAAATGGGAATTTCGTTCGCAATGTAAGCTAGTAGTTTCTAGTGAGGTTTCGGAATGAGGAATGCCTAGCAAATTTTTGCGAAATCCTACGGGCTAATCTTAGGCGACGCTGGTCACAGAAATTCTGCCTCTGAATTTTTCGTGATTGGGAAAGTTTTTGTGAAGTAGCATCGCTTGCATGTAGCTAATCTACATTTTACTTTTTAGGTTAAAATCAATACAATTCTTGTTATAATGAGAACGCTTATAATGTGCTATTTTATGCTCATGCTAAATTGAAACCGTGGGGTTGAGTTGCAGAGCGGTCTAACGCGATTGTCTCCCGGACCAAGGTCCCTGAACTCGATTCCGTAGCAAGACCACATTCTTTTGGGGCGCGGCCGCGGAGCGAAGGCTTGGGGGCTTGTCGTTCAATTCACGGATAACCTCCAATGCACAATGCACAGCAGAAGTACACGCAGAACTGCACATTCCATTTTAGTGTAAGTGTGCAAGCATTAATGTGCCTGTCTGTGTACGCTATCTGTGTGCGTGTGTGCTCAGGAGTCAGCTGAATTGCCTCCTCGCTGGCTGCCGTCAGTGGAAAATCATGGCAACTATTATCACTGAACACTACACATTTTTCCGAAGCCACACAACAACGTACAGAGGCGCAAACTGTTGCAGGTTAATTCAGGTTGGTACAGGTTTTAACAAACAGCGGTTTGGCCTTGTCTGTTGAATAATTAGTTATAAAAGCTCTTATCTGACTAACGAAGGTCTTGTCATTGTTGCAGCTGCTGTTTCTTCAACCCATTCAAGAGCTTTAAAAGCTGTTGTAGTCATGGGCTGGTAAAAGTAATAGCAACTCTTGAAATGACAGCTGGAACTGCACACTCCATCACCAGGTCAAGTGAGGTCTCAATCTTAACAGACTCTCAAAATTTGAATGGTCTAGAATCCTGCCATCACTTCGCTTGTTGGGTTGGGCTTTTATACGTACAAACAAAATTCAATTGACTTGAATTCAGCTGTGGCATATTGCTCAACTGACTTTATTAACAATTGCAACAATTATCTCACATCGCACTTGCATGAAGGGACATACGGGACACAAAATTGACACACATTAACACCCATGCACACATTCACTAGTAACGCTTAAACATAAAAATATATGTTTTGAAACTCAGAATATAATCTTCTTAAACATAAGTTACGGTTGTTCTAGTCAAATTCAAAGCTACTTGTACCACCAGCCTTTTAAGTATGAAGCTTTCTAGATTCACAATGGTCTCAGTGGAATAACTTTACATATTTTTTCAGTTACGTCTGCATTCCATTGTAGTAGGCGCAGCAGCAGCAGCAGCCTTCAATCTCTCGTTTGTTCCTGAACATCTGTTATCTATTCCCGAACCAATAGACTTTCGACTGTCTCCTTTTATCGGCTTGTCTGAAGAAAATATAAACTAGAAAAACAGTTCTACAATGGTACCTTACGAAGTCTGCTGACATTATCGCTCCAGAAGTTAATAATTAAGTTATATTTATGCTTCCGCGTTTCCTTAGAACACGGAGCACAGAACACGATTAGTTTGCTCTTTTCTTGACTTGCTTGTGTTTTAAAGTACGTCTTTCACTGGCTGCATGCACCTGCATACAGTTCTGGTTGGTACCTTACTGGTTCTGGTTCTGGGTACTCGTAGAGCCTTTTTCTGAGCCCTCCCCACAATTTTTTTATGATTGGCTGGACCATCTGCCCTCCACCCTATCTCTCTTAGTTTTAGCGTTGCGTGTCATCCCCCTCATTTATTCACATGTATTGTGTGATGTGCCTACCTGTTCTACCCCATCCAGCAGGCTGATTGGCTAGCAGACCAAATCACAAATAACAGGACGGATCTGTACGTCCAAAGCCATATCAACCAAATCCGATACTAGTTGCTAGTTGCTAGTTGATACTAGTTGATCCAACGCCTGTCAGCGCTTATCAGTAGAAAGAGCACGGAGGTATTTCAAATACTCACATTTCTCTTTTCAGCATCTCCCAATTCAACAAATTGTCAAGAAAATACAGAAAACTTGCTTAAATTTTACACTGTATCTGACCAAAAACAATTTCCAGAATCACAAAACATCGGCATCGTTGGGAGATTCAATGATTCTCGTCGAGGTGTCTGGTGGCAAAAACGACCAATGTTGGCATCATTTTTCTGGTCACAAAATTTTATAATTTAATCATATCGGCTATCATTTGAAACTATATTTTAGATTGATAATTTTGACTTCGTTGGTTGACTTTCACGAAAATCTGTTATCCGGTTTGGGAGCTATGAAGTACGTAGTGGGTATTTGAAATACCCCGTGGTCTTTACCAAGGGGGGAATAGAATAGAATTCTACTATTAAAAGCGCTCATTTTTCACTCGAAGCATTGTTATTAAATCAATTTTACGTAATTAACAAGACAGCAAGTCTACAAATAGTTTCTGTAAAGAAAATACGATCTACGGCAAGAACACCATTTTAAAAACGCATCTGATTGGTCGTAAAATCACTTTAAAGATCCAATTTATCAGCGTTCGTCAGCAGGTCTAGCGTCAATCTTGCTGGTACAGCATAACGGCCTGGCCAGGCTAGCAGACAGAGTTGATGACATTAGCACAGAGCCTAGCGTCAATGCCGATATGCCAGCAATGATACATACGTCCAGTTGCTTGCTTAACTGATAATAGTAGATGACATTCTGCTCGTTCTGTCTGGCTGTGAGTTTCTCTTGCTCAATGTAGCGTCGAGGTACCGCGTAGCCAACAACGACTAGGATGACGCCGGCAATTAGTAGGGCCACAGAAATCCAGCTAGCAATCTCCAGGGCTTGCTTCAACTGAGACTTGCGATCTTCATCAGTGACGGGTGCTTTATTAGTCGCGGGCAAAGACATTTCATTGCGATACTTTTGTGCACCCTGAAAATTTCTTCAGCTCTGAACTGCGCGGCTCTAAGACTGAATATAGAGTTGAAATCGATTTTATACCCACACTGCATATTGATCACTATCTCTAGAGATTTTTCTGACTAGCTTAGCATTGCAGCTGGTGTTGCAACTGTGGAGCGATCAAAAATGCAAATTCTTACGCACGCTCGCTGTTTATAAAATTGTACACTTCTTCAAAATCCTTTCATTTACTTTTTCTACTAGTCGCACATATCTCTACACTTGCTCACGTTCGCTTAAAGATCACAGCGAGGAGAGTAATACTATATAAATTTGATATATTTTTAAACATGAAACTATATGCTCCCTTGAGATAACTAAAGCCTGTTGAGGAAAGCAATGTTTCGTTCTTACCAATGCACCAATTAAGTCCCAAGCTAATCAACTTCATTAAAATTCGTTCCACGCTAAAACCTGAATTTGAGGTGTCAATGAGAGCCTTGTATCTTCACATTCCTAGTTGATTTATTCTGAAGTGCACAAAAATCAATTGTCTCCATCATCAGCTTTATTAGCAGTAAAGAATGTATGTAGGAGCAAAATCTCACCATTGGCGCCTATTGGCCCTAATAATTTTGTTAACATGCATTCCCAGCGTTTTTAGCATAGCGGTACACTCTCTAACTTGTGAACCTTGATTGACGAATTGCTAATGTAAATTTCAATTTAGGAAGGGTCATTCGTACAAGACAAAATTTCTAATAAATTTAACTACAAAAGAACATTCTCAAAATTTGGAATTTCGTACAAAACACACTGTCGAAGAGTTGTGTCTTTCAGAGAAATGGGAATCAGGGCTTTTGCAGAGTCTGGATTTCCAGAGAAATCGAATTTTCTTTGGGACTATCGTAGACTTATGACGATATCGTATAATCTGGACTTCCATCGAGAAGAAACTTTAGTGCGAGTATAATCAGGACTGTTTTTAATCAGGCGTTCTTAGAATCGTCTAGGAAAAGAGCTTTTCTAGAATAGAGTTTGCTTTATATTCGGAACTTTCGTAGAACCGGGTCTTTCGTAATTTCGTCGGTTCTTTGAATCGGGGCATTTCTAAGTATGATAATACAACAGCAACATACTTCAAGCCTTTGTACTGCTCGATTAAGCAAAAAAAGGCAGGTAAAATCATTATTGTGAGTCTTTAATTCCTTTCAATCCACCTTGATACTGAATTAAATAAGAATTTAGTTTGTACGAGCGTCTATATTTTCTAAAAAAAGTTTTTTAATACGCAACACAGCTTTTACGTGAAGGAAAAGCTTTATAATTAAACCAAAAAGTAAGCGTCTAATCGCCTACAAATCCGGACGGAAAAATTGTGAATTAACTATTAAAAGAAGGTAACTTGTAGAAATACAGCAAAGACATTTAAAGTGTACAGCAAAAACTATTTGCGAAATAGGTTGCATCAGAACCTATCTTTATAACTGCTTATAAAGGCCTTTGTAACTTAGTTCAGGTTCCAAATTTATATTACATTTTTACTCGCTTGAACGCATTAAGTTTTCATGCTCCTGCTTAACTACTATTAGTAGCCCTCGTTAGGCTTTTATTGATAATAATCGTAGTTTGCTCAAACACTCCCATTGCTCGACAAAATATGCAAATTTAAAAAAGTAGAAAAGGAGGAGTTTTAGTAACTCGAATTTAACACCTAATGGGGCCTGCATTCGTCAGATAAAATAAATTCAGAGAAATTTTTTTTGCGATTAGTGACTGTAGTCCCGCAGCCAGTGAGGAGGCGTTTCTGCCCGTTCAACTGACTCCTGAGCAGACACACACACACAGTTACCGCACACAGGCTCAAACTCACACAGGTCTGCACATCTGCCCTGACTTTTTATAGTCAGGTAGTGTACACTGTCACTGTGCCTTGGAGGTTGGCCTTTGTTGCCGAAAATTGCACGATGATCCCCCAAGCCTTCCCGCGGCTGCGCCCCAAAAAATGTGGCCTCGCCCTGAATCGAGCTCAGGACCTCGGACCGCTCTGCCACTCAGTCCCTACATTAGGTCTTATACCTTCTAATGCAACGAAATGGTAAAATAAGCGCCTTTTACTGCCAGTTAGTGGTTTAGTCCGTGAATTTGTGCAAATCATTACAATCAATTTAGTCTGACGAGACATTTACAGAAGAATTCGAATATTAATTTACATATCAATGTAGATGTCTAGATCGGAGTCAACATGGTGACGCGAAAGGCAGCCACTGTCTGTCGCTTCAGTTCTCAGTGCGCCGACACTGGTCGACGATGCCGACGACTTCGCTGTGGTCGGCCGGGGTTGATGCAGTCCTTCATGGCACTGCCGCGAGATCTGTAGGCCGTGTTCCACGCCTGCTGCGGAATGTGCGGCTTCGGTGGCGAGTCCGTCGGCAGCCGGCCGTACATCTGCAGCAGGTTCTTAGTGGCTACGGCGCGCTCTCGTTTGGCGTACTCCTGTATTGATGGATTTTGACAAGCAACCACATTTGAACTGAGCGTTATCTGAAAACATGTCCCATGCAATTCTTCCCCATGTACGCCAACCTCAAGTAACAGGAGAGCGTACACTGCTTGAACGACGAGAAAGTCGAGGCAGACGTACACATATTTGTCTAATTGTTCCTGGCCAGTCAAAACGGTACCATGACACGAGGTTTTGTTGAGGCGTGTCTACAGATCTACGACTCATGCGCGTGTACGAGTCCTTGTAAAATGACTCAAGTACCTCTCCAGACGCGTCAAATACAATGTTGGCGATGATTTGTTTATTATTTTGTTTTAGCTGTGACACATGGTTTGTTGTTATAAACGACTAGGTTACCACTCTACACGCCTCTATAACGAGTCGGGCTGCTTGAGAACCCCATGATACTTCACTTTGAGTCGTTTCTGTAACGCCATTATTTCGACTTAGATGCTAGTATAACGACTCTAGACATGTCATTGCCTAGAACTATTTATTGTTATAATATAGGGACTAAGCGGCGACCTCACCTCGGCCTCAGGTCGAACTTTCGGCGCTGGCGGCGGATCTGGCGGCATCTGGCGGTAATTGTACTGCTCCCGCGTCAGAGTGCCCTGCAGCCGGCTGGCCACCTCGCCTCCGGCTAGCCGAAGCCGCGGCGCTGGCTGCGGCTCCACTTGCGGTCCGCCGTAGAACGTGCCGCGCATTCCAGAGCCCTCCCTGGCCGCCGTTTCCTGCGCCTCCGGCCGCACCCGCGGTGCCGGCTGCGGATCCGGCCGGGTGTCTTGACCTGGCGCGAACAATTGAACTGACTGGCCACGGTTCCTAGCCGCGTTCTGCTCTGCGGCCTCGCCCTTGATCACCCGACCAGCCGGGGCAGGGTCGCTGGCGCTGGTGCGGATATTCTCAGTTTGGTTAAACATGGCCGACATGCAGCCGCCGCGCGACCTCTCGTAGTTTTCTCTACTCTCCTGCGACACGCCCAGTCGCTGATTTGGTGGCGGCGTTCTCGACCGCTCCTCCTGATGAATGAGCCGCCCTGCCTGTCCGCGACCCTTCTCCAGGTTCTCACGCGCTGCTGCTGAAGGGCAACGCACTTTACCCGGATCGTCAACTGGATAGGCCTTCCTCGGCGGCTCCATGAAGCCGTAGGTGCCCTTCTGATTCCGCAAGTAGAACTCCTTGCTGTCTTCTGTTGGGCACTTGGGATGTTGCTCGGGCTGATTGAAGCGCTCCTTACTCGGATTGAGTATCTTGTCCATCTCGGTGTGGGTCTGCTTCCGCTGAATCTCAGCAAATCGGTTGTCGATGGCGCTGCCCCGCGGATGTGGCTTCTCCACGTGCTCAGCATTCTCTGGCCTGTAGTCGAAATTCGCCTTGACAGAGCCGCTACGAAACCTCTCGCCGTTGGCTAGAACGGCCTCTTTCTGCCAGCCTGTTCGGACCTTCGGGCTGTGCACTTTAATCGGTTTGGTGCGCTTTTTCTCCTGCGTGGCGGCTGCGTCAAAGCTGCCGTTCGTCTCTGGAGCTCCATGGAGTCGAAATCCACGACTGTCTGGTCGATAGTAATCGTCCTGAGCAAAGTCCACAGACTTCTCGATAGTTCTGCCATAGATGCTCAGGTCATTCGGTTTGCCGTTTGTTTTGCTGATTGAAGCCATTAAATATTTTCAGTTTAGATGGTTTAGAAGGGTTTTAATTGTAGAGAGGGGACGAGCAGTTGCAATAGTATCAGTTTTGGGGCAATGCAGAACCGCCTTTCCAGAGTTCTGCTTTGAAATATACTTGTTGGAAGTACAACACAAGATGCTACGGTAGCTCAGACTGCTTTTGCAGTCTTTTGCATGGGACACAGCTCTGCTTGTTCATTCAATCTCAATCGGTTTGGGCAGGTAGAGCCACCCACGACCCAACCCTCCCTTGCTGCTTTTACCTGAGTGTACTGAGAGAGAACATGAGAGAGAGAGAGAGGAGTAGAGAGAAATGACTGTACTCACAATAGCTATCTGCCCCTACCTGAAATTTAACCACCTCCCTGGAGAGCGAGCCTCCACGCGGCTGGTTGCTATTGACAACTCACGCGACAACTCAGGGCCTGCGGTCCCTCAGGTCTCTCTACTTCTGCGCCAATACACAAGCATAGGTAGAGCCTGGAAACGGGAAGGAGAGAAATGGAACCAGAGACTCTCTGGGGTGGCGGTGGGCGGAGGGCTGTGCGCACAGTTGATTTGGGGTGTACTGACTCAGTCCGCACGTCTACATCTCGTCTCTACCACTGTCTCCGCCCCCCCTGCTTTAAAAGAGAATAATAAGCCGGGCAGCATTCCAACCACATTTGTTGTCAATCTAAAGAAACGTGAAACCTTGATCAGTTACCCTCATCAAAACCGATTTTTTCGGAAGTTTAGAAAGTCAGTACGACCCTTCAGTACAGCATGGCACTAGTCGAGACTACGAAAGACCAGGCACAGAGCAACTACTTGAAGAATCGTGGCAACCCAGGCCAATGGTTTCAACACAAGGCAGACTACCGGGAGCCCCAGCCAGCGCCCAGGGTGCGACCGGAGGCTCAAGAGATCGCACAAAAGTTGGTCGCTTAAAACTGGTTTTATTAAGCAGATCTTTAACTATTGTACACATTCTAGGATTCAATATTTTCCTTTTTGTCAACTTTCGAAAAATTTCAATTTGAAGTGTCATTCCGTTTCGAAATCGCCCAGGAACAAGCCAACAGTGGCTGAGGTCTTCCACAACTACCGGCTCCCGCCGGACGAATCGCCGGCACCCGTTCGGCTACGCGATGATGACGCGAAACGCATAGCCGACAAGTTCAACAATCAGGAGGACAAGTGGTTCGACTTTCAGGGCAACTATGCGTTCAGACCGAAACCGCGACCCGTGAAAGTCTATCCCCCTTCAAACATTGAGCTGATGCAGCGGGCTAATCAGGCTCGTGAAGGTGATTGGTTCGATCACACCAAACGGCCGGAGCCGCAGCCGATGCAAGGGCCAAAGTGCACCTCCGAGGCTGGCCGTGAGATCGCTAGGGCGATGCGCTCGCAGACCGACTGGTACCGGCACGACGCCAGACCGACCACCGCTCCGTCGGCGAGGCCGTCGACGCGAACTCGCTTTGAAGGCGCCGAGTACGCTGAAAGAAATCAGCACGGCACCGGGACAGACTGGATGATGCGCAAGGTGGATCCGGCAGAGGATGGCGTTGTTGTCTATGGCCACAGGTGCCCGACATCCAGCTCATTGGCCAATTATGAGGCCTCATCGCAGGTTAGAGCGAAAATCTGATAGGATTCTTCCAGCTAGAGGGGGGATGTTGAAAGAAGCAGAGATTCAGTGTCGTTTCTGAAAATTCTTCAAAAATTTCCAACTATATCCATCCAGCTGTTCTAATATTCTCAAGGGCACTCAGATGCGTGAGTGTTTTAACTACTCTCGAGGCGCCAGTCATCAAGAGCCGCCAGTCGCCGCTGCGAAGGTGAAAGGCGACCTAGCCCAAGAGGTCTACCTGCGCAATACTCGCGGTCACATCGGCGTGACTTCAGCAGACTCAGCGGAGCCGATGGCCGAGGGGCCCAGGATTGTGACAAAGACGCGCCCGGAGGCTGAGGAGTTTGCTAACCGGGCCAAGGGTCAGGTGTCGGCCTGGTTTGATCAGGAGCAGAATCGGCAGTACAGCTCGCCGAGGCCGCAGCCACGAGTTCGTCCAGGTCCAGCACAGGAAGTGAGAGCCAAATTCCTACAGTTTTTCAAGGCTAAAAGTCTCTCGTGGCGAGGCCAAGTTCACTTAAGGAGAAGTTTCTTCTCGCTTAATTTTCAGTAGTAATGTACAGTGAGAAACTTCTCAAAATATATTTACCTGTGTGAGTTTTATGACTGCGTTAAGTGTCTGTCTGCGTGTGCTCAGAGATAATCAAAATGGTGATTTAAGAAACTTAAAGAAATTGAATGATTCTCCACAATAAATATGATACCACCTTACGTAAGAATGTCTAGCATCCATGGTGAAGATTTTTAGTGCAGCTCATGAGCTAATAAGTTATCTTTAATAAACACACTGTACCCAACGTGGAATTGTAATTAAAAATTGACAAACAATACTGTTGGAACGAAAGCACGACTTTGAATTTAGGGTATACGCGGAACTTGCAGACATGCATATGCTTATTTGAAGAAGCAAAACTTTAGCGTTTTACGACGAAATTGGACCTAAAAACGCTTTCCAAGAAACGAGATTTTCCCGACCTGCTTCATCGTAGCTCCAGGGGTCTTTGGAAAATTATTGCTTTGCAAAAACTCATTCGTGCCAAACATCAATAACCATTTATAGGTGGCTGAGCGCAATCGTGGCGTCATGGATAGTTGCCTAGGGGACACTGACTACAGGGCGCCGCCAAAAGACCACAAAAATCACGAGAGAGCCAACAAGACCGATCTAGCGAAGGAGCTGGCCGCTCGAAGCCGCGGCGATGCAGCGAAGGCGCTTCTGGGCAGTTCCAACCTAGCCCCCGAACCGGCGCGCAAGTCCAAGGCCCTGTCCAACTGGGCAGAGGAGAACGCTGCCAGGAACCGCGGCACGGCGTCGCTGGTAATCACGGGCGCTGCGGCACCGTCGTCCGCTCGCGGATTCGCCCCCAGAGGAGTTCGGCCTGAGGCGGCCGATACAGCGCAGAAGTACCGCGGCGGCGACTTTTTCAAGACCATCCAGATGCGGCCGCCGAGTGATCGGTGAATGTTGGATAGTTTTTAGATTATATTTTCCTTTGAAAGTTATCTGGTTTTAATTCAACTATTATAGTCCGGATGCTCCTCTTTTCAATAATTGTTACTTTATTTTCCCGTGATGCCCGCGAAAGCTGTGGACACTTTTTCAGTCCATAGACTAAGTAGAGTAACACAAATTTAAGAGGGTGAGTGGCAGAACGGTTAATGCGTTTGCCTCTCGCACCAAGGTCCTTGAGCTCGATTCCGCGGCGAGGCCACATTTATTTGGAACGCAGCCGCGGATTGAAGGCTAGGGGGCTTGTCGTGCAATTTACATACTTAAGAGCCAACCTCCAAGGCACAGTGAGAGTGTACACTGCCTGATGATGAGAAAGTCAGGGCAGATGTATGTGTTAGTGTGTGCCTGCATACAGTATCTGTGTTTGGGGCTATCCTCTTATTTTATGCATCTCCCTCCTTTATTAAGTTTTGTGTTGTATTGACTTTTGATACTGTTTTAAACCAGATATTAAATGGATCTTTAGCTAGAAAATTTAGATTACATCAAAACATCATTAGAGCACATACTCGTACTTGCAAAAATGCTTGCAAAGTAATTGCAAAAAAACTAATTTTTTGTGAATGCGACGCTCATACATCACTACTGGACGTTAACTGTTACTTCTAAAGACAAAAATTGGCTTATTTGCAAGCAAAATAAAATTATCACTTGTTAAAACATTTAGCTCGTAACCCGCTAATACATTGCATCCCATCTTGCAGACTTACCTGAAACATACAGGTGTGAAAATACATAGTCTTTTAGTTTATTATCTGAGACAATTGAGTTGTGAGCATTATGGTTTTACTCATGATTTAATTTACAATTATAACTAATTGTCCATAATACTACTAAGAATTAAAACATATCTGCACGGAATTGCAGCTAGTAGGAACGTCATTTACAGAATTTTAATTTTGTGTTGCCATCCGACTATGAGATGGGTGCCGTAAACCTGAAAGCTATCATAAACATCCGATTAAGAAAGCTAGTTTTAAATCGAAATTTCAAGCAAGAAAAACAATTTATGATTAAAAGGATCTTTAAAACAAATCGTTTAGCAATTAGTGAGTATTGTTTCCGATGAAAGAAGTGCATAAGTATTGCTTATTAATTATAGCTAATCAGAACTCGTATTGCGCAACAAGGTACTTCCAGGTAGATCGCCACAGAAATTCTTGAATCGATGGATCTCTGATCGCCAACGGCTGGCCCTGGGAGTCAGCTCGCACAGTCAGGAAGATGTAGTCGCTGACACCCAGAGGCATGACAGTCTTTCGATTTAACTCTCCGAAACCGTGGCCCTTCCACGTGTTGACCAGATTAAGGCCGGCTTTGCTAACCACGGCGCCAGTGAAGAAGGTTTCGCTGTCTGCCAAGAAAACTGGGCGCAGAGCTTGGCTGCAGCCGAGGATGCGAGCCAGGCTACTGGACGTTGCTAAAAATTTAGCCATTGCGCAGTGAGGCGGCAGATTTGCTCCTTGCTTGATGCCCCTCAACATTCTGCCGCGCATGAAACGAAGCGGCGGTTTGCGATCTCGCACAATTGAACAGTAGATAAACTCGGACGGTATGATCGGAGCACGGTCCAGAAAGGTGGCCAGGTGCAAAGTGTCTACAAATGTGTCGTCGTCCAGTTTGGCGACAAACTTTGCCGTCGGGCAGTAGTTTAAAGCCCAGTGCAGGCTAAGAAAATCCTTCAACAGTCGCCTGGAGGGCGTGTCCGGAAAGTTGCCCAGTACGATGTCGTGATAGTTGCGGCTCTCCTGCTCTATTGAGGTCCTCCCGCCGCTATCGTCTGGCAGTCCAATCACGAACACTAATTGGATAATGCTATCCCTGACGTTGTTCAATGAGCCGTAGGTGCTTCGGATGAGCTCTCTGCGATCACTGTGCGACCAGTGCGAGTGAACCAGAATCAGAATGTCGACCTCCGTGGCGCAGGCACTCTGCTCTGCCAGTCGATAGGCCACAGTAGCGAATATATTCATCGGAACGCCTCGAGCAGATTTGGCGCACCTCTTCTTAGATTCTTTTTCGAGCTTCTTCAACTGGGCATGAGTATCCCTGGCCTTTGAATGGAACAACAGGTTCAGTAACTGCTTGGGTTTGTTACCATATGAATACTAACTAGCGTATGAAGCGTTCCTCGTTTTTATTCTCTTTATTTCTGATGCATTGTACGAGTAAATTGAAGCCCATTATGATTTGAAGTTTTTATTCCTAACTGAGAGTTAAGGCTCAGCTACCCGGTGCTACCACCAGCACCACCTTCACCAGCTGCCTACAAGGTATCTTCTGGGAGTCGCTGACCTACCTTTAGCTACGGCAAGTTACATTCCATTTATTTTGTACTCTGCATTTGAGTGCAAGTCCGTAATATTCAGCATAATTTTTCTCGAGCAAACAGCTACTAAAAATGTCAAACTTTCTCGACTTGAGTGCAAAAAACGTGTAACAACCTTTCTGGAAAGATGCTTTGGCTCAACATTCATAGCCTTAATCGGAGCTTGCGTTGGTATCGATGCCTCAGCTGGCTTGTTTCCCAAACCATCTGGCTCTGCGTCTCCAACGAAGGGCTCTTCGTCAACAAAGTCATCCGACTTTGCCACTCGCTGACGACGCTTGATGGCCTTGGCCTGTCTGGCCTTGGTGAGCCCAATCCGCCGCTTCCAACCGTCGCCAGCCCCGACGGCCCGGCCGCCGAAAGCCGAGAGCTCCTGCTGCATTCGGATTAGACGCTGCCGCTGTTTAAATGCGTTCCAATCACCAGCGGACTGTCCAGACGAGTCCAGCTGGTCGTAGTCGTCTAACTCGGCCAGGGCGTCCAAGGGGTCAGGCCCGTCGCTTGCCCGTCCGTAGCGCATCGAGACGTAGACGCTGTAAAATAGGGCAGCGAATGTTAGCAGTAAAAACAGGCCAACGATGGTCAAGCAGCAGCAGATGCCGATCTTTGCAAAGTTGAGCACTAAAAAGCGGAGACATTTCACACAGCCGCGCTTCGTCAGGCCTTGCAACTGCCATAGCGCCCTAAGCGGAGTCGTGAGCAGCCGCTTCGCTCGCATACGGACACTGCGGGCGTTCGACTCTAGAGAGAAATACTGGGCGTTGTCTATAGACACGTAGGTAGGGCAGGGTGATGCTTTTTCTGTCTTTTAAGCTGCGGCAATGTCGGAGAGGCGGGATAACGGATGAGGCTATAGGAAAAGATACCTGCTGAGTTCCCCAACAAGAAATTGAGTCTGTAGCGAGATGAGCGCGAGCTAATAGGAACACAGGTTGGCAGGGTGTACACCGCTGCAACTGAGACTGCGAGCATTGAGCAAATAATTCGGAATTATTTTACCTTTATGAACTGAGCAGGCGTGCATTTTGTTTGATGCTGCAGCTGCGGCAGGGAATCCCGTGGAATGCACGATCCGTTTGACCACTACGCAGATATATGGCTTGCATTAGGTTGCAAATATCTCAGGGCGCCTCATTTTCTAAATGCCTCTCTGTATTGTTTTATTATTTTTTCTAGGCGAACTACAGCTGTATGGGCGTTGCCTCAACGCATCAAAATTTGTAAGCAATCGGTACGAGCAAAAGCATTTGGATAGTAGCAAAACAAGACTTTTTTGTTTTTTGTTCCTAATCGGTCATTCAGAGAGTTTTGGAATCAGTGCCAGATTTTGACTTGATGGCGCCTAACCAATCAGCGATTGAGAACTGAGGAAATTTTTAACATATTACACCACGATTACGAGTTAAGAATATTTACTGCCTGAAGTTTTAACACTTGCTGAGAATGGATTCAAGTAAGTTCTATCGATATGTCCGAACTGCAGTTGACTCAGCTTTTGATATTTCACGAATTCATATTCACGATATTTGATGTTTCAAAACACACAGGATTACACTTTTGCATTTGTAGTTGCAATCACACTGGCTGCAGTGCTGAGCTCGCTGACTGTCTGCCTGTGCAGGTCCGGAGACACCTGGACTCAGATGCAGGTGCAGTGCTTGACCAATGCCACCCCAGTCCACAGCAACAGAGCATTCACTGAGCGGCACTGCTCAATGCTGGCCTCTGATGCGTTACCGTCTGGAATTCTGGTTGCCCAGTTCAGAGTGGCCTCTCTCCAGTGCGATCTCTTCCGCTACCAGTCCGTGTGTCGCCAGCTTCTCTCCGGTGTGAGCAGTGACTGCCGAGTGCTCATCCGATTCCCCATCAGCTATCCGAGCAAGCTCAGCTCGAAGCTCACAAACGTGTGGCTCGGAGACGACATGACCAGATTGGAGAATGTGCTGTGCCAGGCTGACGAACAGACGAACCGCTTCTATCCGACCGGCGTCCAGTGGACAGAGGACGGCGCCGCGTTCGATGGGAGCAGCTCGTACTTGGCACTGAACAAGAGCGACATCGCGTTCGGCTCCGGCGTCACCGTGCTGCTGCGGATGAAGAGAACGCCTCAGGTGCAGCCACTTCTTGAGTTTCTGGACTGCGCCAACTTCGCCACCGGACCTTTCTATCACCACATTTGGGAGTACGATGCTGCAACGAAACTTTACGTTGTTTTTAAAACTGAACAATTTAGTCCGTACATCAGAGTCATTTCTGCTGCTGAACTTCTTTCATCTAATCCAACCGACTGGATTAACATAGCCTTGACAACTGGAGGGTCGGCAAATTCGTGGGAAATATTCCTAAATGATAAATTCATACCAAAGCCATCACTTTATGAGACGTACTTTTTTTTAGATTACAAACAATTCAATCAAACTTGCTTTCGTTTTGGGAAGAGACTCGGCCACAGCCAGTTGTTCAAAGGAGTCCTGCGGGTCATTGCTATCGGCCACGGCGGTGCCATGACTGAAAACGAGATCAAAGAGTTCTTTGCGTCAGTTGTCTAAGCGCTAGCTGGGAATACCATGTGGATATTCTTCTGACTATTAAAATCTTTAAAAAATTGATAAAATATAACTCCTTTATCATAATAGGACACGCTTATCTACCCATTTATAACCAACAAAGTGGAGTGTTGCTTTGTTAAGTTATTAAAAATTAAAAAAGATTTACAAACTTTAATGAGACTAGTACATGAGAGTCGAGGCAACGTTTAAGGGGGTCGGTGGCAGAGCGGTTAACGCTTTTGACTCTCGCACCACGGTCCATAAGTTCAATTCCACGGCGAGGCCACATTTATTTGGGGCGCAGCCGCGGAGAGAAGGCTTGAGGACTTGTCGTGCAATTTACACCCTTGTGGGCCAACCTCCAAGGCACAGTGAGAGTGTACACTGCCTGATGATGAGAAAGTCAGGGCAGATGTACACACCTGTGTGCAGAGCGTGTGCCTGCGTAAAGTATCTGTGTGCATGTGCATTCGGGAGTCAGCGAAATGGGCAGAATTGCCCCCTCGCTGGCTGCGGGTCCAGTGTCATTAAATGTTGTGCCAATGCTCGCAGCCCTCCCGCAATTATATTATTATTATTGAGGCAACGTTTAAATCTTTAAAGTCTAATTGTTTTGTTAAAATCTAACGCGCGAAAAAAATTTTAAGTTTAGTATAGACCATGTGAGATTATGAGCCTACTCGTAATCATTACACCCACACCGTCAATGATTTTCTCGATATTCGTTTTTGTCTATCTATATTTGCGCATCTAAAAGCAGATTAACAAAATCAGAACTGATTCTTCCTTTCAAAAAAACTTTTTAGATAGAAGCTTTATAAATAGAATTTGTAGCCGCTACTGTGTGAGCTATGCAAGCTAAGTAAGAGATAATATTTAACGAGTGTTAATGCATGTTTCAGCTATTTATTTGCACCAAAAGTCATTCAGGCAAGCTTTTAGTCTACTAAGTTAAGAATTTTAGCAGCGACGAATGCATAATTGTCTATTTACACTGATCAATATTAACCCAGCCTAAATATCTTTATCCAAAATCCCAATTATTAAAGATTTCTTCTGACTAAAACTTCGGCATTTTTCGTGCATATAAAAAATGATTCACGTGCACGAAAGAAAATAAACATATTTATTCGAAAAAGAAAAATAGTGACACATTAGTTATTGTCAAGCGTGTGATTGACTTCTAAATTAAATTTTCTGCATTCTCGACTCTTTCTGAGCACGCTCGTATATATTTTTAGTCCACATCTTGGCCTATACTCTATAGCTCAAATTGTTGTGCTGCGCCTGTGGCATGGTGTGTGTCACTCTCTGTGTGTGCTGGCAGCCACGTGAAGAAATGCTCAGGCACCACATAGGACTATGCAAACCGCACACAGTGTGCAATCAAGTTTTGTCGTGGCGTCCCTTAAATAAACGAGAACCAATGAGTATGAGCGGAAAGTAGAGAGGGTCAGAGGGGCTAGCAGGTAAAGCTAACTCAGAATTTTGGGCGCCGCCTATGCTAAGAATAGTCGGAATGTTAATTCTCAATTCTGTATGGTTGGCATCAGCCTAGGCTGCTCTCTTTTCTTTCTCATTAACTGACTCTCTGGAATGAACCGGTTTTAGCAAATCATTGTTCAATAAGGCTTGCTTCTGGACATAGAAAACGGTAAGCCAAAAATTCTTCACGACTTTTTGCATAAATTTACTCTTTCAAGTTAAAATAAAATATTTTTACCGATTCACAGCATCATTTTAAAGTAAGTTTTGATTTGGGTTACATTTGATTTATTGCAAAATAAACAGCTGTGACTTTCCATATCATCAGGATAGATTTTTTTAAAGAATGTAACCTTTAATGAATCACGGATTTTCAAAGTTATTCTTGACGACGGAGTAGAGTAATAAGAGACCTTCAAAGTGGTAGGGGTAATTTCCAAAGTGGTAGAGGTAACTTTCAAAGTGGTAGAGGTAACTTTCAAAGTGGTAGAGGTAACTTTCAAAGTGGTAGAGGTAACTTTCAAAGTGGTAGAGGTAACTTTCAAAGTGGTAGAGGTAACTTTCAAAGTGGTAGAGGTAACTTTCAAAGTGGTAGAGGTAACTTTCAAAGTGGTAGAGGTAACTTTCAAAGTGGTAGAGGTAACTTTCAAAGTGGTAGAGGTAACTTTCAAAGTGGTAGAGGCGAAATTTCGTGGTAGGCAAATTTCTAAGTGTTAGCCGACCGTCGAGGTGGTAGGAATAATCAGAATGATAGATATCTTTATATATTGGTAAAGGATCTTCCAAATACCTGGGACGTATTAAATGGAGTCTACTACCGATGAAACAAAACACTTTTTGGGAGCTTTTTAGCTTTAAAACATATTTCGAACTGCTTCGGTGAAATTTCTGTGCTTAAGTTTTTTTAGTCTAATCTACCTAGGTTTTTTCGAAAATGTCCTTACCAAACTAACTTACCAGTGCGGAGCGTTTCATGCTGAAATACTACTGTAGATTATCTAGGCTATGCTATCTCGTATCTTAATTATTTCTTTCACTCACGTTCATTAGGTGAGCGTCACTAGAGCTTCACTTCGAGTCATTTTTATGAGTCAATTTCTTTAATTAATCTGCGTCAGTACTAACCACAGCATTGAAATTCACTCAATGCCAGTTGTAGGGAGGGTGAGTGTGGACACTAGGGAGAGCTGATAAAAGTGGCTCCTGAGCTACACAGCAACAAGCCTTTCAACGTTTTTACGTTTTTTTCTCATATTTCAGCTATTGAATCAAGAAATCGACATGGCCTCCTACCGCTACTCGCTGGAGCAGACAGCTACAGCTGAGACAGAACTAGGTGAGCGAAATCATTTTCGACTACCAAGCGATTTTGCCGCCCGTTTTTGAACCAAATAGGGGGAATTTCTCCCCTCCACTAAAAATGTTTTTTGCAGCGCCCGAATGCAACACAGCGTTGGGTGGTGACTGGTTGGTTGAAAGACTAGGCGAGGGTGTCCTGTGGTTGAGCTGCGCCTAATATTTTGGCTTGATCAGTGATATTAGATCATTTCACGTCAGGTGTCCATAGTGGCCTATT
This sequence comes from Macrostomum hystrix, assembly GCA_950097015.1. Lineage (NCBI taxonomy): Eukaryota > Metazoa > Platyhelminthes > Macrostomidae > Macrostomum > Macrostomum hystrix. Next base: position 26,011,551 of record CATNEN010000038.1, read on the forward strand.
TCCACCTGTTGTAGCCCTTGGAGGTCCAGCAGTCCTTCTAGATAAAAGTAGGTGACCACCGAAGTCAGAGATGATGCAAAAACATTCGGGTGACATGCTGATAAGTTTTGAAAGCCTGGCAAGGCCGCACTAAGACACAATGCAAGTTTGTTTATAGGGGTGTATGAAATACACTAGCGCTTAAGCGAGGATAGGATATAGGAAAAATCCGATATTCGGCCAGAACCATTGAATATCTCGACGGTCTGAAGAGCTGGCGACTTGATTCTTGTTTCAGAAGATGTGCAACAAAAAATTGGCCCGTGTTCTTGAGTTTTGTGTGCTAATTGCGTTGCTACGTTCGGGTGCAGCACAAAAATGTCTCTTTGGTAGAAACCCCTTGGTATAGTTGCACTGTTAAACGAGTAGTACAGGTGACTCAGCTTTTCCGAGTTCTCTGCTTTATGCCTCCTCTTAGGAGTCAATAGTATTAATGTATTCGGATTAAAACTATTGAATGAGCATGGTGCTAGCTAGAATGCTAGAACTCAATATTTTACGAACAAGTTGACGACGCACACGTGTTTTCTAGCGCCGACAACATTTATTCTTAGACGGATGTCTGTCTACCTACCCGGAGCTGTAAACATTGAAGCAAATAAATTTACTGCCTACGCCGGTTTTTTCTACAACAGAGAAATATCAAGTATTTGATTGGCTGTGGCCGCAGGCACAAGTCCTGTTTTATAGTCTTATCAACTTCCATATAGGGCAACTAAAAAACGACTTTGATACTAGCAGCTTTATCTAATTCCCACTCCAAATAGTTAGTATGTGTCCACTAGTCACTAGACAAACGTAACCAGAAATTTGAAGGAACAGCAAAAAGCACAAATATTTCTTATCAGTGTCTCACAGCCAGTACCAGAGTAAAGCGGAAAAAGTAATCATAAATTGAACTTTGCCCAGGTAATTTTGCAAAGCGTAGACGACCTTTTTGCTAGCTCTTGGTAATTTTTTTGTGAAGAGTTTAAGAGAGTTTGCGTAGTTCGTGCAAATAAGCCAAAGCCCTTTGACACCAGTACTTGGTGTTTGTATGTACTGTACTTGGCGCCAGTACATAAACCAAACCCCTCTTTGACACCTTTGGCGCCAGTACATAAACCAAACCCCTCTTTGACACCTCTCCGAGCCAACAAAATGAACTTATACCCGTTACACAATGTATTCTTGCAAACGCAAAGTACCCTATAGTACTCAGTTCGGCAGCAAGAATCTTTTTTCTTGTGAAATAGCCCAGCGCGCTTCATTCACGTACAAGTAGAGCATTGTGAACTTTGCGGTCATTATTTGCCCGCTAAAATCTAGATGAGCTGAGGCAAATCAAATGATAAACATTTTATGCTATGTTGCAATAGTATGTGTACCTTATGGGCGCGGCGCACAGAATGATCACGCATAGTGCCGAGGCTTACAAAACCCTTCCCTAAAAAAATCCCATGGCTTGAAGCCTGGGTTCCTAACCCACTGAACTTCCTCAAAGCCTGATCCCTTTCTAGCTTAGCCTCTAAGCATAGGCGACGAGTTTTGAAAAAAATGCACTCATAGCGGCGGGTTGGAAAATATATGCTCAGCTTTTGAGACGGACCGCGCGCACCGGGTAGGGGTCTCAAAATGAGAGACAACCCCCTCCCTATGCCAGTGAGCAGCCAATCTATTAAATCTCAAAACAGTCCCGCAGCAGATCGAACTCGAATAAGTGTACCCGTCCACTGCTTTTCTCCAGCTACTAGACGACTACGGAGCTGTAAAATCTCAGAAAATAATTGGCGTCTATTGCAACAATATTATGAGTTCCATAAACTAATATTACTATAGCAGGACATGCCAAAGACTTTTAATATCAGTTCCGGGCTACCGCGTAAGTTACATCCGGTACATTCTACTCGTAACTATCAATTTAGTCTGAGAAGCATTTTCGAAAGCCTTCGAAAACACTTTGAACTGCCCGTGCTATTTTGAGGTCAATTTAATTTATACACCTGACATTCTGTAGTAGGGCAATGTACTTTACACACCTGACATTCTGTAGTAGGGCAATGTACTTTACACACCTGACATTCTGTAGTAGGGCAATGTACTTTACACACCTGACATTCGGCAGTACGGCAATGCACTTTACACACCTGACATTCTGTAGTAGGGCAATTTACAATTAAAATATCTGAAATTTATTAGGTTAATGTCCAATTCTCAGATGATATTCATACAGCTAGCGGTTTCCACCATTATTTCATACAGCAGAAAAGGAGGCAGCCGCTGCGGCAGCCGAGATTAAAATCGCCGCGGAGCCGGTGGACAATGAGAATGAGATCCAGTGCGATTGGATCTGCTGCAAGCCGAAGTTCTGCCAGTGGTTTGCCAGGCCGTCTTGTCTGCTAATCTGGCTCAGCGTCATCTCGTATGCTCAGGTGAGAAGTCATTTTTTCTATTCTACTCCTTATTCTGTTGTCATTTTTTCCTATTTTGCTTAAACTTTATTCCGTATCATTGGTGGTTGTAGCCTAGTGGTTAGAGCGCCGGAATCATGAATTGTAGGTGTAGAAAAAAAATTTTCTTATTATATCATTCAATAATGCTCAACAACAATTCAATTCTATTCGCCATGAACTTTGCAGGGCATGCTTCTCAATGGCTTCCTAAACTCGGTGCTGACAAGCATTGAACGCAGATTTGATCTAGCCTCAGTTGAGACTGGTATGATAGCATCAACCTATGACATTGGCGCCTGTCTAGCCATTGTGCCCATCACTTATTACGGTCGGAGGTACAGGCGAAGTCGTTTTATATCGATCGGGGCCCTGGTGGTAGCCACTGGCTCCTTCCTGTTCTCCAGTCCGTACTTCATAGCCGGCCGGTACGTGTATCAGTCGCAGATGGAGCCGCTCTGTTATCCGGACGGTGCCAGCTATCCAGACTTCTGCGTCAAACAGAACCAGAACTATTTCAAATGGGTATTCTGGGCCGCGCAGCTGCTTCACGGCATGGGCGGCTCGCCATTTTTCACCCTGGCCGTGTCCTACCTGGACGACAATTTGTCAATAAAAGAATCCGGAATATTTCTTGGTAGGTGAATAGTTCGAAAATGTAGCTGTAGAAATTCGAACAGCTTCGATAGAATGGTGGGTGGCAGAGTGATCATGTAGTGCGTCTACCTTTTGTGCCAAGGTCCTTGAGCTCGAATTTGCGGCGAGGCAACATTCGTTTGTGGTACAGCCGTGGAGAGAAGGCTTTCATGCAATATCCTTATTTGAAGCCAATCTCCAAAAACGCATTGCAATGGTAGACTTACTGACGATGATAAAGTCAAGACAGATGTACACACCTGTGTGTGTGCTCCGGAGTCAGCGGAATGTTTAGAAGAGCATTGCTTCCTTTTTCACTAGCTTCACCACTATCTGAGTTGAGAATGACCACCCCGAACATTCAGGCCTGTACTACCTGATCGCCCTGGTTGGTCCGGCCAGCGGCTATCTACTCGGTGGCATCATCGTGAACATCTACGTTGACCTGGAGAAGCCCAAGGAGCTCAGTCCCGACGACACGAACCTCTGGGTCGGTGCCTGGTGGATTGGCTTCCTGATCTCGGGCTCGATCTCAGTCCTGGGCGTCCTGCCTATGTTCGGCTTCCCGAAGAGCTTCAGAGGCTCGGCTAAGAAGCGAGCGGCCAGGAAAGAGGAGAGCTACGGTGACTCAGCTCAACGCAGCGCCCAGCTGACTGTCACGATGAAAGACTTCCTGCCGACAGCCAGGATCATCTTCGGCATACCGACATTTGTCTGCCTGACCCTAGCTGGCACTGCGGCCAGCATCACCATCACGGGCTTGGCGACGTTCGGCCCGAAGCTGATGCAGCAGTTCTTCCGCATGGCAGCCAGCACGGCAACGCTGACTATTGGCCTGGTGTCCGTGCCTTGCGGCGCCCTGGGCCTCTTCACCGGCGCCATGGTCATCAGATTCATCACAATGCCTGTTCAGCGGCTAATCTGGATGAATGTCGGCGCATCGGCGGCTGCTCTGGCATTGGTCAGCTCCTTCATAGTGCGCTGCAGTCCTCAACTGATGGCGGGTGTCACGGCGCCCTACCCGGAAGCGAAATTCTCAGCCGGTATGGCGCCGAATTTTAATGCGCCCTGCAATTACAACTGCAGCTGCAAGCAGAACAAGTTCATGTTCGACCCGGTCTGCTCCGCTAACGGCGTGCTGCACTTTTCACCTTGCTTTGCTGGCTGTCAGGGCGGCAACGAATCGTTTGTGCTTGAAGGAGTGAGCTTTGGTTAACTTGTCTGGGATGAAATGTGTTTCCATAGGAATAAAACCCGATTAACTAGATTTCATTTGTTAGAAAATATATATGCCTGCAACAAACCAGAAAGATACTTAATAAACGGAATAGAAAGACACCTGTTAGACCAGAAAGACACCTGTTAGACTTGAAAGACACCTGTTAGACTAGAAAGACACCTGTTAGACTAGAAAGACACCTGTTAGACTTAAAAGACACCTGTTATACTAGAAAGACACCTGTTATGCTAGAAAGACACCTGTTAGACTTAAAAGACACCTGTTATACTAGAAAGACACCTTTTATACTAGAAAGACACCTGTTAGACTTGAAAGACACCTGTTAGACTAGAAAGACACCTGTTAGACTTAAAAGACACCTGTTAGACTAGAAAGACACCTGATAGACAAGAAAGACACCTGTTAGACTAGAAAGACACCTGTTAGACTTAAAAGACACCTGTTATACTAGAAAGACACCTGTTATACTAAAAAGACACCTGATAGACAAGAAAGACACCTGTTAGACTAGAAAGACACATGTAAGACTAAAAGGGCACCAGTTAGACTAAAAGACACCTGATAGACAAGAAAGACACCTGTTAGACTAGAAAGACACATGTAAGACTAAAAGGACACCAGTTAGACTAAAAGACACCAGTTAGACTAAAAGACACCTGTTAGACTAGCAAGACACCTGTTAGACAGACTACTAAGACACCAGTTCAGAGAGGCAGGAAATGCACTTAAAAGATGAGAATTATATAAGAGAACATAAAAACGAAAAGAACATAAAACCTGTCGCCTACCTTCGTGACATTTCTTTGCATCCACCAAACCAAAACACCAATACAGAAGCGGTACTACTCCAACTGTTCCTGCATCTCCGGCAGCAAGCTAATTAACGGTCAGAACATATCGGCCGTGTCTGGCGATTGTCCCAGCACAGAGTGCACATCGGCCCCGCTATTCTTAGCTCTAGTTGGCTTCTTCATGTTTTTCATGTTTTTCATCACCATTCCAACACTGCAGGCCATTATGCGGTGAGTGTAACTGAAACCGTCAATTATTAGAGCTACTATTTTTTGCAGCTTTCAAAAAAACTTTGAGCAAAGATAGCTCAAAGTAGTTCTTTGTGTCCTCGGGGCCTGTGGCTTCAATTGAAGGACGGTCAAACAAACCAATCTTGTGAGGTTTCTGTCTTTTATTTAGTCTTGTTTGAGTCTAGATTTTCTATCTCTCTGAAAGTTTCATTTATTTTCTCTAGTTTCTACATTGCCAGTCTATTTTTCGTGACCCTGTGTACCCAGCTTCGTCAAGGCTTTTCTTTAAGTCGAGTGGATCCAAGTGACACAAAGGCCCGTATGCAGAAAGCCTAGCCCAGTCTAGCTAGTCTGGACTGGGTAGTTTGGTCTATGGTCTTGAAATCGGTATGCATAAAAGCTAGTCACGACTACCATGATGAGTCTAGGCTAGACCAGTCTGGGCTAGACCGAGCGCCAAACTTAAGCGCCAAATCCTCAACGGATTCCACGTTGTCTATGGTCCTTCTATGGGTGGGGAAAGAGTGGTAGTTTTTCCGATTTATGAATTCGTCGGGAAAATTCTCGTTGGGTGGCCTTTGAATTCGTACGTGCGTGCAATCGATCGCACCGATTACATCATGCAGGCAGTTGACAAATTTGGCGAAACCCTGTTGAAACGCGTGTCCGCTCAACACCTGGCTCTGGATAGTGGATATTATCCAATTGGACATTAATTGCTCTTACCACTTTCCAGTAGCAGCGGGACATCGTGCTCTGGTCAATACCTCCAAGAGCAGACAAGTTCTGCTGAAAGCTGCCAGTGCCAAGATAAGACAGTGTCAAGCACAGTTGCAGCATGGGAGTGAGACTCTTGTTTCGCTGGGTTGCTCTTTCAAGATCTGTCTCGACTAGTTCCACCAGTGCAACTAGTGACCGCGGTTCAAACCGAAACAGTCTTTTGATCTCAACCTCTGAGAATTGTTGAAGTGGTTCCAACCGATCACGAAAAATGCGCTGCCGACGGAGGTCTTGTTGAACTAAATCAACAGCTAATAAAATATTCATTTCTGTAAATCTTGGCTGTCTTGGGCAATGAAAAAGCCAGTATCCTAGACTGCTCCAGAGTAGTCTAGGTTTTTTTCTAGACCGGACTAGCTAGTTGTAACTTTTATGCATACCAAAAATAAGACGCAACTAGCTAGGACTGAGCTACCCTAGTTCTGTCTATGGTAGACTCGACTGGCTTTATGTTTCTTCATACCAAGTCCTAGTCTGGACTAGTTTTTCTAGACCGGACTACCATAGACTGAGCTTTCTGCATACGGGCCAATATGTTACCACTCATCAAACCAACCAAGCGAATTAAAAGTTCGTCCACAAATATTGACCATCGAATCCTAATTCCACTAAAACCACGACCCTGAGCTCGATTCCGCGGCGCGAGGCCACATTCATTTGTGGTGCAGCCTCGGAGAGAAGGCTTGGAGTCTTGTCGTGCGATTTAAGATTCTAAAGTCCAACAACGAATGCACAGTGAGAGTGTACACGGCCTGACGATGAGAAAGTCAGGGCAGATGTACACACCTGTGTGAGTTTAAATGTAACTAATCGAATTCAAATATCACCCGCAATTGACTTCCATCATTCCACAGCGTCATCCCCACCGACCTGAAAGACTTTGGCATCGGCATACAGATTGTGATCATGCGCTTGCTAGGCAGCATCCCCGCTCCGCTGCTACTGGGACGCCTCATCGACACAACTTGCAGCGTCTGGAACGGCAGCTGCGGCCAGCAGGGCTCCTGCATCTACTATGATGCCCACTGGCTGTGGGTGCTCATTCTGCTGTTCGCCGGCGGCCTGAAAGTCATCGAACTCGGCTTCTTCATCGCCTCCGTGCTGCTGTACAGACCGTCTGTCAAGCAGTCGGCTAATGGCGACGCTAACGCGACCAACGAGTTGGCTTCGAACTCGCCGAAGAATGTTCTGACAATCGAGTTCCGCCGACGAAGCAGCAACTCGGCCGCGGTGGTGGCCAACGGAGGCGGTTCGCACGAGCCGGAGCCGACTGGAAACGGTCGTCGACTAAGCGGCAGCGACAATCCGGCCTTCACCAATGGCGACGTCAAATCGGCGACGGGTTCAAGTCGAGCCAGTGTTAGCAGTCAAAGTCCAGCTCTACCAATGACCAATGGTCATTCGATAATTGGCGAGACCATCGAGTTTAAAATTGATTGATTTTGTGTTTTAAATTATACTAATCGTTTTCCGGATTTTTTGCGAAGCAATTTAACAAAAAATCTCATAACTAGAAATTGTTCAGTTTAAAATTGATTGCTTCGCAATTAACTTTGATTGTTACTTTAAGCTGCGCCACTACATTCCGATAATGAAGTTTGAAGATTTTTTACGTTTGTGCTTTTGTTTTTCTGACTGGCAATTACTACTAATGTTAAGATGAGGTCAGTATATTTACTTATTATTTAAGTCAACAGTTTGCTTATATTATTTGCTCAAATATTTTAGCTACTTATAAATGCGATATATCAATTCAAAACGCAATTTATTTGAAATATAATGCTTTAACATGACTGTTGTGATGAAAATATTTCTTTAAATAACATTTTGCCTGTCACAACTGGTTTTCCTGTGTGCCTATTTATTTTGTTTAAGAATTTAAAGTAAAAATGCATTAAATTACATGCTTTTGTAAAAAGACACAGTTATTGTCTTCATGCAAGTACTAAATTGGTTATTTATTTTTTAGAATTTTCTGAAGTTATGTACTTCAAAAAATAAGAACATAAATGGAAGAAATTTTTCTACGCCGCAATATGTTTACTTGCAGTAGTAGTTATCGCGCAACTACAAATAGAAATGCTAAATCTTTATACATGCAGGGAAGAGTTTATCTAGAAAAAAAAGTTGGAAAGAAAAATTTGTTTGAAATGAATAATTTGTTTGAATAACAAAATTAATTGTTGTTAAATTCAAACTTTTTTGAGGTATTGTGCAGGTATCTAGAAAATATGCCACATGGAAAATATATATACAAAAATCTACAGCTGTAAAATAGATTACTTGATTATAATATCTAGGCCCTAATGCATGGTTTAAGTTAATAAAATTTATACCATTCCAAGATTGCCTGACTAAGCTATGGTGTGTTATAGTAGCTATATGACATAATAAATACTCGTAACATTGTACCATGTGAATAACTTTTAGTTCACGTGTGAATAGCCTATGGTTCACGTGTGAATAGCCTATGGTTCACGTGTGAATAGCCTATGGTTCACGTGTGAATAGCCTATTTTCCTTGAAAAAAAATAGAAGATCAATGAAATATAGTAGTTCTGAAATTACAAAAAATGTTTTCATAGTCTTAAGATCTACAGAAAACTGTTTCAATCGAAAAAAACATACCTAGATTAAAAATAACTGAGAAAAAGCTCATTTTCTTAACAATCGCAGGTTGGATTTTGAAAAGTGGGCTCACGAATTTTTTTATTGGATTTTTGGTTAGAATTGGGCCAGGTCAGAGGTTCGATTTTAAATGGGTCAGATTTGGATCAAAGTTATGGGTCAAGTGTGGGTCAGAGTTATGGGTCTGGTGTGGGTTAGATTTATGGGTCTGGTGTGGGTCAGAGTTATGGGTCTGGTGTGGATCAGAGTAATGGGTCTGGTGTGGGTCAGAGTAATGGGTCTGGTGTGGGTTAGAGTTATGGGTCTGGTGTGGATCAGAGTAATGGGTCTGGTGTGGGTCAGAGTTATGGGTCTGGTGTGGGTCAGAGTTATGGGTCTGGTGTGGGTCAGAGTTATGGGTCTGGTGTGGGTCAGAGTTATGGGTCTGGTGTGGGTTAGAGTTATGGGTCTGGTGTGGATCAGAGTAATGGGTCTGGTGTGGGTCAGAGTTATGGGTCTGGTGTGGGTCAGAGTTATGGGTCTGGTGTGGATCAGAGTTATGGGTCTGGTGTGGGTCAGAGTTATGGGTCTGGTGTGGGTCAGAGTAATGGGTCTGGTGTGGGTCAGAGTTATGGGTCTGGTGTGGGTCAGAGTTATGGGTCTGGTGTGGGTCAGAGTTATGGGTCTGGTGTGGATCAGAGTTATGGGTCTGGTGTGGGTCAGAGTTATGGGTCTGGTGTGGGTCAGAGTTATGGGTCTGGTGTGGGTCAGAGTTATGGGTCTGGTGTGGGTCAGAGTTATGGGTCTGGTGTGGGTCAGAGTTATGGGTCTGGTGTGGGTCAGAGTTATGGGTCTGGTGTGGGTCAGAGTTATGGGTCTGGTGTGGGTTAGATTTATGGGTCTGGTGTGGGTCAGAGTTATGGGTCTGGTGTGGATCAGAGTAATGGGTCTGGTGTGGGTCAGAGTAATGGGTCTGGTGTGGGTTAGAGTTATGGGTCTGGTGTGGATCAGAGTAATGGGTCTGGTGTGGGTCAGAGTTATGGGTCTGGTGTGGGTCAGAGTTATGGGTCTGGTGTGGGTCAGAGTTATGGGTCTGGTGTGGGTCAGAGTTATGGGTCTGGTGTGGGTTAGAGTTATGGGTCTGGTGTGGATCAGAGTAATGGGTCTGGTGTGGGTCAGAGTTATGGGTCTGGTGTGGGTCAGAGTTATGGGTCTGGTGTGGATCAGAGTTATGGGTCTGGTGTGGGTCAGAGTTATGGGTCTGGTGTGGGTCAGAGTAATGGGTCTGGTGTGGGTCAGAGTTATGGGTCTGGTGTGGGTCAGAGTTATGGGTCTGGTGTGGGTCAGAGTTATGGGTCTGGTGTGGATCAGAGTTATGGGTCTGGTGTGGGTCAGAGTTATGGGTCTGGTGTGGGTCAGAGTAATGGGTCTGGTGTGGGTCAGAGTTATGGGTCTGGTGTGGGTCAGAGTTATGGGTCTGGTGTGGGTCAGAGTTATGGGTCTGGTGTGGGTCAGAGTTATGGGTCTGGTGTGGGTCAGATATATGGGTCAGGTGGGTGCGTCAGTCACGCGTCGGTCAGGCAGGTTTGCGGATCCAGCAGTGGCGCCACCGGCGTCACCTGACGGTGCTTGCGACTGCCGCTGGTACGGGCGCTCCGCTGACGCCGACGAAGTCGCCAGCCGAGGCAGCAGATGCCGAAACCCATTCGTTTGACCTCCGGCTGTGAGCGCAGCTCAGAGCACAGATTTGTCTGCAACAGTTCCTCCAGGAGATCCTGTCTGGTCAGGCCAGGCGATGACGGGTTGTCCAGATTGACCACCACATCGGACAGGCCGTTGATGCGCCTGATGAAGGCTAGCCGCTGTCGATAGGCCTTTTAAAAAATTTAAATTTTGTAGATTCTCTAGCTCTTTTGCAGCATGGCTAAACTCTATTACACAATCTAATATGTTTATTACAGAACTGTAATGTCTACCTCCGCTACAGAACTGTCTACCTCAGTTACAGAACTGTCTACCTCCGCTACAGAACTGTCTACCTCAGTTACAGAACTGTCTACCTCCGCTACAGAACTGTCTACCTCAGTTACAGAACTGTCTACCTCAGTTACAGAACAGTCTACCTCAGTTACAGAACTGTCTACTTCCGCTACAGAACTGTCTACCTCAGTTACAGAACAGTCTACCTCAGTTACAGAATAGTGAACTTTAGTTACAGAACAGTCTACCTCAGTTACAGAACAGTCTACCTCAGTTACAGAACAGTCTACCTCAGTTACAGAATAGTGCATTTTAGTTACAGAACAGTCTACCTCAGTTACAGAACTGTCTACCTCCGCTACAGAACTGTCTACCTCAGTTACAGAACTGTCTACCTCAGTTACAGAACAGTCTACCTCAGTTACAGAATAGTGAACTTTAGTTACAGAACAGTCTACCTCAGTTACAGAATAGTGAACTTTAGTTACAGAACAGTCTACCTCAGTTACAGAATAGTGCATTTTAGTTACAGAACTGTCTACCTCAGTTACAGAACTGTCTACCTCCGCTACAGAACTGTCTACCTCAGTTACAGAACAGTCTACCTCAGTTACAGAATAGTGAACTTTAGTTACAGAGCAGTCTACCTCAGTTACAGAACAGTCTACCTCAGTTACAGAACTGTCTACCTCAGTTACAGAACAGTCTATCTCAGTTACAGAACTGTCTACCTCAGTTACAGAACTGTCTACCTCAGTTACAGAACTGTCTACCTCAGTTACAGAACAGTCTACCTCAGTTACAGAACTGTCTACCTCAGTTACAGAACAGTCTACCTCAGTTACAGAACTGTCTACCTCAGTTACAGAACTGTCTACCTCAGTTACAGAACTGTCCACCTCAGTTACAGAACTGTCTACCTCAGTTACAGAACTGTCTACCTCAGTTACAGAACTGTCTACCTCAGATACAGAACAGTCTACCTCAGTTACAGAATAGTGAACTTTAGTTACAGAACAGTCTACCTCAGTTACAGAATAGTGAACTTTAGTTACAGAACAGTCTACCTCAGTTACAGAACAGGCTACCTCAGTTACAGAACAGTCTACCTCAGTTACAGAACTGTCTACCTCAGTTACAGAACAGTCTAAGGTCCCTACATTCCTCCTCAGTCTCACCTGAGTGTCTCTCATGATATCAGGATACTTCAGTCCAACATTGCGCAAGAATCGCCTAACTTTCGGCAGCTCAGACCAGCACAGCTTGCCGGACATGAGCTCACGAAAGTCAACCTCATCCAGGTGAGTTAGAATCTCAACAGCGCCCTCAAAGTAGCGCTGATCTTTCCCGATTCCGCCTGGACGATTAGGATTTCCCAGAGCTCGTTTAATTCGCAAACAAATCCGCCACCTGTTCTCCGGCGATTTAACGTACTTCTCCAGGTGCCGAAAAAGGCTGCGAAAATCTAAAAACGAAGCCAAACAAGCCGCGTAATAGGAAAGAGCGCTATTGGCTAGGAGTGGCACCCGGGCATTGAAGATTGTGTGCAGTGTTGCCAAGCCTTCCTCGCTGCGAATCATCGCTTGACTGCCGGGCTGGTTGAGGCCGAAACGTCTGCGATCCGAGTACCACGGCTGCTGACCTTCGTTTACTGCGCGCATCTGGGGTTTTGGGGAATTGGCGGATTAGCTAACAATGGGAGTCGAGATTATCTAACAGGTAGCTCTAGATTATCTAACAGGTAGCTCTAGATTATCTAACAGGTAGCTCTAGATTATCTAACAGGTAGCTCTAGATTATCTGACAGGTAGCTCTAGATTATCTGACAGGTAGCTCTAGATTATCTGACAGGTAGCTCTAGATTATCAAACAGGTAGCTCTAGATTATCTGACAGGTAGCTCTAGATTATCAAACAGGTAGCTCTAGATTATCAAACAGGTAGCTCTAGATTATCAAACAGGTAGCTCTAGATTATACGAGTATAACAGGCGATTGGACAGTACGGCCAAGTGACTTGCTATTCTGTTACACCTGACTAGTGATTATCGGACAGGCGACTTTAGATTATCTAACCGGTGACTTGAGATGATCTAACAGGTAATTAGAAATTGCCTAGCAGGTGACTGTTACCACACTCACATAGTGCGTTCCAACCTCGTGATACATAAGGCACACAATGCCGGGCTCTCTCAGGTAATTATTCTCCCAGTTACTGCGTAGCAACAGAGTAAATTCGCGTTTCTCAGGCGCATTCATGGACCTAATTGGACCTGACGAGGTCATGAGGCCGGTGCACTGCAGATCCGGAGTCCACAGAACAGACAATTTGCCATCCAGTGCGTGATCCTGCAGGAAGGCGTGAACCAGATCCACCGCTCGATCCATTTCAATGCGAGGTCCGTAGGATGCCTGCAGATTTGGCCAGGTTGCTATGGAACTAAGAGGTTGCTAACCGGTTTCTATGGAACTAACAGGTTGCTATGGAACTAACAGGTTGCTATGGAACTAACAGGTTGCTATGGAACTAACAGGTTGCTATGGAACTAACAGGTTGCTAACCGGTTTCTATGGAACTAACATTTTGCTATGAACTAACAGGTTGCTATGGAACTAACAGGTTGCTATGGAACTAACAGGTTGCTAACCGGTTTCTATGGAACTAACATTTTGCTATGAACTAACAGGTTGCTATGGAACTAACAGATGTACAAGGATTTAATTATCTATTTCATTATGGGCTGAAACATTATTTATAATTAGACGCTTCACCTCAAAGAACTGATCCAGATCGCCGAAGTCGGCAGCCACAGCTTCGAGAATGGCTCGTGCCTGGTGAAACAGTTCAAATCGGATCTGGTTCATCGGCTCGCTGAGTAACTCTTCGACACGGGAACCGCTGCCTTTCAGCTTGAACTCCGGCAATTTGCCCTCCTGATAGATTTCAATGTTACATGAGAGCAGCGTTCAAAGTGTATCAAATATTTGCAGGAGGGCTGCGGGCAATGGCACGTTAATTTGTGACTATTCGAGGAGGCAATTCTGCCCATTTCGCTGACTCCTGAGCACACACACACTTGGATACTGTACACAGGCACACGCTCACACAGGTGTATACATCTGGCCTGACTTTCTCATCATCAGGCGGTGTCACTGTGCCTTGGAGGCTGGCCCTCAAGGGCCTAAATTGCATTACAAGTCCCCATTCGACCCCAAGCCTTCTCTGCGCCGGCTGCGCCCCAAATAAATGTGGCCTCACCACGGAATCGAATTTAGGGACCTTAGTGCGAGAGGCAAACGCGTTAACCGCTCTGCCACCGACCCAACCCTGGCAGTTGGTAAACAAAGCCATAATAAATGTCTGACCTGCAGGAAGCGCAGTTTCTCTTCCTGAGCATTGAGCGCTGAGATGGCAGTGCGGTATTCCACTGGGGTGCTATCCAAGAATTTCATCTGCGTTGCCGGCTGCTTCAAATAACGCCGGCCTTTGCCTGGCTCGTCGCTTGATGAGACACTCTTTCTTGGCATTTATACTTGTAGATTGATTTCTATTAGATCATGAGCTGAGCTACTGAGCTCAGTTTGAGAAATCAATCTCGGTTTGATTAACTGCCACACGGACCAGAGGTTTTTGGTCTGAAAATTTTTGTTTGATCAATTCTATTTCATTTATTAGTTAGTAAAGTCAGTTTAAAATTCAAATCATTATTTTCATTATGATTAACTACAATGTAGTTAATCGGTTTAATATTTTTTTTAGTTATATAGTTTGTGGTACTTTCTAGAGTTAAGACACTTAACAAAGAAAAGAACTAGTTTTTTATAAAGATTATTCTGCACATAAGATACAAAAAATACTAAAAGTTCATGCTAAAGTCTTTACTGCGAAAGATCAAGGCTAAGCATAGACTACCCTACTTTAATTTCGTTTAAATAAATGAATCACTCAAAAATTGGGAAGTTAGTATGGCTCCTTAGATTTTCACAATATAAATTAAAATAAATTTATAGCATTCCCTGCTTGCATAAATATATCATGTCTTAAAGCTTGCTTGAACAGAATTAGTGAATTACTTTTGTGAGTTTACTTTACTCAAAAGCTAAATAAATTTGCTATCTACAGAATTTACTGGCCAATAAATTGCTTTTCTTTCCATTTTCAAGTACAATCAATAAATTAAACGGGTAAAATGGGTACTCTAATATTTTGCGAATGGTAATTAAATAACCGGAAAAGAATATAGTATCCAGTTAAGAATAAATAATTTGCACGTATTTTTAACAACTGCACTAACATAAAGCCTATGTTATATGGACATATAATTATATAATCATATAATTATATAGTTCAAAGTGTCAAATTTAAATGTCTCAAAATAACCTAATTCAAGTCAAGCATAATCAAAACAACAGTTATGGATTGATTCATTCATTAGTACTAGCCAACTTGCAGTGCAAGAATTTAAGAAGTTAAAGTTCACTCAAACTAAGGACATCGAACGAGAAGAACTTGTTACTTACTAAAAAATGTATGCTAAATTCTTTACCTTAATTTTCGATTAAGTTATGAGCTCAGTTTGAGTAAATTACTTCTTAGATGTGGCAAATTACCTAAATCAAAAGATACGTTTTGTTTTATTATTTGCTTAGTAACTTATAACAACTTATATTTAGTTTTTCTGATCATCTATATTATAAAACATTAGTTAAGGCAAATAAGCATTATTATTTGTTCATGTGTATTATTTGAATTATTTATTTTTAAATCATACAGTTAGAGTTATCGTACGTTTCGCGCTAGTTCAAAATTTTCGATTTATAAGAAACGCTCATGCGTTTGCCGTGGTGTCCGTAAAAAAATTAATTTCCATGAGTGCTTTGTGATTTTCCTATTAGCAGTAGCATTCGTAACGAATGTATCGCAGTAGCTCCGAATCATCGGCCGAACATGAGAGTTTTCCTTCAGTTATCAATCTTTACGCTGATACACCAGCCAATTTTACGAAGCATCATGTCAGCACATCTCATTCACAGTCGCTGTATGAGCCAAACACATCTGCAGCTTCTCAAGTAGACCCATTTTTAGCTTTAAATATAACTAGAACCTACCAACAAAACCGTTTGCATGACGACGAAACAAGCTATGCATCGAGCTCCACCTATGCAATGTCTCCAACAACCTATGTTGGAAGCATTCCACCTATGCAGCCAATATCTACTCCCGTAGTTCCAAACAATTCATTTTTAGCAACTCAAGATAGAAGAGGCAGCTGCGGGTCTCCACAATCGTCAGACTCAGACTCTGATCGTACCCCGCTAAGAAACAGACGAGATAGTACATCGAGTACCAGCACTTCAAGTAGCGATGATGCGTTAACCCTGACACACAGGCCGCCAACGCAAGGATGGTATGTATAGTACGGTTGTTGTTTATTTTTTTCGGGTTACAATTTAAAAGATCAAGAAGATATTCATATGCTTGATTGCGTAATAGAAAAGCAATTAAGTCTCTTCAAAACATTGAAAATGTAATCGATTCCGCAGCGGCTGGCGCTCTCACACACAGTCCTGTAGAAACAATCCTCAGCAGCAGCCAGGGCTAGTTGGCCAGCGAACCGGGCACCAGAGGCAAGGCGCCGCAACAGCTCTAATTCCAAAGGCTCGCTTGCAGCTGCTTCAGTCAAGCGGTCGGTCAATTCAACAGCCGGCGCCTTTAAACATTGTCGGCAGTCCGTCGCCTTCTTCAAACAACAGCGCCTGCTCTGGCAGCGTCGGCGGCGGCGGTCGAAGAGGTCTTATCTGCCACCTTACGGGGCTTGGAAATCGATCGGATTATGCCAACCCGGCCGTCACTGCGACTGCCGATGGATCTGAAGGCATCCAACTGCACGGTCGAGCACCAACTGCAGGCGACTCTGGTAATGATACAATAGGATATTATTTGTACTGTGGCACTGGCAGTCGCACAAAACTTAAAGTCACACCTCAAAAAAGTTTCATCTGCTACGAATTTCTCATCGTCCAGACAGTGTACACTCTCACTGGGCCTTGGGCTCGTAAATTCCAAGTGAGTTCTGATGGAGGAAGTCTGGCCTTATTCCCTCCCCGCAGGCATCAGTAACACGTCGCACGAAACGCAGAGCTCATGCGGAACGCAGTCCTGCTGTCGCGATCGCAGCAGCGACAGTCTCGCCTCCGCAGCAGCCGCTGCAACCTCAGCTTCCGCCCTAGCGGCTGCGTCGACCAGTTGTGCTTCGAGCTCAGCAATCTGCGGCTCTGTTGCAGGTGGAATATTGAAATTCGGTGGAGATTCCACGGCCAAGCAGTGCGAAATCATGCAGACTGCTTTCAAGTGAGTTCGAGCCGGGAAAGTCTGGGGGGTGAGTGGCAGAACGGTCTAACGCGTTTTTGCCTCTGGCACCAAGGTACTTGAGCGGCGCTGCGAGGCCACATTCATTTTGGGGCGCAACCATCGAGAGAAGGCTTGGGGGCTCGTCGTGCAATTTACGCCATTGAGGGCCAACCTCCAAGGCACAGTGAGAGTGTGCACTGCCTGACGATGAGAAAGTCGGGCAGATGTACACATCTGTGTGAGCGTGTGCCTGGGTATCTGAGTATGGGCAGAGGTGCCTCCTCGGTGGCTGCGGGACTAGTGTCACCAATGGATGTGCCAATGACCGCAGCCCTCCTGCAAATATAATTGCAAACTGACGATTCTGATTTCAGAAGACTAAATTACGTCGCAGGTAGTTGAGAACAGAATGTGAAAAGTGAATAAAAGCCCATTAACCTTCTCTCTATCGTGTGAGCGTGAGCCTGCTTACGGTATCTGTGTGCGTGTGTGCTCAGGAGTCAGAGGAATGCCTCCTCGCTCGCTGCGGCTCCTGAAAGTACTATTTATTTGCCTGGAGTTTGGCAGTTCGAATATTTGCCTACAGAATTCAACTATTTTTCCATGAGTGAGAAACCTTGATTTTCCATGGCTTAGCTCGTAAATTGAACAAGGTGTGAAATCGACCCCATTCAGTCCACTGAACTGAACGCTGCCTCTTGCCCTAATAAAACAGGCCCTAATAAATATACTAAAATGATAATAAAAGAGGCTAAGATTATGTGAAACTTTAATTAGATTCTCTTGAAGGTTTCTTTCAAATCGATGAGCCAGCTCAGCAAGTCGCCACTAAGAGCCAATCGACCAATGGGCAGAGCATCTCCAAACCAAAGACTCTGCGCTCGATTATGTTTGTGCTCAAAATCTGAGTCTTGTCAGAAAGCTGGGCGACTAAATTCTGCTGCCGGGGACTCCCATTGGGAAGAAATATCCGTAGGATCCCTAGAACCTGCCTGGCTTGGAGCTTTACGGGATTAAATTTCCCAGTAACCATGGGAGACAAGCTCTCCCTCTCTCTTTTCGGTTTCGGAAAAACTTTTAACCCGAGGTGAGGAGGAGAACTCGCCGAGGTTGAGATTTCGCGTCGATCGATAAAGCGGAGGATGCGGCCGCGAGCCAAGACGGCAGTCGATAATCCGCCTTATACTCTTGGCTTAACCAAGGCCTACCAAAACTTAGCGTTCTCCTATTTCCCCGCCGCATACCCAGCTACTCAGAAGCTCCAGGCACTGGAATGAATTATCGGACTCTAGGTCGTCGGCATTATCGTTACATCAAGCGCAGTAAGCTTGGCGTAAAGGGGGTCCATTTTTAAGGACCCGATATTGAGAAATAGAACTACACCCGCCGGCAGGAAAATAGTTTCACTTTCAGAATCGTCTTTTTGGACTCCGTGTCTCTACTCCCACTGGCCAAACTCATCGTTGGTGAGATCTAGCATTCTCCCTCGGGGCGATCGAGCGAGGTCATCTGTGTCTCCAACCCACTGCCATCGCATCTGATCTATGCGACATGCACCTATCCCAGCTACCTCACCCCCTCCTGGGAATCTTGCTTGGGCCTAGCAGCCCAAGCCTGCCTGGCATTGCTCCCACAAATCTAGTTTTAGTTTGTTTATATATAATTTTGATTCGTGTAGGCACGAATATCGCATTCCGGCAATTCCCAACGATCTAAGCAAACCTCTACGAGACCTGAACAGGAATTCAGGACAAAAACAACAAGAACAAGAACATGAAGTTCTTCTTGTTGGCTTTTATCGCTGGATTAGATCTAAACTCTCACTTCTCTCTCCTCTCCTTCTCTTTAATTTCTTTCTCTCTCATTTCCTTCTCTCTCCTCTCCTTCTCTCTCCTCTCCTTCTCTCTCCTCTCTTCTCTCTCCTCTCCTTCTCTCTCCTCTCCTTCTCTCTCCTCTCTTCTCTCTCCTCTCCTTCTCTCTCCTCTCTTCTCTCTCCTCTCCTTCTCTCTCCTCTCTTCTCTCTCCTCTCCTTCTCTCTTCTCTCTTCTCTCTCCTCTCTTCTCTCTCCTCTCTTCTCTCTCCTCTCCTTCTCTCTCCTCTCTTCTCTCTCCTCTCTTCTCTCTCCTCTCTTCTCTCTCCTCTCCTTCTCTCTCCTCTTCTTCTCTCTCATTTCCTTCTCTCTCCTCTCCTTCTCTCTCCTCTCCTTCTCTCTCCTCTCTTCTCTCTCCTCTCCTTCTCTCTCCTCTCTTCTCTCTCCTCTCCTTCTCTCTCCTCTCTTCTCTCTCCTCTCTTCTCTCTCCTCTCTTCTCTCTCCTCTCCTTCTCTCTCCTCTCTTCTCTCTCCTCTCCTTCTCTCTCCTCTCCTTCTCTCTCCTCTCTTCTCTCTCCTCTCCTTCTCTCTCCTCTCCTTCTCTCTCCTCTCCTTCTCTCTCCTCTCTTCTCTCTCCTCTCTTCTCTCTCCTCTCCTTCTCTCTCCTCTCCTTCTCTCTCCTCTCTTCTCTCTCCTCTCTTCTCTCTCCTCTCCTTCTCTCTCCTCTCCTTCTCTCTCCTCTCTTCTCTCTCCTCTCCTTCTCTCTCCTCTCTTCTCTCTCCTCTCTTCTCTCTCCTCTCTTCTCTCTCCTCTCCTTCTCTCTCCTCTCCTTCTCTCTCCTCTCCTTCTCTCTCCTCTATTCTCTCTCCTCTCCTTCTCTCTCCTCTCCTTCTCTCTCCTCTCTTCTCTCTCCTCTCCTTCTCTCTCCTCTCCTTCTCTCTCCTCTCTTCTCTCTCCTCTCCTTCTCTCTCCTCTCTTCTCTCTCCTCTCTTCTCTCTCCTCTCCTTCTCTCTCCTCTCTTCTCTCTCCTCTCCTTCTCTCTCCTCTCTTCTCTCTCCTCTCCTTCTCTCTCCTCTCTTCTCTCTCCTCTCTTCTCTCTCCTCTCTTCTCTCTCCTCTCCTTCTCTCTCCTCTCTTCTCTCTCCTCTCTTCTCTCTCCTCTCCTTCTCTCTCCTCTCCTTCTCTCTCCTCTCTTCTCTCTCCTCTCTTCTCTCTCCTCTCCTTCTCTCTCCTCTCCTTCTCTCTCCTCTCTTCTCTCTCCTTTCCTTCTCTCTCCTCTCTTCTCTCTCCTCTCCTTCTCTCTCCTCTCCTTCGCTCTCCTCTCTTCTCTCTCCTCTCCTTCTCTCTCCTCTCCTTCTCTCTCCTCTCCTTCTCTCTCCTCTCTTCTCTCTCCTCTCTTCTCTCTCCTCTCTTCTCTCTCCTCTCCTTCTCTCCCATTTCCTTCTCTCTCCTCTCCTTCTCTCTCCTCTTCTTCTCTCTCCTCTCCTTCTCTCTCCTCTCTTCTCTCTCCTCTCCTTCTCTCTCCTCTCTTCTCTCTCCTCTCTTCTCTCTCCTCTCTTCTCTCTCCTCTCCTTCTCTCTCCTCTCTTCTCTCTCCTCTCTTCTCTCTCCTCTCCTTCTCTCTCCTCTCCTTCTCTCTCCTCTCTTCTCTCTCCTCTCTTCTCTCTCCTCTCTTCTCTCTCCTCTCTTCTCTCTCCTCTCCTTCTCTCTCCTCTCCTTCTCTCTCCTCTCTTCTCTCTCCTCTCCTTCTCTCTCCTCTCCTTCTCTCTCCTCTCCTTCTCTCTCCTCTCTTCTCTCTCCTCTCTTCTCTCTCCTCTCTTCTCTCTCCTCTCCTTCTCTCTCCTCTCCTTCTCTCCCATTTCCTTCTCTCTCCTCTCCTTCTCTCTCCTCTCTTCTCTCTCCTCTCCTTCTCTCTCCTCTCCTTCTCTCTCCTCTCTTCTCTCTCCTCTCTTCTCTCTCCTCTCTTCTCTCTCCTCTCTTCTCTCTCCTCTCCTTCTCTCTCCTCTCTTCTCTCTCCTCTCTTCTCTCTCCTCTCCTTCTCTCTCCTCTCCTTCTCTCTCCTCTCTTCTCTCTCCTCTCTTCTCTCTCCTCTCCTTCTCTCTCCTCTCATTCTCTCTCCTCTCCTTCTCTCTCCTCTCTTCTCTCTCCTCTCCTTCTCTCTCCTCTCTTCTCTCTCCTCTCTTCTCTCTCCTCTCCTTCTCTCTCCTCTCTTCTCTCTCCTCTCCTTCTCTCTCCTCTCCTTCTCTCTCCTCTCTTCTCTCTCCTCTCTTCTCTCTCCTCTCCTTCTCTCTCCTCTCCTTCTCTCTCCTCTCTTCTCTCTCCTCTCTTCTCTCTCCTCTCCTTCTCTCTCCTCTCTTCTCTCTCCTCTCCTTCTCTCTCCTCTCCTTCTCTCTCCTCTCTTCTCTCTCCTCTCTTCTCTCTCCTCTCCTTCTCTCTCCTCTCCTTCTCTCTCCTCTCTTCTCTCTCCTCTCCTTCTCTCTCCTCTCTTCTCTCTCCTCTCTTCTCTCTCCTCTCTTCTCTCTCCTCTCTTCTCTCTCCTCTCCTTCTCTCTCCTCTCCTTCTCTCTCCTCTCCTTCTCTCTCCTCTCTTCTCTCTCCTCTCCTTCTCTCTCCTCTCCTTCTCTCTCCTCTCTTCTCTCTCCTCTCTTCTCTCTCCTCTCCTTCTCTCTCCTCTCCTTCTCTCTCCTCTCCTTCTCTCTCCTCTCTTCTCTCTCCTCTCCTTCTCTCTCCTCTCCTTCTCTTTCCTCTCTTCTCTCTCCTCTCCTTCTCTCTCCTCTCTTCTCTCTCCTCTCCTTCTCTCTCCTCTCCTTCTCTCTCCTCTCCTTCTCTCCCATTTCCTTCTCTCTCCCTGTCCTATTATTTCCCTATTTTACACACTCTCTCACCCACTCAGGCTTGTACTATGTTATAACCGTAGCTAATTATTTAGTACAGCAGTTAGTAGGTGCCCATCGGAAACCGTGACTCAGTTAATGCTGTTTAGCATCGCTTAACATTTATCAGAGATTGAGTCAATTTGATGATGATGAATACTGGCATCCCTAGAAAAAATTTCATTCGCTATCGTCAGTTGTCGGAGCATCAATCATTTCCATTTCAATACCGCCTTGGTGGGTCCTAACTATAGAGCTCAGGTGTAGCCCAGCTCCTACCTGGCAAATGCCATTTTAGAATCTGTGGGTAGTGAGGAGTAGCGAGATTGTTATTGATTGTGGAATCTGGGAATATCCTCACAGACAGTCTTTGGTTGCATTCATCAATCACTATAATGCTGCTCCTGCTGCTGCTGCTGCTACTAAGGGCAATGGCAAAATTTGAGTCATGAAAGTAGCAAATAGTATAGTAGTAGTATTTTAAAATACAAACTAAAAACTGTGCAATCTATTGAATTATTTTCCAGATTTGATCTGTTTAAAATTCTATCACTGGCTTATATGTGGCTGCTGTGCTGTCTTGGGGTACTGCTGCCACTATCGGACATGACTGTGCCTACTCATGTCGAACCTAATAGGCGACACTTGATAGGAATCGAGGTGAGACTTAAAATTGTCATTGACGATGGCAACATTGTGAGTAGCATACCGATTTTCAAACTAAATCACTCCATTCTCTTACAGGGATTCTACATCTATCTGCACTGTGTTGGGACGATAATCCTCATGTCAACATTTTTCCTTTCCTGGAAGCGTAGACGACAAACAAGACAGAGGGGACTACGGCATCGTGAACTCGCGTCATTCGGTGGCTTCAATATCCGACTATGCATTGCTGGTGAGTCCATGTACTGCCTATATAGATAGATAGATAGATAGATAGATAGATAGATAGATAGATAGATAGATAGATAAATAGATAAATACGAAGAAGATCTATCCAAGAAACGATTTTTTATCTGTCATCCTTACCTATGTTCGTAATGCTATTTTAGTATTCCCATTGTGAGTCATCTGTTTTTGGGAAGTTATTGACTTTATTGTCGAGTTTGTCCTAAAATTCTGCTGTGTTCTTCTGCATTTTCCTTTCGAATCGTGCTCAAAGATCATAAATTAGGGTCAATAATTTAGTAGGACTCGCGGCTTGACTTTTGATTACTGCCATAGCCTGTTTTAGTATCCCTGCGCTCTGAGGATGCCATATTTTTTATCAACTCTTTCGTCACCTCGGGAAAGGAGTATTTAAGTCCCACGTCTGTCTCGCCGTCAGTTACAGGCCAACCGACCACCCCATCCCCGGACCAAATATCCCATTCTAAAGCTACTCAAAGCCCCGGCGATGACAACCGACTCACATACTCCCCTGAGGGGATGAGCACAGTGTTAGAGGGAGAGAATGGGATCATGGGAGTGACTCATCCTCAGCAATAAGGAGGCATTATCTCCTCACCCCACCAAGCGGCCCGCTGGTGACAGTAAAAAAGCAAACGGCGGATATGAAGATGATCTACTCTCTCTTTCTAAACCCTTCACAATACCATGCCGCTGTGCGATCGGGGCTAAATCGTTACTGAATGATATTTCACACGAAAGACACTGGTATACCAATCGATCTTTTTCGTGTGAAATCTTTAATAGAAAATATATTTCTTATAGATACTTTCATAGTCTAACAGATCCACAATCCTAAGTTTGTCTAACAGATCCTTAAATATGTCTAACAGATCCTTATTCCTTGTCCAACAGATCCTTATTCCTTGTCTAACAGATCCTTAATCCTTGTCTAACAGATCCTTATTCCTTGTCTAACAGATCCTTAAATATGTCTAACAGATCCTTATTCCTTGTCTAACAGATCCTTATTCCTTGTCTAACAGATCCTTAATCCTTGTCTAACAGATCCTTATTCCTTGTCTAACAGATCCTTAATCCTTGTCTAACAGATCCTTATTCCTTGTCTAACAGATCCTTAATCCTTGTCTAACAGATCCTTATTCCTTGTCTAACAGATCCTTATTCATTGTCTAACAGATCCTTATTCCTTGTCTAACAGATCCTTATTCCTTGTCTAACAGATCCTTTATCCTTGTCTAACAGATCCTTATTCCTTGTCTAACAGATCCTTATTCCTTGTCTAACAGATCCTTATTCCTTGTCTAACAGATCCTTAATCCTTGTCTAACAGATCCTTATTCCTTGTCTAACAGATCCTTAATCCTTGTCTAACAGATCCTTATTCCTTGTCTAACAGATCCTTATTCCTTGTCTAACAGATCCTTATTCCTTGTCTAACAGATCCTTATTCCTTGTCTAACAGATCCTTTATCCTTGTCTAACAGATCCTTATTCCTTGTCTAACAGATCCTTATTCCTTGTCTAACAGATCCTTATTCCTTGTCTAACAGATCCTTATTCCTTGTCTAACAGATCCTTATTCCTTGTCTAACAGATCCTTATTCCTTGTCTAACAGATCCTTATTCCTTGTCTAACAGATCCTTATTCCTTGTCTAACAGATCCTTATTCCTTGTCTAACAGATCCTTATTCCTTGTCTAACAGATCCTTATTCCTTGTCTAACAGATCCTTTATCCTTGTCTAACAGATCCTTATTCCTTGTCTAACAGATCCTTATTCCTTGTCTAACAGATCCTTATTCCTTGTCTAACAGATCCTTAATCCTTGTCTAACAGATCCTTATTCCTTGTCTAACAGATCCTTAATCCTTGTCTAACAGATCCTTATTCCTTGTCTAACAGATCCTTATTCCTTGTCTAACAGATCCTTATTCCTTGTCTAACAGATCCTTATTCCTTGTCTAACAGATCCTTTATCCTTGTCTAACAGATCCTTATTCCTTGTCTAACAGATCCTTATTCCTTGTCTAACAGATCCTTATTCCTTGTCTAACAGATCCTTATTCCTTGTCTAACAGATCCTTATTCCTTGTCTAACAGATCCTTATTCCTTGTCTAACAGATCCTTATTCCTTGTCTAACAGATCCTTATTCCTTGTCTAACAGATCCTTATTCCTTGTCTAACAGATCCTTATTCCTTGTCTAACAGATCCTTAATCCTTGTCTAACAGATCCTTATTCCTTGTCTAACAGATCCTTATTCCTTGTCTAACAGATCCTTATTCCTTGTCTAACAGATCCTTATTCCTTGTCTAACAGATCCTTAATCCTTGTCTAACAGATCCTTATTCCTTGTCTAACAGATCCTTATTCCTTGTCTAACAGATCCTTATTCCTTGTCTAACAGATCCTTAATCCTTGTCTAACAGATCCTTATTCCTTGTCTAACAGATCCTTATTCCTTGTCTAACAGATCCTTATTCCTTGTCTAACAGATCCTTATTCCTTGTCTAACAGATCCTTAATCCTTGTCTAACAGATCCTTATTCCTTGTCTAACAGATCCTTAATCCTTGTCTAACAGATCCTTATTCCTTGTCTAACAGATCCTTATTCCTTGTCTAACAGATCCTTATTCCTTGTCTAACAGATCCTTATTCCTTGTCTAACAGATCCTTAATCCTTGTCTAACAGATCCTTATTCCTTGTCTAACAGATCCTTATTCCTTGTCTAACAGATCCTTATTCCTTGTCTAACAGAAAGATAATATAACAGATTCCCAATCCTTGTCTGACAGGATTGGAATTAGAAAAGTCCCAGTTTCAAAATTACCTGAGAATTTTCTCGTCAATAGCAATAATACCATCTTGCTGCTGTTTTGTACTTTTTTAGTGTCACTTCTGACAGAAGCTAAAGCAGTTGAGCTGATAAATAAATAATTAGGTTGTCTGACATTAATACTTATGAGAAAATAAAGAAAAACAGGACGCCAAGAGCCAAGCCAGGAGTTTGAAAAGTAATTTGACATCAATAGATTGACTACGTGTGTAACCGAGTCCGGTTGGCATGGCGACTGAGAATACTTGAAGCATAGCGACGTCCTGAAGTCATCACATCTTTCATTGTCTGTGTAATAGAAAACTATCTTAGCAATGAGATTAAGAAGCAGGTTATGACTCAAATCCTAAACTAGACTTTACAAAGCGAATGAGAAATGGTATCGAATGAGAAATAGTATCGAATGAGAAATGGAATTGAATGAGAACTGGTATCGAATGAGAAATGGTATCGAATGAGAAATGGAATCGAATGAGAAATGGTATCGAATGAGAACTGGTATCGAATGAGAAATGGTATCGAATGAGAAATGGAATCGAATGAGAAATGGTATCGAATGAGAATGGTACGAGTATCGAATGAGAAATGGTATCGAATGAGAAATGGAATCGAATGAGAAATGGTATCGAATGAGAATGGTACGAGTATCGAATGAGAAATGGTATCGAATGAGAAATGGAATCGAATGAGAAATGGTATCGAATGAGAAATGGTATCGAATGAGAAATAGTATCGAATGAGAAATAGTATCGAATGAGAAATAGTATCGAATGAGAAATGGAATCGAATGAGAAATGGTATCGAATGAGAAATGGTATCGAATGAGAATTGGTATCGAATGAGAAATGGTATCGAATGAAAAATGGTATCAAATGAGAAATGGTATCGAATGAGAAATGGAATCGAATGAGAAATGGTATCAAATGAGAAATGGAATCGAATAAGAAATGGAATCGAATGAGAAATGGTATCGAATGAGAAATAGTATCGAATGAGAAATGGTATCGAATGAGAAGTGGTATCGAATGAGAAATGATATCGAATGAGAAATGGTATCGAATGAGAAATGGTATCGAATGAGAAATGGTATCGAATGAGAAATGGTATCGAATGAGAAGTGGTATCGAATGAGAAATGGTATCGAATGAGAAATGGTATCGAATGAGAAATGGTATCGAATGAGAAATGGTATCGAATGAGAAGTGGTATTGAATGAGAAATGGTATCGAATGAGAAATGGTATCGAATGAGAAATGGTATCGAATGAGAAATGGTATCGAATGAGAAATGGTATCGAATGAGAAATGGTATCGAATGAGAAATGGTATCGAATGAGAAATGGTATCGAATGAGAAATGGTATCGTACGGACTTTTTAATCTCTACAAACTTTTTCGCCATTACAAAACTGGTATTTTCATGAAATATTTGTGTTTAATCTCTTTTCTCGTCAACGTCAAAAACCGAACTCACAAAAATACTTCCAGTGACAAATTTTGCACTTATTGATATCCCTGCATAACAACTAAAATATATAAAAACAAAGTAGCATTGAATGATTGGATTAGATTACTGAACTGGGTAGGATTAATAAAACGAAGATTAACGGCAGTGAGAAGTCATGCGTTAACCGAGATTAACTATAGCGCAGAAAAATTCCTAAAAACTCATTAGTTACTGCTGAACTTTCTGCTTCTTAAAGGTTTGATCAGACTTTCTTATTCTGGTTGATCTTAATTTATTTAACTAGCATCAGCTTTTGTGTCCGATGGAGCTACAAGAATTCACTATATCTGTACAAGAACTCATTATAACTGTACAAGAACTCACTATGACTGTACAAGAACTCACTATAATTGTACAAGAACTCACTATGACTGTACAAGAACTCACTATAACTGTACAAGAACTCACTATAACTGTACAAGAACTCATTATAATTGTACAAGAACTCATTATAACTGTACAAGAACTCACTATGACTGTACAAGAACTCACTATAATTGTACAAGAACTCACTATGACTGTACAAGAACTCACTATAACTGTACAAGAACTCACTATAACTGTACAAGAACTCACTATGACTGTACAAGAACTCACTATAATTGTACAAGAACTCACTATAATTGTACAAGAACTCATTATAATTGCACAAGAACTCACTATAATTGTACAAGAACTCACTATAATTGAACAAGAACTCACTATAATTGTACAAGAACTTACTTTAACTGTACAGAACTCACCATAACTGTACAAGAACTCATTGAACTGTACAGGAACTCACAATCTTGTGTTAAAAAGCCTTTTAAAAATGTGTATTTAAGTAAAAAAGCACAAGTACTCCCACTTGTACAAGAAATCGCTGTTGCTGTGACCGACTCGCAATACAATAGTTTGCTGCTCTAAAGAAACTCTTTATTTACTTAAAAAGTGTTAAATGTTACTTTTAAATTAGAACAGAATTTTTGTGTTTGCTTTATTTCGAAGTGAATTTTTTCATAAAGAGAAGACTTTTTTGTACGAAAGCAAATATTTTGTTTGCATTTCTTGTTTCGCTGATTTAAGTGTATTTGAAAATATAGAAAAACAGTGGTTTGAATTATGGCTAACTAAAACCTGCTGCTACGTGAGGTGAGTCGCAATTCCAGGGATTTTTTTTCTTGAATCCCTAGCCTTCAATGCAGGCGGTCATTGTCGCAAACTGTTGAAGCATGAGTCATCGTTGGCTGTCGCTGCGGTGCGCGCCTGGGCTGTCTCGCCTCAACAACAAAAAACTGTCTGCCACCACCCAGCCCGCCTGTCTTTCCCTGTTGCTTTTTTAGGTTCAGAAAATAGACAAGCGGCAAAACAGAAGAGGGAATAGAAGAATGCGTGACTCCACCCTGCACTAGCCCAGCTGCCGGGAACACGCGGCATTGGTAGAAATGGTATCGAACGAGAAATGGTATCGAATGAGAAATGGTATCGAATGAGAAATGGTATCGAATGAGAAATGGTATCGAACGAGAAATGGTATCGAATGAGAAATGGTATCGAATGAGAAATGGTATCGAACGAGAAATGGTATCGAATGAGAAATGGTATCGAATGAGAAATGATATCGAATGAGAAATGGTATCGAACGAGAAATGGTATCGAATGAGAAATGGTATCGAATGAGAAATGATATCGAATGAGAAATGGTATCGAATCGAATGAGAAATGGTATCGAATGAGAATGGTATCGAATCGAATGAGAAATGGTATCGAATGAGAAATGATATCGAATGAGAAATGGTATCGAATGAGAAATGGTATCGAATGAGAAATGGTATCGAATGAGAAATGGTATCGAATGAGAATGGTACGAGTATCGAATGAGAACTGGTATCGAATGAGAAATGGTATCGAATGAGAATGGTATCGAATGAAAACTGGTGAGAATGAGAGAAGCAAGCAAATGAATTTGTTATAATGCTGTTAAAACTTATGCAGACAGTTTTTAGTATATTTTAGTCCACAAACCTGTATTGCTACACTCGTATGCATCTTTATGTACGCGTTCAGAATATTTCAGATAACGCAAAGTATTTTTACTGTGCAACTGTTTAATCAGTTTAATCAGAATTAAACGAAGGTATAGATTTTGGAAATGGCTGAATTGTTTCACGTCTTTTTCAACAAAGCCTAGGTCCCGTTTCCTTGTAAATAAAAATGCAATATTTACATTACTTTGTACCGGGTTCATTCGCTTGCAAAGTTAATCTATAGTTAAAACAGATAGCTGACCTATTAATTATAATCTTCCCACCTATATGACTCGCACGTTTATTTAGTTTCCCAAATGAAACTGCCTCATGTTGGGCCCATGCTAGCAATGTCAATTTTCAAATTATAGGCTTCCCAAACTGTCTGTGCGATCATCTGCAACTGTATTTGCGTTTCTGTGTAAACATTACCCCATTTGGGACTCTCAGTATGCAAATACAACTGTAATGTAAGCGGTATTAAAATGCTAAAAAACTCTACACTAGTTTATATTACATTACAATAAACCTCAACTGTCATAAAGTATAGCTAAAAGTATAACCTACCTGATTTTTAACTGATTAGTAAACTACCTGATAAGTTTTTGCAGTCAGAATAAACTACCAATACAGTCTCATAATTCTCCCGCTTAACTCTCTATACTTGTCGAGGCCACAATCATTTTGGGGCGCAGCCGCGGAGAGAAGGCTTGGGGGCTTGTCGTGCAATTTACGCCCTTCAGGGCCAACCTCCAAGTCATAGTGAGAGTGTACACTGCCTGACGATGAGAAAGTCAGGGCAGATGTACACACCTGTGTGCGTGTGTGCTCAGGAGTCAGCGAAACGAAAAGAATAACCTCCTAGCTGGCTGCGGGTCTAGTGTCACCAATTGATGCGCCATTGCGGTCATCCTCCAGGAAAAATTAATATACTAATTATTCTCTACTTGTCTCTCATGATTATCATGCATTGAAACTGAATCAAATTGTAGCTCGTACTCATGCACAAATCATCGATACCAACTAGTTCTGCTGACTAATGCTTACGGATTAAAAAAACAGCGATGCCTCACACCCCTTACAATCCCGTTTTCGACAAAAAAAATTTGAAGATAGGCACGCAGCCCTAGCTGAATTCGCCTATTTGTTTAAACATAATCAGAACCAACAGCAATGGATGTGTGTTCGGGTCGGTGCCACGGACGCAAAAAGAGAAATTGTCGCAGCTATAGTCTGGAAGACAATTTTCGAACTCGGTTTTACCAGTTGCGGGGGAGACATTGGAAGGTATTTTCATTCGACCTGTGGAGACAGGGCACATAGGGTTTGGGGGGTTAGTAGGGAGAAAGATACAGACCAGTTGTTCCATGTATTTTCCCAATTTTCCCATTCCTAATCCTGGCCAGAGAACCACTCCATTTTCCCCATATTTCGCAGCTTTTACCTGTGCCGACTTTCATCCTAATGAAAGGGATTTTGTTGCTTTTTCAATCTTTTGTCGAGAGCTGTACGGACTGTCGACTATTATGATTTGGTGGGAAAAATAGGCAGAAAGTTTTCCCTTACATACCGATGAAAAGGGGAGATTGGGAAGAATTGGAAAATGGGATAAGGTTTTCTAAGAAACCGTTGTGACTCTCCAAGGCACAAACTGGCATCAGAATAAATTCTAAATTCTAAAAAGTGTTCTTTAACAAACTTTTTCTCTTTTACTATCTTTTCTACACGGGATAGAATGGATTGCTAGTCTAGAGTAAACTCGAATGAATGAACTTAATTGATTTTTCTCACAATTCCCATTGTTCAGGTCTATGCAGCCTGGCAGTGGTTCGCCAATTTTTGCATATTGTCTGGCTAGCGCATTCGAATCCGGAACCAACCTGCCAGATACGAAACACTATGGCCCAGTTTGTGACTGGCCTGATTTTCACCGCTTTGCAGGCCATTGTAATTGTATTCAATGCGAAGGTAAGCTGCCTGCCAGAAAAAATAGGCTTAAACCAGAGACTGAAAGTTAAATATAATAAGAGAATGAAACTGTAAAACAGAGAGTGAAACAGAGAGTGAATCAGAGAGTGAATCAGAGAGTGAATCTGAGAGTGAATCAGAGAGTGAATCAGAGAGTGAATCATAGAGTTAATCATAGAGTTAATCAGAGAGTAAATCAGAGAGTGAATCAGAGAGTGAATCAGAGAGTAAATCAGAGAGTGAATCAGAGAGTGAATCAGAGAGTGAATCAGAGAGTGAATCAGAGAGTGAATCAGAGAGTGAATCAGAGAGTGAATCAGAGAGTGAATCAGAGAGTGAATCAGAGAGTGAATCAGAGAGTGAATCAGAGAGTTAATCAGAGTGTATCAGAGAGTGAATCAGAGAGTGAATCAGAGAGTGAATCAGAGAGTGAATCAGAGAGTGAATCAGAGAGTGAATCTCAGAGTGTATCAGAGAGTGAATCAGAGAGTGAATCAGAGAGTGAATCAGAGAGTGAATCTCAGAGTGTATCAGAGAGTGAATCAGAGAGTGAATCAGAGAGTGAATCAGAGAGTTAATCAGAGTTAATCAGAGAGTGAATATTGAATGAAAGTATTAAGTACTTTAATAAAGTTCTCATTTTGAGCTCTATTCTGTCCAAGCGAGCAGAATAATTTTCACAAAAGATGGACACTTAAATAATTCCTCCTTTATTGTTGTCGCTTACCTTAGGTTCTGCTCATCAGTCTTTATAGAAATAAAATAAAACTCCAGTTGCCAGCCAGATAACAGGAACCGAATTTCCCTTGAGTTAACTTCCCTCATAGACGCTTAGTCAATAAAATCTGCTTTTTATTGAAGCAGTTGCGTATGAAGAATTACTAGCGTATCTGGCTAGCATCATATTAATCCAAATAAGGTTATTTTTAGTCAATATTATCATTTTTTGCTTCTTCATCTAAGCGGTATTATTGAGGCCATATTTGACTGTTCAAGTTAGTTTAGTGAATCAGAGATGCTAAACTGATGATAAACTGAAACTAAAAGCTGATGATAAACTGAAGTGAAGCTGATGATAAACTGAAGTGAAGCTGATGATAAACTGAAGTGAAGCTGATGATAAACTGAAGTGAAGCTGATGATAAACTGAAGTGAAGCTGATGCTAAACTAAAGTGAAGCTGATGCTAAACTGAAGTGAAGCTGATGATAAACTGAAGTGAAGCTGATGATAAACTGAAGTGAAGCTGATGATAAACTGAAGTAAAGCTGATGCTAAACTGAAGTGAAGCTGATGATAAACTGAAGTGAAGCTGATGATAAACTGAAGTGAAGCTGATGATAAACTGAAGTGAAGCTGATGCTAAACTGAAGTGAAGCTGATGATAAACTGAAGTGAAGCTGATGCTAAACTGAAGTGAAGCTGATGATAAACTGAAGTGAAGCTGATGATAAACTGAAGTGAAGCTGATGATAAACTGAAGTGAAGCTGATGATAAACTGAAGTGAAGCTGATGATAAACGGAAGTGAAGCTGATGCTAAACTGAAGTGAAGCTGATGATAAACTGAAGTGAAGCTGATGCTAAACTGAAGTGAAGCTGATGCTAAACTGAAGTGAAGCTGATGCTAAACTGAAGTGAAGCTGATGATAAACTGAAGTAAAGCTGATGCTAAACTGAAGTGAAGCTGATGCTAAACTGAAGTGAAGCTGATGATAAACTGAAGTAAAGCTGATGCTAAACTGAAGTGAAACCATAAAAAATCATTCTAGACTCAAACTCATCCAATAATCTCTCCCATCGAAACCTTTTTCAGTTGAGCATTCGCAGCCTAGCACAGGGCGGCTCACCAGCTATTCAGTTTGGTCTGGTCCATCTAATTAGTGCCAACCTGTGCTCATGGATCCGGGCGTGTACTATTGACAACCTGTTCGTTCGCGCTGTCAGTTTCGTTGCTATGGTTAACGCGAATTCAAACAGCTCTTATACTACTTCTACTGCTTATACTACTGTCAGCAGTAGTGCACTGATTAGGAAATGTTTTAAATTCTCGGTCGAAGACGCTGGAAGCTTGGTTACTGTTTCCGAGCCGTATCTGATGCTGGCGGCTGGAGTGCAATGCCTACTAACTGTCGGTGAGTAGTGTTTGCAGT
Organism: Macrostomum hystrix; assembly: GCA_950097015.1. Lineage (NCBI taxonomy): Eukaryota > Metazoa > Platyhelminthes > Macrostomidae > Macrostomum > Macrostomum hystrix. The sequence goes on from CATNEN010000038.1 coordinate 26,044,697, forward strand.
CTTCACACTAGAGGATAAATTACATGTTTAACTAAACTATGACCAGTAAGTATGGGCTTAGGGGGGATGAGTGGCAGAGCTGTCTAACGCGTTTGCCTCTCGCACCAAGTAGCCTGAACTCGATTCCGCGGCGAGGCCACATTTACTTGGGGCGCAGTCGCGGAGAGAAGGCTCGGGGGCTTGTCGTGCAATTTACGCACTTGTGGGCCAACCTCCAAGGCACAGAATACACTGCCTGACAATGAGAAATTCAGGGCTGATTTACACACTTGTGTGAGCGTATGCCATCGTACAGTATCTGTGGCGAGTAAGTACAGTGTAAAATTGCCCCTTCGCTGGCTAGGGGTCTACTGTCACCAAATTATGTGCGATTGCCCGCATGGCAATTATCTACTCAAGCAATTATTTCCTGCAATCATCAAGTATGGGCTTATAAAGCCGATTATGTCAGCAAATGATGTGCCAGTGCTCAAAGCCACATAAAAATTAATTTTTTATGATCTCGCCTAGGAATACTTTAATTTTAACCAAGCGTCATTATATTGTAAGAGCAGCTATGACTAATCACCAAATCTATTTTTAGAACACTAGAAAGTCACGTGTTACTTTTCAGCCAATAAGAGCTAGTGACCTTTTAATCACGCGCGGTATGCGTGAGCGTCTGTGCTTTTTATGTTTACGACCCACAACATCTAAACCCAGATTAACACTCAAAAGAATTGTCCGCCAATTGGTGTGACCTCAGTTTTCACCAATTATTTTGCAGCCATCCTCATGACCGTACGCGGATGTGGAACAATCGCAGCAGTCAGTCATCGCATAGTGCATCAACTTCACCGAAGTCAAACGCTGCGTAGTTCCATCAGAACTGGCGCGATAAATGTCGAAGCAGATGACATCATTAGCGAGGCCAACTCCAGCTGGTGGAGACGTCGCTTGGACTGCTCCGGCTCTCGGCGTGGACTTTTCCTCGGCCTTGGAACGTTGGTGACGTCGTGCGCCTGTCTTCTGGCTGCCTGCGTGCTGAACCAGACCAGCAGCTTCGCCCGAGCTGGCAGCCTGCTGAGCCACTGCTCTGAGGCTGCCCTGTTGGGCCTGGCCCTGACGTCCTGCCTGTTCGCATTTCCCCGCCTGGCGGACCTGATGTACTTAGATCGCGACGCCGAGTGTCAACGCGACGCCGAGGTCTGCTGGGCGGATCAGCGGCTCCAGGCAGTCGGTCTGTTCGGCGTTTTCGCCATCAGCGCGATGCGGTTAGTCCCGTCCTCCAGCCCGGAGGCGGCGGCTTCGGCAGTGCTGCAGATTCTGCAGGTGAGAAAGTCTTATTGTGAAGGGAAAGAACCCTGAGAAATACTCTTAGTTTACCAACTGGATGGAGGTGATAATTTGTCAAACAGCGAGGTTAATTTGACACTGATGGAGAAGCAATCATTTTAGAATCAATGTGCTTATAAATGATTAAGAGTTTGTAAATTTTCAGAAGTTTACAAAATATTGACTGCGGTGAGAGTGTACGTGCTCTGAATGAAAATTAAAATGGCATGACGGGTGTACACAACCTGTGTAAGTGTGTACCTGCCTCTGCCTGAGTGTCTACGTGTATAAAATTAATGATATTATTTTCTTTTGGCCTAAAGAGTCTAAGAAGAATTAAGAATTAAAACATTAGACAATGCAGTTATTTTAGAATGTATCGCTAGCATATAAAATAAATGGAATTTATCTCTTTAGAGGTCGATGAAGCTACAAATAAAGAAGCAAGTTTTAATCGATAAAGCCTTTGGTTAGCCTCCAATAAAAATAGTCCTTAAATTTTACAGATGAAGCGATCGTTTCCTATCTCCGCTGTGTAATTTTCGGTCAAAACCTGCCTTCTAAACTTTGTTTCCAAGAAAGACAGTTTCCCGTCCATCTGCTCCTAGTGGTCCTTCTACTTCAGATTTTTTTGGAGTCAGCGAAATGGGCAGAATGGCCTACTCGCTGGCTGCGGCCTGCAGCCCTCCTGCAATTATTTTAATTATTATTATTAATATTATTCCCAAACCAAAATTATAACCAATATAGGCGGCAGTCCAGACTGCATTGGTGACCACAGCCAGTAGGATGCGATCCTACAAGGCCTTACATTTTCGGGATCGACCGGGGCGCGAACTTGTGACCTTCCTTGCCGCTTGCAACGCCGGCCTATTGGCGTTCGCCGTGGCGGAGCCGTTGCGATCCGACTGGGCGGCGCAGACGAGCGTTGGAGCTGTGACCACAGCGTTCTGCAGGCCTCTGACCTGCTTGTATCGCTTGCACAGCCTATTGTGTCTAGTTAGAATCTGGCGCACAGCCTACTTAAAGTAGTTGTCGATTTATAGATTGATGATTTGCTAGAAACAAAATTATTGATGATTAAAATAATAATAATAATAACTCATAGATTACACTTGCCCCAATCCGTTCAAATGTGCAGTCTACAGCTCAGCCGCAGCTATCGCATGGCACAACTGAAGGTCGCGTACCGCTGTTCAGTCCATGGACTGGGGGACGCCACACTCACCCTTAATTATCACAGCTGTTAATTATCCAGCCATCGATCTATCTATTGCTAGATAGATCGATGGCTGGATTGCTAGATAGATCGATGGCTGGATTGCTAGATAGATAGATGGCTGGATTGCTAGATAGATCGATGGCTGGATTGCTAGATAGATAGATGGCTGGATTGCTAGATAGATAGATGGCTGGATTGCTAGATAGATAGATGACCGGATTGCTAGATAGATAGATGGCTGGATTGCTAGATAGATGGGTGGTGTCGGGACCGCTAGATAGATGGATGGTGTCGGGATTGCTAGATAGATGGATGTTGTCGGGACCGCTAGATAGATAGATGGCCGGATTGCTAGATAGATGGATGGTGTCGGGACCGCTAGATAGATGGATGGCTGGATTGCTAGATAGATGGATGGTGTCGGGACCGCTAGATAGATGGATGGCTGGATTGCTAGATAGATAGATGGCCGGATAGCTAGATAGATAGATGGCCGGATAGCTAGATAGGTAGATGGCCGGATAGCTAGATAGATAGATGGCCGGATAGCTAGATAGATAGATGGCCGGATAGCTAGATAGATAGATGGCCGGATAGCTAGATAGATAGATGGCCGGATAGCTAGATAGATAGATGGCCGGATTGCTAGATAGATAGATGGCCGGATAGCTAGATAGATAGATGGCCGGATAGCTAGATAGATAGATGGCCGGATAGCTAGATAGATAGATGGCCGGATAGCTAGATAGATAGATGGCCGGATAGCTAGATAGATAGATGGCCGGATAGCTAGATAGATAGATGGCCGGATTGCTAGATAGATAGATGGCCGGATAGCTAGATAGATAGATGGCCGGATTGCTAGATAGATCGATGGCTGGATTGCAAGATCCTAAACTTGACACTCTCTTAAACTAAATAGTGTTTAAACTAGTTTCAAATAAACCACACACAGTTTTTAATAATTTTTTTATCAATCTATTAATCCAACGCTCTGATTTCTAGAATATATAGTTACTACTTGTTGTGATTCTACGAGTATATTTTAAATGCTAAGTAATTGTGATTTCAATATAGCTGACTTCGCTTCATATCTGGAAACAAATTTTACACATCAATTGATTTTTCATTAGACTAAATTCATATTTCGCTAGCTGCTACACAATGCTTTACAAAGCTGGCGTAACTGTGTTGCTTACTTTGCTATTTGATTACAATTGAAACTACTTGCCCGCAATGACAGCGACACTCTACGTGTATTTCGTTTATTGATATCGACTTGCTTAACCAGATGACAGTATTTATATTAACTAATGCTTCTGTTAAAAAGTCAAATTATTTATTTATTTCAGCAAAATTTCATGTCGTCATATAATATTTAGTAATCATATCTGGAGTCTGAAAATTACTCACTACAAAGTTTAATATTAGATGACACAAATAAGCATTTATCAGTGCAGCATGAGTTTCGCACCTTAATTATGGTTAAGTCAAGCTAAAACTTTCCCATTTAAAAGGCTTGGCTATCGAACCAGAACCAGAACTTGTAGCCAATTCACTTGCAGCTTTTGCGAAATATATTTATAAAATATTGTTCGCTTTCGCATGTGATAACAATTTATGGCATGAAAACTAAATAATACATATTAGTCGCTCTGATTATTTACATTTTTTTCTAAGACGAGTGAGAATACATCTTCATGTATTCTCAGGGCACTATTCACGTGTTCACAGGACACTCTCATGTATTCTCAGAACACTCTCATGTATTCTCAGGACAATCTTCATGTATTCTCAGGACAATCTTCATGTATTCTCAGGACACTCTTCATGTATTCTCAGAACACTCTCATGTATTCTCAGGACACTCTTCATGTATTCTCAGGACAATCTTCATGTATTCTCATGATACTTTTCATGTATTCTCAGGACACTCTCATGTATTCTCAGGACACTCTTCCTGTATTCTCAGGACAATCTTCCTGTATTCTCAGGACAATCTTCATGTATTCTCAGGACACTCTCATGTATTCTCAGGACACTCTTCATGTATTCTCAGGACACTCTTCCTGTATTCTCAGGACAATCTTCATGTATTCTCAGGACACTCTCATGTATTCTCAGGACACTCTTCATGTATTCTCAGGACACTCTTCATGTATTCTCAGGACAATCTTCATGTATTCTCAGGACACTCTCATATATTCTCAGGACACTCTTCATGTATTCTCAGGATACTCTTCCTGTATTCTCAGACACTCTTCATGTATTCTCAGACACTCTTCATGTATTCTCAGGACACTCTTCATGTATTCTCAGGATACTCTTCCTGTATTCTCAGGACAATCTTCATGTATTCTCAGGACACTCTTCCTGTATTCTCAGGACACTCTTCCTGTATTCTCAGGACAATCTTCATGTATTCTCAGGACACTCTTCATGTATTCTCAGGACAATCTTCATGTATTCTCAGGGCACTATTCACGTGTTCACAGGACACTCTTCATGTATTCTCAGGACACTCTTCCTGCATTCTCAGGACAATCTTCATGTATTCTCAGGACACTCTTCATGTGTTCTCAGGACACTCTTCCTGTATTCTCAGGACAATCTTCATGTATTCTCAGGACAATCTTCATGTATTCTCAGGGCACTATTCACGTGTTCACAGGACACTCTTCATGTATTCTCAGGACACTCTCATGTATTCTAAGGACACTCTCATGTATTCTCAGGACACTCTTCCTGTATTCTCAGGACAATCTTCATGTATTCTCAGGGCACTCTTCATGTATTCTCAGGACACTCTTCCTGTATTCTCAGGACACTCTTCATGTATTCTCAGGACAATCTTCATGTATTCTCAGGGCACTATTCACGTGTTCACAGGACACTCTTCATGTATTCTCAGGACACTCTCATGTATTCTAAGGACACTCTTCATGTATTCTCAGGACAATCTTCATGTATTCTCAGGGCACTATTCACGTGTTCAAAGGACACTCTCATGTATTCTCAGGACACTCTCATGTATTCTAAGGACACTCTTCATGAATTCTCAGGACAATCTTCATGTATTCTCAGGGCACTATTCACGTGTTCACAGGACACTCTTCATGTATTCTCAGGACACTCTCATGTATTCTAAGGACACTCTTCATGTATTCTCAGGACAATCTTCATGTATTCTCAGGGCACTATTCACGTGTTCAAAGGACACTCTCATGTATTCTCAGGACACTCTCATGTATTCTAAGGACACTCTTCATGTATTCTCAGGACAATCTTCATGTATTCTCAGGGCACTATTCACGTGTTCACAGGACACTCTCATGTATTCTCAGGGCACTATTCACGTGTTCAAAGGACACTCTCATGTATTCTCAGGACACTCTCATGTATTCTAAAGTCACTCTTCATGTATTCTCAGGACACTCTTCATGTATTCTCAGGACACTCTTCATGTATTCTCAGGATACTCTTCCTGTATTCTCAGGACACTCTTCATGTATTCACAGGACACTCTTCATGTATTCTCAGGACACTCTTCATGTGTTCACAGGGCACTCTTCCTGTATTCTAAGGACACTCTTCATGCATTCTCAGGATACTCTTCATGCATTCTCAGGACACTCTTCATGCATTCTCAGGATACTCTTCATGTGTTCACAGGGCACTCTTCCTGTATTCTCAGGACACTCTTCATGTATTCTAAGGACACTCTTCATGTGTTCACAGGGCACTCTTCCTGTATTCTAAGGACACTCTTCATGCATTCTCAGGACACTCTTCATGTATTCTCAGGACACTCTTCATGCATTCTCAGGACACTCTTCATGTATTCTCAGGACACTCTTCATGTAATCTCAGGACACTCTTCATGTATTCTCAGGACACTCTTCATGTGATCTCAGGACACTCTTCCTGTATTCTCAGGACACTCTTCCTGTATTCTCAGGACACTCTTCATGTATTCTCAGGACACTCTTCATGTATTCTCAGGACACTCTTCATGTATTCTCAGGACACTCTTCATGTATTCTCAGGACACTCTTCATGTATTCTCAGGACACTCTTCCTGTATTCTCAGGACACTCTTCATGTATTCTCAGGACACTCTTCATGTATTCTCAGGACACTCTTCATGTATTCTCAGGACACTCTTCATGTATTCTCAGGACACTCTTCCTGTATTCTCAGGACACTCTTCATGTATTCTCAGGACACTCTTCATGTATTCTCAGGACACTCTTCATGTGTTCACAGGGCACTCTTCCTGTATTCTCAGGACACTCTTCATGCATTCTCAGGATACTCTTCATGCATTCTCAGGACACTCTTCATGCATTCTCAGGACACTCTTCATGTGTTCACAGGGCACTCTTCCTGTATTCTCAGGACAATCTTCATGTATTCTAAGGACACTCTTCATGTGTTCACAGGGCACTCTTCCTGTATTCTAAGGACACTCTTCATGCATTCTCAGGACACTCTTCATGTATTCTCAGGACACTCTTCATGCATTCTCCGGACACTCTTCATGTATTCTCAGGACACTCTTCCTATATTCTCAGGACACTCTTCATGTATTTTCAGGACACTCTTCATGTATTCTCAGGACACTCTTCATGTATTCTCAGGACACTCTTCATGTATTCTCAGGACACTCTTCATGCATTCTCCGGACACTCTTCATGTATTCTCAGGACACTCTTCATGTATTCTCAGGACACTCTTCATGTATTCTCAGGACAATCTTCATGTATTCTCAGGACACTCTTCATGTATTCTCAGGGCACTATTCACGTGTTCACAGGACACTCTTCATGTATTCTCAGGACACTCTCATGTATTCTCAGGACACTCTTCATGTATTCTCAGGACAATCTTCATGTATTCTCAGGACACTCTTCCTGTATTCTCAGGACAATCTTCATGTATTCTCAGGACACTCTTCATGTATTCTCAGGACAATCTTCATGTATTCTCAGGGCACTATTCACGTGTTCAAAGGACACTCTCATGTATTCTCAGGACAATCTTCATGTATTCTCAGGGCACTATTCACGTGTTCAAAGGACACTCTCATGTATTCTCAGGACAATCTTCATGTATTCTCAGGGCACTATTCACGTGTTCAAAGGACACTCTCATGTATTCTCAGGACAATCTTCATGTATTCTCAGGACAATCTTCATGTATTCTCAGGACACTCTTCCTGTATTCTCAGGACAATCTTCATGTATTCTCAGGACACTCTTCATGTATTCTCAGGACAATCTTCATGTATTCTCAGGGCACTATTCACGTGTTCACAGGACACTCTTCATGTATTCTCAGGACACTCTCATGTATTCTAAGGACACTCTTCATGTATTCTCAGGACAATCTTCATGTATTCTCAGGGCACTATTCACGTGTTCAAAGGACACTCTCATGTATTCTCAGGACACTCTCATGTATTCTAAGGACACTCTTCATGTATTCTCAGGACAATCTTCATGTATTCTCAGGGCACTATTCACGTGTTCAAAGGACACTCTCATGTATTCTCAGGACAATCTTCATGTATTCTCAGGGCACTATTCACGTGTTCAAAGGACACTCTCATGTATTCTCAGGACAATCTTCATGTATTCTCAGGGCACTATTCACGTGTTCAAAGGACACTCTCATGTATTCTCAGGACAATCTTCATGTATTCTCAGGGCACTATTCACGTGTTCAAAGGACACTCTCATGTATTCTCAGGACAATCTTCATGTATTCTCAGGGCACTATTCACGTGTTCAAAGGACACTCTTCATGTATTCTCAGGACACTCTTCATGTATTCTCAGGACACTCTTCATGTATTCTCAGGACACTCTTCATGTAATCTCAGGACACTCTTCATGTATTCTCAGGACACTCTTCATGTAATCTCAGGACACTCTTCATGCATTCTCAGGATACTCTTCCTGTATTCTCAGGACACTCTTCATGTATTCTAAGGACACTCTTCATGTGTTCACAGGGCACTCTTCCTGTATTCTCAGGACACTCTTCATGTATTCTCAGGACACTCTTCATGTATTCTCAGGGCACTATTCACGTGTTCACAGGACACTCTTCATGTATTCTCAGGACACTCTCATGTATTCTAAGGACACTCTTCATGTATTCTCAGGACAATCTTCATGTATTCTCAGGACACTCTTCCTGTATTCTCAGGACACTCTTCATGTATTCTCAGGACAATCTTCATGTATTCTAAGGACACTCTTCATGTATTCTCAGGACAATCTTCATGTATTCTCAGGACACTCTTCCTGTATTCTCAGGACACTCTTCATGTATTCTCAGGACAATCTTCATGTATTCTCAGGGCACTATTCACGTGTTCACAGGACACTCTTCATGTATTCTCAGGACACTCTTCCTGTATTCTCAGGACACTCTCATGTATTCTCAGGACACTCTTCATGTATTCTCAGGACACTCTTCATGTATTCTCAGGACACTCTTCCTGTATTCTCAGGACACTCTTCCTGTATTCTCAGGACACTCTTCATGTATTCTCAGGACACTCTTCATGTATTCTCAGGACACTCTTCCTGTATTCTCAGGACACTCTCATGTATTCTAAGGACAACAAAACAACAACAACAACAAAATACGCAAGCCCCAAACGTCAGGGGGGCGGCGTCAAATGATGCGCCGCAGAGCCAGCGAGCGAACATGGTCCGCGCCGGAGGCAGTGTCGGGCGCCCTGGCGTCGCTCAGCAGGCAGTCGACGTAGCGGCGGGTCCGAGCCTGGCCGCGCCTGAACGGGCCCTGCAGGGTGAGCAGAAGGACGTCCTGGGCGGGCTGGCGGCAGTAGCTTTCGGCCCGAATGACGTGGCCCGCTAGTCGAAGTCGTCGCTGGCGCAGGATGGTGGACGGGCGTTGCAGCTGAGCTCTCTCGTACAGAGCCTCCGTCCCGACGCTCTCGTCAGCTTGAAAGGCCGCACGGAGCAGCCCCGAGTGCGCCGAGTCCAGCTGCCGCTCCAGCGTAGCCGTCAGCGTCCACGACTCGGCGTTGTACAGCAGGACGGTCTCGATCACCGCCTGCCACAGCCGAGCCCTCTGGCGGTCAGGCAGCGCTGTGGACTGGAGGACGGCCCCGATCGAACGGTAGGCCGCCCATGCGAGTCCTCTGCGCCGCCGGATGTCGTCTTCCACGTTGGGCACCAGACCGCCGAGGTAAGTGAAGCGCTGGCAGCGTGCGAGCGAGATGATCTGCCCGTCTGCGCCGCGGCACGTCAGGTCCGCTGGGATGTCGGCCGGCATGGTCAGCACCTCGGTCTTAAGTGTGTTGATCACTAGGCCGACGCTTGATGCCACCTCAGCCAACCTGTCAATCTGGCGCTGGGCACCTTCGACAGTCGAGGACAGGAGGGCGAGGTCGTCGGCGTAGCCAAGCACACTGAGGCGCTTCTCATCGTGGTGGCGACCGATGCGTCTGCGTAGCAGGAAGCCGTCTTCAGCCGAGGGGAGCGCAGTCCGAAGCACCCAGTCCAGGAGAAGCACGAAGAGGAACGGGGCCAGCGTGTCGCCCTGCAGCACTCCTGACGAGGTGGCAAACAGGTCGGACAGGCCGTCCGCCGTAACAACAGCAGCGCGCGTGTCGCGATACAGCGACATGACAGCGGCGACTAGCTGCTCTGGGACCCGGTAGGCACGAAGGACTAGTGGAAGCGCGGCCCTCGACACCGAGTCAAACGCCTTGCGGAAGTCGACAAACACGACGATCAGCGTTGACTGGCGGATGCGCGCCTCCTCGATGACACGGCGGAGTGCGAGGATCTGGGTTACTGTACCGCGCTGTGGCCGGAACCCGTTCTGCTCGTAACGGAGGTACGGGTCCAGCACCGACTGCAGGCGATCGAGAAGCAGTCGGTTGAAAAGCTTTGCGGTGCAGGACATAAGCGAGATCCCGCGGTGATCTTCTTTCCGCGTTGTCCCGGCTTTCTTCGGGATCGGCACGATGTGTGCTACGGTCCACTCGGTGGGCGCAGGGGCGCCGGCGAGCACGCGGTTCATGGCGCTTGTGACTTGAGAAGCCACACAGCGGAGCCGCAGCGCCTCGACCGGAACCTCGTCGGGGCCGAGCGCCTTGCCGCCAGATGTTCTCCGAGCGAACCGTACAACATCCTCCACAGTGACTGGGCTGGTGCGAAAATCCTCCTCAGCTGGCAGGGCCGTGTCCGTCGGCAGTGCGAAATTGGCTGGCAGCGGGGGCGAGGGCGCATTCACAATGCCGGCGAAGAAGTTGCGCAATTCATTCCTGCGCTCCTCCGGAGTGTCGCCGGCCAGATTTAGCGCCACACGCCTCTTGCGCCCCGTAAGGGTCCGAACGGCCGTCCACACTGCGCGGCTCCTAACGTCGGGGCCAGCTGCTGTGATGGACTGGATGGCGTCGTCGACTGCGGCCTGCTGCCGCGTGTCCAGAAGACGCGCGAGCGCCTCCTCGGCGTCACCAGTGGGCCGTCGGGATCTTCGGAGTCGCTCGATCTTTAGCCGCGCCTGCCTGATCGTTGGATCGCTCTGCCAGACTGGCTGCGTCCGCTCCGCCGGTCGCATCAGCGGGACCGTCTTCTCAGCTGCAGTTCTCACGGCAGTGCTGATGTCGGCGTACTCCGCTTCGCGCTGGTTTCCAAGCGCGCCAGCGAAGGCGCCCGCGAATTGGTACTTTACGCGGGGGTCCAACAAGGCACGATAGTAGCGCCGTGGCCGCTGCTTCGGGGGTCGGTAGAGCGGGTCGTTGAGCCGCAGGTCGCAGAGCAGGAGTCGGTGGTCAGACCGGAGAGCCAGCGGAGCCATGGTGTCGCAGTTGATGACGCGGCGGTGCTCGCGAGCTAAGGACACTCTTCATGTATTCTCAGGACAATCTTCATGTATTCTCAGGGCACTATTCACGTGTTCACAGGACACTCTCATGTATTCTCAGGGCACTATTCACGTGTTCAAAGGACACTCTCATGTATTCTCAGGACACTCTCATGTATTCTCAGGACACTCTTCATGTATTCTCAGGACACTCTTCATGTATTCTCAGGACACTCTTCATGTATTCTCAGGATACTCTTCCTGTATTCTCAGGACACTCTTCATGTATTCTCAGGACACTCTTCATGTATTCTCAGGACACTCTTCATGTATTCTCAGGACACTCTTCATGTAATCTCATGACACTCTTCATGTATTCTCAGGACACTCTTCATGTATTCTCAGGACACTCTTCATGTATTCTCAGGACACTCTTCATGTATTCTCAGGGCACTATTCACGTGTTCAAAGGACACTCTCATGTATTCTCAGGACACTCTCATGTATTCTAAGGACACTCTTCATGTATTCTCAGGACACTCTTCATGTATTCTCAGGACACTCTTCATGTATTCTCAGGACACTCTTCATGCATTCTCAGGATACTCTTCCTGTATTCTCAGGACACTCTTCATGTATTCTAAGGACACTCTTCATGTATTCTCAGGGCACTATTCACGTGTTCACAGGGCACTCTTCCTGTATTCTAAGGACACTCTTCATGCATTCTCAGGACACTCTTCATGTATTCTCAGGACACTCTTCATGTATTCTCAGGACACTCTTCATGTATTCTCAGGACACTCTTCATGTAATCTCAGGACACTCTTCATGTATTCTCAGGACACTCTTCATGTAATCACAGGACACTCTTCATGCATTCTCAGGATACTCTTCCTGTATTCTCAGGACACTCTTCATGTATTCTAAGGACACTCTTCATGTGTTCACAGGGCACTCTTCCTGTATTCTCAGGACACTCTTCATGTATTCTCAGGACACTCTTCATGTATTCTCAGGACACTCTTCATGTATTCTCAGGACACTCTTCATGTATTCTAAGGACACTCTTCATGTGTTCACAGGGCACTCTTCCTGTATTCTCAGGACACTCTTCATGCATTCTCAGGACACTCTTCATGTATTCTCAGGACACTCTTCATGTATTCTCAGGACACTCTTCATGTAATCTCAGGACACTCTTCATGTATTCTCAGGACACTCTTCATGTAATCTCAGGACACTCTTCCTGTATTCTCAGGAGACTCTTCCTGTATTCTCAGGACACTCTTCATGTATTCTCAGGACACTCTTCATGTATTCTCAGGACACTCTTCATGTATTCTCAGGACACTCTTCATGTATTCTCAGGACACTCTTCATGTATTCTCAGGACACTCTTCATGTATTCTCAGGACACTCTTCATGCATTCTCAGGACACTCTTCATGTATTCTCAGGACACTCTTCATGCATTCTCAGGACACTCTTCATGTATTCTCAGGACACTCTTCATGTATTCTCAGGACACTCTTCATGCATTCTCAGGACACTCTTCATGTATTCTCAGGACACTCTTCCTGTATTCTCAGGACACTCTTCATGTATTCTCAGGACACTCTTCATGTATTCTCAGGACACTCTTCATGTATTCTCAGGACACTCTTCATGTATTCTCAGGACACTCTTCATGTATTCTCAGGACACTCTTCATGTATTCTCAGGACACTCTTCATGTATTCTCAGGACACTCTTCATGTATTCTCAGGACATTCTTCATGTATTCTTAGGACACTTTTGTGTACTTTCAGGACACTCCTAAAGTACTCTCATGACAGTCCTTATGTTCTCTCATGACTATCTTCATGTATTCTCAGGACACTCCTAATGTATTCTCATGACTATCTTCATGTACTCTCAGGACACTCTTAATGTACTCTCATGACAGTCCTTATGTACTCTCATGACTATCTTTATGTATTCTCAGGACACTCTTAATGTATTCTCAAGATACTCATAGTGTATTCTCAGGACACTCTTCATGTATTCTCAGGACACTTCTGTGTACTCTCATGACCATCTATATGACCATCTATTTATTTCATGGAAATTAAAAAAAAACTATTAGGGTACACGAAATGTATTTACGCTGATAAAGTACTCTTCTTTCATAAAAATGCGTTTAATTTAATAAAAATAAAATGTCCTGGCTTCAAAAACGAAATAGTTTATTTTCATGGAAAATAGTCTTGCAAAAACATGTCCGCATCCGCTTCTAAAGCGCTACATGCGCCTGAAGCTCGATGATTCAATTTTCAATGCGCTATCGTCCACCGCTGTTTCAGCCTCCCTATCAGCATCATCTTCATCCGTGCCATCATTGTCCTCGTCGTCAGCGTACAGATAGTCACAGCGCAGATCTTGGCCTCGCCACGCTTCACCCAACGAACCGTCATCAAGAGCATTGTCAGTTGAACCAACCCGACTAGCGACATTGTTTGCGATGCACAATCCGCCACCATCGCAGGTTACCGAATTAATTTTCGACTCAGTCCTTGGCTCGGACTGGCGTCTGTGCTGTTGGCGCGATGTTCGTTGGCTGTCCAAGCATCGGATGGCTAACCTAACAGCCAGGTCGGCTACTTCTGCCAGAAATGTGAGTGTCAATCCCAGGTAGAAGGCCAACGCGGCGCCCACCTGAGCGAACAGTGCCGCAGAAGTCAACACCAGCGTCTCGTTGAAAGTCCGCGTTGTAAAATCCTGTCGCACAATCTTCAACTTGACGTAGGGCAGCTGATGATACCATGGTCGGCGACATTCGGACTCGTTGAAGGTGTCACCGGTGGCTGTCAGGTGTTGCATCAGGTAGTCTTGTCGCTGCTCGTTGGTCACGGTGGAGTCCATCTGCATCCACATGTACCAGCAGTCCTGCCAGGCCGAAGCCCGATTCGAGCTGCGCAAGACGTTCAAGTCGTAGACGGTGCTCTGGCAAGGCCGGGGACAGGCGCGGGAGGCGGCGGCAAAGCTCGTGAGGTAGGTTCCACCCGAGACGCTGCAGGTCATTTGAGCTGCGGTTGCCTGCAGGTCTGTCCAGTTGATAGCGAAGCAGAACGGCACGCTGGGATCCGTTCGCATGAGCCGCTGGGTGCAGGCACACCTGTCGATCACGTCCTGCTCGATGCGACTCTCCAGACAGGCGTCGAAATCGTTTGGATCGGCGCCAGCAGCCAAAGTGTCGGAGCTGTAGTGCTGGCTTGTGCTGCAGTCGTTGTTGACGTACTTGCTAGTTGTGAAGCTGATTACATTTATCTGGAAAGAAATGGTGGTTAGGCAGATGCATTTCAACAGTTTGCCTGACAGTACTTTAAGGACCACACTATTTTCCCCCTGGGGAAAGACCACAATAGCCCCAAACCTAATGACCGATTTTCGTGAAATTACTCCATACGTAGCAAAATTTGCCGCTCCATTCGATGAATTAACTTTCAAAGCCGCCCGACGTCGGCATCGTCGAGATGTTCAGCGATTCAACGATTTGCTTAGGTCAAAGACCCTGGTGACAAATAACATTCCTCTGTATAAACAAAAAAATTTATTTTCAATAATATAACTATTAACAATATAATGAACGTGCAGCATGCAAAACAAAAATAGCTGATTTGGTTACATGATAAAACCTTGTGAGCAGAAAAACGATGCCAATATGGATGGTTTTTCCGACGAGACATTCCAACGACAATTGTTGAATATCTTTACGGTGACACTGAGAAAAGAGGAAAATGTGAGTATTTGAAATACCCCCGTGAAATTTCTACTTAAGATACTCATGATAGAATCAGACGATGATGTTAAGAGGGTACTCAATGAAAATGCGGAAACAAAGCCGATGCCGATTCTCGTCCTCTAACATCGCCTCATGCATGGCTCATTTTTCCTTTTTCAATTTCCTACTCAAGTGAACGTTTCGAAGATTTTGATGGCTTTGGTTAAATAATTTACGAGCGAACTCTTGCAAGCACTGATTTTTGGCCGCCCTAATGAAGCAATAATTAAGACATCAATAATTCATCACATGACAGTTCAGCTGGAGTCCCTTGAGTCCCTGAATCGTTAATGCTCGAAACAAGAGCTCGATGTTTGTTGCTGCTTCAAAAAACACATTTTGGACTCATAAATTGCTTCATGGTCAGTGAAAACTGCACTTTACTTTTTTCCGGATTGAATCATGGCTGAAAGTATTCTCAGGACATTCTTCATGCATTCTCATGATACTCTTCATGTATTCTCAGACACTCTTCATGTATTCTCAGGGCACTCTTCATGTATTCTCATGATACTCTTCATCTATTCTCAGGGCATTCTTCACGTATTCTCATGATACTCTTCATGTATTCTCAGGACATTCTTCACGTATTCTCATGATACTCTTCATGTATTCTCGGACACTATTCATGTATTCTCAGGACACTCTTCATGTATTCTCGGACACTATTCATGTATTCTCAGGACACTCTTCATGTATTCTCATGATACTCTTCATGTATTCTCGGACACTATTCATGTATTCTCAGGACACTCTTCATGTATTCTCATGATACTTTTCATGTATTCTCAGGACACTCTTCATGTATTCTCAGACACTCTTCATGCATTCTCAGGACACTCTTCATGTATTCTCAGACACTCTTCATGCATTCTCAGGACACTCTTCATGTATTCTCATGATACTCTTCATGCATTCTCAGGACAATCTTCATGTATTCTCATGATACTCTTCATGTATTCTCATGATACTCTTCCTGTATTCTCATGATACTCTTCATGTATTCTCAGGACACTCTTCATGTATTCTCAGACACTCTTCATGCATTCTCAGGACACTCTTCATGTATTCTCATGATACTCTTCATGTATTCTCAGACACTCTTCATGCATTCTCAGGACACTCTTCATGTATTCTCAGGACATTCTTCATGCATTCTCAGACACTCTTCATGTATTCTCATGATACTCTTCATGCATTCTCAGGACACTCTTCATGTATTCTCAGACACTCCTCATGTATTCTCAGACACTGTTCATGTATTCTCAGACACTCTTCATGTATTCTAAGGACACTCTTCATGTATTCTCAGACACTCTTCATGTATTCTCAGACACTCTTCATGTATTCTCAGACACTCTTCATGTATTCTCAGACACTCTTCATGTATTCTCAGACACTCTTCATGTATTCTCAGACACTCTTCATGTATTCTCAGGACACTCTTCATGTATTCTCAGACACTCTTCATGTATTCTCAGGACACTCTTCATGTATTCTCAGGACACTCTTCATGTATTCTCAGACACTCTTCATGTATTCTCAGACACTCTTCATGTATTCTCAGGACACTCTTCATGCATTCTCAGGACACTCTTCATGTATTCTCAGACACTCTTCATGTATTCTCAGACACTCTTCATGTATTCTCAGACACTCTTCATGTATTCTCAGACACTGTTCATGTATTCTCAGACACTGTTCATGTATTCTCAGACACTGTTCATGTATTCTCAGACACTGTTCATGTATTCTCAGACACTCTTCATGTATTCTCAGACACTGTTCATGTATTCTCAGACACTGTTCATGTATTCTCAGACACTCTTCATGTATTCTCAGACACTCTTCATGTATTCTCAGACACTCTTCATGTATTCTCAGACACTCTTCATGTATTCTCAGACACTGTTCATGTATTCTCAGACACTCTTCATGTATTCTCAGACACTGTTCATGTATTCTCAGACACTGTTCATGTATTCTCAGACACTGTTCATGTATTCTCAGACACTGTTCATGTATTCTCAGACACTCTTCATGTATTCTCAGACACTGTTCATGTATTCTCAGACACTGTTCATGTATTCTCAGACACTCTTCATGTATTCTCAGACACTGTTCATGTATTCTCAGACACTCTTCATGTATTCTCAGACACTCTTCATGTATTCTCAGACACTCTTCATGTATTCTCAGACACTCTTCATGTATTCTCAGACACTGTTCATGTATTCTCAGACACTCTTCATGTATTCTCAGACACTGTTCATGTATTCTCAGACACTGTTCATGCATTCTCAGACACTCTTCATGTATTCTGGGGCAACCTGAAGCATGCAAATAATCTGCAATCATCTGCCCAATTTCTGCCCAATCTGCCCAAATATCCATTCATGTATGCAGTTCTCTAAGTTCATCTCTAGGGATTACTTATCAGACAAATCCTAACCATGATGAACCAATCATTCATCTATTGGAGTATTATGTCTCACTTGTAATTTATTTAGCCTCTGTGGAACTTAATGTTTCAATCTGCTTTAAAAAATTTTTCTGTTTAATTTATGGCCTAAGCTGGCTCAATTTGTCTATGATCATAATTTCTCAGAAGACTAAGAAAAGTGCAATACTTTATATTATTATCTGTCAGTCCTAGACTCAGTCGGTTGGTCATAGACTTCGTCTTCATTTTTGGAGCTGGGAAAGGCACCGCGAAAATGCATATTCATGTCTAGATAGGAAATTCATGTCTAGATAGGAATGCTAATAGGAGGTCTTGATAGCGTCACAGTGTAATCCGTAAATTTTACTAAAAAACGATTTGAGAAAAAGTCCCTGAAAAGTATTCAAGGTGCAAAGTTGAAGTGCTTACCATTTAATCAAGATCTAAAGTTCAAACACTCCACTAAAATATGTGCAATCTGTTCGTGAGTAATGTTCTAGGGATTAACCCTGGTTCAATACTCCTCGTTTTTTGCTGTCCAGATGGTCATTAATTAAAAATGATATCCAATTCAAGCACTTCAAATCGTATTTCTTTGCTTTCTAATCCGGGAAATTCCCTAATCTATATTCAGCTTCTGTTTAACTGGCAATAATCTGCAGCTCAAAGCAATGTCCACTTTGAGATGGAGCTAATCCCGCCAGCTCAGTTTGGAGGCTAAACAGAATAAGGCAGGATTTGTCACCCTAGCAACAGTTCGCGAGAAAGCTGGCATCCATGGGCAGCAGGATTATCTGACAGGAATTCCCTCACAGCTTTGCTAATTGCGCTTCTGTTTTATTCCATTCTATCGTTATCGCGACAAGCGATCAGCAAACAGTTTAATGGACTTCAAAGAGCACTTCAGGTAGATCACAGATACTCACATCAGACGAATGAGCTGTTAGCATGACGGTCTCATCAAAGTTCGGCTTCTTGCTAGTCTCATGCAGCACCACCTGTACAGTTGTGTACTTTTTCAGCGTATCCCTCAGGAAGCTGGCGTTCTCGTGCGGACCGAATCCGTCCCGCGGCTTGGAGCGACCCGCAGGCAACACCAGAAAGATCGATTTGAGCGCCTTTGAGAAAGCCAAACTGGCGAAGCTTAGCGTATAGCAGTTTAAGTAGATCGGGTGCAGCCACCTGCTAACTGTGAGGTTGCAGGTGATCCGGTTGTAGTTCGCAAACACGGGCTGCCCATAATCGAACGGATTTATAGCGCAGAAATAGAACGGCTGAGTGTGGCCCAGCTGTGAGAGCAGAGTCTGGTTCTCCACATTCTGAAAGTAGGCCTCCCGCTGATCTAGACGAAGCAAACTGCGAGCCAGAGTGTGGCTCTCGGGGCTGGAATCCTGCATAAGCTTCAGAGCAGACCTACGAAGGCGAGCGCTGAAGCTGTTCGGCGAGTCGACAACACCGCTAGACCAGAGCGCCGGAGCGTTGTCCGAGAACGGATCGGACACGCAGAACGAGACGGCTGGGAAGGCTTCAAGGTGGCCAAAGATTTTCTGCTGCTGCACGGTTGTCTCGCGCTTCAGATATTTCTCCAGGAGGAAGGCTACCTGCAGAGTGGAGGAATGTCAGATTTCCATATTCAGCAAAGTATCCAATTCAATAGCATCTTTCATATCCATCTAAAATCTACCTGATATCTATCTGGAATCTACCTGACGTCTTTCTGGAATCTACCTTGGATATCTATCTGGAATCTACCTGACGTCTATCTGGAATCTACCTGACGTCTATCTGGAATCTACCTGACGTCTATCTGGAATCTACCTGATGTCTATCTGGAATCTTACTGACGTCTATCTGGAATCTACCTGATGTCTATCTGGAATCTTACTGACGTCTATCTGGAATCTAACTGACCTGTGACATCGCCAAAACGAAGCTGCCCAGAAGAAACACAGTCCAGAATGCTCTCAAAAGTGGCGTTGGCGAGAACAAAGTTCGCTTTAATCCGCGAATACTCGAATTAGCCACGAAATCGTGCATAGACTCGCGACACTCCTGCCATAGATGAGATTCTACGGAGGCTTCACCTATGCCAGCGTCGATTGACAGTGTTACTGGCCTTCTCGACTTACTATTCCTCTTTCTTGCCATGCCCGAATTGTCCAGCTCCGAAAGGGTTGCAGACGAGGCGAAATGTTTCTCCCTCCAGCAAGACTTATCGGCCAGAACACCGGAATAAGACTGTGCGCTCATTGGCTGCCAGAGAACGCACAGCAAGGCCTCTCTAGGAGGGAATGCAGAAAAGCGTCATGCCTTTTTTGCATATGGCCTTTGTTGCAACTGGCACTAGCTATTATTTTCTTTCCTGCTAAGGAAGCTCTTTTAAGCTCTTTACCAAAGCGTCCCAGTCAGGAACGCTTGGTTAGACCAAAGTATCCTGTAAATCAATCGATAATGCATGCAGACTGCATGACTTGCCATCTGCTCAGCCGGACATAGCTTATGCTCTGAGGGGAAGGACATCACGGGACTGATTTGCTGCGTTTTTAGTCGTTTAGCGATCGACGTGGGCCAAAGTTGGAAAGAAAATATAATTAAGTCAGTCTTGTCGGCCCCAACATCGCTGACGCCTGTCCCATTTAGTGTCCGAAGCAGCTAAAGTTGATTTCCATGTTCCTAGCTCGCAGTCATGCGTGCGTGGGAGTTCAGTACAGATTTTCGCTGTCTGACTTGCTTGGATTAATCAGGATTCGAATTGAAGCCCGCGAATTGAGGTTCATGACCACTCATTTGAACATCATACGCGTTCAGTCAATTTTTTACTATTTGCACACAGTAACTATATATATATATATATGTGTGTATATATTATACAGCCCCATGACATTGTATGCCTATCGTCTTATGGCACAAGCATAAGAAAGATATACCATGCTACCAACAAAAAGAACCGACTGCACATTAGCATGCTAATTATTCGGTATCTGCACTATATCAGTCGCGCTAAAGTACATTTCTGGAATTCAGCCGCATTTGCGTACAATAATTTTAGCTAGACTCTCGAAAACAACTTGATGGCCTCGGAGAAATCGTAGGAAACGATCCAATTCATCACTAATGCATAAAAGTGGGTCCAAACTGATGTGGCCTCTGTCTACCTAATTAATCATCTCTGGCATTGAGCGTACCGTAATGTCGTGATAAAGTCTCATGCTTCTAAGCTTACGAGGAATGCGACCAGTAAATACGAAAATTCTTTAGTGAGCTAGCTGGATAGCAACGAAAAGCTGGATACCGAACTCGCTGCTGAACATGCTGAAGTCAAGATTATCAGACAAATTGACAAGAAAAAATTGAGAATTAGGCCACTTCCCGGTACGAACTATCGAGAAGAAATTCGCTTCCACATTTATCTAGACTCATGAGCCAATTTTCGCTGTCGCAGTAGAGCTAGAAAAATTAGGTGGAAGCAAAGGTTGGAAAAAATCAACTGGAAGTAATGATACTATGATTAGTTGAGATCGCAAAAACCTGCAGCTGCGTTTGACTTGGTACTGAAGCCACACTGAAAGCTTTGCTTAGTGGAGCGTTGTGGATACGCGCATTTTGTTGAGCTCTGTGCACTTTTGAGTCAGTCATACGAGTTGTTAACCAACCTCTTCCAAAAGATAAAAAAAAAACTTAAATGACACATTTTATTCTTTCGTTTGTAAATCTATTCTATTCAAAGTTACGGCTCGTATATAAAAAAACGATTTCATGCACGAAATAACAATATATTCGAAAGTAAATTACATAAAGTGAATGATGTAATGAGCCAGCATAGTTAAATATATATTATGACAGTTGTCCAGCAAATAAAATTCTGACGAGGCTTGAATGCTATCGTTTCAAAAGCCGGAAAACTGCTTCAGATTTTCTGATTAGCCTGTTAAATTTTCTACACCGTTTTTTTTGAAACGATTTAAAATTCTTAAAGTACGAAATTAGTGTTGCCTTGTGCACAAAAAGTAGGTCCCAGCCCTAAAAGTAGGAGCAAGTAATGTTTCATGTTTTATGAAGTCCAATTTTCTGGCTTTATTAAAAAATAAAAATTGTTTACACCCGCCCCAATCGGGCCAACCCGGCTCTTCTGAAGGCTGTGTACGGCTGTTCAGTCCATGGACTGGGTGGGACCCCAAGCTTAGTGAACCCAAGAACCACTAATAATTAACTTAGTTGCCCGTTGGGTTAACTGAAGCAATTCAGAGTTAATTGTCATGCAATAGGGCGCAAACTCCAGTGGAGTCCGGAATCGAACCCCCGACCTTCAAATCATGAGTCCAACGCTCTGACCACTAGGCTAGAATCCCCGTAAGAAATTGAACAAGCGGTTTCATCGCGGACTAAGCCGGTAGCCCTCGGTTTCCGTGCCGTTGGCCAACTGGAATTCATGCCACTGCTTGGCACGCCGATGCCCGATCTCCCTGGCCTCCTCCTCCTCCTCCGACTCCGTGTC
Source organism: Macrostomum hystrix (assembly GCA_950097015.1). Taxonomy (NCBI): domain Eukaryota; kingdom Metazoa; phylum Platyhelminthes; family Macrostomidae; genus Macrostomum; species Macrostomum hystrix. The sequence continues at coordinate 26,066,842 of CATNEN010000038.1, forward strand.
GCTGACGTAGGCCCCGGCCAGAAGGCTTGGCACAATGCCGGCGCATTTTGACAGCTTCAGCTTTTCGGGATGCCAGCTTCGCTCCGGCCCGCCGTCGGCGGAGTGGCCGCAGTCACAGCCGCAAAAGCATTTTGGATCTGGTTGATTCCTCAGCGCAATGCTGACGCACGACGGAATGTAGGGATTCAATTCCTTCCGGCGGGACTCTGGGGATGGGTGTCAGGTACACATTGCTTCGTGTGGAAATACGAATGTTTGACGGATCTTTAACTGCTAGGAAAACACGAGTCAGGATAATGTACCACTATCTACCACAAGAATTATCTACCACTGGATCTAATACTCATTAGGATTTAACAACCAACTTCAACGAGAAATGTAAGTATCATTCGACCTACCGCCAACTGCAAAATTAAACAGAAGTACCAGTTCCGTAACAAGGCTAATTCTATTCACTCTGCCAAGACCTGCAGATGGTTTTTAGCTCGGGGTAGGGTCGCGCTACTCTTTCAAAACCCTTTCTAGTTGCAACGAAAGTTCGATTGTTTGACTGCTTTCCCTACCCTTGAAATTGTTAGGTTTTACCATAGACCTTTGACTAGCAGCATAGCTGGTATATGTACAGAATTTCTGTTCTCGGGGTCCTACACTGTCAATAGATTCTCTTTGTTAAGTTTCTCTATTGAAGGCTATTTCTAAAATGGGCCAACTGCTGACAAGTGATGAGTCTGATGGAGCAATGTCTACATAATAAGAGTCGCCCAACGTCACCCATGAAGAGGTGGACGAGACGGCTGAAGACGCTCAGGAATGGGAAGCAGCAACTGAGGCGTGAGACAGGATTGACTATTCCCTTGCTTGCATGTTATTGGTTATGGTCAAGACTGAGCGGGGTTGACAGCCTAATTGTCCATCCGGATTCAACAAGTTTAAGTCAACGCGAGTCAACGATAAATCAATTAATATTTAAATGTATGAAAGTCAACGAAAAATCATCGAATCATGGAAGATTGAATGCACGAGTGTAATGGTCGATGCTGTGTGAACAGAAGCTAAAATAAACATATTGCTCCATTGGAGTCAAAGAATCGAACCCCCGACCTTCAAGTTGTGAGTCTGACTTTTTAACCACTCGTATATAAATATTGCGAGCCTACACTTGAGGTGACCGCCTAAATTCTAAAACAGTAATATAATATTTTGAACAGCGTTTTACGCGTTCGGAGATGAAAAAATCTGCTTACTCTTCTTCCTTGGCCGGTCAGATTCTCTTCTAGGTGGACTTTGTTTTTCCGTTTTTATCGAGTCGACTGTGGTCTGCTCTGTCGACAGGTCACCAATGGACTCCGGCCTAGATTTTTGGCCTACCGAGGAGCTACTCTCAGCGTCCTGCTTCTTCTGCTGTTTCGACTTCGACTCGCTGCTCGCTTTGCCTCGCCCACGAAAAAAACATTTACAGAGCCTCTGCATGTTACACCAGGTTATCCAATTATTCTTTGGATAATTAAACGGATAATTAACGGATAATTAAACGATAATTAAACTTTTAAACGGAGTCTTAATAAATACAAATATCACACTTTTTAGCTCTTATGTCATGGACAGTAATATTGTATTATAATCGTAGAATTCCATTCTCAAGTCTATAATAAAGAATGACGAATGCACGGGAAGTTTATGGCAGCGGTAAAAAACAGGCTGAGGCTGGTTTGGCTGGCAGCGATTGAGCAGCTTATTGTCGGCTGAGCACACCTTGTGAGTCCCCCTTTGGCCCCATACCCCTAGAAATAGAAATGATGAGTCAATTGTCCAGCTTATGGAGTGCAAATGTACAGAGAGTCTACTGCGACCGGTATGAATACTTTAATGATATCATACGAGTTTTGTATCATTAGTTTGTTATTTTCATTTTGTTATAAATAGTCTATATTTTCGACGTCAATAAGTACGTTTTTCGAAACGCAATGACTAAAAAACAGGTACATGTAGTCTCGAATGATTGAAGCAAAAAACTAGAACCGGACTTAGAAGCTAAAACTAGACTCAATCTCAGACACATAAATTCGTGAAATTAAGCTTTCATGAAATTTCTTCGAGTTGGACAATTAGAAAAACGAAGTTTGATTTTGACAAAGCTTTCAATTGGCTTTCGTTTGAAAATCGCATTTTGTCACGTGTATTTAAAAATCATCATGCCTCATTTTCAGCTATGAGAACTCTGTTTAACAGAAATGGAATGAACTCAAAGCAGAAAAACATTTGGGCCTTATGTTTTTAGAAACTGCGAGTGTTTTTATTACGAAGCTATCAGATGAATGTAATTTAGGCGAATTTCATTAGTATCTACAACTTTTAATTAAAAAATGGTGAGCCTAGTTGCTTTAAAACCAATCTAAGCGACTAGTTGTAGAATTAGTTAGGTGAAAATAATATTTAAGAAACTGTTTAAATAATAACTTAGAGTTAAAACTCAATGCTTCTCAACTCTCAGCAAGACAGCCGTTCAATCGGACTTGTTCGCTCTATTCCATTTGACTTCGACAACTTTTTTGTGTTCGCCACCGAGCCCGAAGCTACCTAGATGGTCCTGCCCCAGGGCTACTGTTGCATCTTTAGTCGATACCGAAGCTGCTGCCGCGACGGATGCGGCAGCTGCGGTGGCCGCGGCGACAGCGGCAGCCGAGGCAGCGGCCTCTCTGAAGCTGTCCCGCCAGATGCGGGCCTCCTCACGACGCTTGCGAGCACGACGATTTTGAAACCAGATTTTCACCTGAGGTAGGTAAATTAGTCGGATAGTTACTATCGCGAGTTTCTTTACTTTGTACACAATGCTGTCAGGGTAATTGTCTTGAGTATCATTCAGTGCTCGGTGCATCATTTGAATGCACGCGCTTTTTCTCGCTTTTAGACAGACGCTTTTCATCCAACAATAACAGGAGACGCAAAATTAATTTTTGCTCCGTAGTACCTGTATAAGCTTTTTGGTGTAGCCATTTTGCTGCCCACATCGTCGTCATAGCAACGACTTTGCAAAAGCTAGAATCAGGGCTATTGCAAAATTTCAGCTAAAGACCAGAATTCACGAGTTTAGACCTTTAAATTCATTAGATTAGATATCGCCATTTAAACCTGTCCACTCACTCGTGACTCGCTGATATTTAACAGTAGAGCCAACTGCCTGACCTCCAGTCCGCTTAGGTAAAGTGTGTCCTGAAACTTGGCCTCTAATAGTTGCACCTGTAGACGACTGAAGGGCACTCGTGGACTTCGATTCTTAACGACGCCAGAATTACCAATGCCGACGCAATTAATTGGCGTCCCGCCAGCAGTTGACGCTGCCACCAGCTCGAACCATCCGTTCAGCGATGACGGCGCCTGTGTTGGCTGATCCTGTTCGAGAATTCTGGCCATCGAGAATGGTAGGCGAGGAATACCACTGCGAGCTTGAGCTTCTTCGCCACGGTTAGACATGCCGACTGAGCTGGTGGTGCTGCGAGACAGATTGAAGAGGCTTCACGGAAAATGGTTCCCGACAGGAGTGGGATATTTATCCTGCCAGCAAGAAAAAAGCAATTAAGACCGCTTGAGCTGCCAGTAGAGCATCAGGTGTCCAGCCCCCCGGTGTTGCTAATCAACATTTTTTCATTTGCTGGCGCAGTCTTCGGCTCCAATTACTTATCCAGCCCGACTGTCAGGCTGGCAGAGTGAGAACACCGAAAAATTGTCGAAAATTAGTCCCGCTAATCATCTCAGCTTTTGGCATTGCAGTCAGATTGCTTTTGGAAGCCTTGGTACAAGTGTACTCAAATCCAGCAGACTTATTTTCTTTGATTTTTAAAGCGATCAATGTCAAGTATATAAAAACTCACTGCAACATTCCAAGCTGACGAGAGGGTCTTGAACGAGGCTCTGTTCGAGAGGGTGCAGCTGGAGCTTTTACTGGCGGACCGAGACGTACTGGGCCACAGCCTTCTCACGGCGTCATACTGCTCACCTTGCTGGGTCTGCTCAAGTGGGCACAGGCTCGCAATTTGAAGCTGTACTGTATCTTCTACGGCGCCAAAGTTCCTGAAACTTACCCGGAATCATTTGCTAGCAATCGAACTATTGTAGCTCATTTTTATTTACGAGTAATTTAGCAAGTGAGGATTCTAAACTAAAAACGTAAACGGCTATTTAAAAAAAAATTTTGCGCACTCGCTGAAAATACCGTTTTCACTTCCGTCGGACCCTCCTTTTGCGGCGCCAAATGATTTATATTATTAGAATGGGGTTTTGCAGAATGGTCAAGCTCTACTAATTGCTGACGATATTATTAATGACCAGCCAGTCACTGCCACGAGTTGTTTGCTAGGCAATTTAAAGTTTAATTCGCATCAGTGACAATCGCGAAAAATGCTAATCTAATTTTCGAAAATATTGATAAATGCGAAACAGTTTGCGATACAGAAGAGAATGGATGCCAATTATAATGTAGCAAATGTTCGCAAGCAAGCCGCTAAGTGGCTATTTCGGATCTACATTGATAACAATTTCCTGTCGAGCTTAGCTGCATAGCGCCACAGTGTCTAGTCCATTGCAATAGATCAACGTTCATCGCTATTTGACAATCGTACTATAAAAACTGATCGCAGAGGGACTGCTGATGACTGCCAGCCGCTTGCTAGAGGCAATTTCAAGCAACGTTCGTGATTCAGAACGGCGATAACTAGTTTGTGCTTATTCTAAAATAATTATTTGCGAAACTGCGGCACTGCGTTCTGAAATAAACTTGTCTCAAAAGTCGTTTACAGGAGCAAAGCGAATGAAGTAAGATATTTTACTATTTCAACTGTTTTTCATTATGCTTCCTAATAATTTTAAGTGCAACTACAGGCAACAAGCAAAATTTTTTGGTGAGATATATCACCTTAACAATAATAATAACTGCAGGAGGGCTGCAGGCAATGGCACATCGTTAAGTGACACTAAACCCGCAGCCAGCGAGGAGGCAATTCTGCCCATTTCGCTGTCTCCTGAGCACACACGCACACAGATACTGTACGCAGGCACACACTCACACAGGTGTGTACATCAGCCCTGACTTTCTCATCGTCAGGCAGTGTACACTTCACTGTACAAGCTGTACACTTCACCTTGGAGGTTGGCCCTCAAGGGCGTAAATTGCACGACAAGCTCCCAAGCCTTCTCTCCGCGGCTGCGCCCCAAATAAATGTGGCCTCGTTGTGGAATCGAACTTAGAAACCATGGTGCGAGAGGCAAACGCGTTAACCGCTCTGCCACCGACCCCCTTGATACATCACCTTGTTATCAAGATAATTTTTTAAATAGTTTTTATTCCATTTAGGAACATTGAAAATAGTAAAGTTACTTGCTTCACGAAGTAAGATCCGGGTAGATATACTCACCTGTCTGAGTGTGTGCCTGCGTACGGTATCTTTGTGTGCTCAGGAGTCAGCGGTCTGGGCAGAACTGCCTCGCGCCTCCTCGCTGGCTGCGGGCTTGCTATCACCTGAGCTATCACCTCCAGTCATCTCCTGAAAATAAAAATTGACTTTGAAGTCAAATTTAAATAAACGCGTAATTCACCTTCCAGGACAGTGTTACTTATCTGTGCTGTCATATTGACAGCCAAAGCGGACACTCGTGTCACCTTCGAGGGTTCGCAGCTGAGCAAGTTCAAAAACGGCGTCGGCATCGCTGTCGATCTGCCGCTGTCCAACGTTGTCAGCAGTGTAACGATTGACTTCAATAGCTTAGGTGAGTCTTGACATAGTTGATGATTTGACAATCTTTTTTATCACTAACTGAGAATAGCCTACGATTTCGCGGTACAGTCTGCCAAGCCACACCGACGTTCGAGGATACGGTGGAAAGAGAGCTCTGTCTAGATTTAAGCTTATCAAAGTGCGACATGCGGTGTTCGAGTGAGTTATTGGGTTCATACACAGATTGCAGCTATATAATAACTAATACAATCTGTGATAAAAGAGAGTAAAGAAATTATATTGATTTTGCAGATGGAACAGCCTATTCAATCGACGATGGTGAGTTTTCTGCTCCCCTGGACAATCTGTGTTGTTCGTCAGTTGCTCTCCATCAGAAAAGCAACAAAAATGACGATAAAAATGACTATGCACCTTTGCGTACTAGTTTGAAAGTAGTTCGGAATTAGTTTGCGTACATAGAGGACCCCTCATCTACTATCAAACCACTTTTGCAGCCGTGAGATTTGTAACATTGTTCGTTGTTCGAGCTGACCTGAGTTGCGATCGAGACGCCAACACTCGGTTGCAGTGTCAGCACGAGAACACAGAAGCCAATCGCATGCTGCTGAGCTGTCCACGAGAGCTCGTCAATTTCCTGCTCATCCGATCGCCGTTTCCTGTCAAGTCCGTCACTGTGACCTACCCGGAGTATCCAAGGACCTGGGTGGCTCCGGAGGTAAGATCTGTTTCTTAGGCTAATTAGTTAGTTTTTTTTAATAGAACATTCTTTCAAATCAATTAGTGACACCTGCACCTCCCACAGTGGCAGCAAGAGGCCGCGAATATCCTGAAGGAAACGACATCGATCTCAATGAGCAACACCGGCGCCTATTTGGAACTGTCCGGTCCCGACACATTTCCAGTGCTGATGGCCAACTTGCCGAAGCCTAACGACAAACCACCTTGTCACCAGAACGTATTCATGGCCGGATTGCGGTTCTCCGCTGCGAATGGAGGCGGTCGACTGTTGGCCCTGTCTACCACGCAGCACTACGACAATCGACACGAAGGTTTGCTGTCCGGCTCAATTGCTTGGCTAGCCGGTGCGACCACGTCATCGTCGGTGCAAGTTTCCCACGTTACAAGCTCGACAATCGAGAGCGCCAAGCAGGTCTACGTGTGGCGAGTGCCAAACTTTCACCAGTCGGCAACCTCTAGCGAGGTTGATTCCATTGTCTCCCAGCTAACCCAAAAACTGGCTCAGGGACGCGGTGTGCTGATCTTCTTCGGAGAAGGAACTCGCTGGCCAACTGTAGAAAAGTTCCTTGAGGCTCATGGCATGCACTTTACTGTGGAAACAGTTAACGAGGCCGATCGACAGCTGACGATTAGCAACCGAATCGCTAATCGCCTCCTCAGGGTGTACAAGTCGCTGCGCGTCATTCTAACGGACATGATTGTCAACGAGCTTCACTGGGATCGTAATCCAAACTTTATCCAGGACAAGCAAATTCTAACTCGCAACTGTCGAGACGATGTCAGACTGAGAAGTGGCATCGAGGCTTCCAAGTTCCAGACGCTGGTGTCACAAGCCTTGTGCAACAACAAAGACGTGCTGTCGTTTGTACCATGTACCTTTCATCAAGCTTGCTTGGATAACACTTGTGGCACTGTTGTAGCCAGCGGTCGGCCCTGCAACAACAAGCTGAGTCACTTTGGCTTCATCAACCAGCTTCTAAACTTCCTGACAGAAGCTCCAGCATGCCTCTCGCAGTACGATACGGCGGGTGTGCACCCGGGACCGGTGCGAAACTTGGCCAGACGGATTGGCAATTATCGCGTCCGAATAGGCAAAGCGGCGACAACACCCGATCGCTCTCTGTCATGGGACTCGCGTGTGTCTGAAGCTGGCATGGCCTATGGCAACCCGACCGGAGGCAATCGCCGAGATCTTTTGAGCACCGGCGTTTATTTACCTGCTCTGACGAGAGCCCGAGTTCGAGTTGTGTCCTCCAGACCCTCTGGTAGCCGGCTCGAACTAACAGTGGGTCACAATCTGGACACCATGGCGGGTCTTGGTTGGTACGGCGAGCGCATTTGTCAGGCCCGGCCCTGGTTGGATATGGCCAAAAGCTACGCTTTGAGTGAAAATCCGTCACAAAATGTAGAGCTGTTCTCGCCGTTTGGTGGCCTGATCCATGTGCTGTACGCCCTGCCAAATCGAGTGACGAACTATGATACGGAGGAAATCAGCATTGAGCTCGAGTTTCACAACGTTGTCCAGGCGCCGTACGTTGACTTCAAGCTGGCGGCGGTGTCACCTCGCGAACATCTGGCGGACGCTGCGTCCTACGATGTCAGCCCGGCTCCATGGGGTGAATTTCGCAGTGGTTTTGCCATTCTTGGTGCTCCAAGAAGTGGCTTCGCTCGAGTGGATAGCAACACTTTGCGCGCTATGCACTTTATTGAGAAGGCAGCTCGTCTGTCTGTGTTGATCGGTGGACCAAACTTTGGACATTGGAGGCTACAGGGTCAGCAACGGGTGCACTCCGACACCGACCTGCAGTGTCTAAATGTCAAGTGTCGCGGCTACAGCGGAAACCCACTGTACATCTATGTTGATTATCCCAGCGATAGGCACAACACCGATTCACCTGTTGGAAGTCTGCTAGACGGAGCAGCCCTTGAAGCTGATAGAGCCCCGGTAGGTTCAAAGCATTCAATATTGATAATTAATCTGATTTCGTAGTAATGTAACAGGGATTTTTTTTTATAAGGAAAATAATGCTAAATTTTATCCTAAATTTCGTGCGCAGAACTCGCGCGATGTGTTCTACCATGAGTTGGGTCACAACTACTCGCCAATGTCGCTAATGTTTGGCATCGAGAATCGCGAAGTAGCAGCCGATTTTATCTTGGTGATGCTGCGTCGCTATCTGCACGACTTGGATCTGACCAATTCGCCCTTCCTGTTTAATAGGTACTACAATTACCATGTACCAGTGAGTGACAAGTCTCAGTGTCAAGCAGCCACATCCTACGATTGGACGCGCGTGCCAACAACTGGCACAGCTCTGTCTGACCTTTTTCCAGCGCTAATCATCATTAACTACTTCGGCTTAGATGTTTTATCCGATGCGCTGCGAATGTACCTCTACTATTACACTAGAGAGCCGTTACAGGCCGAGCATCGAACCAGGGCCGCCTCGGCAGTGCTCTCAAACATCACCGGCTACAATCTGCAGCCGGTATTTGCCTTCTTCAACTATCCGATTGATCCGCACCTGTCAACTGGGCGGCCAAGCTTTGATCAGTTTCTTGTTCAGGAGAGCCGTTTGCAAGCGTTCTTCCCGAGCGAGAGCTGGGTCGCCAGTTGTCTGCCAGACAGGCTGCACTCGATCCAGCAGCGCTTCGGTGGCAAGCTGGTTCGCGGCGACCGACCTGCGACGGTTGACGGCATCTTTAATCGGGCCTACTTCACTGAAGAATCACCGCATCTGTTCTCCAGGGAGAGAATACGCGCCTGACCGGTAACTGCATGGCAACTCGGTTGTGTCGAAGAAGGAACGGGCAATGAGGAATCTACCTATAGCGATGGACGCTGATATTTTGTTTTAAACTATGATTGACGATGTGCTACTACCAAGGATTACTAAAGCGCAGATAAATGAAACTTACAGCTTTTTAGAAAAATTGTTGTTGTGCCGATGGATTAGATGAAAAAGGCTGCCTAAATCAATTAAACAACTTACTGAAAAAACACTTCATGAATAAAGCAAATTCTAACGTTTTAATCTTCACGTTAAACACATATAATATTGCTGTTACCTTCCTAATATTTACGTCAATCAAAGAATAAACAGAGAAATTTGAGTTGCATGTCTGAAAAGTTAATATTTTTTATACGTTAGCTTTTTAGATAATTAAAAGCAAATTCTTTACGACTAATACATGTTAAAGAGCTGTAGCATAGCGCAAACACGAGTGTGCTTTCTTAAAAAAACAATTAATATACTTTGGTAGTTGTTACAATAAGCAGTATAATTTTAAAAGTTTTTGTTAGACATACATTTGGGTTTTTCGATTGTGCTCGATAATAAAGAAAAAGGATATATATAGTTAGCAATGTACCTGAGGCAGTTAATTTAAAAAGGTGTGAGATTTTTTAATTCTTATTTATTTAATAACGTATTAAGACAAGTTACAAAAAGTGCTCACATTTGTAAGTGAATATTGCTGTTAGTTTTATATTTATTCGAACATGTTTCTCAAACTATAATATTTGTTAATTCGTTGTCTTGAATGAAAGAATTAATACACTGTATATATGAACATTGCCTTAAACGCACGGAGAGATAACTTGCCGGTGTTAAAATATTGATTGAGAGAAAGTTTCCGGAGATGAGCATAAATATGTCATGTTTTTTAGCACCATAGAGCAGCAGCTTGGCCCTACCTATAGATGACCAGGTGCACCAGAAGGCTGCATGCGGGAATCTCGTCGCCGAATAGGTCGCACAGCGCCACGCTTCGATAGCCGCTGCGCAATAGTCTGATTGGTCGAGCAAACTGACCAATCACCATGCGGTCCTGCCAAGACTCCGTTTCCATGTAGACAGCAATGCGCAGAATACTGTTCTCAGGACAGTCGCCAACGTTCAGGTAACAATCGCGATAGACAGGATTCAAACCGTTGTCAGCTACCACAGAGCTTCGGCAACAAGTGTTGCACAGTTCGGCTTCGACGTAGCTGCTGGTGATGCGTGGCGAGGTCCTTGGCAATCGGCGCCCGGCTATGACGCGCAGCTCTACCGTCGCATTGCGTGCCAGCTGCTGCTTCTGCTCCTCCTCCAGCTGCTCCTTGTAAAACTCCGGCTTCAAGACGTAGCCGCAGCCACCGTTGTCAGCGAACAGAGCCCGGTTCAGCAGCATGGCCCGGTCGCTGGTCTGCCAGTTCAGGGCAACCATCTGGCAGCCCAGCTCCCAAGCAGGCAGAGGATTGAAGTTTGACGACTTGAAGCGCGTTGTCTGAGGAAGAGTAGTTAGATAATTGATCCGAAACTCTATGTTAAAATTTAAATTCCCAAGACACACAAACACATTCAAGTGAACATCCAAAATGCCTTCTTTCCACTGCTTTAAAATAAAATGTGCTAGTACAAACACCGGGAACACTAGGTCGCAAAGCAAATACGTCCTGAATAACTATTTACCATAAAAAATAAATAATTGCAGGAGGGCTTGTAGGCAATCGGCAGCCAGCGAGGAGTCTGGTGTCGATCGCTAGGATTCTAGCGATTCCGCCTGATCCGAAGAATCTCGAGCACAAACCTACTCAGATCCGCAGGTACTCGCTCTGCCACTTTAAAGTCAGAGTACGTGACTTACCTTAGGATAAACCCTGACCAGCTGGTTCAGTGTGAAATCGCGGATGTTCCTCGCCAACTGACAATTGAGATTTTTCGGCAGTCGCGTCTCCGACACGCTGACCATCTCGTAGAATTTCGACCGCATGAAACGAATTCTCTGGTCCTGCGCTCGAATTGGCACGCAGTAGACCACCAGGTCGCTTAGTCGCTGCGAGATTCGCTCCCTGCGCATGCTGCCGCTCTCGCCAATGGCACGGTCGAAGCACTTGTACTTGCGTAGCTGAGCTTCAATCTGCTTGATCCATTCGACCAGGTCATTCTCCGATGGAGCTTGCATGACAAGCTGATGATTGCCTGATACGGCATCGCCGGACAGGGAGTGAAACTCGATGCATAACCTGCAGAAATTCTGATCATCCTTGTCTGGTTGAGGTATGTACACGCGATAGATGCCTCGCACCGAGATGCTCATCTCCACGTACTCGCCTGTGTTGCAGGGCTCCAGGAGACGAGCTGGCACGAGGCCGCGAATCCCGGTTGACTCCAAGGTGCCCATGAGCCAGTCTGGCGCTATAGGCGTCACACCGACTAAAATGTCACCCTGGCTGAAGCTCAACTCGTCAGCGCCTTGAGCACTGTAGGAATCGATGGCCCGCATTGTCACGTCTTGATTGTCATCGAGAAGAGCCTGTGCGAGAAGTACACTTTTGTAAATAAGCTGCGTGAGCTTGTACTACTAGGAAGCTGCCAAATCCATCCAAATTTCTGTCAATTTTACAGCTAGGTGAACTGAAGCAATAAAGAATGACGTTTCTTTCTTACTTTGACTATTCTTAATTGGATAAGATTCGAACTCTCGACCAAAGTCCAAGTCAGAAGGCTAAAGTTTAAAAAGTTTCCTAACCGATAAACAAAGGTACAAAAACGATTTTAACCTAACCTCATCTGCACCAGTGTCCATCCTAATGAGACTGTGATAGTCGTTCTCGCAGACAACCCTGGTTTCCACGCTGCGTACACCTGTCTGAATAGTAACCATTGTGAAAGAATACATTTATTTTGGGTTAGCCATTCTTTAACAGTAGATAGACCACAAGGTGGATTTCAAATAACCACTGCATACTTCAAGATAAATCGAAATTTTCCGCTTTTTACTATGAACTAACTTTCAAAGCATCGTCGAGATACAGCGGAAAATTTTAGCCCTTGTTCTGAATTATTAATGCGATTGGTTGGATAGTTTTAGAGCTTTTTAGTGAATTTTTAAAGAAGATAATGAGCTGGATATTTAAACCCCCGGGTCTTTCATCAGATAAATATTCTATCCATTCACTTTTGCGAGTGAGTCTGACTTACGTATAGACCTTAAAAATTAGACTGAATGAAAAATGGCAAACACTTACAGTGGATATTTTTTGCACAGACTCTTGATTAGTCGGATACCTTAGCCGAATATTGCGATAAATGGGCTGCTCCACAAAGTGATTGATCAGTCGGGGCAGCGAGTCGAATTCTGGAAAGTTCCCCATCATAGACTTGCCGTTTCGGCAACTTATCAGGCAGCGCTTAATCTCTCTTTCAGCCCTGCAAGTTAAAGGGAGCAATATAAAAGTAAAGTAAAGGCGCTTTATTAAAAGAAGTCTTGTCCACTTGTCGCCGGAAAAATAACTTGTCGGTTGAGAGGGAGCGCCACAGTTTATTTGCCCTTTTTTAAGACTCCCGTTGTATAATAATATTTGCAGGAGGAATGCCACATTATTTGGTGACAATAGACCCACAGTAGACCCAAGCTCACACAGGGTGTGTACACCTGCCCTGACTTTCTCATCGTCAGGCAGTGTACACTCTCACTGTGCCTTGGAGATAGGCTCTTAAGGTCGTAAATTGCAAGACAAGCCCCCAAGCCTTCTCTCATGGCTTCGCCTCAAATGAATGTGGCCTCGCCGCGGAATTGAGCTCATGGACATTGGCGCGAGAGGCAAACACGTTAACAGCCCTGCTGCACTGAACCCCAAAAGTCAGGGCCGATGTACACCCTGTGTAATAGTGTGCCTTCATTCGTTAGTTGTGTGATATGTGCTCAGGAGTCAGTGGAATTGGCAGAATTGCCTCTCTCTGGCTGCGGGTCCACTGTCACCAAATGATGTGCCACTATCCACAGCCCTCCTACAAAGATTATTATACTCGGTCGGAAGTTTCGAAACAAATCACTATAGCAATCATACTGTCATACTTTAATCACTGTAGTGCACACTGGGTATGTGTGATAAACCAACTTGAGAACTGATTGAGAACTGATTGAGAACTGATACATACAGTTCAACCTAGAGTAGTATTCGGAAAAATATTACGAGCAATCTTACCTGAAGGTGAGAACAAACTCGCCGTCAACACAGTCGCCAGATTTCTTGCGAACCAGATAAGCCCCTGAGAATGGCACCTGGCGAAGAAGTTCTTCGGCAGATTTTTTCGTAATGTCGCCAAGATACCACCTGGAAATTGTTCAATAAAATGCCTCGACTATTTTTTTCATAAGCTACAACAAGTTTTTTAACTTGGATTCTACCCATGATTCTACCCATTCTACCCATTCTACCCATTCCCATGAAAATGAGTTATGTAAGAAAAAATGATTAGTTATAGTTTACTTTTTACCAAAAATGCGTCGCCAGGACAATGGGTCCCTACACATATGATTGCAGTTCCCAAATACATGATTGCAACTCCCAAATACATGATTGCAGCTCCCAAATACATGATTACAGCTACCAAATACGCTCGTACATGATTGCAGCTACCAAATACATGATTACAGCTACCAAATACATGATTGCAGCTACCCAATACATGATTGCAACTCCCAAATACATGATTACAGCTCCCAAATACATGATTGCAGCTCCCAAATACATGATTGCAGCTACCCAATACATGATTGCAACTCCCAAATACATGATTACAGCTCCCAAATACATGATTGCAGCTCCCAAATACATGATTACAGCTCCCAAATACATGATTGCAGCTCCCAAATACATGATTGCAGCTACCAAATACATGATTGCAGCTCCCAAATACATGATTGCAGCTCCCAAATACATGATTGCAGCTCCCAAATACATGATTGCAGCTCCCAAATACATGATTGCAGCTCCCAAATACATGATTGCAGCTCCCAAATACATGATTGCAGCTCCCAAATACATGATTGCAGCTACCAAATACATGATTGCAGCTACCAAATACATGATTGCAGCTACCAAATACATGATTGCAACTCCCAAATACATGATTGCAGCTACCAAATACATGATTGCAGCTACCAAATACATGATTGCAGCTACCAAATACATGTTTGCAGCTCCCAAATACATGATTGCAGCTACCAAATACATGATTGCAGCTACCAAATACATGATTGCAGCTACCAAATACATGATTGCAGCTCCCAAATACATGATTGCAACTCCCAAATACATGATTGCAGCTACCAAATACATGATTGCAGCTACCAAATACATGATTGCAGCTACCAAATACATGATTGCAGCTACCAAATACATGATTGCAGCTACCAAATACATGATTGCAGCTACCAAATACATGATTGCAGCTACCAAATACATGATTGTAGCTCCCAAATACATGATTGCAACTCCCAAATACATGATATCAGCTCCCAAATACATGATTGCAGCTACCAAATACATGATTGCAGCTACCAAATACATGATTGCAGCTACCAAATACATGATTGCAGCTCCCAAATACATGATTGCAACTCCCAAATACATGTTTGCAGCTCCCAAATACATGATTGCAGCTACCAAATACATGATTGCAGCTACCAAATACATGATTGCAGCTACCAAATACATGATTGCAGCTACCAAATACATGATTGCAGCTACCAAATACATGATTGCAGCTCCCAAATACATGTTTGCAGCTACCAAATACATGATTGCAGCTCCCAAATACATGATTGCAGCTACCAAAAGCCACGATTGCGGCTTCTAAATCATTGCCTACAGCTCCAAAAGCCACGATTGCGGCTTCTAAATCATTGCCTACAGCTCCAAAAGCCACGATTGCGGCTTCTAAATCATTGCCTACAGCTCCAAAAGCCACGATTGCGGCTTCTAAATCATTGCCTACAGCTCCAAAAGCCACGATTGCGGCTTCTAAATCATTGCCTACAGCTCCAAAAGCCACGATTGCGGCTTCTAAATCATTGCCTACAGCTCCAAAAGTTATGATTGCAGCTCGAAAAGCAATAAAATCCATGATTCCTATCCATCACATTTGAGTCGCTAAAAGTACATTGGCTTTAGCTTTAAAATATCAATCTAGCTCCTAATAGGAAAAAAGAACTTTTTCGAAATTCAAAAATTTAACTTTTACAACAGGCAAATTTTGATTGACAGAATTTTTATCTCCTCCCAGGTTTAATTTTCTCTTTTCACTCATGTCAAATCTGGTTGATATCGTTTTTCAACAATGACATTGTGAGGCGTCACAATGTCACGGATTGTTTCTCCACAAATTCTCTAAAATAGCTCTGTTTTGCTCCCTACTGCTAGCAGCACTCTAATAAAAAAGACAATGCTCACGGGAATGTTCCCAAATCCTGCGGCACGGGCTTAGTTAGGAAATACCTGCGCCCATCAATGCCGTTCGCTCGGAAATAATCCACCAGGTCAGTCATTCTGGCAAACGTTGGCACCTCATTGGAACCGTCTGGCGAACGCACATTTGGAATGCTGAACAACCAGCGAGAAGCATTGTTGGGATCCGGTGTCTTATTGATCTGGCAGTGGTGGATTACACCGTGGTTCCTGGAGGTTTGAATTCATTGAACATATTTTAGTTATATATACGTTGCTTGTAAACAGCGTTTAACCATGTCGAAACAACTAGTGGTTGGGTTAAGAGCGTGGATTTAGTGGGTCGCACCAAGGTCCCTGAGCTCGATTCCACGACGAAGCCGCATTCATTTGATGCGCAGCCACGGAGAGATGGCTTGTCGTGCAATTTACGCCCCTTGAGGGCCAACCTCCAATACACAGTGAAAGTGTACACTGCCTGACGATGAAAACTTCAGGGCGGATGTACACACCAGTGTGTACATCCGTGCGCCCGGCTTCACAAATAAGAAAAAAACAAAGCATCAAAAACTTGGCTTTGTCTTGGCTTTGGTACGTACTTTTTTTAACCCCGACATACTCGAGTCATGATACAACTGCGTGCTCTGTTACAAATTTAATCAAAACTAGCTAGAATTTCTTTCAGAAGAAATAGCTTGCGGAAATTAAAAATAACTATGTGTTTGTGAGCAGGCGTATTTTGCTCTAATCGAATGTCGCAAATGGTGTTGGTTGAGCATGAAATAGGGTATAATTTCGTGCAGTTAATCTAACTGGTCCACTCTCAAACCGTCAAATTGATTTGTTTAGTTTGTTTTTAGTTTAGCAGCCAAAAATGAGAGAGAAAAATGATTAACTTAGGATATTAGTAAATCCTAAAGCTCGTGAAAATTTGGAATTTGAAATAGAATATTTGCATCAAATAGATTTGGTAAAATAAATCAAGAAGTTTGGGCTTGGGGAGCTAAAAAGGGCTTTATTACTCGTACATCTGGCAATAAAGAAATCAGATAAAGATTAAAAAAGCTAATACTGGTACCCATTTTACAGCTGGCTGAAGTCAAGCAATGCAAAGTAGAGTGTCTCGTTTAAGGACACAGTTTTTTTCCAATGAAGTCTGAAATCGAACTCCTGACCTCAAGTTGTGAGTCTAGCACTCAAACCACTAGACGAAAGCCCTTAACAGTAGACCACGCTATTTCCCCCTGGGGAAGACCATGGGCTATTTAAAATACCCTCTGCCTACTTCACGACAGCTCCCAAACCGAATGATAGGTTTTCGTGAAATTCGACCATATTATATCCTAACTTTCCGTCCTGAACGGTAAACTAGTTTTCAAAGCCGTCCCAGTCAACATCGTCGAGATGGTCAGCACAGACCCAGGTAACTAGGTAGCGCGTATTTAGCGGAAAAATACGGGCTATAACCAAAAGCGTGGGTGCATTCAACGCGAGCTTCGGCGCCATCAACGGGAGCTTGGGCGCTACCAACGGGAGCTTGGGCGCCGTCAACGGGAGCTAGGACGCTACCAACAGGAGCTTGGGCGCTACCAACAAGAGCTTGGACGCCATCAAATGGGGCTTGGGCGCCATCAAATGGGGCTTGGGCGCCATCAAATGGGGCTTGGGCACTACCAACGGGAGCTTGGGCGCCATCAAATGGGGCTTGGGCGCTACCAACGGTAGCTTGGGCGCCATCAAATGCGGCTTGGGCGCTACCAACAGGAGCTTGGGCGCCATCAAATGGGGCTTGGGCGCTACCAACGGGAGCTTGGGCGCCATCAAATGGGGCTTGGGCGCCAACATTTCTCTGTATAAACTTCTATGGCGAATCCATATTGGTTTAAAAATGACAAAATTGACAATTTAATCAATCCAAAATAGTTCATAGCCGACAAGATAAGATTATGAATTTTTTGAGCAGAAAATTTGTGCCTATATTTGTGTTTTTTTGACCAAAGACCCCGACAATAATCTTTGAATATCTCAACGATGTCGATGTTTTGCGATTCTGGACGTTCGTTTATCGAAAGAATTTGAAATGTCCCCGTGATCTTTCTACTGTTAAGGAGTTGATCTTAGATGACCCTATTACTTTAAGTAGGCACAAAAGCTCACATGAATGAGAGAGCAAAGTTTCCGGGATTCGTAGGCGAAGGTCGCACCAAGAAGCGGCCCTCCGAGTCTCCATAGCATTGTCGCCTGATGCGGCACTCGGCTTCTGTTCTACTGAGGTTGGGATGAAACCAAATCAATGTCGGCAACGATGTCAGATCGTCCTCAGGAGCTCTAGCTAGACTCGTTGGTGAAAGCGACACTGCAGAATCGTCGCTTATAAAAAGAATAGTGTTTTCGGTGAGTACTGCAACGTACGGCTCCCAGATGTTGCTGACAGGGTTCTGAACCTGAACTTGGCCAGTGTGGATCGGCGGTGCATCTGCCATCGCGGCGCCAGCTGTTGAACTGCTGGCTGCTGATGTGGCCGCTGCTACGGCTGCTATGACAGCCGGATTATTCGGTGTGCTGATGTCCAGGCGACTTTTGAGCTTAGAGTGTTTTATAAGAACACGGAAGCGTAGTTGCGACGGGCTCGGAAGCTCCTGGTGGTGGACACCCTGGGCAGGTGTCAGGGGAGCTGTGAGCAGACTCTGGCCGAAAATAGAGATAAGCAGATCAGCTGTTCTGTCCTGCTGCTGTAAGTTGCAGTGATCCTCCAGCGAAAGTATTAGCGGGTAGTCTGAGCAGGCAAAGGCGTGCTCTCGAATAGCTAGTAGCACCGGCTCGAGGTCGATCTTAGTGGTCAGCGTATGGCCGTGATAAATTACCGGGGTGTCCTTTGGGCCATCCCATAAGTCCACTGTTGATATGAAAGTTGCAAATTTTTTAAAAAGTATTTTAGCTTCATTTGTTTATCTAGAAATTCAACGGTTCTGGCTAAAGGTTAGATCTATTCCAAAAGAGCTAGTTCATCTATTTCATACATCCCTATACACTAGTTTGCACTGCGCCTTGCCTGGCCCTCAAAATGTATCAGCACGTCACCCGAATGTGTCTGCGTTTTATCTCTGAATTCCGCGGTCACCAACGTTTATCTAGACGGAGCTGCTGATTCCTATTTCAAAAGACGCGCAACAAAAAGTTGACCCGTGTTATTGAGTTTCGTGTCCCTGCATTCGAGAGCAGCAAAAGCAATTGTCAGGGGGAATTTCCCCTTGGTACAAAAAAGGGCGGCGAAATGACTTGGTAGTTTTACTGTTAACCCTACCTCAAACCCTTATTTAACATAGCATGATTTGAAAACGAAAGCAGTTGACAAATAAATAAATGAACGACTATCAAAGCTGGTTGAAAAGTTTTTTTATTCAACTTACACTCAACACATCGACAGCCCTGACGCAGTGCGCTGACATAGCACTGTACACTCGACTCCGATCGCAGCTGATCTCCACTCAAATAGGTGTTGTGCGAAGTTGATATGTAGTAGGCAGACAATGGCTTGTCCATGTTGTGATATACATGGGTTGTCTTCGTCTCATCCGTGATGCTGTTGGACTTGCAGAAAAGCATGTCTAAGAACTGTTCAAAATGTAAAAACGAATTTTTCTAGCTAGTAAGCATCGTAAAAACGTTTTACGTGTAACAGTAGCTCGTATTTTAATTACCGATGAGAACACCATTGATCCGTCAGTGTCTACAGGAATTCCGCTTGACTCCTGCAGTTTGACCACAGAATCTGGCAACTCCTATAAACATTGTTAGGGAATATGTTATCAATAAGCCCTACCAATTCCCGTTAAAAGCATCCACTTACGCCTTGACATGTCCACAGAAACTTTTCAAGGTCGCTGGCGGTCACCTTGGATGTGAAATGCTTTACTCTAAAATATCACAGTTTGTTTGTAATCAATCTCTTTCAGCTTTGAAATTTCCAACAGTAATTACTGGGCCAAACCTTGGGAAGTGCACCATGAAGTGGTCATCCAAAGCTTTCTAAAATGTTTCAGAAAACTAAAGATTTTGGTTTCTCAAATTGAATGCAGCTGCACTCGAAAAATACCATGGATTATAAAATATGGCAGTTGGAAAGGAACACGGATTTCACATTTTTTAAATGAACACAGTTTTTCATAACCAGAAAAGCTATACTAAGACATCGATTTTTTATTAGTCAATATATCAATAGATCACGCTGCAGACAGGTAGAATCAATAATTAAGCGACAAATAAACTTTGAAATAGCTCTTGAAAATTTCATTACTACGCATACCCGAAAGTTTTCAAAGCTGTCTTCCTGCAAGAGAGTGCGGTTCCGTGTTTTGATAGAAGAATTTTAAGTTCACTTGTATATAAAAATAGTTTACATTTGATGGGTCACAGTATGTGATAAATAGAATTAGTCACATAGGCAGAGATGTACACACAGACACGCACACCTGTGCGTGCGTGTGCTGAGGCGTGACAGTGGCGTAGACTAGAACGTTTCTTTAAGGGAGGCGGCACTACCAGGGACACCGAGTGTGAATACCACTGTCAACCTAATTTTCGATAGATCACACTTGAGCGATTCAATGGGCCATAATTTCTTCATGTCTTTAGGTGCCATTAGCGGAAAAATACGGGCTATAACCAAGAGCGTGGGTTCAACGGGAGCTTCGGCGCCATCAACGGGAGCTTGGGCGCTACCAGCGGGAGCTTGGGCGCTACCAACGGGAGCTTGGGCGCCATCAACGGGAGCTTGGACGCTACCAACGGGGGCTTGGGCGCCATCAACGGGAGCTAGGACGCTACCAACGGGAGCTAGGACGCTACCAACGGGAGCTAGGACGCTACCAACGGGAGCTTGGGCGCCATCAACGGGAGCTAGGACGCTTTTAACGGGAGCTAGGACGCTACCAACGGGAGCTAGGACACTACCAACGAGATCGAGCTTGGGCGCCATCAACAGAAGCTTTGGCGTCATCAACGGGAGCTTGGGCGCCATAAACAGCGCCATACGCCAGACCAGAAAGGGGCAAAGCGCTCAAGTCCTCCGTCAACTTAGTAGCGGCCTGATCCCTCTGATAATGGAGACAGGCATGTCTCATCAAAAAAATTATTATTTGATGATGATTATCATGATACAATTGTCAATGACCAACCTGCGACGACCACAGACAGAGCTGCAGCAGTCTGGAGAACAGCTCGAAGCTGCCTATAGAGTTCCGGTAGTTTGGCAGGTAGTCATCGAGCAGTTTCGACAAACGGGTTGGCTTGAAAACGGCGTTCATGTTGCCAGCAAGCCAATCGCGCATCTCCTTATTGGAGATGAACAAATTCCAGGCCGGATCCAACTCTTCGGGTTGTAGAGTAGCCTCTGAGTAGAACTGGCTGCAAGGTTGATGATACGTACCTATGAGTACGAATTTTAAATACGGCTAATTGCTCCAATTGCTCTCTTGGATTTAAAATAGCTGGTGAAAAATTTGCAACGATAAATATTTCCTGAATTAGTAGCTATGATACTATTTAATTTAATCATAACATTAGCTGGAGGGCTGCCGTCACTGGGACACTCCTTTTTGACAGTAGACACCCGGCATCGAGGAAGGAAATTCTGTCTATTCGACGCGTTAAAGGCACAAGCGTTATACTGTACTGCCACGATCGGCCCTAAATAAGTAGCTTGAAAAGTAACCAGAATGGTAGCTGTTAGTAGTTTGAATCATTTCTAGATCTGAGTTCGAAGACTGACTCACAAAATGGAAATAGTTGCAAAAACAAAGCGATCACCTAGATCTGTTCAATGAAACCAAGCGAAACCAAAAGCAAGAGTATATGTATTAAAAAGTCATAATTCTCAAACCTGTAGGTGTTTCCAACACTGGCCAGTCGGTAGAACTCTCTCCAGAGAAACCTGCGACACATGACCACGGGGTTGGCGATAGATTTCAATTTCAAACTGTTATCGAAATGTGGATATATTTCAAATACCCACATTTTTCTTTTTTAAGTATCTCCTAAAATATTCAACCAATCGCTATCAAAATCCAGACATCCAGCTAAAACTTTCCGCTCTATCCGATGATATAAACTCCAGCATCCCAAAACATTTGCATATCTCGACGATGCTGACTCGGACGGCTTTGAAAATTATTTCATCGTAAAGAGCGAAAAATGCTTATTCATATGGTGGAATTTCACGAAAATCTGTCATTCTGCTTGCGAGCTATCGTGAAGAGGGCAGTTGGCATTTTGAAATACCCGCGTGGTTATTCACCAGGGGAAAATACCTTTGTATTTCTACAGTTAAATAAATGAAGGCATTCAACTCACATGTCGATTAGACTCTCGTTGGACAGGTTTTTAATAGTTTTCGTGTACGAAATCAGGCCATGCTGCCAATGGTCCATATTGTCCGAGTCTGAAGGTGGCGTGATGAAGTTAATTTAGCGCAAAGCCGCAAGGAGAAGATTTTTTGGGATAATCGTGTAAACAACGCCTTATAAGGTCAACCCCGCAAGGCACAGCGAGAGGTTACACTGCGCCCAACGATGAGAAAGTGTGTGCATGTGTACCACTCGATGTCCGTGTGTGATTTCAGGGGTCATTAGAATTGCTGTCGCCAAATATTCTGCGTGAATACGTTTATTAAGGATATCAAAATTATTCAACATACGTAGCAGCAGAAGCCAGTTGGGCACGAACCCGGCACCCTTGTACCGGATGAGCAGACGATGAGGATACAGCGACAAAGAATTCAACTCGCTGATCAAATCGGTCATGTCAATCGGCAGAGTGTCGTACGGCAGCAGGATGATGTTCCGCACAGTCAATAGGTCCAGCAGAGTCTCTCCTCGTTCATCCGGTTGCAGAGTCTTCTTGGCTACTAACTCGCCTGTCGCAGCTCGCAGGCCTATATAGCGACTGTCGATGCGACTCCGGCATCGGCTGCTAACGTAACAAACTAGACAGCCGCTCTGCAACTCCCGGGCGATGGACGGTGAGAATTGGGCCAACTCGTTATACTCTGGCTCCAGTGGCTGCATTGGTTGTACTGTTGTCTCAGTTATTAGCTAGACTAGGCATTTATTAGCTCCATTGTTAACTATGTGCTGAAGAAGTGATATGTGAGTCAATAAATTAGGAAATTGTTTGGCAGGCAGCCAAATTAAAATTGGTTTCGAATCTGGTAAAATGTCTAAAAGCAAAGTGACCAAAGTAAGAGCGAAGGAAAAGTTCTTATCAGCAAAGCCGGCTTCAGTGAGACAGAAGGAGAGGAAAAGAAAGTGTACAGGCAAAGCAGCGATGCTAGAGGCCAAACAGATAACGATCCACTGGGCTGATCGCTTTAAAAGGCTTGCTAGCGCTCCGACACTGATTGTTCACCTCTCTATGATTTTACTAGTGTACATGGCTCGCTTACTTGTTGAATTGCCTTTAAGACAGGTGGAGAGAGGGGTTGAACGGGGCTGTGCATTGTGCACTTGCTATACAGCCGTTGCTGATGATTATAGACTGCTTGTTTCACTCATGCGCTGATGATAGTTCGTTGGCTCTGTAAACATCCTGTACTAGGCAGCCAGAAATCATATTTCGACTCGGGACTATATTTTAAACTCGCATTTGGTCCTAGTTTATTTTACTTACACCGAGCGACAGTAAATTTGATCATGCCGATTGTACCAGCTTTGAAATGTTAGTTTGGACCCATCAGAAATTATGTGTTCGCTATTAAGAGTTTTTTTTCAACATTTAGTGATGATATTTTTGTTTATAGAAGTTCTATAAATATATATTTAGCCCGTGCTTAGAAAGCATTAGTGAGCGAATATGAAGAACTTTTTTGAAAAGCATCGCCTAATAGTTTTTATTTTAATTTAATGGGTCTTAAAGGACGGGCTAAGAAATTTGCTTGCTGCTTATGGATACATTTTTTGGTAGATTTTTCTTAAAAGACACATTCACTGAAGGCTGCATTTACTTGAATTAAGCTTGCGCATAATTAATATATTTGAAAAATGACTCGAGCACTATTCTTTAGAAATTCATCATTGAGTGCAGTATCTAAAATACAATACTAGTAGTTGGTTTTGTAGTATTATATACTCGTACGATATACTATGAAGTTTACTTGACTCAAAAAGCTTATATTGTACATTGGCTACTAGCTTATTATTTTTATTTCCACTTTTACACCATGATACAATACACTGCAGCTCTCAATTGTTTCAAGGATAGTTTAATTTTAAGCTCAGGTCCGACTCCCTCTGCTGCTCTAGAATAATTCAGCCTCCATCAACATGGACTCGTCGGCCTCATCCTCAGCATCCTGGCTGGCCGGACGACGACGTCCCCTTCCACCGGCTTCGCTAGGGCGCTCCTTCTTCTTCTTGTCCTTCTTCTTCGATTCCTTCTCCTTCTTTGCAGACCAAAGCGAACGCCTGGCGTCCTTGCTGTAAGCGTACTGCGTCTTGGCTCGCGTGGGGGCGCCGCTGTCAGAGAATGTCACCTCCAGCTGGTCCTTGAACTTCAGCATGCGAGCCTCGACATCGCGAGTAATTAACAGCACGTCGTTCTTTACCAGCATGGTGATGTTGTCGGCTGACCTGTTGAAGAACTGGGCCAGGCTTGACTTCAGTTCAGCTAGGCTGCTGTTGGCACTCACATTGAAGGTGCGGAAGTAAGGATGCGGCTCGTCCACCTTGCGCACAAGCAGATAGGTGCGGTTGTAGCGCGTTGTGTTCAGCCTACCAGTGCTGCCGTTGTTGATGCGCTGTCTTCGGCTGCGCCAGGCGTCAGTGCAGCCGATCAGGCAGATCGCGGCCACCAGAAGAATCAGAAAAGTCGCGAAGGACTTCATTGCTGCTTTGTTATCAAAGAATTTTTTTCGACTTGGAAACTTGTTTTTAAGATTCGTTGGTCTTCGACTTCAGCTCATTAAATAATGAATTTATGCTGTTCTTTTTCCGCTGAGCTGATAACCCCAGTGCGGGAGATAAGGGATTTGCCGTTTTGTGTGAGTTCTCACTTTATTATTTGATGTCTTGGAAATCAGTGCTGCATTATCTCAAGCGTTCATGCTGTGCTTTGCAGTTGTTTAACGAGTGCCTTAGTCAGCTTGTTTCTTCAAATAAGCCTAGAGTGACCCAAGGCTCAGGTTAAATAGATAATAAATGAGCTTGCTTGCTTTCAATGCCCATGCCAGTACGTTGATATCTGGCCTTCTAAAAGGTGGAAATTTGTTACTCCTTTTAGAATCGACAACGTTTCAAGTTGCGATTCAAAACAGCAGGAATTACATAAAAGGAAAATTAAAGGCATGACACTATTAGATCATGAAATAAAATTTTGATAGCACATGCCTCTTATCATGTGACGTTTTTTACTGATCATGTCAAATCTCTAGACTTGCGTTGCAGTAACTTGTGTTATTTACATATAGACAAGAAAAATGTTCATACGATCGCACATTTTGTTAGGGATACCAACATTTTACTGCTCCGCTTTGACTGCCCCACACCCAGAGATAATTATAACAAAAATCTAATCATCAAATGGTCTTGATCAAATTAACAAGTTTTCACTTGGGTACTCGAATGACACTCAAATAAATAACCGGATAATAGATCTCTCAATTTGTGCTGAATAAATCAATAAATAGCTACGAGCCCGTAGCTCGTAGAATGTTTTGCCATCAAAGGACTATTTTTTATGCAATCAACTAATTGAAGGGGCCATTATTGTCGTCGCTAATCATATTATCCCTGACTTGTAATAAATTATTAGACCAACTCCAAACACATTAGCTCTCATCCAGCTTTCCGATTTTGTATAAAATCTGCTTTGTTGAAGAACTGATGTCATCGAATTGCAGATCAAAGGAGGTGAAATGGCCGATCAACTATCGCTTCAATCTTTCGGCGATGCATCCGATGCAAAGAAAAGCACAAAGCATGGCCACAATTCTCGAGACAAGTTGAAACCAACGGTAAATCCATTGGAAAGTTTTTATTCGAGCAGATGGGACGCATTTGAAAGGCTGCTCGATAGTCTGAAATCTGTTTGCGAGGCGCGAGACATGCTGTTACCAGACTTTGCGGTTGAAGCGGCCTCACTTCGCTACGGAAGTGAACAGTCTCTAATTGACATTAATGTGAGAAGGAAGATAACCAAGGATTTATCATTGACACCTTTAGTTGAAGTGCTAATTAGCCGAAGAAGCAAATTCATTCGGTCAGCTCTGAAGTTTATAATCGGAAATGACTCAAGTGCTAGAGAAGCGACCGTCTGCCGTGCCAGATTTACACTTTTCCAACTAGTTGACTTCTGTCGCTGCTTTGAAGAACTGGAAGGTCAGATTGCTGAGCTATTTCTGCAGCTGGCCGAGGAACAAAATGAATTCTGCGTCAGCTTGCTGAATGTCGAGGTTGCGAAGGAATCGGTAACTCCACTTGAGTACGCTTCAGTGTGGAAGTGCTTTCACCTAGCCAGAGCTTTCATAGACACTCGGGGGTACTTGAAGGAGACTGCGGTATCGGAACAGGATGACCGGCTAGTCATCGACCGCTTCGATCTAACGAGATATCGCTGGCTTACAGGCGAAAGATTCGCGAAGTCTCCGTTTCTTCAGCTGGGCTGCGCAACCGCTCGTGTACTTGGCGATGAAATTCCGACTGGGCTCGCAAGCTTCTATGATTGTCCAGCCGTTCAGGGTTACCTGGCCAGCATTCAGACGAGCCGATTCATATCAACAAATTCTGCGTATTACATCATGGCTGCCTACTTGGTTTTCTACCCACTGTACACCGTTACCCTCACTACCAGGCTGTTCACGGGTGGTCACTTCAGTCCGAACTCAGTGCTGAGGGTGGCCGGGGAAGCAAACAATTCGATATCCTACCTGTCGCAGATGCCGCAGCAGCTATTTAGCTTCCTAATCGGCATGTACTACCTTCGAGTGTTATGTCAGATACTGTCAATCAACCTGGCAGCCATTTTACTGCTCCTTTCATACTTGGCAAACGGGCGCCTACCAGAACCTTCGCGCCGACGCTGGCTACCGCTTCATTGGTTGCGTAGCCTGTTGGCCTTTAGTAGTGACATTCGCGAAGGCATGTGTCTGGCGTGCGGCCTGCATCAGACTGTCTCTCTGGTGCTGGAGTTTGAACTAACTGAGCCTAATTATATCTCCATAGCCGGAGAGCTGCTTGTCGATCCCAAGAAACTAAAGATTTTTTTCACGCTGCATATTTTATTTCTAATGATGATGATGCTGTTCTTCGTCGATGACCTAGCCTCACACTACAAGGTCTTCTTCTACCTCATTCATAGCCTGCAAGAGTCGATGAAGGTTTTCTACATAATCCTGGCTCCGGTAGTTTTTTTGTGCCTAACTCTAATAGTTTGCCATCCATTCTCTCAGGTGAATGGTGAAAGCGTGCTCGAAAAAATTGCCGACATGATGGTTGACGCCTGTCGATACTCCTTTAGTCTCGGCGATTTCACTAGCTCTACCAACTATCTGATCTTGTGGGGCCAGCCAGTGGTTTATTTAATGGTTTCCCTGTTCCTGGTTAACTTTTGCATCGCTTTGCTGACTCAACGAATCTCTCTAATGTGCGAGCGAACCGAACTTCGTCAGCTGATGCGAGCTGTCGATTTGCACCATCAGGGATCGTTGGCTGTGCAGCATTTACTGAAATGCTTGTCGTTCAACGAAACAAAGAAACTGATTGTGGAGAATGTGCGACTCAGGTGCCTTGCCTAAACCTGCAAGCATAGGACCAATCCGTGAGCCGCTACACGACATGCTGCTGCTCAAGCTGCAGGGACCGCGTAGGCGAGGCCAAGGGCGAACGGCATGATTTCCTGACCGGCTTCTGAGAGATGCTGGCGACCCGGACCAAGCTAGCGGATGTGACTTTTTTAGGTCGTTGGCCCAGAGACGCGCTCTCTGACTTCTTCCCCCCTTCTAGCCGCTGCGTGGCTGGCAGGAGCGGTCCTTTGTTGTTGTTGTTGTTGTAAACTGCTATCAGACTCACCAGAAGAGACAAGTGTGATACCTCTATAGATGTGATATCCAGTGTGATGGCACTTCTTTGTTCAGAAATTAACAGTGTTTTTACTGCACGACATTGAGAGTTCTCTACGAGGTTTTTTATTATAGAATTGTAGACTGTACGATGTTTCACTTATCTCACCTCACCTTGCTTATTCAGAAACTCAACAAAGAAAAAAAATCAAGAGATATAAATGAAAATCACGTGTATTGTGACTTTTAACAAAATCTGGTCATCAGACAACTTATTTTATATCGATTTTTTATAAAGTTTTGAACAGAAAGAGAAAAAAACAGACAGAACTTAAAGCAGTGTCTCCGATATTTTAGAAATCCTAAATCCTATTAATCTTATTGCAATTGAGTTTTAGTCTCTCACAATCAACTAAACACTGCAGCAGGCAGCAGCCGTTTTACATTGAGTGAATTCTCAACAAGATATTTTATATTATCCTTGAAGTCAGACTTAATCTTTTGTGTGAGGAACTTAATCTCTGACTGAGTCATATGACTTGCCACGGGCCTAAATAGCCAGCGCTCGAAGATAAGCACGTTTCTCACTTTTACGTTGATTTGGCTAATCTCTTCGACTTTGTACTTTGTCATCTCCATTTTTTCTGAACTGACCTTGTACATCATATCAATTAACACGTCTATATATTGTGCTTTGGCTATGAATATTGGGTGGTAAATGCGGTCCCTCATTGTCACATCGCTTTCGAAGGTCATCGAGACTGGGCCAATGCGAAGCGGAGACGTGATCTAAATTAATAGGTAGATCGTAGTTTTGCTTAGTTGCCTAAATGGCTAAAATCAATAACTGGTAAGCCTTTGTATAGTATTTAAAATTGAAGAAATCAGCAGCAGCTTAATCCTAACCTGAACATTGTCCTCCCGAATATCTAATCCGATTTCGCCGTGACGCTTAGCACTGGACAGGCCCTTGCAGACGCCGTTTTTTAATTCTGCCACACCTGGATAGGTCTTGCCGCACAAATGCAATTGAAATTCCACGCTTCGGTCGGGCAGCTTGAGTGGATCTTGATTTGCGAGCTTTAGCCTGGGCCCCAGCGACTTCAATAGGTCGTCTATCATATCATTTACATTGTCTCTGATCTGCTTCATTGGTATATTGCGAATCGACGTTGATTCTTTCATTTTACTGGGAACTGAATTGATTATACTCCGAAGTCTATTCTTGTCTTTTTGACTTTAAAGGTCAGGCTGGCTCAAAGCGATTGTTAGGACTCTTGAACGCCAATGAGTGCGTCATTGGCAAAAGCACGAGTGCGAGAAGCGCACGAGTGATTTGTGCCATAGACGCACGAGTTGGCGTTTAATAGTCTCATTCTTAATTGATTCTACCATTCTACATTCTGCCCAAAAAATGGGGTTCTAGCGGGGGTGCGGGGCAGAGCCCCGGGGGCGAAGCCCCCACTATCTAATAACCATAGACTATAGAGAAGAACATAATTTAACCATAGACAATATCAATCCTGCACGCTCGATATGGTGAGGGAACGGGTTGAGGGAAGAGGTTATATAAAAAAGAAGAAAAAGTTATATAAAAAACACTGGTTGGAGTCCGATCTGGATTTTTTCGCTATCTTATGAAGTTGCGAGCGATTGACCTCATAAATGATAAAGCATTTCATTTAAGAGTCAAACCGACTCTTAAGTTGAAGTCACTGAGGCAAGTGACCCAGTTGACGTTATCAATGATCCGACGTCGGGCACGGTGCGCTATGAGACATTGAATTTATATTTGAGTAGCGCCTGATGGCAAGCGAAGAACTAGTAATAATACATGTACAACTACATTTTCACCCGTTGTTTTGCTTGTTGTCTAAAAATACATTTCGATCCTGCGCCTATTATGCATTAGACCTAGAGGCGACTTTGCCATAGACTTTGCAATTTTGCACGCTTGAGAATCAAATAAGAATGTATCATTAGAGGTATACAATCGAGACTGATTATGGCACACTTCGAGCATCTTGACACAGAGATTTTACCACAGATATTTTGAGCGTGCACCAATGATATAGTAATAAACGGCTATGAGTGCTGCAATGATATAGTAATAAACGGCTATGAGTGCTGCAATGTTTTTAACCGAGGGCGCGTAGCGCCCGAGGTTTAAAACTTTGCAGTACGAATAGCCGTTTATCACTGGCATTGTATACTTTTGGACCACAGACAGTTGGGGCGTGCAACAATCAGTCTCACGGAGCGGATATAGCCAGCGGTCTCGCGGGGCGTGCAGCAATCGATTATTTTGTCGATTGGTGCACGCCCGAAATGTCTATGGTCCAAAAGTAGACCGCCTGACTTAGGGCAGCAAGAGAACTCAGTTTGGGGAAGGCTGTAAGACAGCGAGACGAGCCGTGGCATTACCGGGCTGCCTAGAACCATATGTCCAAGAACGGCACCGTCAGTCGACGCGTCTAACTGTGCGAAGTAACTATACCCCGAAGTAACTATACCTGTGAGATTATCGTTATTTTGTCGATTGGTGCACGCCCGAAATGTCTATGGTCCGAAAGTAGACCGCCTGACTTAGGACTGTGGCTTCAGACCCCGCATAGTGTGGGCGAAATAATCCGATACAGTAATACAGTAATGAATGGCTATTCGATCACTCGTAGCCTCATTAATTCATTACTTATGCATTGTATCGGCTTTCCGTTGGTGACCCAGGGGCATAGACAATTGACAACTGAAATACTCTTATGCAAAACAGAAATTAAAAACAACCTAATTGTTTCTTTGCACTATTTTTAGTGTTAATGTTATTATTGCAGCTGACTGATATCGCAGTTAAAGTACTTTTATATATGGATAAGATAAATGTAAACACGTATACATTGACAATGCTATACAAATGACAGTATAAAATGGAAGACTCGAAAAGACTCGGAAAGGCAGATAAAAATCTGGTGATCTACTCACTAGTAATTCATATTTGGAAACTATTAATATCTCATGTTCTTAAAAACTTTGCATGAATATTAATTCATGCAAACTTAATTATCACCATCAATATACCAAGAACCACGAGAAAAAGTAGGACGGAGCTCTTCGTTTCTTGAGAAACTTGTGAAAGGCATATTTTCAGAACTCTGAGCTGAGCGACCAGCAAACAGCGGTTAAAGGGCATTACAGTCTGAGCCTCCGCTAAAAACTTAATATGAGCTAGATCGCTGGCTACTTCATCAATGTAGCTCGTATACTCCTTCAATGATCAGATATTGGGCGGTAGATTGTTGGAAGAAATTCATTCGTGAAAAAATGAAGCACCTGACTTGTATAAACTTGACCGAGGCGAATTTTAGAACTGTGAGAAACCTAATCGCCGCTTTTTCCTGTAGGTTTGGAGAAGACAATTCATTCCTGTAAATGAAGGAATAAAAAGTAAGCCACCATTCTAAAATACTATGATGCGTTGTCACGTCTTATAAAAACTTTAGGACCTTTATTTAACGAACTGAAATACAAGCTGCTTTTTTGTTTGCACGAGATGTATTGGATTTTATTTTAGTTATATACTTGTAAAATGAGTATAAAATGGCTTTCGAATTCAACACATGCATTACCTAAGGACGAGCTGTGTGTTAGCTGTTTGCTTTTAACAAATTCCCTGCTTAATTTCTTCATTAGAAATCGGTAAGCGACATGCAAAAGGTTTCATTTATTGATTTATTGATTGCATAAAAAAATAATAGCTGGAGGGCTGCGGGCAATGGCACATCAATTAGTGACACAAGACCAGCAGCCAGCGATGAGGCAATTCTGCCCATTTCGCTGACTCCTGCTCTGCTCTGACTTTCTCATCTTCAGGCAGTGCAAACTTTCACTGTGCCTTGGAGGTTGGCTCTCAGCCCCCAAGCCTTCTCTCCGCGGCTAAATTATGTGGCCTCGCCGCGGAATCGAGCTCAGGGACCTTGGTGCTTGAGGCAAATGCGTTAAGCGCCCTGCCACTGACCCCCTAATTTGATTGCATCGACAGACATGCCATTCAGGCTGCTAATTTGCTTGATTTTCAATGGCGCTACATTCATCGCTTGGTCACTCGCCTGTTTGGTCGAAGTCGCGGCAGCGCCAGATCGATGTCCGTCACCGTTTCGAGACGAATCCGGCGATGGGCACAGACCCCCAATTTGCTTGCTCTTTTCTAGCGCTGACAGCCAAGCTGACTTTTGTTCAGCGGAGTCTCACTGCAACAACATCACCCCAGGAGCTCGCCTGCTGGCTGACTGGCCAATTGTTGAATCGCTGCTCGTCAGACGCACTTTGGGTTCCACAGGCGGTTCTGTCAACTCTTTTTGGCTGGGTGCTAGTAACTTGCTAGCCGGTGCTTGGACACTAACCAATGGTCTCAAACTGCCCAGAGACAACTCTACTGCAGCTATTCTGTCAACTGTGGGCGATGGGGGCAGTGTTAATATCAGCATCGCTCGATGCGTTCTGATCGAAGACTACTCTACCACACCTCCCCGGCCGGAGAGAGTCTGGCGATTGTCTGTCAGCGAGTGTCGGGAACGAAGACGCTTTCTCTGTCATTATGCAACAGCAGAGGACGAAGCATCTGGGAAAACCGCTTCAAGGGTAGATCGTTTTTTTAGAATTTTTTTAGATTATGATGTCAGGCTTTTAAATGTAGTCCTTTGTCCACAGTGCGTTATAAATATCCCCTGAATCCATAGTATCATCCCAAAACTTGTGTTGCAGAGACAACATTTTTCCGGTGTCATGGTTCTGACGCCCATCTCTAGGCTTATAACTCGAGAGCAGGACTACTACTGCTTTAGTGACTATTTTGCTGCAAAGGTGAAGAGTAGCCATCGCCGTGACATCATAAACTGCGCGAGCCTCTGCAACAGAATTGAAAGATGCGTTGCATGTATGTTTAATGCTAAACGCGGTAAATTCAGGTTGCTGATCTACACTGATGCTACAGTCGGGCTTGAGCTGGGTGACCCGAGCGAGACCTGGCTTAAGTATTTAAAGAAAAGTTAATTATCTGAACTTCTCAAGCAGTTTCTGCTTCAGACTAACGAGCTTCTACGAAATATATAAGAAAATTGCAACTTAGACTGAAAAGTGCAGCTTCACGTGTCTGTGCATAATTTTTTGCTTAGTAAGGCACGACGCACACGCAAACAGAAACAGAAATTGAAACAGTATAATTGTTCCTTTAAAAAGTGAATAAAATCTTAAAATAAAATATATTGCGCGTATTACAGTTCCGTAAACAGATTTTACGACTTCAATGAACGTAGGACGTTTCATTTTCATTCTTGGCTGTTAAAAAACTGGGACTTCTTATTATTTCTTTGCTGTAGATATAAAAAATTCAAATATTTTGATATGGCGCCAACTGTATTATCGATTTCCGATCTTCACGCAGAATATTTTATTCTACTGGACCTAAAAATAAAAATAACTATAGCATAATACGCACTTTTAAGCTAATTGAATTCTAACATTATACGACCTTTTAACATGATGTAGACCGTTTGTTTAACTAGGTTACATTTTGTGCGCGATAATTAATAAGTTGTTTTTATTCACTGTCGGAAATTTATGACTTTCAGCAACAACCACGCAAAAGGTTCAAAGAATATCTGATAAATAGTAATAAACATATCACAAATAAAATAATGTTTGATATTTTTGCCAGCACGCACTTAATCCAATTATGGATCATTTTTGTTGACTTAGACATATAAACGGTAGTGTATGCCATGTAGTCATGTCAAGCAACTATCTATAGACTATATCTAATATCGTGTCGTGACAGTTATTCCCTAGGACTCTTAAACGTGACCATGTAGAATTTTACTTTTTAGTTATGCTTGTTTTTTGTTTGAAATCTTAACTTCTTGCGAAGCAAAAAATATTTTTAATTATTGTAAGTAATTCCACTTTGTCCTACTTTTCAGCATTCCAAATGTACATTTATACATAGATCCAACAAATACAATGTATTTATATATGTTGGTGGCCCACTGTGCACCAAGTTTCAGCATTTTAGGTACAATGACTGCTATAGTGTTGTACAATCCAAAGTAATTATTTAAATGTCAACTTAGCAAAAATAGATATAATCTACTTTTGTCAGAATTCAACTTATATGACATAAATTTATTACTAATTTTAATTTCCAATAATTATTTTCTCTTTAATATTAGTGAAAAGTATTATCTTAGCATAAATAGTTATTATACTATTCTTAGCAATATATATTTCCTCATTGAAGAGACAAAAAATAAATTTAAATTTTTATGCATTATGACAAAATGCTCAATACTGCCAAAAATGCATTTATTATATATATATTTGTCAAATATAATTTCTATTGTGGCTAAAGCTATGATAATAAACAAAACAGACAATATTAACTATTTACCTAATGCTTGTTAGATAAAGTTTTAAAGTAGTTTGACGAATGATACACATTTCTAGCAAAATGTCTCAGTTGAAGCAAATTATATGCCCAAACCAACGCATAGCCCAATTTTTATTAAAATTTAAATCTGCAAACTAGAGATTTTATAAAAACGAAGGGAGTTGCTGAGTTAATTACATTTGGTTCTTTTTTATAATTAATATATATTTTTCAATTTGGTGCCTAAATATTTAAATACCCCTTTTGTTGAATTCAATGCTTTAATTTTTTATGTCTTTTTTCTTTGTTAACTGCTTAATTTCTATGATTAGGCAGCAGTAGAGGCTATATGCTAAGCAGTAAATAATGTATCTCTCCTAATAGCTGACTATATTATCTTCTTTTATAAATAAATTTGCTGTAGGGCAGTGGGCATTGGCACATAATTTGGTGACAACCCACTGTTGGCAAGCAGGCTATTCTGCCCATTTCGCTGACTCATGAGCACACACACACACACACACACAGGTGTGTACATCTGCCTTGACTTCCTCATCGTCAGGCAGTGTACACTTCATTGTGCCTTGGAGGTTGGCCCTCAATGATGTAAATTGCACTACAAGCCCCAAAGCCTTCTCTTTGTAACTCTCTTTGTAACCGACTCCTCAAGTAAAGGTAAAGTACATCGCAATTATTATTCAAAATGTGGATTTTTTGCTTTGTTTCTAAATAACTATTAAATATAAACAGTTAGGGTACACAAATTATTTGCCCTGAATTTACAGCTTATCACTTCACTTCAACATGTCAGAAGGTCTTGTTCAGCGTCGCAATGTCGCAACTCATTCGACAATGTCCCAATCTGCTTCTTCTCATTCGGGTGGCGGCGGCGGCGGCGGCTGGTCTACAATCGGACAGGCTGGCGATGAAGACTTCGTTGTGTCGTCCAGACCGACAGTAGATAGTGGAAAAGATTTTGCTGACTTCGATGACAACTCTGGCGATGCCAAGCTAGCCCGCCTGACGCTCATGGAAGAGGTGATTGCTGTCTAACATTTTTCGTGTTCTGTGTACACTTCGTGACGATGATAAATTCAGGACAGATGTACGTACACGCGTGTATGTGTGTGTGTTCTAGGTCCTGTGCTGAGGCAGCGTGGCCAAATGGAAAACGGAACAGTAATAATTGAGTACGGCTTGAAAGGCCTGTACTCACTATTATATATTTAGACTGTCAAGGCTGCCACTTCGACAACCAACCTTCAACCCGGCCTAGACAGGTCTGGGGCAGGCAGTAAAACCCCCCAGCCAATCACAACGCGCCACGTGGGCTTGCACTAAAGGTGGCATACAAGCCGCATACACAGCACTATGCTCAGGAGTCGGCTGATTGTGCTGAATTTCCTCCTTGACTGTTGCCATACGATGATGCCTTTGTTGTTAACAGTAGACAGGCAACGCTATTTCTTCGTTGTAAAATAGCTTATACTAATAGCCGACATGGTTAACTAGTGGATTTTTTAGCGGAAAAATATTCCTATATATAGGTAGTTTCTGCCACCATACACCCCGACGAACGAGAATCGTTAAACATCACGACGATGCTTTGTGATTCTGGAAGTTGTTTCATCTCAACTCACAACCCGGAGTTGAGACGTACCAAATCCTCGTTTAGACTAGGAAACCATAAGCTAGCTCGCGAAATATTGCGAACTGCGAGACCGTAAATTCCGTATCAGAATAGATTATGTAGTAAGTGCAAAACGGAAGTTGAAAACGAGGTCCACTTCCTATTTAAGTGCAGTTGGAATATGTATAGCACGTTCGAATTTTGAAAAAAAACATTTATGGGAAAGCTCCCAATTTCGCATTCTTAACAGCAGAAGAGAAATTTAACTACATAATGGCACAAGACGATAGGGAAACCACTGAAGCTTTAGCAAAGTACATCATAGATATCTCTATAATAAGGGAACAGCTGCCCTAAAGCTATTAATATTTAACGATAATACAAAAAAATTTTTATTCCTTGTGTCCCTTGTGTTTTTGCTGCTCTTATTTTTAACACTTTTGCTTTTCCCTTCCAAGCTCAATAGTTCATTCTTACAAAACTTCGCGTTTTTCTGTTTTTTTTGTCAAGTAAAATATACCGTTAATAAACAAAACTATTTTCTTTAAACCGATCTAAAGCTCTAACGATTCCTTAGGTGCTTCTACTCGGTCTGAAAGATCGCGAAGGCTACACATCGTTCTGGAACGACTCAATCAGTTCGGGCCTACGCGGCGCCATACTGGTCGAGTTGGCTTTGCGCGGCCGAGTCACACTGGAACCTTCTAGCCTGCGTGCCAGGCGTCAGCTGCAGTCTCGGAAGCTCATCTGTTGCCTTGGCAACGGCGGGGAGGCTCCGCTTGGCGACGCGTTGCTTGACGAAGCGTTACGGCACATTCGCGAGACGCAACCGCCTGAGACGGTAAATCAGCATGATACACGTAATAAGTTAAACTTCTCTTCGCGGCTTGCGCCCCAAATGAATGTGACCCCGCGGCGGAATCGAACTCAGGAACATTGGTGCGAGTGGCAAACGCGTTAACAACCGCTCTGCCACCGACCCGCCTTAAACTTTTGCATAGGCAGGCTGTGAGAAATGTCGAAAATATTGTCTGACTCAACTCGAAGACTTAAGTGTGACATTTCAGTGTGAAGGTGCAGTGACACTTTTTACACTGCTTGACGATGAGAAATGCAGGGCAGGTGTACACCGATTGCTGGTAAATTATCCCTGATTTGGTCAACTCCCTTTAGCTTGTAAATTATCCTTAATTTTAACACCTTCCTATAACTGATAAATTATCCCTATGACTGGTAAATTATCGCTATGACTGGTAAATTATCGCAATGACTGGTAAAGTATCACTATGGCTGGTAAAGTATCCCTATGACTGGTAAATTATCCCTATGACCGGTAAATCATATCTATGGCTGGTAAATTATCCCTATGACTGGTAAATTATCCCTATGACCGGTAAATTATCTCTATGGCTAGTAAATTATCCCTATGACCGGTAAATTACTATGGCTGGTAAATTATCGCTATGGCTGGTAAATTATCGCTATGGCTGGTAAAGTATCGCTATGGCTGGTAAATTATCGCTATGGATGGTAAAGTATCGCTATGGCTGGTAAATTATCTCTATGTCTGGTAAATTATCTCTATGACTGGTAAAGTATCCCTATGACCGGTAAATTATCTCTATGACTGGTAAATTATCTCTATGACTGGTAAATTATCTCTATGACTGGTAAAGTATCTCTATGACTGGTAAAGTATCCCTATGACTAGTCAATTATCCCTATGACCGGTTAATCATATCTATGGCTTGTAACTTATCCCTATGACTGGTAAATTATCCCTATGACCGGTAAATTATCTCTACGACTGGTAAAGTGTCCCTATGACCGTTAAATTATCGCTATGACTGGTAAATTATCGCAATGACTGGTAAAGTATCACTATGGCTGGTAAAGTATCGCTATGGCTGGTAAATTATCGCTATGACCGGTAAATTATCTCTATGGCTGGTAAAGTATCGCATTGACTGGTAAATTATCGTTATGACTGGTAAATTATCGTTATGACTGGTAAATTATCACTATGACTGGTAAAGTATCACTATGGCTGGTAAAGTATCACTATGGCTGGTAAAGTATCACTATGGCTGGTAAAGTATCGCTATGGCTGGTAAATTATCGCTATGACCGGTAAATTATCTCTATGGCTGGTAAAGTATCGCATTGACTGGTAAATTATCGTTATGACTGGTAAATTATCGCTATGACTGGTAAATTATCACTATGACTGGTAAAGTATCACTATGGCTGGTAAAGTATCGCTATGGCTGGTAAATTATCGCTATGACCGGTAAATTATCTCTATGGCTGGTAAAGTATCGCATTGACTGGTAAATTATCGTTATGACTGGTAAATTATCGCTATGACTGGTAAATTATCGCTATGACCGGTAAATTATCGCTATGGCTGGTAAATTATCACTTTGGCTGGTAAATTATCGCTATGAAAACCGCAGGTGCCAGCATGGATTGAGTATCTCAGCGGTGAATCTTGGAACCCGTTGAAGCTGCGCTATCAGTTACGCAACGTGCGCGAACGCCTAGCCAAAAGTCTGGTTGAAAAGTCCGTCTGTGGCACTGAGAAACAAAACTTTGTTCTATTCGACATGACCACTCATCCCCTAGTAGACAGCCGGGCCAAGGAGCGGGTCGTGCTCAAAGTTCAAGACTGCGTATTGTCCCGATGGCAGTCTGATCCTCAACGCATCGACCGTCGGTGCCTGGCCTTGCTCTATCTCGCTCACGCCTCCGAGGTGTTGGAAAACGCCTTCAGCCCTCTATCCGACGATGAATACGATGTGGCCACTAAGCGCAGCGCAGCCCTGCTAGAGCTGGATTTTGAGGCCGAAGCAGCCAAACCCGGAGCTTGTCCAGTGCTGTGGGCTGTTGCCCAGGCCTTTGCTAAGTAGTCACTTGTTGCCAGCATTTTTATTGGATTCTGGCTAGGCGTTTGATCTCTTCAATTGAAGTCTATAAAACATCTGACAGGGTTACAGATGGGGTGGTGGTGGAGAGAATAGGGTGAGATGGTAGATAAAGTAGGGTGAGATAGCAGATTAAGTAGGGTGAGATGGTAGATAAAGTAGGGTGAGATGGTAGGTAAAGAAGGGTGAGATAGTAGATAAAGTAGGGTGAGCTAGTAGATTAAGTAGGGTGAGATGGTAGGTAAATAAGGGTGAGATAGCAGATAAAGTAGGGTGAGATAGCAGATAAAGTAGGGTGAGCTTGTAGATTAAGTAGGGTGAAGTGATAGATAAATTAGGGTTAGATGGTAGATTATGTAAGAGATGAAAGAGTGTAGAGTGAGATGTTAGATACAGTAGGGTGAGATGAAAGGGTGCAAGGGTGAGATCAAAGGGTGTAAGGGTGAGATGAAAGGGTGTAAGGGTGAGATGAAAGGGTGCAAGGGTGAGATGAAAGGGTGCAAGGGTGAGATGAAAGGGTGTAAGGGTGAGATGAAAGGGTGTAAGGGTGAGATGAAAGGGTGTAAGGGTGAGATGAAAGGGTGTAAGGGTGAGATGAAAGGGTGTAAGGGTGAGATGAAAGAGTGTAAGGGTGAGATGAAAGGGTGCAAGGGTGAGATGAAAGGGTGCAAGGGTGAGATGAAAGGGTGCAAGGGTGAGATGAAAGGGTGTAAGGGTGGGATGAGAGATTGTAAGGTGAGTGTCCGATAATCTCATTATCACATTTATGTGAGACAGTGAGCGTAAGATAAGAATCGACACTACATATTCTATCTCGTAGCCGCTTAAAAGTGACCCCAGTTTTCAGAGTTGAAGACATTCAAGCCTTATTAGGTATCACAATTTTCAGGTGTTTGTGTGGTCAATGGTTGTTGCTAGCGAGTAGTTTGTAGTTTGCATAAATTTTGCACACACTATCACTTTGTAAAATATATATCTTAAATAGCTAGCTGCTTTTTTTTATTTGTTATCTTTCAATTTTCAGACTTTTTCTTGGTGTTTTACCGTCGCAATTTTTTGTCACACTGCATACTGATTAACGTATTTTTTACTACCTTATTTACTTCATAGTGCCTTTGGTATTTCTTGTATCTATAGTTGTGTCAATCTTAAACGAACAGTTGTCACATTGCGGATTTCAAACTTACCTCTCAATTTATATTTATGTAACATGAAAGTTATCAAATCTCGATGTTTAATTAGAAATCAAAATGAAACAGCTTTTTGCTTAATAGATACTTCGTAAAATTTTCTGACCAGTTGTTGTTTTATTTCATTGTATTTACAGAATTATCGTCAGCTAGACAGACATACAGACTGATTGACAGCAATACTGAGTTACAGACTGATTGACAGCTAGACTGAGCTACAGACTGATTGACAGTTAGTCTGAGCTACAGACTGATTGACAGCTAGACTGAGTTACAGACTGATTGACAGTTAGACTGAGTTACAGACTGATTGACAGTTAGACTGAGTTACAGACTGATTGACAGCTAGACTGAGCTACAGACTGATTGACAGCTAGACTGAGTTACAGACTGATTGACAGTTAGACAGACTTACAGACTGATTCACAGTTAGACTGAGTTACAGACTGATTGACAGTTAGACTGAGTTACAGACTGATTGACAGCAATACTGAGTTACAGACTGATTGACAGTTAGACTGAGCTACAGACTGATTGACAGCTAGACTGAGCTACAGTCTGATTGACAGCTAGACTGAGTTACAGACTGATTGACAGTTAGACTGAGCTACAGACTGATTGACAGCTAGACTGAGCTACAGACTGATTGACAGTTAGACTGAGTTACAGACTGATTGACAGTTAGACTGAGTTTCAGACTGATTGACAGCTAGACTGAGCTACAGACTGATTGACAGTTAGACTGAGTTACAGACTGATTGACAGCTAGACTGAGCTACAGACTGATTGAAAGTTAGACTGAGTTACAGACTGATTGACAGTTAGACTGAGCTACAGACTGATTGACAGCTAGACAGACTTACAGACTGATTCACAGTTAGACTGAGTTACAGACTGATTCACAGTTAGACTGAGTTACAGACTGATTGACAGGCTTGCATATCTGCTAAAGTTAATAGTTAAAAATAAATTTTATCAGCTAAATCTCTTTTAATTAAAAAAACTACAGGTTCTTCATTTTAATATGAATGAATATGTTTATTACAGCCCAAATTTAAGCAGATAATTATTTTCTTGTTATGACTTTAAACTTTTCAGAAAATTTTGTGTTTTGAATTTCATTCCACGAATCGTATAGACATAATTCCATCCTTACTACTCGTTTTAATGTAAGTAGTTTTACAGAGACTGTGAATATGATCGTTTCAATTTGTCACACGGTTAACGCTTGACTGACGCATCGGTTTTGTGCAATATAAAAAGGTGTGATATTTTTTTCTTTTTAATTTGCAATCGTAGATTTTCTGTAGATTGTGGGCCTTGATATATTTTTCCTGTCTTTTCTGTGTAGTATAGATGTTATTTAAGTACCTGAAATTTCGGCTTTTAATTATATTGTTTTCTCGCCACAGGAACACAGAAAAAATGTACACGTTTTTATATTTTACAGGTGTTTTGTTTTGGTTCGAATGCTGAATTGTCCGCCTTGGACAAAAACATTTTCACTGATGACTAACATATTATTAGTGACTTTGTTAATCATTTTGCTGTTTACCACAAACTCCGCCTGCTTTTCAACAGTGAAAACTGATCAAGGTTACAGTCTTCATTGGGGAATTCTCACTAATTAGGGATTATCTAAATCCGTTTTGGGGATCTTTCAATATATTTAGACGATATCTCAATTTATTTACACGATATCTTAATCCATTTACACGATATCTTAATCCATTTAGACGATATCTTAATCCATTTAAACGATATCTCAATCCATTTAGACGATATCTCGATCCATTTAGAGGATATATCGATCCATTAGGGGATATCTCAATCCATTTAGAGGATATCTCAATCCATTTAGAGGATATCTCGATCCATTTAGAGGATATCTCAATCCATTTAGAGGATATCTCAATCCATTTAGAGGATATCTCGATCCATTTAGAGGATATCTCAATCCATTTAGAGGATATCTCGATCCATTAAGGGATATCATAATCCATTTAGAGGATATCTCAATCCATTTAGAGGATATCTCAATCCATGTAGAGGATATCTCAATCCATGTAGACGATATCTCAATCCATGTAGACGATATCTCAATCCATGTAGACGATATCTCAATCCATTGTCAATGCATAGCGGTATCTACTAAAGTTCTAGTGTAGCGCTGTCTATCAATTTCTAATCGAGTCGAAAAACTTAGTTGAACTCAAGTGAGCTCATATCAGCAGACTCGATATAATAAAACTTACACGGAAAAATTTGCGAAATTCAGCTAGGTACACAGAAATTTTCTCAGGATAGTCTTGAAAAGAACCGTGCTAATAATATGAAGGCTTATATTCGTCTGTCCTAATCACATTGCTTCACAACAGCCTAGCTGTGCCAATATTAATACGTCAGTGCAAAAATGTACTAACACACTTCACCAAACAGGCCCCAGTGCAAGCCTGTGCAAACACTGCATAACTAATGGCTGGCAGGGCTTATATAGTGTGCAAGCCTAATGCGCAACACGCCTACACTAATATCTGTCGCTTTTAATAAATTGGTCTTTTATTAATTAAGAGTCTGGTTTACTTTCACTCCAAATCTGTAAACTAGACTAAGTATTTTGTTATTTTACAATCGTCGAAATTTTATATCTTTGTTCAAATTGTAATTCATGTCGAAACCTGTTGAGAGAAAAGCAAGATTGTTACAGAACAGGGTGAGTGTCCTGCTTGTTGAAATCGATTTAATATACACTGACCCTCTCACTCAATAAGTCACTTACTCACTCACTCACTCACTCACTCACTCACTCACTCACTCACTCACTCACTCACTCACTCACTCACTCACTCACTCACTCACTCACTCACTCACTCACTCACTCACTCACTCACTCACTCACTCACTCACTCACTCACTCACTCACTCACTCACTCACTCACTCACTCACTCACTCACTCACTCACTCACTAACTCACTAACTCACTCACTCACTCACTCACTCACTCACTCACTCACTCACTCACTCACTCACTCACTCACTCACTCACTCACTCACTCACTCACTCACTCACTCACTCACTCACTCACTCACTCACTCACTCACTCACTCACTCACTCACTCACTC
This sequence comes from Macrostomum hystrix, assembly GCA_950097015.1. Classification (NCBI taxonomy): domain Eukaryota; kingdom Metazoa; phylum Platyhelminthes; family Macrostomidae; genus Macrostomum; species Macrostomum hystrix. Next base: position 26,109,862 of record CATNEN010000038.1, read on the forward strand.
ACTCACTCACTCACTCACTCACTCACTCACTCACTCACTCACTCACTCACTCTCTCACTCACTAACTCACTCACTCACTCACTCACTAACTCACTCACTCACTCACTAACTCACTCACTCACTCACTCACTCACTCACTCACTCACTCACTCACTCACTCACTCACTCACTCACCCACTCACTCACTCACTCACTCACTCACTCACTCACTCTCTCACTCACTCACTCACTCACTCACTCACTCACTCACTCACTCACTCACTCACTCACTCACTCTCTCACTCACTCACTCACTCTCTCACTTACTCACTCACTCTCTCACTCACTCACTCACTCACTTACTCACTCACTCACTCACTCACTCACTAATTGGGATGGCCCAATCAATGTTTCTACATAACCATTGCAACGCACTTGCACAATAGCCTCTATCTCAAATATCTACCCGTAGTCCATTTAGCTTGCGTTTGAATTGATCAAAGCACAGCTGGAGTTCTGGATCTATGCAAATCCTGAATTTTGGCAAATAACTCGGAGACAGAGAGACTAGCAGAGAGAGTTGGACGCAAGAAAAGACAGAGCAATGGCCAGAATGAAACGGCAGGTGGGAGACCGGTGGAAAATGTATGCAAACTTTGTGACCAGAAAAAGTCAAGAAACTAAAGGAAACTTGGTTGAATAAATTACTTTAGGCATTTGCAAGCCGTGTAAGTCAGAAATAGCTGGACGGCGCGTAGTTCCTTCACCATAAACACTTTCCTATCAGCCTGTTGCTTACAACTCAGACAAATAATTAGTTAGAATCATTGCAATGTCATCTTCTCATAATGAACAAACACGGAAAGACGGTAATCCATCATTGTTCAAACTGTCTGATCAGCATGTCGGCCCTGCTGAGAAATCTCAAATCGATAGTGACAGTGAGCATGAGCTGGACGCGTTTCAGAACCAGTCTGATGAGAAGGTTTGATAATTTGCTCCTGAATTCAAGAACTCATGAAACTCATGAAACTCATGAAACTCATGAAACTCATGAAACTCACGAACTCATGAAACTCATGAAACTCATGAAACTCATGAAACTCATGAAACTCATGAAACTCATGAAACTCATGAAACTCATGAAACTCATGAAACTCACGAACTCATGAAACTCATGAAACTCATGAAACTCATGAAACTCATGAAACTCACGAACTCATGAAACTCATGAAACTCATGAAACTCATGAAACTCATGAAACTCATGAAACTCATGAAACTCATGAACCCGCTCCCATACAAGCAGCTCAGCGGCCTGTTCCGCCGCAAGGCCAACGCAGTTCGAGTCTTGTGCCGCGTCAGCTTGACATTTTCGCAGTGCGCCCGCGAAGCCGGAGTGCACGCGCCGCTGACTGCGACCGCAGCTTCGGTTGCTCATCCGCAGCCGAGCCTGGCCAGATTCTACTCCGAGTCGGATGGCTACCTGGAGTTCGATGCAGGCGAATACAGATTTAGCACGGGTGACGAATACAGGTGGCCAAGGTACGCAGTCGGGCCCGTGCTTCGACTGCCACAGCATCGAACAGCGGAGGATGTCGACTGCATCAGGACCTTGATGCGGCAGCTGAGATTCTGCCGCAGACTGCCCGAGCAAGTCCTGCAGAAACTGGCTGGCAATGCGTTCTATATGAGGTGAGTGCGTCTTTCCAACGCGTTAATGTCTATTCAACGCCTAACGGGTTCGTGAATTTGTTACCAATCTGTTTCGTCATCGTCATGGATTCGGGTTGTTACCGATGTGGTTTGTTACCGATGTGGTTTGTTACCGATGTGGTTTGTCACCGATGTGGTTTGTTACCGATGTGGTTTGTTACCGATGTGGTTTGTTACCGATGTGGTTTGTCACCGATGTGGTTTGTTACCGATGTGGTTTGTTACCGATGTGGTTTGTCACCGATGTGGTTTGTTACCGATGTGGTTTGTTACCGATGTGGTTTGTTACCGATGTGGTTTGTCACCGATGTGGTTTGTTACCGATGTGGTTTGTTACCGATGTGGTTTGTTACCGATGTGGTTTGTTACCGATGTGGTTTGTTACCGATGTGGTTTGTTACCGATGTGGTTTGTCACCGATGTGGTTTGTTACCGATGTGGTTTGTTACCGATGTGGTTTGTTACCGATGTGGTTTGTCACCGATGTGGTTTGTTACCGATGTGGTTTGTTACCGATGTGGTTTGTTACCGATGTGGTTTGTCACCGATGTGGTTTGTTACCGATGTGGTTTGTTACCGATGTGGTTTGTTACCGATGTGGTTTGTTACCGATGTGGTTTGTTACTGATGTGGTTTGTTACCGATGTGGTTTGTTACCGATGTGGTTTGTTACTGATGTGGTTTGTTACCGATGTGGTTTGTTATCGATGTGGTTTGTTACCGATGTGGTATGTCATGAAGATGTGGTATGTCATGAAGATGTGGTTTGTCATGAATATTTGGTTTGTCATGAAGATTTGGTTTGTCATGAAGATGTGGTTTGTCATGAAGATGTGGTTTGTTATGAAGATGTGGTTTGTTATGAAGATGTGGTTTGTCATGAAGATGTGGTTTGTCATGAATATTGTTATGAAGATGGGGTTTGTCATGAAAAACATATTTAGTTAGTCGCATTTTTATCTCCTATTTTTTTAAATAGGCAATCAAACTTTGTTTTTAATGTGTTAGCACTTTTACCTAGAGTTAAATAAAGCATTCCGCTAACAAACTTACCCATTCTTACCTCCAGACTCGAGAAAGGTCGTGACGTGCTTCGTCAGGGCCACATAGGCTACTCATTCTACATGATCTTCTCGGGTCGAGTTGTTGTCAGAAACTCAGCCTCGGACAGTAACTCTGAGTCTGTGCAGCTCACCAAGGGTGACGTCTTCGGCGATCGGGCTTTGTTATTCAAATCGGTGCGAAATGCCACGGTCACTACGGAGACGCCGCTGACGGAGCTGCTAATCGCCTATGACGATAGCTTCTTTGAGTCTGGCCTAGCAGAATATCTGATGCAGCAGGTTCACAAAGTCGCGCGTTTCTTGCAGTAATTTTTTCATTTATTTGGTATCTAGAAAATATTCTTTTCTACTTTGACTGTTCAGTATGCTCAATTCCGCTTCTAGGAAACATATAAACATACTTAGAGATGAGAAACGGGGAGAGATAGACAAGGTAGAGATAAGACAGTGGAGAGATTAGACAATCGAGAAATGAGACAATGGAGAGATGAGACAATGGACAGATGAGACAATGGAGAGATGAGTCGGGGGCAGATGGCACAGGGGAGCGATGAGACAGTATGTAGATGAGATGCAAGTGAAATCCCTTTATCTACTCTATTCTTGACACAAAACCTTTTGTACACCGTCTTTTCAGGGGTGTTCCGCTCCTGTCCAATCTACAGCCGCAGCAGGAGCCTGTCGACGCTGAACCAGCTTCAATACCAGAAGCAGAGGAATTGTCTGAAGACAGTCATCAAGATCATCAAGCTGAGGCTCTAGCGCTGGAAAATTTTCGTCAGCAAGCACTGAACAGTCTGGCGAGCAGTTGTGTACAACTAGACTATCTGGACGGATGTCAAATAGTATCAGATTCTCGACGCACCGACTGTGTCTGGATTCTGATGTCAGGCTACGCCGACTGCTACAGAGTTCTAGACAGGCCGCCAGATCAATTCACCGCCAAGGTTGGGCACCTAGTGCCCGGCAGTGTGTTTGTGAGTGTTTCCTTCTGGATAATATATATCGAGAGAGAGACTTTTCGAATATTTTGTTATTTCAACAGGCGCGATTAGAGAAATTTGTTACAGAATGTGTTTAGTTAGACCCGCAGCCAGCGAGGAGGCAATTCTGCCCATTTCGCTGACTCCTGAGCGCACACGCACACATATAATGTACGCAGGCACACACTCACACTGGTGTGTACATCTGCCTGACATTCTCATCGCTGTCGCTTGGAGGTTGGCCCTCAAGGGTGCAAATTTCACGACAAGGCCCCAAGGTTTCTCTTTGTGGCTGTGCCTTAAATGAATGTGGCCTCGCCGCGAAATCGAGCTCAGGGACCTTGGTGCGAGAGGCGGACGCGCTAAGCGCTCTGCCACCGACCACCTAATGTGTATAGTTAGCTGATGTCCCCCTTCGGAGGTCCACTTGCTACTGCGGTGCAGAACTGATTGATGTACAGATATGTATTTCCGCAATTTACGATGTACTAACTTTGACGTACAAGCTCTCTGACGTCAGCATCGTTGAGATGTTCAGTGATTTTTGTCGGAGACCCTGATGACAAGGATACTAATATTGCTCTGTATAAACCTTTATGGCGAATTCATATTTGTTCAATAATATAATAATTAACGATATAATCACTACAATATAGTAAAATATAATAGCCGATATGGTCAAATGATTTAATTTAGTAAGCAGAAAAAGTTTGCATTTATTGGCGGTTCTTACTAACTGACACCCCGACGAGGATCGTTGAACATCTCGACGATGCCGATGTTTGTGATTCTGGAAGTTGTTACATCGAATAGAGCGAAAAGATTTTAGCCCTATGTTCTGGACATTCATGGCGATTGGTCTGACTATTTTAGGAGATACATGAACAAAGAAAAAATGTGTGCGTTTATAAATTAGAGAACAACTTAATTAAGAGCACGCTTAAGTGTCCTTAAGTTGTCATTGTATGAATTACCCCCTGGTCATTACTGCAGTTAAATCTAGTAAAAAAAACAGGTTTTTCTGTTAGATTCGTTAAAAATCTCGATGTTATGGAAAGGTAGCGACTTGACACGTCTCAGAAAGTTTGCTACAAAGAATTTCAGCCAAATTTTTCAGAGTTTTGTGTCCCTGCATTGCTAAACCTATTTTGCGCCTCATAACGAGACATTTAGCGCTCTTTAGAATTACTTAAAAGGTCGGTAAAATGCTTAATTCTCAGCTAAGAGTGATCACTAAGATTCCAGACTATATCGTCAAACAAAGGCAAACAAAACACATAGAAAAATTCCAATCAGTCTCATGATCTGGCCCCAACTAAATCAGGCGTAATTTTGTGCTCGCTTCAACAAACAATTCACTGCCTAGAACCAAGCGGTAGACATTGCCTAAGATACAGTCCTTTGCACTCCATCCAAAGGGCCTGGCCGGAGGTCCAGACAACGACCGACCGTTTCGCCTGATCAGCCGAGGCTGCCGCATACTGTCCGTGTCAAGACCAGTCCTGGAGGAGATTTTGACTCGAGACGTCGCGGCAGTCGCCGCCGTCGAGGCAGCGATGCGACAGCCGTCTGACAAGCGTCTTCGGCGAGCCTGCCAAGGCCAGACAGCCTGGCAACGTTGGCGACGCTCCGAGGTGCTGGCCACAGTTCGGCGTCTTCAAGCCGATCCGGCTGGTCGATTTGAAAGGCTTCACGTTGGAACGGTTCCCATAGCAACTAGATTGACTCCGGGTTCAACGACTCGAGAGCGAGTGAAGCTGCCCGCGATACAGCCCGCCATAAGGGCAAAGGACAATGCTACTGATGGTAGCAAGTATGATAGCAATACACGGCTTGTTCAAAGAAGCTTTACCACATTTGAATTACTAAACAGAAGTGCCTGACAGAACTAACGAGATTCTTTGGCGGCTTGAAGAACGGCTTCGAGTCATTGGGTGCTGTAGGTTTTGAGCTGAGAATTGAGTCATTGGGTGCTGTAGGTTCTGAGCTGAGAATTGAGTCATTGGGTGCTGTAGGTTCTGAGCTGAGAATTGAGTCATTGGGTGCTGTAAGTTCTGAGCTGAGAATTGAGTCATTGGGTGCAGTAGGTTCTGAGCTGAGAATTGAGTCATTGGGTGCTGTAAGTTCTGAGCTGAGAATTGATTCATTGGGTGCTGTAGGTTCTGAGCTGAGAATTGAGTCATTTTGGGTGCTGTAGGTTCTGAGCTGAGAATTGAGTCATTGGGTGCTGTAGGTTCTGAGCTGAGAATTGAGTCATTGGGTGCTGTAGGTTCTGAGCTGAGAATTGAGTCATTTTGGGTGCTGTAGGTTCTGAGCTGAGAATTGAGTCATTGGGTGCAGTAGGATCTGAGCTGAGAATTGAGTCATTTTGGGTGCTGTAGGTTCTGAGCTGAGAATTGAGTCATTTTGGGTGCTGTAGGTTCTGAGCTGAGAATTGAGTCATTGGGTGCTGTAAGTTCCGAGCTGAGAATTGAGTCATTGGGTGCTGTAGGTTCTGAGCTGAGAATTGAGTCATTGGGTGCTGTAGGTTCTGAGCTGAGAATTGAGTCATTGGGTGCTGTAGGTTCTGAGCTGAGAATTGAGTCATTGGGTGCAGTAGGTTCTGAGCTGAGAATTGAGTCATTTTGGGTGCTGTATATTTTTCTTTTCAGAATTTCTTTTTTCTTTATACTCGTAGAATCCTAATTATGACATTTTTCTTGAAAAAAGATTTTTAAAACCTCTAAAAAGATTTCACAAGGCTAGCTTTCATTCGATGCTAATTTTAATCTTTTTATTATTAATGAGATTGAATTTGTGGCAAAAATCCACGTCTTGAATGTAAGCCTGCTCGCTACTTAAACAAATATGTAAAAATTTGTTCAATTATTTTTGCATTAAGTTCATTTGCTTTGCTAGCGATTCGAAATGAACAGAGCTAAATAAAATTGTATATATTTTTCTCTTAAGATAGTCGTGAATTATGTTCTACTCTGTAACCATGTTTCCATTTTTACGCTCGTACTCCCTAGAATGAAAAATAGTGGCCGGATCAACTAAGATGATTTTACACCATTTTCACTTTAACTTTCTTGATCTTTCCAGTTGTTCTAATACTACAAAGAATATATATGCACCGCTTGGTTAGCAAACGAACCTGAAATATGCATTGGTGTGATCTCGTCAAATATAACTACTGAGCAGTGATAATATAGTAAGAGGCGGCATCTACATTGTGTTCTATCGATTGCTACAACTTTTAAAGCAACTAGTGCAAAAAAACTTTCAAGCATCACTTAGTACTAAGTTTACGAAATTACTTTACATAGTTTAACATTTGTCTACTTTTAGTAGTCCTTTGTTTTGTTAGAGAAATGAGAAATGGGAGAAAACGCTCTTAGTATTTAGAACACTTTTTATTTGTAACCAAATCTTTTTGTCGCATTTGTTAATTTCATGATTGAATCTACGAGAATTTCAAAATATGCGGCTCATCACTAAATTACAAACACGTATGATAACTATCGACGGCATTAAATTTAGTTGCAAACGCAAGTTATAACAAATAAATATATATGTTATCATCCGATAATAAAAAAAATTTCGGCAATGTTTCACTGCCGTTGAATTATTATATTAAATATGATTAAAGCAATGAAAATGTAATTTTGCATATAATTCACCGCTTTTTGCTCTAGTTTGACATGTGTAACTGGCTTCAATATTTCTCATGTTGTGTTGATGAGCTCAGTGGATAGCAACTTTTTATATTCTAACTCTTTTTTATAGCTTCCAATGCATTTCCTATATCAATTATAGGTACTATCTATCAACATTGGTATTACAAGTCAATATATATCTGGAGATATAGTCTCTTTGGTAGTCTTCGAAGTGGAACTACTTTATGTTAAATTCAGTGTCAAAATTACTATAATCGCGATTTTTTTACATTTCTTAACAATAAATTGAGCTAAAATAATTTTTGTGTTAGCCCGCCTAATAAAATTGTCATAGGGGATTATTAAACAATTTTTTCTCAGAAAGTTTTTCAGAAAGACATTTTCATGGCACTGTGGGGCTAGTGTAAAAAGGCTGCAAGAAAGGTTGACAATCGTTTTATAAGGCATAAATCGTAAATTATTACAAAATATCAACTTGCTACTGGAATAATTTAGTTCAACATAAAACAAATCAGTTTCTTAAAACAAAATACCAAGAAAAAAAATAATTTTCATTCTTTAGCTGGGACATATAGCTATAAATTTAGCTAACAATAAATCTTGCAGCCCATACTTCTTGATCACTTTTCTTGTAAGTAGAGAAATGAGTTAATAAGTGCATTAGTGCCACCGTATTTGGTATTTTTATGCCTAGTTTAATTAGGTAAAGTATGTCATATTCAATTGCATTGTGCCAGATGAAGTTGACCTACCCATTTGCAGTGATTAGTTAAAACTAAATTTATTCATTCTCTTTTTCAGTGTATTTTAATCTAAAACTTCAGCTCAACAATAATGGTATCTTTCATGTTTCTTTATTGCTATTTTAACAAATCTGTTTAAATGTTCAGTTTCAGTTTGAAATAGATAGTTCAAGCAGAGCTGTATATTTCGCGCTTTGATTTTTAATAGAGGATGATGGAAAATATGTTTCTTAGCTTTGGTATTAAAATTTTCTAATAATATTAACTACTAATCTAGCTAGCTTGTTTGTGCCAAAATATGCTGTTACTGGCTAGTGACTTTTGACCAGCTTATTTTTTGTCGGTTAAACGAATTGCCCACGCGTGGTTAGTATCTTAATTTTTACAAGTAGAAAAAACTAGTCTTTTTGTTATCGTTTGTAGTTGTTAGTAAGAAAGCGAATATTTGTTACATTATTTCAATTTTGACAAATTATTGAAGAAAAGAAATTGAAAATAATTATTCGAATAACCACTCGCTGCCAGCTGGTGCAGATGACTCGCAATTTCTGAAGCTTTCTGTGCAAAGTTTTCGGGTTACTTTCGATTTTAGGTAAAATATATTTTTTGGTATAATTTATAATTGATTTATAATTGATTAAACCTGCCCTAATCGGGTCAGATGTGCAGCCGACAGCACAGCCGCAGCTATTGCGTGGCGCATCTGAAGGCTGCGTATGGCTGTTCAGTCCATGGACTGGGGGGACGCCACACCCACCTTCAATTATCCCAGCTGATGCTGGTACCCATTTAACAGCTGGGTGAACTGAAGCAATGCAGTTAAGTGTCTTGCTAATGGACACAAATTGTTTAAGTGGAGACGGGAATCGAACCCCCGACCTTCAAGTCGTGAGTCCGACGCCCTAACCACTAGGCTACAACCTCTGGTTGGTATACAATTAAAATATATACAAATTTTGGTATATAATTATCCCATATTCGCTTATTCCCCAAATATTATCTTTTAGGCCGTCCTGTGGAAGGGGAAATCTCAAGGAATGAATCGTGATCACTATCACCCACCCCTTCATCGATCCTTCCATTATAACCTTTGTCCAAAACGAAACAAGCTTCTTGATTCATTCAGCCCCCGAAGGCAAACGAATAATTACTTTGCTTCTTTTTCAGAAATTTCGTGTAGTCACGATTTTTATTTCGGGTTGTAACTGAAAGGCACTTTCGTGACATATCCAGTAGCTGGGATAGTTAATTTGACTTTAAACTGAGCAGCATCGTTTGAACAATCGGATAGGGTGCTTTTGTTAGCATTCATTGTTTGAGTTTGAATTTTGAGTACTTGAGCCAGGAAGAGGGAGTGATGGAATGCGAGAATTAGAATGAGAATGAGAATTTTTTTAAATGGTCGGATGCCAACCTCTGTCGGGTGGCGACACTGAGTTTATCGCTGCTTAGCTTATTGTGCTTCTGCATAAAAGGTTTTCTTTAATTTTCAGAATTTGACTGCTTTTAGTTTTCTGTGGCTTGTTATACTCGTAGCTCATGAATGCAGTCTTGCAAGCAGAGCACTAGGCGGTCTTTCGTTAGCAAAGAGAAAGAGAAAGTTGAGATTTTGTTTATAACGAAACTTTTTATTAAGAATTCATTGCGTATGATTAAATTCATTTATTCTCACAATCTAAATGATGCAATTATTTTTACACTTACAATCTTCAGTAGGACAAGCAATTAGATAATAAAAGCATCCTAGCTCGTACATAAGGTCTGGGGGCAATGACCTGCAGCCAGCGAGGAGGCAATTCTGCCCGTTCCGCTGACTCCTGAGCACACACGCACATAGGTACTGTACATTTGTTCTGACTTTCTCATCGTCAGGCAATGTACACTCTTTGAATTTGGCCTCGTCACGGCCTCAAATGCGTTAGACCGATCTGTTAATCACATTTAATATTCTAGATACATTCACAGTCTGACAAAAATTTCAGGTTTTTCTTTTAACAAAAGCAAACGTGATTTCGTAGCCAATGCACGCCTGAGACATGGCAACCTACATGTCGGGTTTCTCGGCAGCCGTCGAGTCTTCCACACTCGACGAGCAGATCCGGCGACTCGAGCTGGAGGGCTCCATCTTGAGATCGCAGGTGGACGAAATTCTTTCCGACGGTGAGTAAAAAAACTAGGAAAATCGTTAGTTTTTAGTGTAAAAAAACGTGTTTTATAATCATACATTTGGATTGAATGTGCTTAAAAACATTGGCGGGCACGTTTTTTATAATTGGCTGAAGGGTTATGAAGTTGGGCGCAAGGTCTGGGGTGATTGGCTGCAGGGGTATGAGGCAAGGACACAAGGCGTGAGGTGGGTGTCGGGAAGGGTATGAATTTAAGACACTAGGTGCGAGGTGGCTGGCTGGAGGAGTATTAAGTTAGTATCATATTTGGGGTGGTTGTTATCCTTTAAGTGCCCAATTGTTAATTGCCTAATTTGCTGAGTGATTGATCTAAGTCTAATTCAAATTCAACGAATTCAGAATGGTCCGATGAAAGTCAAACTGATTCAGGTAAAATTATATTCTCCATAAAATATTGTAGCTCGTATAAAGTATTCATTTTGTTATATCTTTGTTGAACAATCTATCGTATTTTTGCTGCATTTTTGTATTCCTGATTCTTTTAAAATTTCTGTTAAACAATCTTCTATGCACTGTTCGATTAAATACGAGTATCGTATCGTTAATTTCTAAAAGTCATTCTTTGAATTACGAGCGTATTATTACACAATTCCTCGTTGTAATTGCGCACAAATGAAATATGAATTACCATATTTTTGTCTGATGCGTTAAATAACAAAATTAATTGAGAACCGTAGTTATGATTTTTTCTTTTCTTTTCAGTCACACAGCGACCGCCGCCGCCGCCGCACCCAGACACGCCGACTTTCTACGACTCCTCGTCGAGACCGCACAGTAGAGCCGGGCGCAGCAGGGGTGAGATTGACCTCCCTTAGAGAATGATGGCATTGACCTCCCTTAGAGAATGATTGGCATTGACCTCCCTTAGAGAATGATTGGCATTGACCTCCCTTAGATAATGATTGGCATTGACCTCCATTAGAGAATGATTGGCATTGACCTCCCTTAGATAATGATTGGCATTGACCTCCATTAGAGAATGATGGCATTGACCTCCCTTAGAGAATTGTGGCATTGACCTCCCTTAGAGAAAGGAGAGCATTGACCTCCCTTAGAGAATGATGGCATTGACCTCCCTTAGAGAATTGTGGCATTGACCTCCCTTAGAGAAAGGAGGGAATTGACCTCCCTTAGATAATGATGGCATTGACCTCCCTTAGAGAATGATGGCATTGACCTCCCTTAGATAATGATGGCATTGACCTCCCTTAGAGAATGATGGCATTGACCTCCCTTAGAGAAAGGAGGGCATTGACCTCCCTTAGAGTAAGGAGGCCATTGACCTCCCTTAGAGAATGATGGCATTGACCTCCCTTAGATAATGATGGCATTGACCTCCCTTAGATAATGATGGCATTGACCTCCCTTAGAGAAATGAGGGCATTGACCTCCCTTAGAGTAAGGAGGCCATTGACCTCCCTTAGAGAATGATGGCATTGACCTCCCTTAGATAATGATGGCATTGACCTCCCTTAGAGAATGATGGCATTGACCTCCCTTAGAGAATGATGGCATTGACCTCCCTTAGAGAAAGGAGGGCATTGACCTCCCTTAGAGTAAGGAGGCCATTGACCTCCCTCAGAGAATGATGGCATTGACCTCCCTTAGAGAATGATTGGCATTGACCTCCCCTAGAGAATGGAGGCCATTGACCTCAATTAGCAAATTTAGGTCACCGTAGTGGGCTGGTATAGCTTGGCCTTTTTAACAATAATAATCCTTAAAAAATTTCTCACTCTCACTTGGTGCGTAGACAAAACCGAATCGGTCAGACTGTGACCTCTCCATATTACGGAGCGCTGACCCTCTCAATCTTATTCCCAAGTCATAAACTGTCACAAGCTAATTGCTGTCATTCTATCTCCGCAGATCAAAGCCGCAGTCCTTTCCGGAGCAATCAGCGCAGCTCGTCTGTTGATGCCATTCTTGCCGGCCCCAATGGAACCAGCAGGGTCAGTGTGCTAGCAATCTACTGCATCTCACTTCCCTCTCCCATTTCTCTCCCTTCTCTCTCTCTTTATCTCTATTTTCCTCTCTCCCTTCTCTCTCCCTCTCTCCCCTTCTCTCTCCCTTCTCTCTCCCTTCTCTCTCCCTCTCTCTCCCTTCTCTCTCCCTTTATCTCTATCTTCCTCTCTCCCTTCATCTCTATCTTCCTCTCTCCCTTCCCTCTCCCTTCATCTATCCCTTCTCTCTCCCTTCATCAATCCCCTATCTCTCCCTTCATCTCTATCTTCCTTCTCTCTCCCATCTCTCTCCCTTCTCTCTCTCTTAATCTCTATCTTCCTCTATCCCTTCTCTCTCCCATCTCTCTCCCTTCTCTCTCCCTTCATCTCTATCTTCCTCTATCCCTTCTCTCTCCCATCTCTCTCCCTTCTCTCTCCCATCTCTCTCCCTTCTCTCTCCCATCTCTCTCCCTTCTCTCTCTCTTAATCTCTATCTTCCTCTATCCCTTCTCTCTCCCATCTCTCTCCCTTCTCTCTCCCTTCATCTCTATCTTCCTCTATCCCTTCTCTCTCCCATCTCTCTCCCTTCTCTCTCCCATCTCTCTCCCTTCTCTCTCCCATCTCTCTCCCTTCTCTCTCCCATCTCTCTCCCTTCTCTCTCCTTTATCTCTATCTTCCTCTCTCCCTTCTCTCTCCCTTCATCTCTATCTTCCTCTCTCCCTTGTCTGTCACTTCTCTCTCCCATCTTTCTCCCTTCTTTCTCCCTAGTTTGTCCCTTGTCTCTCATTTGTCTCTTCCTCTACTTTCCTTAGTCTATCTACCTACAGCTCTTTCTTTACTTTTTATATTCTTCTCAATGATTTTTCCATTCACTAAATTTACTTTATGAAAAACAACAGAACCAAAATTGAAAGCTAATTTTATTTCAGCCGTCGAATTACTCCCACCTGGCTGATAGCAGCGCCGAGCAACAAGAATTGGATACAATGAGGTGAGAATCAATTTATGTAGCGAAGCTCAGGAAGTTCAAGGAACAAAGACAGTATTTGTTCAAGAATCAGACCATCTATTAACTGGCCAACCATTTGGATTGCAGCAGCAAGCTAGACGCCCAGGCGGCGGCTGCTACGAGTCTTCAACAGCGGCTGCACTATACGTCAGCATCGGGCTCATTGCACCAGCCAGTCTATTATCAAAGCCAGCCTGGCCAGAATTATCCGCCGCGCCAATCGCGCACCGAAATCCTTCTGCCCCCGGCTTCGGCCGAGCGGGAATTGCGCGACGCCCGAGAACAGGTTGAGCATCTGCGACGCGAACTCCGGACCGCACACGATCGGCAGCTCAGAGAGAAAGCGGAACTTCGAGCTCAACTGGACGGCCTCCGAGCTCGCCTGATGGAGGCCAACAGTCAGAGAGAGTCGCTGGCTTCTCAGCGTGTTCGCGAGGCGACCGCTCAGGAAGATCTGATTGGCCGGCTGCAGTCGTCTGTGGAGGCTCTCCAGGCAGCCAATAGGGAGCAGGAGGCCGCCCTGCTCGAGACCAATCGCCGCTTGGACGCCGCCAAGAGACGTCAATTCGGTTTGGAGGCCGTCATGGCCGACGTGCGCGGCATTCTAGCCGATGTTGAACTGCGACGCCGCGGCGGTAGGCCGATTCTCGACGGCGAACCGGTTGCTCAACAGGACGACAGCTTGTTGGCGAGCACTTTGGAGAGGTGAATTGTTGGCAGGATATGGTCTAACGGGTTTCTGATCATCTCTAACAAGTCGTTTGTCATGTCTAACAGGTTTAATGACATATCTAACATAACGAGTCTAAAAACACGTCAACCAATTTAAGAAACACTTGTAAAATGTTTTTTATGATTTTTATAGATCATGCGCCATGTCTAACGGGTTAATTATATTGCTTAGCAAGTTAATAGTAACTTTTAATTTTATCTTAACAATTTTTAAAATGAATGTCAAACAATGATATTGTGTCAAACGAATCTCCAGCAGATGATATGAGAGATGATCGTAAGCATCGCGAACCGCCACCACCTGCCGTTCGCACAGGTGCCTGCAAGACTTTGCAATCGAATTGGACGATCGCATGCGCGATATAGGAGCCCTGGAGCGAGAACTCTCCGAGTCGCGCTGCGCGTTCCTGTCCGAGAAGGCCGAACTGGAGGCCGCCTGGCAGAGGCGATGCGGCGAGGCTGCCGAGCAGTACGAGTCAGAGCTCAGGAAACTGCGAGACAGATCGGCTGAGGACCAGAGGAGGTGAGCCAGGGGCCCCTTCATCTCCCTGTATGTGCCTCCTTTCATCCCCCTGTATGTGCCTCCCTTCATCCCCCTGTGTGTGCCTCCCTTCATCTCCCTGTGTGTGCCTCCCTTCATCCCCCTGTATGTGCCTCCCTTCATCCCCCTGTATGTGCCTCCCTTCATCCCCCTGTATGTGCCTCCCTTCATCCCCCTGTATGTGCCTCCCTTCATCCCCCTGTATGTGCCTCCCTTCATCTCCCTGTGTGTGCCTCCCTTCATCCCCCTGTATGTGCCTCCCTTCTTCCCCCTGTATGTGCCTCCCTTCATCCCCCTGTATGTGCCTCCCTTCATCTCCCTGTGTGTGCCTCCCTTCATCCCCCTGTATGTGCCTCCCTTCATCTCCCTGTATGTGCCTCCCTTCATCTCCCTGTATGTGCCTCCCTTCATCTCCCTGTATCTACCTCCCTTCATCCCCCTGTATCTAACTCCCTTCATCTCCCTGTATCTAACTCCCTTCATCCCCCTGTATGTGCCTCCCTTCATCCCCCTGTATGTGCCTCCCTTCATCCCCCTGTATGTGCCTCCCTTCATCTCCCTGTATCTAACTTTCTTCATCTCCCTGTATGTGCCTCCCTTCATCTCCCTGTATCTACCTCCCTTCATCTCCCTGTATCTACCTCCCTTCATCTCCCTGTATCTACCTCCCTTCATCTCCCTGTATCTACCTCCCTTCATCTCCCTGTATCTACCTCCCTTCATCTCCCTGTATCTACCTCCCTTCATCTCCCTGTATCTACCTCCCTTCATCCCCCTGTATCTAACTCCCTTCATCTCCCTGTATCTAACTCCCTTCATCCCCCTGTATCTAACTCCCTTCATTTCCCTGTATCTACCTCCCGTAATTTCCAAATGTTTCCCTTAGTCACTTTACTTTTCCTTTCCTCTTTGCCTCAGTCTGAGCGCACAGCTCACTGTTCTCAATCCTTCCAGGCTGGACCTGCTGGCTGACGACGCTCGCAGAGAGGCGGAGCAGCTGCGCTCCAAGGCCGACTCGCGCTCCAGCCGAGTAGCCGAACTAGAGTCCACATTGTCTCGCCTCATAGACGACTACGATAGGGATAGGAAGGCCTGGGATGCTAAACGCGCCGCATTAGAGTCCGGCCTTGACGCCAGCCAATCGGAACTAGCCGAAGCCCGTCGACTGCGCGAGGAGGCGGTGAAAGATTCCGCCCTAATGGAGCCGCGATTGAACTCGGCCGAAGCCGAAGTCGCCGAACTCAAAGCTGAACGAGACGAACTAGCTGAGGCCAGGGACTCGGCAGAGACTGAGCTGGCCGATACGAAAACTAAACTGGTTGCCAAGGCAACGGAGGTGGCCGAATTGAGGGCCCTAATTGAAGCATTGAAAGAAGAGACAGATTCGCTTACTAAGGAACAGGTGAGCTTTTATATATTTCTTATATAATTCAGTCCATGGACTGGTGATGAAACGCCACAACCACCATGAAATAACATTTAACAGCTGGGTGAACTGAAATAACGCAGAGTTTAAGATGCCTTGCTGAAGGACTCAAATTGTTCCAGTGGAATCCGGAATCGAACCCCCGACCTTCAAGTCGCTAATCCAAGGCTCTAAATACTAGTCTACAACCCCTCGCTCGAAGTTTCTTTGCCCAAATGATAGGTCGGGGGTTCGAATCTTATCCTAAAAAAGGATAGAAAATCAGGTGTATTTGCCAGCCTACCCAGCCCCCGGACTGAACAGAATGTGCGACCCCGCCGCCAACCAGGTGACGAAGGCGCTGGCAGAGGAGCAGCAGTACACCCAGGCTCAGTCACGCAGCCTCGCAACCCAGCTGGCTGCTCAAACCGAGCGCTGCGAACTCCAGGCCAAGGAGCTCCAGGCTGCCAGAGCCGACGCGGCTGCGTTGGAGCGACGCCTAGCCGGCCAGACTGAGGACCGGCTGGCGCTTGAGGAACGCCTGGTGGCTGCTGGCGAGGAGCTTCGCCACCTGACTGAGCGGCTGAGACAGCGCGACGAGGAGGTGGCCAGACTGACCGGCGAGAGGGACCGGCAGTACGAGCAGGAGGCAGGGAGGGCCCAGCAGCTCGCCAGCGTGCTGGAGGACTACAGGTAACAGGATCGCTTAGGGGATTGCAGGATTCAGTTGAGGATTGCTGGATTTAATTTAGGGATTGTTGAATTCATTTGGGGATTGCGGGATTCATTTGGGGATTGCGGGATTCATTTGGGGATTGCTGGATTCATTTGGGGATTGCTGGATTCATTTGGGGATTGCAGGATTCATTTGGGGATTGCTGGATTCATTTGGGTGATTGCGGGATTCATTTTAGGACTGCTGGTTTCATTTGTGGATTTTCTCACATGGATTATGTGATTCTCTTAGGCAAATTGTGAGATTCTCTGAGTCTATTCTAGGGCTCTCAAATAAGATTCTAGGACGCTCTAAAATGGGATTCTTGGAATCTCTCAAATGGGATTCTAGGACTCTCTCAAAAGGGATTCTAGGACTCTCTCAAATGGGATTCTAGGACTCTCAAATGGGATTCTAGGACTCTCTCAAATGGGATACTAGGACTCTCTCAAATGGGATTCTAGGACTCTCTCAAATGGGATACTAGGACTCTCTCAAATGGGATACTAGGACTCTCTCAAATGGGATTCTAGGACTCTCAAATGGGATTCTAGGACTCTCTCAAATGGGATACTAGGACTCTCTCAAATGGGATTCTAGGACTCTCTTAAAAGGGATTCTAGGACTCTCAAATGGGATACTAGGACTCTCTCAAATGGGATTCTAGGACTCTAAAATAGGATTCTAGGACACTCTAAAATGGTATTCTTGGAATCTCTCAAATGGGATTCTAGGACTCTCTCAAATGGTATTCTAGGACTCTCTCAAATGGGATTCTAGGACTCTCTCAAAAGGGATTCTAGGACTCTCTCAAAAGGGATTCTAGGACTCTCTCAGCGGGGACTCTCTTAGGGGAGGATTGTTGGATTCTTTGAGTAAAGTAAGTCCTATCGCACCCCACCCCACTTAGGCACCTGGTCAGCCTGTTCGAGGACCGCAATGGTCAGTTGGCGGCTTTGGAGTCTCGCGGCCGACTGGGCATCGCCGAACTCGAACGCGCCGCGGCCGAACGTGACGCCATCTACCTGGAACTGAAGGACTCCCGCCTGGAGGTTGCCGCACTTCGGGCAGACGCTGAAGCTGTTCGGGTCGCCAGCGGTCGCGAGACGGAGGCTCTCAGGCGACGCAACGGCGAACTCAACGCCCGTCTGAAGGACGCTCGCGCTGAGCTAGCGCTTGCCAGGTGCGCTGTCCTAATGATCATCACTACTGAAGTCCTGATCCCCGATCCTCAAATCCTGATCCCTGATACTGAAGCCCTGATCCC
The DNA here is from genome assembly GCA_950097015.1 of Macrostomum hystrix. Taxonomy (NCBI): domain Eukaryota; kingdom Metazoa; phylum Platyhelminthes; family Macrostomidae; genus Macrostomum; species Macrostomum hystrix. The sequence continues at coordinate 26,127,803 of CATNEN010000038.1, forward strand.
CGATCCTCAAGTCCTGATCCCTGATACTGAAGTCCCGATCCCCGATCCTCAAGTCCTGATCCCCGATCTTCAAGTCCTCATCCCTGATCCTCAAGTCCTCATCCCGGATCCTGAAGTCCTGATCCCAAATCCTGAAGTCTTTATCCTAAATCCTGAAGTCTTTATCCTAAATCCTGAAGTCTTTATCCGAAATCCTGAAGTCTTGATCGCCAGTACTGGAGTCTCAATTTTTTTTCTTAAGTCTTGATTTTCAATCCTGAATTCTTGATTTTCAATTCTGAAGTCTTCATCCCGAATCCCGTAGTCTTGATTCCGAATCCTGTAGTCTTGATTCCGAATCCTGTAGTCTTGATCCCCGGTACTGGTCTTGATTTTCACTCCTGAAGTCTGGATCCCCCAATCCTGAAGTATTGATCCTCCACGCGCCTGCCGCATCTCCAGGGACGCCCTGAAAGCCAAGGAGGAAGCCGAGGAGGCCGCAGCCGCGGCGGTTCGTCGACATCAGCACACGGCTTCGGCATCGGCGGCAGCCGCCGCAGTCAAGAAGCAGCAAAAGCGCCAGCAGCAGATGCAGGAGAGGCGGCTAATGGCTCTGGAGGCCGACAATGAGAGGCTTGTAGCAGAGCTGGACACCTGGGCCAGGCAGTGCAAGGAGGCCACGAATTCAGCTAGACAGGTGCGTGTCTGAGGGGCTGCATTCTTGCTCGAGATTGTGAATAGGGATTCCCCTAATATTGTGAATAGGGATTCCCCTAATATTGTGATTAAGGGTTCCCCTATAATTGTTGATAGGGATCCCCATATTATTGTGAATAGGGATTACCCTAAGATTTGAAAAGGGATTCCCCTAAAATTTTGAATATGGATTCCCCTAAGATTGTGAATAGGGACACCCCTAGGGACACCCCTGAGCAGTCTAACATGTCAATCACAGATTAAATCTTCCGAATCAATAAAATCGCAGAGCGAAGCCACAAATCGCCGTCTGCGCGCCCAGTTGGCTGCCTGTCAGCAGGTCCTGCGCCAGCAGCTTCCCCAGCAGCAGCAGCCTTTGCCAGAAGGTCGCCCTCGCCGACAACCGCAGACAGCTAAGTCTGGCCAAGCGACACTCGACGGAGCAAATGAAATTCGCCTCGCTCTGGCCGACATTCAGAGCCTGCTCGGCCGGCGACCGGGCGACGTCGAAGAACCAGCCGACAGCGACGATGGTGAGGTCGAGGTCGAGAGCAAGGCGAAAAAGTCCGACAATCGACAGGGCCGAAAAGCGACAGACGGAAGAGCAGCTGGCGGTTCAGAAGCTGACCGAGCTCTGAGCCCGACTAGCAGAAGGCTTCTGCGTGGTTTGGGTAAGGAGGGGATAACCCAGCAGGGATATTGTGGGGATATCTCAGCGGGGATATTGTGGGGATATCTCAGCAGGGATATTGTGGGGATATCTCAGCAGGGATATTGTGAGGATATCTCGGCGGGGATATTGTAGGGATATCTCAGCGGGGATATTGTGGGGATATCTCAGCGGGGATATTGTAGGGATATCTCAGCGGGGATATTGTAGGGATATCTCAGCAGGGATATTGTGGGGATATCTCAGCAGGGATATTGTAGGGATATCTCAGCAGGGATATTGTGGGGATATCTCAGCAGGGATATTGTAGGGATATCTCAGCAGGGATATTGTGGGCATATCTCAGCAGGGATATTGTGGGGATATCTCAGCAGGGATTTATTAATTAACCATTTAATTATAATTGATTACACCTGCCCCAAAAGGGTCAGATGTGCAGCCGACAGCACAGCCGCAGCTATTGCGCGGCGCATCTGAAGGCTGCGTACAGCTGTTCAGTCCATGGACTGGGGGGACGCCACACCCACCCTCAATTATCCCAGCTAATGCTGGTACCCATTTAACAGCTGGGTGAACTGAAGCAATGCAGAGTTAAGTGTCTTGCCTAAGGACACAAATTGTTCCAGTGGAGTCGGGAATCGAACCCCCGACTTTCAAGTCGTGAGTCCGACGCCCCAACCACTAGGCTACAACCTCACAGTAGGGATATTGTAGGGATATCTCAGCAGGGATATTATGGGGATTTCTTGGCAATAATTTCTATTCAAATTTCACATTTTAATATTTCAGATGAGAAACGCACATCAGAACAACAGCAGCAGATGCAGTAGCCATCTACCATGATTTAATGGCCATTAGGAACTGTTATTTTTAGTGTACATTACATTTTTTAGAAAATATTTATAAAATTAGGTTTGAATTCAAAAAGTTTGTTTAAAAAACTCAGTCCGTTAAAGCGTGTTTTAACGTAAATTACTGTATTTTAAATTTACTGTATTCGTAACAAAATCTGTGTACAACTTAATACGAGTACATTCCATGCTCCCAATAAAGCTACATTTAATGGAGTCTGTGACTCGAAAATTATTGCGAATCTGTGATCCCTCATCTTGTTCAATAATATCTATTTTAAATATATAACATAGCTCGTATTTTAATTTTGAAAAAAACCTACTCTTTTTATCTACTTTTAGTAGTTTACAGTTTTAGATAAATTTTAGCATTAACTTATGAGGTTTTAAATTCATTAGCGATTCTAAGAAATCTCGTTAATACTTCCGTTTGAACTAATTCGGCTCAAAAAACACATGCACATTTAAGCAGTTAAACAAATCATAAGATTAACGGCTCAACTTCTTCCCTGTACTTAAAATGTGTGTTTGTAAACATTTTTCTAATGCTAAAAAAATTTGTTCTTTTTTAAGTTCTTTGTGGTTAAATATACACCTTATCGTACAGCTGCATGTCACAGTGTGATTTTATACCGATTAAATATTATCGATATAGTCCTCAGCTCATTGATTTAGTGAGTTGAAATTATTTTTCCTGAAACTACGAGTTTTAGAACATTGATTCAAAGCATTAAATGTTAGACAGCTAATTTTAGATAGCAGATGTTACACAGTTGATGATTGACAGCTGGTGTTAGACAGCTGATGTTAGATAGCTGATGTTACACAGTTGATGATTGACAGCTGGTGTTAGACAGCTGATGTTAGATAGCTGATGTTACATAGTTGATGATTGACAGCTGGTGTTAGACAGCTGATGTTAGATAGCTGATGTTACACAGTTGATGATTGACAGCTGGTGTTAGACAGATGATGTTAGATAGCTGATGTTACATAGTTGATGATTGACAGCTGGTGTTAGACAGCTGATGTTAGACAGCTGATGATTGACAGCTGGTGTTAGACAGCTGGTGTTAGACAGCTGATGTTACACAGTTGATGATTGACAGCTGGTGTTAGACAGCTGATGTTAGATAGCTGATGCTACACAGTTGATGATTGACAGCTGGTGTTAGATAGCTGATGTTAGATAGCTGATGCTACACAGTTGATGATTGACAGCTGGTGTTAGACAGCTGATGTTAGATAGCTGATGCTACACAGTTGATGATTGACAGCTGGTGTTAGATAGCTGATGTTACACAGTTGATTATTGACAGCTGGTGTTAGACAGCTGATGTTAGACAGCTGATGTTAGACAGCTGATGTTAGACAGCTGGTGTTAGACAGCTGACGTTAGACAGCTACTGTTAGACAGGTGATGTTAGACAGCTGATGTTCGAGAGTTGATGATTGACAGCTGACGTTAGACAGCTGGTGCTAGACAGCTGATGTTAGACAGTTGATGTTCGAGAGTTGATGATTGACAGCTGACGTTAGACAGCTGGTGCTAGACAGCTGATGTTAGACAGCTACTGTTAGACAGCTGTTAGACAGTTGATGTTAGACAGTTGATGTTAGACAGCTGATTTTAGATACCTAGCATTAATAAATTCGCTATCAAGCTGTCAAAAAAAATGCAACATCCTTAGCTGGAAATGGCCATAGACATTTGTTAAACGAGGACATGATTTTCTACTCTTGAGACAACTAAATATTTTTGCCACAATTTATTATATTTTTACCGGTCTATCTACTGCTTTTGTTCAAGTCAACTTAACCTTTATCGTCTGTTGTGGTAAGTCATGAATAGGATGTAAGCCTTATGTAGATGTCAGTCAGTCTAATAAGCAATGATTGAGCTTTATGTAGGGAAGCTTGTTCTAGAGTAGGGAAGCTTGTTAGTGAGTAGGGAAGGTTGTTTTTGAGTAGGGAAGCTTGTTCTTGAGTGGGGAAGCTTGTTCTTGAGTAGGGAAGCTTGTTCTTGAGTAGGGAAGCTTGTTCTTGAGTAGGGAAGCTTGTTCTTGAGTAGGGAAGCTTGTTCGTGATTAGGGAAGGTTGTTCTTGAGTAGGGAAGCTTGTTCTTGAGTAGGGAAGCTTGTTCGTGATTAGGGAAGGTTGTTCTTGAGTAGGGAAGCTTGTTCGTGAGTAGGGAAGCATGTTCTTGAGTAGGGGAAGCTTGTTCGTGAGTAGGGAAGCTTGTTCGTGAGTAGGGAAGGTTGTTCTTGAGTAGGGAAGCTTGTTCTTGAGTAGGGAAGCTTGTTCTTGAGTAGGGAAGCTTGTTCGTGATTAGGGAAGGTTGTTCTTGAGTAGGGAAGCTTGTTCGTGAGTAGGGAAGCATGTTCTTGAGTAGGGAAGCTTGTTCGTGAGTAGGGAAGGTTGTTCTTGAGTAGGGAAGCTTGTTCTTGAGTAGGGAAGCTTGTTCTTGAGTAGGGAAGCTTGTTCGTGAGTAGGGAAGCTTGTTCTTTAGTAGGGAAGCTTGTTCTTGAGTAGGGAAGCTTGTTCTTGAGTAGGGAAGCTTGTTCTTGAGTAGGGAAGCTTGTTCTTGAGTAGGGAAGCTTGTTCTTGAGTGGGGAAGCTTGTTCTTGAGTAGGGAAGCTTGTTCTTGAGTAGGGAAGCTTGTTCTTGAGTAGGGAAGCTTGTTCTTGAGTAGGGAAGCTTGTTCGTGATTAGGGAAGGTTGTTCTTGAGTAGGGAAGCTTGTTCTTGAGTAGGGAAGCTTGTTCGTGATTAGGGAAGGTTGTTCTTGAGTAGGGAAGCTTGTTCGTGAGTAGGGAAGCATGTTCTTGAGTAGGGGAAGCTTGTTCGTGAGTAGGGAAGCTTGTTCGTGAGTAGGGAAGGTTGTTCTTGAGTAGGGAAGCTTGTTCTTGAGTAGGGAAGCTTGTTCTTGAGTAGGGAAGCTTGTTCGTGATTAGGGAAGGTTGTTCTTGAGTAGGGAAGCTTGTTCGTGAGTAGGGAAGCATGTTCTTGAGTAGGGGAAGCTTGTTCGTGAGTAGGGAAGCTTGTTCGTGAGTAGGGAAGGTTGTTCTTGAGTAGGGAAGCTTGTTCTTGAGTAGGGAAGCTTGTTCTTGAGTAGGGAAGCTTGTTCGTGAGTAGGGAAGCTTGTTCTTTAGTAGGGAAGCTTGTTCTTGAGTAGGGAAGCTTGTTCTTGAGTAGGGAAGCTTGTTCTTGAGTAGGGAAGCTTGTTCTTGAGTAGGGAAGCTTGTTCGTGAGTAGGAAGCTTGTTCTTGAGTAGGGGAGCATGTTCTTGAGTAGGAAGCTTGTTCGTGAGTAGGGAAGCTTGTTCTTGAGTAGGGAAGCTTGTTCTTGAGTAGGGAAGCTTGTTCTTGAGTAGGGAAGCTTGTTCTTGAGTAGGGGAGCATGTTCTTGAGTAGGAAGCTTGTTCGTGAGTAGGGAAGCTTGTTCTTGAGCAGGGAAGGCTGTTCTTGAGTAGAGGAGCATGTTCTTGAGTAGGGGAGCATGTTCTTGAGTAGGGAAGCTTGTTCTTGAGTACTGAAGCTTGTTCTTGAGTAGGGAAGCTTGTTCTTGAGTAGGGAAGCTTGTTCTTGAGTAGGGAAGCTTGTTCTTGAGTAGGGAAGCTTGTTCTTGAGTAGGGAAGCTTGTTCGTGAGCAGGGAAGGCTGTTCTTGAGTAGGGGAGCATGTTCTTGAGTAGGAAGCTTGTTCTTGAGTAGGGAAGCTTGTTCTCAAATCTTGTCTTTCTCCAAACCTCAGTATCGCAATATAGGCTAGCAATTTGAAAGTGCATGCGGCACAAATCGCACTGCGTTATCGACCTGACGGTGAGGGTGCTGGCAGTAGAGTCGCCGAAGCTTCTTGAGGCTGCCTATTCGTCAGCCGATGCGGGCACATCCCTTGACGATGACAGACATCTGGCAAGCCAAAATCAAGTGAAATATTTGTCACCTGTGCGACCATCGCGACAGCGAACTAGAAAAGAGATGGTGAGAAATCAGGTAAATTGTGCTCACCATTTGTGCTCAAATGGACAATTTGCTCAAATGGATAGTGTGCTCAAATGGATAGTGTGCTCTAGTGGATAGTGTGCTCAAATGGATAGTGTGCTCAATGGATAGTGTGCTCAAGTGGATAGTGTGCTCAATGGATAGTGTGCTCAAAGGATAGTGTGCTCAATGGATAGTGTGCTCAATGGATAGTGTGCTCAAATGGATGGTTTGCTGTAATGGATTGTGGGCTCAAATGGATTGTGGGCTCAAAAGGATAATGTGCTCAAATTAATTGTGTGCTCAAATGTATTGTGTGCTCAAATTTATTGTGTACTCAAATGTATTGTGTGCTCAAATGTATTGTGTGCTCAAATGTATTGTGTGCTCAAATGTATTGTGTGCTCAAATGAATAGTGTGCTCAAATGAATAGTGTGCTCAAATGTATTGTGTGCTCAAATTTATTGTGTACTCAAATGTATTGTGTGCTCAAATGTATTGTGTGCTCAAATGTATTGTGTGCTCAAATGTATAGTGTGCTCAAATGAATAGTTTGATCAGGTAGGCAATGTGCTCTTATCAGCTCTCTGCTTCATCGTTTCCCGCTTTTAGCATCGGATGAGAAGCCACAGGCGTAGCCCCAGAAGAAAAATAAGAACCAGCATTAGTGTGACGTGTCTTGTTCCGCCGGATAAGCTCAAATCAGTGACGCCAATTTCCGAACCTCTGCGAGCTCTGGACACCTCGTCCGAAATTAGCGATACTGATAGCGACTTTTCCTTGTCCTCGGAGGGCTATGCGGCGCCTCAATGGGTGACGCCAAGAAATTGGTTGCGACCGTTAAAGTCATCGAGCTACGTGAGTCTTGGCCAGTGGCAGTCTGTTATAGAGAGACTAGACTAGAGATTGAGTAGGAAGGTCAGATTTGAGCACTCATGGACGACAGAGTAAGATTTGGGCTAAAGCAGGGGTTGTAGCCTAGTGGTTAGAGCGTCGGACTCACGACTTGTAGGTCGGGGGTTCGATCTCCGACTCCACTGGAACAATTCAGGTCTTTTAGCCAGACACTTAACTCTGCATTGCTACAGCTAACCCAGCTGTTAAATGGGTACCAGCTGGGGTGATTGTCGGATAATTCCATGTGCTGTCAGCTGAACATCTGGCCCAATTGTGGCAGGTGTAATCAATAAATATTAATAAATAATATTATTAGTTATGTGCATGCTTTCCTCTATCAATGCGTTGCAGACAAAAATTAGTAGGCACAATAGCAGTTACATCAGCAGCAGCAGCAGCAGCAGCAGCAGCAACAGCAGCAGCAGCAGCAGCAGCAACTGCAGCAGCAGCACTATTCAAGACATGCCATCGAATCCAATGACATCGAGGATTGGTCAACTCTTCCGTAGATCTTCTGCGGCTCAAAGAATCCATAACAACAATGTCGACAACACTGCTGTCACTGCTAATGGCGACATTGTATTGGATTCTCAATTGCCAGCTCCAGCCGCTGCTTCTGACAATATAAAGCCAGATTTGATTGCTGCTAGAGAAACAGCCGAACAATTGCCAGCATTGCCACCTGCGCAGAAGCAACAGCAGCAGCAGCAGAAATTGTACACTCGAAGTAGTAGGTTTTTTTATAAAACTCTAACAACGCTTGTTAATCGATAGAATGTTGGCTGGACCAATCAGAGAAGCGATGGGGTTTTTGGCGCGGGAGGGGCGGGGGTGGTTGACACAGGCAAATATGTAGCTGGCTTGGCCAATCAGAGAAGCCAGGCGATTGTGGGTGCTAAAAAGGCGGGGTGGTTGGCACTGATAGATAATAGTGATAGATTGGTCTCTCGACCAATCGGCGAAGCGATAGGATTTCGGGTGCATAAGGGTTTGGGTGGTTGGCGTTAGCTACGCAGGCAAGCAGATAATGATGGATTGGCGGCTGGCCAATCAGAGAAGCCAGATGGTTTTTAACTCGTAATAACTTTTCTGGTGTACGATTAGTCTATGTTAAAAACCCCATCCCACCGCCAACCCAGCTGACTCCGGCGAAGAAAGCACCAACATGTCCTATGTGAAAGTGCCTACGCACATTGGCAGTCCATTGCAGCTAGAAGCCGATTGTGCAACATTAGATGACCAGTGCAAATCCACGGCCAGACCTGCCCCCATCGTGACCGCACCGATTGCGCCGCCGAGGCAGGAAAGTCGACAGGAAGTCAGCAAGCCGGACTTTATTAGAGCAACAACAACTAAATCGGCTTCTCCATCAGAGTCCTCGCAGCCTGCGGCGCATCGAAACGCTATCGTCGGCGGCATTGACGTCCCGGAGCCATCGGATCGATCGCAGTTCATTGTCACACTGAACCGATTGAGGCAGCTCATCTCCGATCAACGCAGAAATCCGCTCGCGCCGACCCTCATTGCGCCAACGGCACAGTGGCCCGTCAACTTGACTGATGAATACAGCCTACCAAAGTTCTCGGACAAGGTAGCTGCTGCAGCTAAGTACGTCTCGACAATGTCTCTACGATGCTTCATCCTTTCCTTCGATACCACATCCTTTCCTTCGATACCACATCCTTTCCTTCGATACCACATCCTTTCCTTCGATACCACATCATTTCCTTCGATACCACATCCTTTCCTACGATACCACATCCTTTCCTTCGATACTACATCCTTTCCTAAGATACCAAATTTTCTCCTTCGATACCACATTCTTTCCTTCGATACCACATCCTTTCCTTCGATACCACATCCTTTCCTTCGATACCACATCCTTTCATTCGATACCACATCATTTCCTTCGGTACCACACCCTTTCCTGCGATACCACATCCTTTCCTTCGATACCACATCCTTTCCTTCGATACCACATCCTTTCATTCGATACCACATCATTTCCTTCGGTACCACATCCTTTCCTTCGATACTACATCCTTTCCTAAGATACCACATTTTCTCCTTCGATACCACATTCTCTCCTTCGATACCACATCCTTTCCTACGATACGATATCCTCTCCTTCGATACCATTGTTTTTTCTACGATACCTTCGTACGTCATCTAATTTTTTACTTCGTTAACTTATCCTTCAACGCCAGCAGCAGCCGATCAAAAGCATCTGAAACAGCACCGAAGACGAAGCTAAAGGAGTCTGTGCGGTCAAGTCGAGCGGCAATTCAAAGTCTGCTGTCTCTACCAAAGTGGCAGGATAATCTGGCGATTACAAAAGTGCAAACGGACCAGCCGAGAGCAACACTGGAGACGAAATCTCACGAAGCAGATCAGATGCCTTTGAAGACGGCAAAGTCCAAAAAGCTGAGAGAAAAGAAGCAAAAGCAGCCGGCCAGGCAACTCACAATGTCCCTTTGGAAGCCTAGAACTATTTTCCAACAAGTGCAAGAAGAGCAACAGCAAAATCTGACGATGCAAAAGAAAAAAAATAAGACCAAGAAGATCAAAAAGACGCTCGCAAGCTCTAGTCCAGCTTTGACGGATAGTTCTGTCAGCAGAAAACTGCCAGCAGCAGCAGCAAGCGGGCCAAGGACGAAGCGCGTCAACTTAAATAACTCAAATTCTCGAAAATATCTAAACGCTAATACTACTGCTAATAGTAAAACAGTCAGTAGTGCAAAGCAAGCATCGAGCACTAAATTTGTGAAATTCTTCGGTCCTATGTTCATGTAAGCTGCAACATGATCCGCCTTCAAATAAACTTGCATTCGCCTTTAACCTCGCATTTCCCTTTGTCCTCCTCCGTGCGTTCGCCCCATTCTCGTCATTGCCTTCGCCTTCATCTTCGCCATTGCGTCGCCTTCGCCGTCATCATCGCCTACGTCCTAGCCTTCGCCCTCACATTTTCTATCGCCCTCGCCTACGCCATCTCTATCGCCCTCGCCTACGCCATCTCTATCGCCCTCGCCTTCGCCATCTCTATCGCCCTCGCCCTCGCCCTAACCTTACCCGTCGCCTCTGCCTTCGCCTTCGCATTCGCCATCGCCTTTGTCTTTGCCATCGAGCTCTTTGAATTTCTTTTAACCTATTGTTCACACCCTGTACTATTATTATTTTGCTTTTCTACAGACACAAATGTAAATTATTGCAAAATAAACATGCAGAGAGTGTAACAGTGCTAGGATTTAAGCCATTGTAAGCAAGTGGCATTGTCGTATGTGTTAGCGTGAACCAGTTTCGCTTATTGCATTGTCAGACAAACCTGCAGAGTGTGTTATTCTTGACAACTGAAAATACAGTAGGCAATTTGTGTGTTGCTTAGAAAATTATTCCTAATTGAAAATTATATTCTTCGGTGTAAACCTTCTTTCTATATAGTCGGAGCAGTCGTTGCTTACGGGGGATTTGAACAGATTACTACTAGATTTCAAGAGACTGGTGAAAGAATCAAGAAGATTGGTTAGAGATTTGATGAGATTGATAAGAGGTATTAAGAGATTGATGAAACATTTCATGAGATCTTTTAGGGATTCTAAGAGACTGATGAGAGATTTTATGAGATTGATGTGAGACTTTAATTAGATTTGTGGGAGATTTAGGAGATAAATGAGAGATTTGATGAGATTGATAGGAGATTTTAAGAGATTGGTTGGCGATTTTAGGAGATTGGTGGGAGATTTAGGAGATAAATGCGAGATTTGATGAGATTGATAGGAGATTTTAAGAGATTGGTTGGCGACTTTAGAAGATTGGTGGGAGATTTAGGAGATAAATGAGAGATTTGATGAGATTGATAGGAGATTTTAAGAGATTGGTTGGCGACTTTAGAAGATTGGTGGGAGATTTAGGAGATAAATGAGAGATTTGATGAGATTGATAGGAGATTTTAAGAGATTGGTAGGAGACTTTAGAAGATTGGTGGGAGATTTAGGAGATAAATGAGAGATTTGATGAGATTGATAGGAGATTTTAAGAGATTGGTAGGAGACTTTAGGAGATTGGTGGGAGATTAAAATATAATGTTTGGGAAGTTTTGAATATAGGAATAATTGGAATACTAAGAATAGATTTTACAAAACCATATTGCTAAATGCATGTCAAATTGTAATCACATGTGTAAACATGCAACTCAAAACAGAAAATACTATCTAGCTTTTATAGGCTTAAACAGGGTTCAGTATTTGCGCTAGGAATCGATGCACTCAGCTTCCATTTAGTGTCAACATTTATAGCTAAATCATCAGATAAATCATGCTCATATTATAGCTATAGATTGAATGTGTTTGGCAGTTCCATACAATGACTGCACGTGGACAATGGGAATCACGGCTTGAGTGTTGTTTGCACATCCCATATAAATAATGTGAGATAAGCCTTCAAAGCAATGCACAAGGGGATGCGTGCGATAATTTCATCTCCTGTAAAAGATTTTTAATCTCTGCGCACTGCGCACTGTGTGCTCATTCTCTTATCATCCACGCTGACATCAGTGGCCATCAGTGGGTAACGGAGGAGTCAAATAATGCTAACAAATGTTCGGGCTTATTTGCAGGTGGCATTCGGTTGGTGACACTTGAGCACGCTTGAGTAGGTTTATAGAGTAATCTGAACGTTGTCTATGGCTTTCACGCTGATTCCTCCAATGAGACTAGAATAGGGTTGGGGAAGTGCTTGTTTGGAATTGGGAGTCTTATCTCCCAATCCCACCCTGGGCCACTCTTTACTTGCCTTGGATAATAATGCCTGATCTTTAAGGTCGCGTGCCTGTACGATAAGGCCTTTGAAGCCTTACTCGTGTCCCTGCCATTCTGTCTCTATCATCCATATCACACATACACCCAAGCTTCTCTCTACTTCTCCCCAGTCTCTCTCTACTTCTCCCCAGTCTCTCTCTACTTCTCCCCAATCTCTCTACTTCTTCCCAATCTCTCTACTTCTCCCCAGTCTCTCTCTACTTCTCCCCAGTCTCTCTCTACTTCTCCCCAATCTCTCTACTTCTTCCCAATCTCTCTCTACTTCTTCCCAATCTCTCTACTCTCCCCAATCTCTTTCTACTCTCACCAATCTCTCTCTACTTCTTCCCAATCTCTCTCTACTCTCCCCAATCTCTCTCTACTTCTCCCAATCTCTCTCTACTTCTCACCAATCTCTCTACTTCTTCCCAATCTCTCTACTTCTCCCCAGTCTCTCTCTACTTCTCCCCAGTCTCTCTCTACTTCTCCCCAATCTCTCTACTTCTTCCCAATCTCTCTCTACTTCTTCCCAATCTCTCTACTCTCCCCAATCTCTTTCTACTCTCCCCAATCTCTCTCTACTTCTCCCAATCTCTCTCTACTTCTCACCAATCTCTCTACTTCTACCCAATCTCTCTACTTCTACCCAATCTCTCTACTTCTACCCAATCTCTTTCTACTCTCCCAAATCTCTATCTACTTCTCCCAATCTCTCTACTTCTCCCCAATCTCTCTACTTCTCACCAATCTCTATCTACTTCTCCCAATCTCTCTACTTCTTCCCAATCTCTCTCTACTCTCCCCAATCTCTCTCTACTTCTCCCAATCTCTCTCTACTTCTCACCAATCTCTCTACTTCTCCCCAATCTCTCTCTACTTCTTCCCAATCTCTCTACTCTCCCCAATATCTTTCTACTCTCACCAATCTCTCTCTACTTCTTCCCAATCTCTCTACTTCTCCCCAGTCTCTCTCTACTTCTCCCCAATCTCTCTACTTCTCCCCAATCTCTCTCTACTTCTCCCCAGTCTCTCTCTACTTCTCCCCAGTCTCTCTCTACTTCTCCCCAGTCTCTCTCTACTTCTCCCCAGTCTCTCTCTACTTCTCCCCAGTCTCTCTCTACTTCTCCCCAGTCTCTCTCTACTTCTCCCCAGTCTCTCTCTACTTCTCCCCAGTCTCTCTCTACTTCTCCCCAGTCTCTCTCTACTTCTCCCCAGTCTCTCTCTACTTCTCCCCAGTCTCTCTCTACTTCTCCCCAGTCTCTCTCTACTTCTCCCCAGTCTCTCTCTACTTCTCCCCAGTCTCTCTCTACTTCTTCCCAATCTCTCTACTTCTCCCCAGTCTCTCTCTACTTCTCCCCAGTCTCTCTCTACTTCTTCCCAATCTCTCTACTCTCCCCAATCTCTTTCTACTCTCACCAATCTCTCTCTACTTCTTCCCAATCTCTCTCTACTTCTCACCAATCTCTCTACTTCTACCCAATCTCTCTACTTCTACCCAATCTCTCTACTCTCCCCAATCTCTTTCTACTCTCACCAATCTCTCTCTACTTCTCCCCAATCTCTCTACTTCTTCCCAATCTCTCTACTTCTTCCCAATCTCTCTACTTCTCCCCAGTCTCTCTCTACTTCTCCCCAGTCTCTCTCTACTTCTCCCCAGTCTCTCTCTACTTCTCCCCAGTCTCTCTCTACTTCTCCCCAGTCTCTCTCTACTTCTTCCCAATCTCTCTACTCTCCCCAATCTCTTTCTACTCTCACCAATCTCTCTCTACTTCTTCCCAATCTCTCTCTACTTCTCCCCAGTCTCTCTCTACTTCTCCCCAATCTCTCTACTTCTTCCCAATCTCTCTACTTCTCCCCAGTCTCTCTCTACTTCTCCCCAGTCTCTCTCTACTTCTCCCCAATCTCTCTACTTCTTCCCAATCTCTCTCTACTTCTTCCCAATCTCTCTACTCTCCCCAATCTCTTTCTACTCTCACCAATCTCTCTCTACTTCTTCCCAATCTCTCTCTACTCTCCCCAATCTCTCTCTACTTCTCCCAATCTCTCTCTACTTCTCACCAATCTCTCTACTTCTTCCCAATCTCTCTACTTCTCCCCAGTCTCTCTCTACTTCTCCCCAGTCTCTCTCTACTTCTCCCCAATCTCTCTACTTCTTCCCAATCTCTCTCTACTTCTTCCCAATCTCTCTACTCTCCCCAATCTCTTTCTACTCTCCCCAATCTCTCTCTACTTCTCCCAATCTCTCTCTACTTCTCACCAATCTCTCTACTTCTACCCAATCTCTCTACTTCTACCCAATCTCTCTACTTCTACCCAATCTCTTTCTACTCTCCCAAATCTCTATCTACTTCTCCCAATCTCTCTACTTCTCCCCAATCTCTCTACTTCTCACCAATCTCTATCTACTTCTCCCAATCTCTCTACTTCTTCCCAATCTCTCTCTACTCTCCCCAATCTCTCTCTACTTCTCCCAATCTCTCTCTACTTCTCACCAATCTCTCTACTTCTCCCCAATCTCTCTCTACTTCTTCCCAATCTCTCTACTCTCCCCAATATCTTTCTACTCTCACCAATCTCTCTCTACTTCTTCCCAATCTCTCTACTTCTCCCCAGTCTCTCTCTACTTCTCCCCAATCTCTCTACTTCTCCCCAATCTCTCTCTACTTCTCCCCAGTCTCTCTCTACTTCTCCCCAGTCTCTCTCTACTTCTCCCCAGTCTCTCTCTACTTCTCCCCAGTCTCTCTCTACTTCTCCCCAGTCTCTCTCTACTTCTCCCCAGTCTCTCTCTACTTCTCCCCAGTCTCTCTCTACTTCTCCCCAGTCTCTCTCTACTTCTCCCCAGTCTCTCTCTACTTCTCCCCAGTCTCTCTCTACTTCTCCCCAGTCTCTCTCTACTTCTCCCCAGTCTCTCTCTACTTCTCCCCAGTCTCTCTCTACTTCTCCCCAGTCTCTCTCTACTTCTTCCCAATCTCTCTACTTCTCCCCAGTCTCTCTCTACTTCTCCCCAGTCTCTCTCTACTTCTTCCCAATCTCTCTACTCTCCCCAATCTCTTTCTACTCTCACCAATCTCTCTCTACTTCTTCCCAATCTCTCTCTACTTCTCACCAATCTCTCTACTTCTACCCAATCTCTCTACTTCTACCCAATATCTCTACTCTCCCCAATCTCTTTCTACTCTCACCAATCTCTCTCTACTTCTTCCCAATCTCTCTCTACTTCTCACCAATCTCTCTACTTCTACCCAATCTCTCTACTTCTACCCAATCTCTCTACTCTCCCCAATCTCTTTCTACTCTCACCAATCTCTCTCTACTTCTCCCCAATCTCTCTACTTCTTCCCAATCTCTCTACTTCTTCCCAATCTCTCTACTTCTCCCCAGTCTCTCTCTACTTCTCCCCAGTCTCTCTCTACTTCTCCCCAGTCTCTCTCTACTTCTCCCCAGTCTCTCTCTACTTCTCCCCAGTCTCTCTCTACTTCTTCCCAATCTCTCTACTCTCCCCAATCTCTTTCTACTCTCACCAATCTCTCTCTACTTCTTCCCAATCTCTCTCTACTTCTCCCCAGTCTCTCTCTACTTCTCCCCAATCTCTCTACTTCTTCCCAATCTCTCTACTTCTCCCCAGTCTCTCTCTACTTCTCCCCAGTCTCTCTCTACTTCTCCCCAATCTCTCTACTTCTTCCCAATCTCTCTCTACTTCTTCCCAATCTCTCTACTCTCCCCAATCTCTTTCTACTCTCACCAATCTCTCTCTACTTCTTCCCAATCTCTCTCTACTCTCCCCAATCTCTCTCTACTTCTCCCAATCTCTCTCTACTTCTCACCAATCTCTCTACTTCTTCCCAATCTCTCTACTTCTCCCCAGTCTCTCTCTACTTCTCCCCAGTCTCTCTCTACTTCTCCCCAATCTCTCTACTTCTTCCCAATCTCTCTCTACTTCTTCCCAATCTCTCTACTCTCCCCAATCTCTTTCTACTCTCCCCAATCTCTCTCTACTTCTCCCAATCTCTCTCTACTTCTCCCAATCTCTCTACTTCTTCCCAATCTCTCTCTACTCTCCCCAATCTCTCTCTACTTCTCCCAATCTCTCTCTACTTCTCACCAATCTCTCTACTTCTCCCCAATCTCTCTCTACTTCTTCCCAATCTCTCTACTCTCCCCAATCTCTTTCTACTCTCACCAATCTCTCTCTACTTCTTCCCAATCTCTCTCTACTTCTCACCAATCTCTCTACTTCTACCCAATCTCTCTACTTCTACCCAATCTCTCTACTCTCCCCAATCTCTTTCTACTCTCACCAATCTCTCTCTACTTCTTCCCAATCTCTCTCTACTTCTCACCAATCTCTCTACTTCTACCCAATCTCTCTACTTCTACCCAATATCTCTACTCTCCCCAATCTCTTTCTACTCTCACCAATCTCTCTCTACTTCTTCCCAATCTCTCTCTACTTCTCACCAATCTCTCTACTTCTACCCAATCTCTCTACTTCTACCCAATCTCTCTACTCTCCCCAATCTCTTTCTACTCTCACCAATCTCTCTCTACTTCTTCCCAATCTCTCTCTACTTCTCCCCAGTCTCTCTCTACTTCTCCCCAATCTCTCTACTTCTTCCCAATCTCTCTACTTTTCCCCAGTCTCTCTCTACTTCTCCCCAGTCTCTCTCTACTTCTCCCCAATCTCTCTACTTCTTCCCAATCTCTCTCTACTTCTTCCCAATCTCTCTACTCTCCCCAATCTCTTTCTACTCTCACCAATCTCTCTCTACTTCTTCCCAATCTCTCTCTACTCTCCCCAATCTCTCTCTACTTCTCCCAATCTCTCTCTACTTCTCACCAATCTCTCTACTTCTTCCCAATCTCTCTACTTCTCCCCAGTCTCTCTCTACTTCTCCCCAGTCTCTCTCTACTTCTCCCCAATCTCTCTACTTCTTCCCAATCTCTCTCTACTTCTTCCCAATCTCTCTACTCTCCCCAATCTCTTTCTACTCTCCCCAATCTCTCTCTACTTCTCCCAATGTCTCTCTACTTCTCCCAATCTCTCTACTTCTTCCCAATCTCTCTCTACTCTCCCCAATCTCTCTCTACTTCTCCCAATCTCTCTCTACTTCTCACCAATCTCTCTACTTCTCCCCAATCTCTCTCTACTTCTTCCCAATCTCTCTACTCTCCCCAATCTCTTTCTACTCTCACCAATCTCTCTCTACTTCTTCCCAATCTCTCTCTACTTCTCACCAATCTCTCTACTTCTACCCAATCTCTCTACTTCTACCCAATCTCTCTACTCTCCCCAATCTCTTTCTACTCTCACCAATCTCTCTCTACTTCTTCCCAATCTCTCTCTACTTCTCACCAATCTCTCTACTTCTACCCAATCTCTCTACTTCTACCCAATATCTCTACTCTCCCCAATCTCTTTCTACTCTCACCAATCTCTCTCTACTTCTTCCCAATCTCTCTCTACTTCTCACCAATCTCTCTACTTCTACCCAATCTCTCTACTTCTACCCAATCTCTCTACTCTCCCCAATCTCTTTCTACTCTCACCAATCTCTCTCTACTTCTCCCCAATCTCTCTACTTCTTCCCAATCTCTCTACTTCTTCCCAATCTCTCTACTTCTCCCCAGTCTCTCTCTACTTCTCCCCAGTCTCTCTCTACTTCTCCCCAGTCTCTCTCTACTTCTCCCCAGTCTCTCTCTACTTCTCCCCAGTCTCTCTCTACTTCTCCCCAGTCTCTCTCTACTTCTCCCCAGTCTCTCTCTACTTCTCCCCAGTCTCTCTCTACTTCTCCCCAGTCTCTCTCTACTTCTCCCCAGTCTCTCTCTACTTCTCCCCAGTCTCTCTCTACTTCTTCCCAATCTCTCTACTCTCCCCAATATCTTTCTACTCTCACCAATCTCTCTCTACTTCTTCCCAATCTCTCTACTTCTCCCCAGTCTCTCTCTACTTCTCCCCAGTCTCTCTCTACTTCTTCCCAATCTCTCTACTCTCCCCAATCTCTTTCTACTCTCACCAATCTCTCTCTACTTCTTCCCAATCTCTCTCTACTTCTCACCAATCTCTCTACTTCTACCCAATCTCTCTACTTCTACCCAATATCTCTACTCTCCCCAATCTCTTTCTACTCTCACCAATCTCTCTCTACTTCTCCCCAATCTCTCTCTACTTCTCACCAATCTCTCTACTTCTACCCAATCTCTCTACTTCTACCCAATCTCTCTACTCTCCCCAATCTCTTTCTACTCTCACCAATCTCTCTCTACTTCTCCCCAATCTCTCTACTTCTTCCCAATCTCTCTACTTCTTCCCAATCTCTCTACTTCTCCCCAGTCTCTCTCTACTTCTCCCCAGTCTCTCTCTACTTCTCCCCAGTCTTTCTCTACTTCTCCCCAGTCTCTCTCTACTTCTCCCCAGTCTCTCTCTACTTCTTCCCAATCTCTCTACTCTCCCCAATCTCTTTCTACTCTCACCAATCTCTCTCTACTTCTTCCCAATCTCTCTCTACTTCTCACCAATCTCTCTACTTCTACCCAATCTCTCTACTTCTACCCATTATCTCTACTCTCCCCAATCTCTTTCTACTCTCACCAATCTCTCTCTACTTCTCCCCAATCTCTCTCTACTTCTCACCAATCTCTCTACTTCTACCCAATCTCTCTACTCTCCCCAATCTCTTTCTACTCTCACCAATCTCTCTCTACTTCTCCCCAATCTCTCTACTTCTTCCCAATCTCTCTACTTCTTCCCAATCTCTCTACTTCTCCCCAGTCTCTCTCTACTTCTCCCCAGTCTCTCTCTACTTCTCCCCAGTCTCTCTCTACTTCTCCCCAGTCTCTCTCTACTACTCCCCAGTCTCTCTCTACTTCTCCCCAGTCTCTCTCTACTTCTCCCCAGTCTCTCTCTACTTCTCCCCAGTCTCTCTCTACTTCTCCCCAATCTCTCTACTTCTTCCCAATCTCTCTACTTCTCCCCAGTCTCTCTCTACTTCTCCCCAGTCTCTCTCTACTTCTCCCCAATCTCTCTACTTCTTCCCAATCTCTCTCTACTTCTTCCCAATCTCTCTACTCTCCCCAATCTCTTTCTACTCTCACCAATCTCTCTCTACTTCTTCCCAATCTCTCTCTACTCTCCCCAATCTCTCTCTACTTCTCCCAATCTCTCTCTACTTCTCACCAATCTCTCTACTTCTTCCCAATCTCTCTACTTCTCCCCAGTCTCTCTCTACTTCTCCCCAGTCTCTCTCTACTTCTCCCCAATCTCTCTACTTCTTCCCAATCTCTCTCTACTTCTTCCCAATCTCTCTACTCTCCCCAATCTCTTTCTACTCTCCCCAATCTCTCTCTACTTCTCCCAGTCTCTCTCTACTTCTACCCAGTCTCTCTCTACTTCTCCCCAGTCTCTCTCTACTTCTCCCCAGTCTCTCTCTACTTCTCCCCAGTCTCTCTCTACTTCTCCCCAGTCTCTCTCTACTTCTCCCCAGTCTCTCTCTACTTCTCCCCAGTCTCTCTCTACTTCTCCCCAGTCTCTCTCTACTTCTCCCCAGTCTCTCTCTACTTCTCCCCAGTCTCTCTCTACTTCTCCCCAGTCTCTCTCTACTTCTTCCCAATCTCTCTCTACTTCTTCCCAATCTCTCTACTCTACCCAATCTCTTTCTACTCTCACCAATCTCTCTCTACTTCTTCCCAATCTCTCTCTACTTCTCACCAATCTCTCTACTTCTACCCAATCTCTCTACTTCTACCCAATCTCTCTACTCTCCCCAATCTCTTTCTACTCTCACCAATCTCTCTCTACTTCTCCCCAATCTCTCTACTTCTTCCCAATCTCTCTACTTCTTCCCAATCTCTCTACTTCTCCCCAGTCTCTCTCTACTTCTCCCCAGTCTCTCTCTACTTCTCCCCAGTCTCTCTCTACTTCTCCCCAGTCTCTCTCTACTTCTCCCCAATCTCTCTCTACTTCTCCCCAATCTCTCTCTACTTCTCCCAATCTCTCTCTACTTCTCACCAATCTCTCTACTTCTCCCCAATCTCTCTCTACTTCTTCCCAATCTCTCTACTCTCCCCAATCTCTTTCTACTCTCACCAATCTCTCTCTACTTCTTCCCAATCTCTCTCTACTCTCCCCAATCTCTCTCTACTTCTCCTAATCTCTCTCTACTTCTACCCAATCTCTCTCTACTTCTACCTAATCTCTCTCTACTTCTACCCAATCTCTCTCTACTTCTACCCAATCTCTCTCTACTTCTACCCAATCTCTCTCAACTTCTACCCAATCTCTCTCTACTCTCCCCAATCTCTCTCTACTTCTCCCCAATCTCTCTCTACTTCTACCCAATCTCTCTACTTCTACCCAATCTCTCTACTTCTACCCAAAAGTTTTGAAAGTTTTAAAACACGGAAAAGAAAAGTCAAGGTTGACGGCTATAAATGCGGCTCACAAAACTCCTCAATCAGAACTCATAGCCTCCCTATCAACACGGTTTGCTATCTTTCCCCTATCTTACCTCTCCCGTCTCTCATCTCTCCGCTTTTTTCCACTCCACCTTTCTCATCCTCATTTGTCTCCTATTCCCCGGCTCAATTGCTCACGGCATAAATAATTTAGTGAATAACTCAGTCCTGTAAAGTGTCACCTACCCCACCATCAGTGACAGCCATCCCACGCCTCGACGCGCCCAATGAGCTCAGTTTCTGTCGCGACCAATGAGAAGCAATGGGTTAATCATAAATTGAGGAAGCTTAGAAAAATTGCAACCCGCCTTTTAAAGCAAGAAGCTTTTCAAATTCTTAAACAATCAAATTCTGTTTTTTTATTTTTTTTTCCAGTCTCAAAGACTGAAATGGAAGCTATTAATCAACAGCAGTGGAGTCTGAGCAATTCATTGTACTCTAATAATGATCCGATAAATTCAGTACAATTTAGTGACCAAGCTCAGCAGCAGCAGCAGCAGCAGCAGCAGCAGCAGTATTACACAGATCAGATGCAGCTTAACACTAGCTTTGATTTACTGGACGCATATTCAACCGGGTCGCACGTTCAGCACCTGTCTTTCGAAGCTCCTTACCTGCCGCTGCCCGTGTTTTCCTCTGTATTTGTACCCGATCCTTCAGGTACGTCAAAGTCGCCAATTCAGTTTAAAAACAGCCACGAAGATCTAATCGACGCGGATCTGTCAACGCCTCAGAGGATCGCGACTACGACGACGACAAGGCGTCGCTTGGGTGATGAGAGCTCGCGCCGGATTCATCAACGCCGGGCGGCCAACCAGCGCGAGCGGAAACGAATGCGATCCATCAACGCCGCCTTCGACGGACTTCGTCGACGACTGCCGATTGATCAGAGCGACGACCGGAAGCTGTCCAAGGTTGAGACGCTGAAGTACGCCATTCAGTACATTCAAACACTGGCCGATGTGCTCAGAGAATTGGAGGCGAACGAGGCCAGATCGAATCCGCAAGGCTGCAAAAGGCCGGCTAAAGTGATCCTGCTATGCGGCACAGCCGACAGAAGCTTGATGCGAAATGGCGCCAGCAGCGACCGCAGCAGCAGCGTCAGCGGTAAGTTCTTGTTAGCTCATTGCGCAAATTATCACCTATTATAGAGATAGTAATTGCCAAGGACCAGACGATAACAATATAGCCCGTGTCACATCTCTCCCTTGTCTTATCTCTCCCGTATCTTATGTCTCCCGTGTCTCATCTATCTCGTGTCTCATCTCTCCCGTGTCTCATCTCTCCCGTGTCTCATCTCTCCCGTGTCTCATCTCTCCCGTGTCTCATCACTCCCATGTCTCATCTCTCCCGTGTCTCATCTCTCCCGTGTCTCATCTCTCCCGTGTCTCATCTCTCCCGTGTCTCATCTCTCCCGTGTCTCATCTCTCCCGTGTCTCATCTCTCCCGTGTCTCATCTCTCTCAGTGTCTTATCTCTCCCGTTTCTCACCTCTCCCGTGTCTCATCTCTCCCATGTCTCATCTCTCCCGTGTCTCATCTCTCCCGTGTCTCATCTCTCTCGTGTCTCATCTCTCCCGTGTCTCATCTCTCTCGTGTCTCATCTCTCCCGTGTCTTATCTCTCCCGTGTCTCATCTCTCTGGTGTCTCATCTCTCCCGTGTCTCATCTCTCTCGTGTCTTATCTCTCAGTGTCTTATCTCTCCCGTGTCTCATCTCTCTCGTGTCTCATCTCTCCCGTGTCTCATCTCTCCTTGTCTCATCTCTCCCGTGTCTCATCTCTCTCGTGTCTCATCTCTCCCGTGTCTCATCTCTCTCGTGTCTCATCTCTCCCGTGTCTCATCTCTCCCGTGTCTCATCTCTCCCGTGTCTCATCTCTCCCGTGTCTCATCTCTCTCGTGTCTCATCTCTCCCGTGTCTCATCTCTCCCGTGTCTCATCTCTCTCGTGTCTTATCTCTCAGTGTCTTATCTCTCCCGTGTCTCATCTCTCTCGTGTCTCATCTCTCCCGTGTCTCATCTCTCCTTGTCTCATCTCTCCCGTGTCTCATCTCTCCCGTGTCTCATCTCTCCCGTGTCTCATCTCTCTCGTGTCTCATCTCTCAGTGTCTTATGTCTCCCGTGTCTCATCTCTCTCGTGTCTAATTTCTCCACTGTCTTATCTCTTCTGTGTCTCTGTGTCTCTTCTGTCTTATCTCGCTTTGTTTACCTTGAGATGAATTAGTTCCTGATTGAATTGGGTAGATTAATTCGTGACGAATCGGTCTTGTTCCTCATTGTAGGGGAGTTGGCGCACACGGCTATAGTCATAATCGATTTTCGTCCCCTTTTTAAATCCTGTTATGTCACTCGCTGTTAACGTTAAAACTTACAGCTCGCTCAATAAGAAAGTGGAATTTTTAGAAAACTTGTAAATTTCTGAGGTTTTTAATCGGCATTAAGTCACCGAGATTGGGAACACTGAGGACTCAGGACAGTTAACAGACAAAAACACTCGAAGTGATAGATACACAAGAAATTGATAGACAAGATAGAGTGGTGACTGAATTAAATTTTATCAGCGGAAGCGCTCAGAAATTATCAAATCTGTGTGATTATCCTTATGTCAGCCATTTATTGTATAATTGTAAGTTTAGGTTTGAATTCATGAGAATCTGTAGGGTAGAGTCCATGAGAGTCTGTAGGGTAGAGTCCATGAGAATCTGTAAGGTAGAGTCCATGAGAGCCTGTAAGGTAGAGTCCATGAGAATCTGTAGGGTAGAGTCCATGAGAATCTGTAGGGTAGAGTCCATGAGAGTCTGTAGGGTAGAGTCCATGAGAGTCTGTAGGGTAGAGTCCATGAGAATCTGTAGGGTAGAGTCCATGAGAATCTGTAGGGTAGAGTCCATGAGAACCTATAGGGTAGAGTCCATGAGAACCTATAGGGTAGAGTCCATGAGAATCTGTTGGGTAGAGTACATTGCCAAGGGTGAGTTAAAATTTCAATCTACCAATTTTAACTTCCTCCAGCAAGCAACTCATTCGATTCGATGGGACTCATGTCGATGGAGCCGCAAGGGCCTTCCTGGCAGGAGGAAGACGACTTGCACGACGAGGATATTCAGCGAAGCCTGCAGGAGTCGCCAGCTGAAATTTGGGGTCATTCGCTGGCCTGGCGGGACGAGCGCGACAATCTGGATCCCGACTGCAGAATCCGCTGTCCCACTGTAGAAACGGATGACGAAGACAATGACGGCGACAGCTTGGACCATAGACAGTTGCCAGCAGGCTCAATTGAGCTGGCCGAGTTTCTTCAGCAGCAACAGGAGCAGCAGGAGCAGCAGCAGCAGCAGCCGGCTGCTCTCCGACAAAGGCGGAGTCGACATCGACGTCGCGGTCGGCGCATCCGCGCTGTCCTCTGGACGCCGAAAATGCTGACGAACGGATCTACCAGCTCCTGGTTCGATTCCTCCACGGCCGCTGCTGCCGGAGCTACGAACGACGAAGCTGACGTTGGCAATAACGTAAACTCGTTGTAGCGTTTCATTTCACATGCCCGCATCAGATGTGTGCTCAAATCACAGACTTGCTCAAATCATGGGGAAATGTGCGATTGACACGATGGTATATGATGTTATAAGGAGAGAGTGAGATGTGACAATGAGAGACTGAGATGTGACAATGAGAGACTGAGATGTGACAATGAGAGACTGAGATGTGACAATGAGAGACTGAGATGTGACAATGAGAGACTGAGATGTGACAATGAGAGACTGAGGTTTGAGAATGAGAGACTGAGGTGTGACAATGAGAGACTGAGATGTGACAATGAGAGACTGAGGTTTGAGAATGAGAGACTGAGATGTGACAATGAGAGACTGAGATGTGACAATGAGAGACTGAGATGTGACAATGAGAGACTGAGGTTTGAGAATGAGAGACTGAGATGTGACAATGAGAGACTGAGATGTGACAATGAGAGACTGAGATGTGACAATGAGAGACTGAGATGTGACAATGAGAGAGTGAGATGTGACAATGAGAGACTGAGATGTGACAATTAGAGAGTGAGTGAGATGTGACAATGAGAGAGTGATATTTTGCAGACGGTTTGATAAATGTTCACTCTTACGTTGATTAGAATGACATGTTACTAGCGTACTCAATATGTATGAGCATACAGATAATGTTATTTTTGCTTGCTGAAAATAGAAAAAAAATGAATTTTTTTCAAAAGAATATTGTTTTATGTTGTACTTTCCTTGGTATCTTGTACTTTATGAAGTGAAAATTTGTTGCTAATTGTGTAAATCACGACCTCAAGAGATTTGTGTAGAAGGACTATCAATATAGTTTTCAATATAGTCCCATATGCAGTTATGTTTAAAAAATAATTATACACCAGCTTTCTAATCTGCTCCGTTATGAGTCAATAGTGGCCTTGCGCAGTGACAGGAGAGCCCACTTTGTCACTCGGGTCTTGCTAATTGACTGCTTTTAGGCTTATGCTTAGTAGAAGCGAAAACAACAAAACAACGTCTTTCGAGCAAACACGGCAGCTTCACTCGCTTAGTAAAACAAGGGGAAGCCTTAGATGCGCCTTGAGAAATATCCCGCTGTCACTCAGAATCTCAGACTCACAGAGGAGAGATAAGAAACGAGAGACTTGAGACAGGGAAGAGGTCAGTGAGACACGGGATAGATGAGACACGGAAGAGATGAGACAGGAGAGATGAGACACTGAGAGATGAGACACGGGAGAGATGAGACAGGAGAGATGAGACACGGGAGAGATGAGACAGGAGAGATGAGACACTGAGAGATGAGACAGGAGAGATGAGACACTGAGAGATGGGACAGGAGAGATGAGACACTGAGAGATGAGACAGGAGAGATGAGACACTGAGAGATGGGACAGGAGAGATGAGACACTGAGAGATGAGACGCTGAGAGATGAGACACGGGAGAGATGAGACAGGAGAGATGAGACACGGGAGAGATGAGACACGGGAGAGATGAGACACGAGAGATGAGACACTGAGAGATGAGACACTGAGAGATGAGACACTAAGAGATGAGACACTGAGAGATGAGACACGGGAGAGATGAGACACGGGAGAGATGAGACACTGAGAGATGAGACAGGAGAGATGAGACACTGAGAGATGGGACAGGAGAGATGAGACACTGAGAGATGAGACAGGAGAGATGAGACACTGAGAGATGAGACAGGAGAGATGAGACACTGAGAGATGGGACAGGAGAGATGAGACACGGGAGAGATGAGACACGGGAGAGATGAGACAGGAGAGATGAGACACGGGAGAGATGAGACACGGGAGAGATGAGACACGGGAGAGATGAGACACGAGAGATGAGACACTGAGAGATGAGACACTGAGAGATGAGACACTAAGAGATGAGACACTGAGAGATGAGACACGGGAGAGATGAGACACGGGAGAGATGAGACCCTGAGAGATGAGACGCTGAGAGATGAGACAGGAGAGATGAGACAGGAAAGATGAGACACTGAGAGATGAGACACGGGAGAGATGAGACACGAGAGATGAGACACTGAGAGATGAGACACTGAGAGATGAGACACGGGAGAGATGAGACAGGAGAGATGAGACACTGAGAGATGAGACAGGAGAGATGAGACACTGAGAGATGGGACAGGAGAGATGAGACACTGAGAGATGAGACAGGAGAGATGAGACAGGAGAGATGAGACAGGAGAGATGAGACAGGAGAGATGAGACACTGAGAGATGAGACTAATTATAATTAATATAATTATATTATTAATAAGAGAATAATTATATATTTGTTAGTATTTCTATCAATAAGTAATCAAACGAACTGAAGAAGAAGAGATTCACGAGCTGTTATAAGGCATTTTCGCTGGCAGACCAGTGTATTTTCGTTAGCGCCAAAGCCGCATTGAATAGACAAAAGGCAAACTAGGAAAACATTAGTCAAGTTATTTTTCCTCTTATCGCTGCTTCCTAAAAAAAGATAGGAGAAACAGGCCAGCCCTGGCCAGAGCAGAAAACAGGTGTCAGATATCAAACCCTGCTGCTGCTGCTGCACTGCATGCTCATTTCTCAGATAAGCACACTTTCAGGGCAGTCTGAAAATATCCCTTTGAAAGCACTGCAGTTATTTTACTTGTTATAAACTGCCGTATCTAAAAAACCCCAATGGGATAAGCTTGCCTATTTGCCGCCTTATCGAAATCCCATGCAGAACGCTGCAGGCTTTGAAGCCGATTTTTGGGAGATAATGGAAAGAGGGGCTTGTTGAGTTTGTGTGTGTTGTGTGTGTGTCACTAACGTGGTCTGATAAACTCAACTGGTTTGAATACACATCTGATAACAAATATACAACACACTAATAACTAAATTTTGAAGGAACGAACAAATGAAGGAATGAACAAATAAAGGAATAAACAAATGAACAAATGAACAAATGAAGGAATGAACAAATGAAGGAACGTACAAATGAAGGAATGAACAAATGAAGGAATGAGCAAATGAAGGAACGTACAAATGAAGGAATGAACAAATGAAGGAATGAACAAATGAAGCAATGAACAAATGAAGGAATGAACAAATGAAGGAATGAAGAGATGAAGGAATGAACAAATGAAGGAATGAAGAGATGAAGGAATGAACAAATGAAGGAATGAAGAGATGAAGGAATGAACAAATGAAGGAATGATCAAATAAAGGAATAAACAAATGAACAAATGAACAAATGAACAAATGAACAAATGAACAAATGAACAAATGAACAAATGAACAAATGAACAAATGAACAAATGAACAAATGAAGGAATGAACAAATGAAGGAATGAACAAATGAAGGAATGAACAAATGAAGGAATGAACAAATGAACAAATGAAGGAATGAACAAATGAAGGAATGAACAAATGAAGGAATGAAGAGATGAAGGAATGAACAAATGAAGGAATGAACAAATGAAGCAATGAACAAATGAAGGAATGAACAAATGAAGGAATGAAGAGATGAAGGAATGAACAAATGAACAAATGAACTAATGAACAAATGAAGTAATTATCAAATGAAGGAATGATCAAATGAAGAAATGAACAAATGAAGCAATGAACAAATGAAGGAATGAACAAATGAAGGAATGAAGAGATGAAGGAATGAACAAATGAACAAATGAACAAATGAACAAATGAAGGAATGAACAAATGAAGGAACGTACAAATGAAGGAATGAACAAATGAAGGAATGAACAAATGAAGGAATGAACAAATGAAGGAATGAACAAATGAAGGAATGAAGAGATGAAGGAATGAACAAATGAAGGAATGAAGAGATGAAGGAATGAACAAATGAAGGAATGATCAAATAAAGGAATAAACAAATGAACAAATGAACAAATGAACAAATGAACAAATGAACAAATGAACAAATGAACAAATGAACAAATGAACAAATGAACAAATGAACAAATGAACAAATGAACAAATGAAGGAATGAACAAATAAAGGAATAAACAAATGAACAAATGAACAAATGAACAAATGAACAAATGAACAAATGAAGGAATGAACAAATGAAGGAATGAACAAATGAAGGAATGAAGAGATGAAGGAATGAACAAATGAAGGAATGAACAAATGAAGCAATGAACAAATGAAGGAATGAACAAATGAAGGAATGAAGAGATGAAGGAATGAACAAATGAACAAATGAACAAATGAACAAATGAAGTAATTATCAAATGAAGGAATGATCAAATGAAGAAATGAACAAATGAAGCAATGAACAAATGAAGGAATGAACAAATGAAGGAATGAAGAGATGAAGGAATGAACAAATGAACAAATGAACAAATGAACAAATGAAGGAATGAACAAATGAAGGAATGAACAAATGAAGGAATGAACAAATGAAGGAATGAACAAATGAAGGAATGAACAAATGAAGGAATAAAGGAGTGCATAGAAAATGCTATTGAAATGAAATGAAAGGCAACAAGGCCAGTATAGCAACAAATTGGTAGAGTGTTTTCGCGTGTCAAATATTCAGATATCTATTATTGTTTCTAGTCTTACTAATTAATTATTGTTACAAAAATATTCGACTTAAAACCGGTGGTTTTGTTATTTTTTCGTTCATTTTGTTTCGTCTCAATCGTTGCTTTAACTTTGTTTTAACAAAATTATCTAAAATCGACACAGTCTTTGATTAACAAAGAACTGAAATTTGGTGTTGGCGGGGTACTCGCAACAATCTCCAAGGCAAGCGGTCTGTGGTTTAGTCATCAGCTATGCAGACAGAAAACACGCACACACTATAGTAATAGAATATGGTGAGTTGAATTCAAATAATGATATCTCCAATGATTGCTAGATATCCAACTCGCATTCTAACAGTATCATTTTAAACTCTTTTGATACATATTTGCTGTTCAATAATTGAAACTTTGAATTGCAGACGACGGAGAATATGGAGCATTTTTATTCATCTAATAATTCGAATTTTAGGATAGAGCCTTGTCTAAATCATGATCTTGAAAATCGGAAATGCGTTTCCTCTCCTCCCGTGTCTCATCTCTCCCGTGTCTCATCTCTCCCGTGTCTCATCTCTCCCGTGTCTCACCTCTCCCGTGTCTCATCTCTCCCGTGTCTCATCTCTCCCCGTGTCTCATCTCTCCCGTGTCTCATCTCTCCTGTGTCTCATCTCTCCCGTGTCTCATCTCTCCCGCGTCTCATCTCTCCCGTGTCTCATCTCTCCCGTGTCTCATCTCTCCCGTGTCTCATCTCTCCCGTGTCTCAACTCTCCCCAGTCTCATCTCTCCCGTGTCTCATCTCTCCCGTGTCTCATCTCTCCCGTGTCTCATCTCTCCCGTGTCTCATCTCTCCCGTGTCTCATCTCTCCCGTGTCTCATTTCTCCCGTGTCTCATCTCTCCCGTGTCTCATCTCTCCCGCGTCTCATCTCTCCCGTGTCTCATCTCTCCCGTGTCTCATCTCTCCCGTGTCTCATCTCTCCCGTGTCTCATCTCTCCCGTGTCTCATCTCTCCCGTGTCTCATTTCTCCCGTGTCTCATCTCTCCCGTGTCTCATCTCTCCCGCGTCTCATCTCTCCCGTGTCTCATCTCTCCCGTGTCTCATCTCTCCCGTGTCTCATCTCTCCTGTGTCTCATCTCTCCCGTGTCTCATCTCTCCCTTGTCTCTCCAGTGCCACAATAAATTTACTTCCTTAAAGTGGTTCTAAATATAGCTATTGATCTTTCAGTACATATTGTTGTCTATGGTAAAAAGGTTCGCGTATTTTGATGGACCCTCAGCTACTAGAAAATAGATTTCTTATCACGCAGCAAAGACTTCATGAGAGTTTTTTTTACTAAGCAACAAGTCTGTGCTGAGCAGGCATTGGGGTTAGTAAGCGGTGACCAATATGACTGCATCCTTAGCCTGGATCAAAGTGGACCAAATATTGAACTACAAGTTCAAAAGCACGCGAGTGGAAGTTCTACTTTACAGTTCAAAGACGTGCCAAATCTGTCAGAGCAAACTCATACCGATCTTTGAGGAGTTGAGTCGCTGGCCCCTTAGCCAATGGAAGGCCTCCGGATTGACCAGTAAGAAGATAACAGTTCACTTATCTGCTCTGGACACTTCCATGTGTCAGCGACCGAACATCCCGGAGGTGAATGACGTCATCATGGTGCCCTGCGTGCAGATGTGGGCGCCATCCGGCTTTGAGTACGAGCCGCTGCGGCTAAACCTCAACTTTGAGAACATGAGCTACGACAGTATCAAGCAGCAAATGGTTAACTGGATTGTGAAGAATACCAACGAGATTGACTAAAGCGCTGAGAATAGTAACACATTCATTACCTTTTTAATTTCATTTTTAACTCATTTTCTTCTGCTTGAAGCCGGTTATTTCGGAAAATTCTATGCAGCGGCACTGACAGTTTTTTTGCCAATAGCCAAACAAAAGAACCGCAGCGTTCTCTTGTTTGTATTTTCAAGAGCGGATCGAGACTCAGTAAAATAAACATTATTTTATTTCTCCGTCTCAAGCTGGCAATTCTACGGCCAATCATTTTCGATGCATTTAGGTCCTCATTGGCCTTGGTTCAATTTTTTCTAACGGCACAATGATTACTTATTCTTCCCCTGGGGAAAGTTCACTGCCAATTTCACTTTCCTAAAAAAGTCCTCCATATGGATCAAAGTTTTCCGCCCTTTCTAATGACCTGACTTGAGGGGCGAGGGGGGTCAGCGGCTAACGTCGCTGCCTCGCACTCCAAAGGACGCTAGTTCGATTCACTCTTCAGGTCACGATTAATTTCGGTACTTGTTGGGGGGGGTTTGGACAGTAGCGACCGGCGGAGGTGCACCTTATTTCGTGCAATCAAAGCTTGAAAAATAGCTTCGCTCCTACCTTTCTGTGTGCCTGTTCTGCGTTGTATGAGTTTGTGCGTTGGCGTTGGGGCGTTAGACCTTGCGGGGGGTGGCTGGGGGGCGGGTGTACACCGCCGCGCGCTCATCTGGATTTCCGTCAGCGCGATTGGATAAAGTGTACACTCGTCACCCGCCCCCCCCTTGAGGACTGATTTCTATCAGCCTTCCGCTTGGTCTGCTCTGTGCGTGTGCGGGCCTGGGGTGAGAGGCACTCCGGCTGCCGCCCCCTTCCCCGCTTGGCTTGCTGCTGTGTGCGTGAGGTGCCTGCTCAGGGGAGGCGGCGCGATGGGCGGCTCTCGCCTAGTTCGCCGGTCTGGGGGCATGCCGTTCCTGTGTTTGTGCGTCAAGTGCCCCAGGCCCCCCTGCAAAGTAAGTAAGTAATGACCTGACTTTCAAAACCGTCCGAGTCAGCATCGTCGAGATATTCAGCAGTTCTTGTTGAAGACGCTGGTGACAATGACAAGCAACAAATTGCTGTGTCTAAGCCCCTATGGCGAATCGATTTTGGTTCAATAAAAAAAATTAACATGGTTACATGATTGTGATTTGTGAGCCAAAAAATCTGTTTGGTTGGTTGAATACTTTAGGAGATACAGTAAAAAGTGGGTATTAGAAATACCCCCGTTATCTTTCCATTGCTGATGAAAATATCTTGCGAAAGCTTTTCGATAGTAACTACTTAAAGTAGCAATTTAGCAGATTCAAAAGGTGTTAATAAAAAAGAGACAACTGTACGTTGTCGAGAGATAAATTTAGCTTTAATGGCACAAAAACTGACTACCAATGAGCGCAAAATCGAGATTAGCAGAATATTTAGACCAAACCGAGTACTTGGTAGTCCCCGCTGGATTTGGGAAGCCTCCGCCATAGATTTGTGGGACTGTGACCTTGGATTTGGAAGGTCAAATCCTCATTTTATTGAATTTATAGTAGTTTTGATTAGTTACAGGCTGACAGAAGCAGAGCGGTCTCCAACCAATCATGAATCTCGATTTCAAACTAACAAGAGCCAGCAAATCAGACTCACAGAGGGACAGATGAGGTACGGAAGCAGACAGGTCTACAGCGGGCAGATAAATATCTGACAAGATCTGCTCGCTCGTTCGCTCGCTCGATCCGATCGTTCAGTGGCATAGCGAGTTGAAAAGTATTATTTTTCTTGTTCGAATACCGCTT
Source organism: Macrostomum hystrix (assembly GCA_950097015.1). NCBI lineage: Eukaryota > Metazoa > Platyhelminthes > Macrostomidae > Macrostomum > Macrostomum hystrix. The sequence goes on from CATNEN010000038.1 coordinate 26,159,728, forward strand.
TAGGTGAAATAGATTTGGACGCTAATTTAACAAATTGAGGTAACAATAATTGCTAACTGTTCTGATTTTCGAGATTGTCTGCATTTTTAACTAAAAAAACGACAAATATTCACTTTTTAGACAGACAGAAGCCATGACGACGGCAGAGCGTCAGCTTTCTGTGGCCCTCATGTTGGTCACTGTTATGCTACTTGGCATAGTGTCCGCTGTGTCAAGCCAACCAGCCGATGTTGACGAAAGTGACAACCGACTGACACTTTCGCAACGCCACAGGCCGATAACCGCTGCCCAACTGCAGAAAAACCTGAGTGAGGAAAAGCGTTCTCCGTTCTGGAAGAAACGCGCTCCGTTCTGGAAGAAACGCGCTCCGTTCTGGAAGAAACGCGCTCCGTTCTGGAAGAAACGCTCTCCATTCTGGAAGAAACGCTCTCCATTCTGGAAGAAACGCGCTCCGTTCTGGAAGAAACGCTCTCCATTCTGGAAGAAACGCTCTCCATTCTGGAAGAAACGCTCTCCGTTCTGGAAGAAACGCTCACCGTTCTGGAAGAAACGCTCACCGTTCTGGAAGAAACGCTCTCTGTTCTGGAAGAAACGCTCTCCGTTCTGGAAGAAACGCGCTCCGTTCTGGAAGAAACGCTCTCCATTCTGGAAGAAACGCGCTCCGTTCTGGAAGAAACGCGCTCCGTTCTGGAAGAAACGCTCTCCATTCTGGAAGAAACGCTCTCCATTCTGGAAGAAACGCGCTCCGTTCTGGAAGAAACGCTCTCCATTCTGGAAGAAACGCTCTCCGTTCTGGAAGAAACGCTCACCGTTCTGGAAGAAACGCTCACCGTTCTGGAAGAAACGCTCTCTGTTCTGGAAGAAACGCTCTCCGTTCTGGAAGAAACGCGCTCCGTTCTGGAAGAAACGCTCTCCATTCTGGAAGAAACGCTCTCCGTTCTGGAAGAAACGCTCACCGTTCTGGAAGAAACGCTCACCGTTCTGGAAGAAACGCTCTCTGTTCTGGAAGAAACGCTCTCCGTTCTGGAAGAAACGCGCTCCGTTCTGGAAGAAACGCTCTCCATTCTGGAAGAAACGCGCTCCGTTCTGGAAGAAACGCGCTCCGTTCTGGAAGAAACGCTCTCCATTCTGGAAGAAACGCTCTCCATTCTGGAAGAAACGCGCTCCGTTCTGGAAGAAACGCTCTCCATTCTGGAAGAAACGCTCTCCGTTCTGGAAGAAACGCTCACCGTTCTGGAAGAAACGCTCACCGTTCTGGAAGAAACGCTCTCTGTTCTGGAAGAAACGCTCTCCGTTCTGGAAGAAACGCGCTCCGTTCTGGAAGAAACGCTCTCCATTCTGGAAGAAACGCGCTCCGTTCTGGAAGAAACGCTCTCCGTTCTGAAAGCGTGGTTTCCAGTAGAACACCAGCATCGGTGATAATGACGTCGGTCCATACGACGTGAACTTAAACGCAAAGTTTAATCAAATATTCGAATCTGTCATGAGTTTGATGAAACAAATTAACTTTACACCTCTAAATATACAAGAAGTATTTAATTATTGTTTGTGATTTCAAATGCAAGTCCAGTAAAATGATTAACTCAGTCGAAATGGTTGTACGAGGGTTCTAGTTGTTTCGTCTACCTTCTTTTTGATTCACACTACCTCAGTTGCCGACTTAAGGGTGTGGATAATTAATATAATCCAATTATAAATTTAAAGCTCGTATCTATATATTTATCGATGGCTTCCTCGACCGATAACATTGCTATGAGAATATAAAACTGACAAGATCGAAAAAGAGATGGCGGTAGGAGATAGAGATAGACCAGTAAACTATCGAATGCGCGCCCACATCTCATTAGGTCTGCAGACAATTATTTAGCACGGACTGTCGGGTTGTCACGGGGCACCTCCCTCATATTCTCGAGCGAGCGAGCGAGCGAGCGCCAAATGTTGCAGATTTTTGTCCCCGAGGGCTCTGCGAATAGGAAATAGAGCAACAATTTCTGTTTGAGTAGAGCAGCTCAATGCTAATAAGGCCAACCAATAGTCAACTCTCAATTTGTCATATTCTGTTATGCTCCTGATGCTATTTTGTGTTAGACTGTCTGTTTCTTTGTCAAACCTTCTGCGTATGCCTGCCTAGGGCAGGAATATTCTTCTTTGAATCTAAGTTACTTAAGATATGTACATACTGTCACTCAACAATACTTACTGTCACTCTACAATACTTACTATCACTCTACAATACTTACTGTCACTCTACAGTACTTACTGTCACTCTACAATACTTACTGTCACTCTACAATACTTACTGTCACTCTACAATACTTACTGTCACTCTACAATACTTAAGTCACTCTACAACAATACTTACTGTCACTCTACAATACTTAAGTCACTCTACAATACTTACTGTCACTCTACAATACTTAAGTCACTCTACAATACTTACTGTCACTCTACAAAACTTACTGTCACTCTAGACCACTTACTTTCACTCTAGACCACTTACTGTAACTTATTGTAACTCTAGAGTACTTACTCTCACTCTAGAGTACTTACTCTCACTCTAGAGTACTTACTCTCACTCTAGAGTACTTACTCTCACTCTAGAGTACTTACTATCACTCTGGAGTACTTACTATCACTCTAGAGTACTTACTCTCACTCTAGAGTACTTACTATCACTCTGGAGTACTTACTCTCACTCTGGAGTACTTACTATCACTCTGGAGTACTTACTATCACTCTAGAGTACTTACTATCACTCTAGAGTACTTACTCTCACTCTAGAGTACTTACTCTCACTCTAGAGTACTTACTCTCACTCTAGAGTACTTACTCTCACTCTGGAGTACTTACTATCACTCTGGAGTACTTACTATCACTCTGGAGTACTTACTCTCACTCTAGAGTACTTACTCTCACTCTAGAGTACTTACTATCACTCTGGAGTACTTACTATCACTCTAGAGTACTTACTATCACTCTGGAGTACTTACTCTCACTCTGGAGTACTTACTCTCACTCTGGAGTACTTACTATCACTCTGGAGTACTTACTATCACTCTGGAGTACTTACTATCACTCTGGAGTACTTACTATCACTCTAGAGTACTTACTATCACTCTGGAGTACGCACTATCACTCTAGAGTACTTACTATCACTCTGGAGTACTTACTATCACTCTAAAGTACTTACTATCACTCTGGAGTACGTACTATCACTCTGGAGTACTTACTCTCACTCTGGAGTACGTACTATCACTCTGGAGTACTTACTCTCACTCTGGAGTACGTACTATCACTCTAAAGTACTTACTATCACTCTGGAGTACTTACTCTCACTCTGGAGTACTTAATATCACTCTGGAGTACTTACTATCACTCTGGAGTACTTACTATCACTCTGGAGTACTTACTATCACTCTAGAGTACTTACTATCACTCTGGAGTACTTACTATCACTCTGGAGTACTTAATATCACTCTAGAGTACTTACTATCACTCTGGAGTACTTACTATCACTCTGGAGTACTTACTATCACTCTGGAGTACTTAATATCACTCTAGAGTACCTACTATCACTCTAAAGTACTTACTATCACTCTAGAGTACTTACTATCACTCTGGAGTACTTACTATCACTCTGGAGTACTTAATATCACTCTAGAGTACTTAATATCACTCTAGAGTACTTACTATCACTCTGGAGTACTTACTATCACTCTGGAGTAATCACCGTCACTCAAGAACACTTACTGAAACTTTAATCGAAGGCAATTTACATATATTAGGCGTACTTTCATAGAGTATAATTAGCTTTATACTTTTAAAGAAATATTGGTTCGTCATTTTTTATCACAATATATTTTTCGCTTTAACATAGCTTGTACATTACAGAGACCAAATAGAGTGATTATTTAAGTGTTTAAAACGAAAATTGAGAAACAAAGAATGGCTGAAATATGCCTGTTAAAAGGAAACAGAAATTGTTATAATCTGTGCCAATTCAAACGTTCTCAAATCTCTGAGAAGTGCACCTTCAATGCGTTCAACATATCCTTTGAGTCCGAATGATTCGGAAAGAATTGCTGAGCTCGATTGACCGACTGGTAGGCCGTTTGAAGATCGCCCATTCTCTCAGCCATGATGGCCACATTGTAGTGCGGCTCGAACATGGACGGACAAAGCGTGCTAGCGGCCTGAAAGAACGACCGGGCCATCTCCAGATTGTTTCGGCGCAGTTCCAGCACACCGAGGTTGTTGTAGGCCTCGGCGTGGTCATTGTTGTAGGACAGCGCCAGACGGAACGCCTGGTAGGACAGGCTGAGGTCACCAACGGCCTGAGAGGAACGCGTGCGGTTTGAAAAGGTTTCAAAGGCATCTCTCCCGTGTCTCACCTCTCCCGTGTCTCATCTCTCCCGTGTCTCATCTCTCCTGTGTCTCATCTCTCTCAGTGTCTCATCTCTCCCCGTGTCTCATCTCTCCCGTGTCTCATCTCTCCCGCGTCTCATCTCTCCCGTGTCTCATCTCTCCCGTGTCTCATCTCTCCCGTGTCTCATCTCTCCCGTGTCTCATCTCTCCCGTGTCTCATCTCTCCCGTGTCTCATCTCTCCCGTGTCTCACCTCTCCCGTGTCTCATCTCTCCCGTGTCTCATCTCTCCCGTGTCTCATCTCTCCCGTGTGTCATCTCTCCCGTGTCTCATCTCTCCTGTGTCTCATCTCTCCTGTGTCTCATCTCTCCTGTGTCTCATCTCTCCCGTGTGTCATCTCTCCCGTGTCTCATCTCTCCCGTGTCTCATCTCTCCCGTGTCTCATCTCTCCCATGTCTCATCTCTCCCGTGTCTCATCTCTCCCATGTCTCATCTCTCCCGTGTCTCATCTCTAGCGTGTCTCATCTCTCCCGTGTCTCATCTCTCCCGTGTCTCATCTCTCCCGTGTCTCATCTCTCCCGTGTCTCATCTCTCCCGTGTCTCATCTCTCCTTTGTCTCATCTCTCCCGTGTCTCACCTCTCCCGTGTCTCACCTCTCCCGTGTCTCACCTCTCCCGTGTCTCATCTCTCCCGTGTCTTAACTCTCTTGTGTTTCTCTACCGTATTCAATCTCTTGTCATTCGTATACGTTAGTCATACATGCATCACATACTAAAAGCAGTTATTTAATCTCTTTTTCAGCATTTCTGTGTCTGCATTACCTAATTAATTGTCTTTTTCTAATGCTTTTTTCCAAATCATTTGTTCTTCATCTGGTAATCAAATGCTGCTGTAAATATTGGCCCTTTTCCTATTGAAGTTGAGGCCCAATTTTCTTTAAACTCGATACAAACAGGTGGTTCAGCTTGTCTGCTAGGAGTCTACGTCATGCCTACTCAGCCACTGAACTGATGATGTCAAAGCAGTTTAAGATATCGGACACGCTGCAGCTTGCAACAGGGTGTACTTTAGCTGCTGTACTAGCAGGAAAAAGTGATAATTTTCTGTATCTTTTTCAGGTCTTCTTTTAGAAAAAACGTTTCGATTGTAGATGATAGAATCAAAACAGCTACACACGATCACACGACCTGGGATATAACTTTTCCAGAAATATTAGGATTTTTAAGCGATTTTTGTGATTCTGAGAGTAAGAATACAGAATGTAATTCTTGGCAGCTGCACAGGTGCGAGTTGGTACAGCAAATAATTTCAATTCACAAAGAATCTGATAGAAATACACAGATTGAATCAGTTGTTTATCTTACAACTTACGCCTTATATTATTAAACCCACACTACTAGGGAAAATAAACTCTCACCCCTTATCGATAATAAACTCTCACCCCTTATCGATAATAAACTCTCACCCCTTATCGATAATAAACTCTCACCCCTTATCCATAATAAACTCTCACCCCTTATCGACAATAAACTCTCACCCCTTATCGATAATAAACTCTCACCCCTTATCGATAACAAAGTCTAACCCCTTATCGATAATAAAGTCTCACCCCTTATCGATAATAAACTCTCAGCCCTTATCGATAATTAACTCTCACCCCTTATCAATAATAAACTCTCACCCCTTATCGATAATAAACTCTCACCCCTTATCGATAATAAACTCTCACCCCTTATCGATAATAAACTCTCACCCCTTATCGATAATAAACTCTAACCCCTTATCGATAATAAACTCTAACCCCTTATCGATAATAAACTCTAACCCCTTATCGATAATAAAGTCTCACCCCTTTATCAAGGATAAACTCCCCTATAATCTTATCTTTCTAACAGCAGTTAAAAAATAGCTTATTAAAGATCCACTTACCAGAGCCACGTGGCCTAGGTTGTACCAAACGTCGGCTAGTTCATCCTTCTTGGCTACTGTGATGGCTCGATCGAAACAAGTCAGACACATGTCGTACTGCTGGGCATAGAAACAGCACAAAGCCAGGTTGGTGTACAACTGGGCAGATGCGAGACCCAACTGCAGCAATCGTCTGGTAATATTTGAGGATGATCAATAGAAATTGGATAATGAAATGCTTCAAGTACTGAAATCTTACAGTTTCTGGAATGTGATTGCAGGTACGGAATACTGATTACACGTACTCAAATAAGATTACAGATACTCAAATAAGATTACAGATACTCAAATAAGAGTACAGATACTCAAATAAGATTACAGATACTCAAATAAGATTACAGATACTCAAATAAGATTACGGGTAATCGAATAAGATTACAGATACTCAAACAAGATTACAGGTACTCGAATAAGATTACAAGTACTTCATTTTTTACATGTACTGAAGGTTTTGAAATCATTATTTTATGTATCTGAAATATGTAACTAAGACACAAGTCTGATTTGTACAAAGATAAAATAACTAGTATCAAGTTGAATAAATTGATAGGATTTGTTCTGAAGCAAAGAATTCGATTTTGACGTCAGTATCCTATGATTATTTTTTTAACAAAAAACTGAGAGATTATGGTACACCATTTAAACCTGAGTCTGAATAAACTCGAAGATAGATTTCAGGAAACAATTTTGTTTCTCTTCACTCGAGTCAAACGACGATTAGTAACTCGAGAAGCTATCGTTCTAATGTCAGCCGGGTAATGGCTCTTTGAAATATCGCCGCAGGCAAATTTCTGGAGAAAGGCTGAAGAAATCGAGTAGAAATTCTCGCTTTCTCTTTGAATCTCTGAGATTTGATTTGATTTGATTTTATCGTGAGTTCTCGACTCAAATATGTAATTGAGGGTGGGTGTGGCTTCTCCCCAGTCCACGGACTGGACAGCCTTCAGATGCGCCGCTGCCCCAGGCCCAATTGGGACAGGTATAATCAATTATATTTATTAGCATTTGTTATACGTACCTGTATATTTTCAAAGCCAACTCGGGTTGGTCATTGTAAAAGTACTGAGTGGCTATGGAGGCCAGGGCTTCAATATTCATTGCGTCGTAGCGAAGGACGTCTTTGTAACACTCGGTAGCTTTTTCTAGATTTCCCAGGCCCTGGATAGTGAAAATAGGCTCTGCTTATTTAGGCACAAAAGAAAACTTTGCCACTACGTTGCTATTCTCTACTCTCATTCTTTTCTCTCAGCTCTATTCTCATCCTTTCCTCTCAGCTCTACTCTCATTCTTTTCTCTCCTCTTTTCTCACCCTTTCCTCTCAGCTCTGTTCTCACCCTTTCCTCTCAGCTCTACTCTCATTCTTTTCTCTCCTCTTTTCTCACCCTTTCCTCTCAGCTCTGTTCTCACCCTTTCCTCTCAGCTCTACTCTCATCCCTTCTTCTAAGCTCTATTCTCACCCTTTCCTCTCAGCTCTATTCTCACCCTTTCCTCTCAGCTCTATTCTCATCCTTTCCTCTCAGCTCTACTCTCATTCTTTTCTCTCCTCTTTTCTCACCCTTTTCTCTCAGCACTATTCTCACCCTTTCTTCTCAGCTCTACTCTCATCCCTTCTTCTAAGCTCTATTCTCACCCTTTCCTCTCAGCTCTATTCTCATCCTTTCCTCTCAGCTCTACTCTCATTCTTTTCTCTCAGCTCTATTCTCACACTTTACTCTCACCTCCTGAATTCTGGCCAATCCAGTGAGCAGGCATCGATCATTGGGAAACTTGCTCAGTCCCTGATTATAGTTGTCTATGGCAGCCAGTGGCTGGTCCAGTTTAGCATAGACTTTGCCCAGCAACAAGTAGCTCTCAAGGCACTCTTGCTGTTTGAGGGCAGATCTCAGCTGCTGCTCACAGTCACGAAACAATCCCAGCTTGTAATAACAGCGAGCCAGTTGAAGCTTCCACCACCAGTCCTGAAACTGGTGCGCCTCGGTTGCCATGGCGGCCAGTTGAAGCGCAGTTCTGACATCGTTCTCGTGATAAAGAATGTACTCAAATAAGGCCCGACTCATCTGAGGCTTGGGCGCGTATTTGGCAAAGTTGAGCCTGCTCAAATTTATAAATGGACCGTCTGGTGTGCTCAACATGGAGGCCGTGCCCAGGCGGACAAGCCGACCCGATGATGACGTCACTGGGCGAGCGTTCGAGGCTGTGCGAGGAGTCTTCAGTGCCTGGGAAAGTTTGTAGTGGATGACGCTTGTAGTAGTCTCGTAAGCCTACTTATAGTATACCTTTTAACAAATTTTTCTGACATAACTGAAGTTTATTTAGTCCTAGAAAAGTGAGTTTGATTTAGTCAGCACTCGGAGTTTACCGTAGACAATAGTAAAAAATGATATCGATTTAGTCAAGTGCCGCGTTTTTAAACCGTTCCATGACTTGATATTCTAAGAAACGAGTTTTCATTAAATAACGGTGTACCAGACAGACAGGACAGACAGACTGACAGACAGACAGACAGACAGACAGACAGACTGACAGACAGACAGACAGACTGACAGACAGACAGACAGACAGACAGACAGACAGACTGACTGACAGACAGACAGACTGACAGACAGACAGGCTGACAGACAGACAGGCTGACAGACAGACTGACAGACAGACAGACAGACAGACAGACAGACAGACAGGCTGACAGACAGACAGGCTGACAGACAGACTGACAGACAGACAGACAGACAGACAGACAGACAGACAGACAGACAGACAGACAGACAGACTGACAGACAGACAAAATGACAGACAGGCTGACAGACAAACTGACAGACAGACTGACAGACAGACAAACTGACAGACAGGCTGACAGACAAACTGACAGACAGGCTGACAGACAGACAGACAGACAGACAAACTGACAGACAGGCTGACAGACAGACAGACAGGCTGACAGACAGACTGACAGACAGACAGACAGACAGACATTCAGACAGACAGACAGACAGACAGACAGACAGACAGACAGACAGACAGACAGACAGACAGACAGACTGACAGACAGACAGACAGACAGACTGACAGACTGACAGACAGACAAACTGACAGACAGGCTGACAGACAAACTGACAGACAGACTGACAGACAGACAAACTGACAGACAGGCTGACAGACAAACTGACAGACAGGCTGACAGACAGACAGACAGACTGACAAACTGACAGACAGACAGACAGGCTCACAGACAGGCTGACAGACAGACAGACAGGCAGGCAGACAGACAGACAGACAGACACAATGGCTGACAGACAGACAGACAAGACAGACGGGCAGGCAGGCACAAACGCCAGTCCCACCTGTTCAAGCGAGCCAGCTCCGGAGCTCTGTGTGCCGGGCCGAGCAAAGCCGGTGACCGGCCTTCCTGACTGAGTTGAGGGCCGCATCGCCTGCTGCAAGCCTCCGGCACCGCCGCCGCCGCCAGCTGTCGCAACCCGCAGAGATGTGCCCGGCCTAGCCACCGACGCGATGGCCGAATCATCCAACAGGCCCTCTGCCATGCCGTCTTCGTCATTCTCGATGTCATCGACGTAGACTTGCTCAGTGAGGGCCTGCATCTTGAGCAGCCAGGCAGCCTAGCATTGCGGAAGTATTAGGGAGTATAGCTAAAAAGCTCTTCATAAAATCAAAAACAGTTAAATATTTCCAGAATAAATCAATGACTATAAGCCTCTCGTACTCAAAAGAAATAACAAATTTAATCACAAAAAAACAATTTTTTATAATAAAGGACTCAGAACCAGCAGCACTAAGTTATTTTTCCTAAATTTGTAAACAAATCGACCTAATTACAGTGGTTTATTTCAAACAAACATGGCAGCAACTTGTAGTTAAAAAGAATTTTTTATTTAGACACTAAAGTAATGAAGATATAGTATAGAGAATATACATTATCATTGCCTCATTCATCACACTATCTTTTACAATATATATATTTCACCATTTACTAAAAATTAAATATTTAATTAACTTACAATGTAATTATTCAATTCTACAATTTCTAAATATTTAGCTTTTAATTTAAATATATCAGTGAGACGCTTCTTACGTATCCGCTAAACAACTTAAACAAGTTTGCTACTATTTTAGACTTATTTAAAACAACATTTAGCAACCATTTTATACATACGCCATTCAAGTAAAACCTGTTGACAACTATTGAATTACCTCATCGAAAGAATTTTTTTCTAATATTTCGGTGCACTTCTCAACACATTTTTCAAACTTGCGCCTTCGAAATAGACTGAGAGCTTGAAATAACGGGTCCATGTGTGAAAACAAAATCGTTTTTAACCTACAATTGAATTAAAGGTAAGTTGGAGATTGCATTATTGACGACGAAAACAAAAAGTAAAAAAGGAGTGAAGTTAAAACGTTGGAATGCAAATAATTTTTTAAGTAGTATCTTTTTGGTAGTTAATATACAGTATTTGACAACTAATAGTTAATTAAGTAGCTTGATAAACTGCATTTTATCAAATTGCAATAACACTTGTACTATCTTAGTCAAATGTTGTTTTATCGCGTATTAGAAAATCCGTTTAAAATTTACGCGAGCCGTGCTAAACATGCTAAACAGAAAGTAGACCGAAGCCGAATTCAACTGGTTTAATATCCATAATTCCACAAATTGACTTCAAATTTAACACAATATTATTTTTTTAATTCAGATGCTTAAATAAATTAGGGCATATACGTCTCTTTTTAGTTCATTAAATTGCAGTGCCACACGAATTCAGAGCACATTAAATTTCGGTTTTGACTTTCTATTTCACACTCGTGATTTAACAAACTAAATAGACATGTTTAGAACGAATAATCAACTAAATATATATACATCTATTATGCATTTTTATTATAAGGAATGATTTACCCAGAATTTTTTTAGCTACAATTAATAAAAAAGTACTTGTTTTAAGAACACCACTTTAAATGCAGTGGGTCCATCTTCATAAACGAACAAATTTATTCAGAAATCGAACAGTATTTTACAACATAATAAACTAATAAAATACTCTACAAGAACAGCCAAATCTATAAGTCCTATAATAAACCACAGAACCTACCTACCACACGCAGCAGTTTCTAGATAATATCACCTAACACAAGCTGCGTGTGCCAATTTGCGTAATATATACTTTCATTGTTTATCTTTATTTTAAAGGTATATTTGCTAGTTTAATATGGCTAAAATAGTTTTTAGTCATCAAAGCTACTACACATATAGATGCTTGGCCAGTTGACCAATAGTTATAGGTGATTCATTTGCAATTCTTATGCTAATTTGGATGCATTTATTAAAGTATATCAAAAACCTCTTTATTTTAAGAGACTATATTTTAGCGTTGAAATTTTTTTAGCAAAAAATTCAAGGCGCAAAAAAATTCGTAGTTTCACAAAACAGAACATAATTTGGATAATTTTCAAGGTAAAACGAAAAAACAGAGTGATGCATTAGTAGCGGCTAAACACATGAAATTCAGTGCCTCCACTTTTACGACGTTATATGGCAACAATGCTTAAATATTCTAATTACAAATAGTGACTTTAACGCACAGCAGTTATAGAGTTACAGGTTACAGCTAAAGCATAATGCGCATTCATGCACACAAACATCATTGATGATGTAAACTCGAATTGGAAAGTGGTTAAAAACATGTGTTTAGGTGCAACTTTTGACACTTTAGACTTTCGATTCGAAAGTTAACGCACTTACGAGAAAATGTAACGACATAAAAGTCAAAGCTTACGTAAATCAATTTTTAGTATATCGTCTTGTCCAACACGGTATAGTCTTGTCTAAACATCATAAAGTCAGCCATTTTGGGGATACATTTGAGGCCACGATAGTAAGACAACAGAAATAATAGACTTTAGTTAGATCTAAACAACAGAAATGAAACATAGTGCAGCTTTCAGGAAGAAGAATGACTGCAGGTGTGTTTTAGACAAAGTAAAATAAAAAAAACATGATCCACAAACCTTTAATTAAAGAGTCTAAGAAAGTAGATTGCCGTACAATTTGCTGCCGAATTTCACATCGGAGCTGGATGGAGTCAGCTCCATGTTCATCTCCAACAGACTGGGCTCAGTATCATAGGTGGAGATGCCCTGCTGCTGCTGCTGTCGGTGGTGATGATGACGCGATGTCAGGTGCTGCTGCGATTGCGACTGCGGCAGCAGTGGAGGTCCCGGTGGAGGCTGCAGCGGCTGTTGCTGATGCCCGAGCATGCTCTGCATACCGAGATGCTGCAGCTGCTGCTGCTGGTTGCCTAGGTAACCAGCGGCCGTGCGTTCCTGACGCCGACGTCGTCGCTTAGCCACCAGATAGAATCCGCTAACCGAGGCGATGGCGATGATTAACAGCAGCAGTGCTGGCAAGGAGACGTAAAGCATCAACCGGGCGAAACCGCTGCCGCCTGCGGCTGCCGTGCCAAAAGTCGCATCCGCGGAGCCAGCCTTGCTGCCGTCACGACGTTGCCTGGGGCCGCAGGCTCGTTCGGTGAGCCCCTGGGGTGGCTCCTGCTGCTGACTGCTGCCATAGCGCGACTGGCAGACAAGGCGGCAGTCGGCCGCGGCCGAGGCGGCTGCTGCGGTGGCGGCTGGCGGCCACAGGCGCTCGTTGACGGTCAGTTCCAGGCCGCCGCTGCCTGAGCCTCCGAGGCCGCGCAGGCTGTCGGCGGTCAGTTGGGCGACGCTGCTGGGCTCGACGCCAAGGCTGATGTAGCGCACCGACTCGAGGCCGCAGAAGCCGCAGCCGTCGGCGTCAATTAGTCGAAGCCGATTCCCGCCCAGATCGAGGTGCGTCAACGCTCGGTCGACAGCCGGAAGCTGCCAGTTGACGCTGAACTCGGCCAGCCGGTTGTCGCGAAGGTCAAGAACGCTCAGAGCGGGCAGTTTTGCGAGCAGGGTCGGGTCCAGGGCGTCGATGCGGTTCTTGGAGAGGAACAGCGACTGCAGGCTGTGAAGTCCGTACAGGCTGGTAGAGCAGACTCTATCCAGTCTGTTTCCGCTGAGGTCCAGAAAGGCCAACTCGCTTAGATCGGCGAACGCCAACGGATCGAGGCGTCTGATTCGGTTGTCGCTGAGGTCTAGCTTGCGCAAACCGGTCAGGCCGGCAAAGTGTCCCTTGTGGAGCTCGGTTAGCTGGTTCTTCTCCAGGTAGAGATAGCGCAGGCTGGTCAATAGCTGGAACTCGTCTCCAGCCAGGGTTTGAATATAGTTGGATGCCAGGTTCAACGAGAAGGTATGGTTTAGACCGACGAACATCAGCCGGCGAACCTCGATTAGCCGGTTAGAAGCCAGGGACAGAGTGTCCAGACGAGGCAGCGGTGTGAAGGCAAAGTCCTCAACGTGTTCAATGTGGTTCTCGGTTAGCACTAGATAACGTAGGTTTGAGAGCCCAGCCAGTGTTCTGTTATTGACTGTGCGCAGTTCGTTCTTCTGCAATACCAGACTGCGAGTCCATGACAGGCTGGCGAAGCTATAGTCCTCAATCCGCTGGATGCTATTGTCGAACAGATTCAGCGAGTCTATTTTGCCGGCGTCGCGAAAGTCGTTGACTCGGATGCGCACAATGTGATTGCGCTGAATGTGCACCTCAGATAAACTGGCCGGGCCGAGGCCTGTGGCATAGGCCAGTAAATAGGTCGGCACCTGTACAAACTGGTTCCTATCCAAATATAGCGAGGTGAGATTGCCCATGAAGTTGAACACGGTGCGGGACAGGTGAGAGATTCTGTTGTCAACCAGGCTGAGGTATTTCAACTGGCGGCAGCACTGGTCGAATGCCGAATCGCCGACCGCGTCGATTCGATTGCCGAACAATTTTAAGCTGGAGAGCGACGTCAGGCCAGAGAAAGTGAAGTCTTGCAGCACCTTGATGAGATTGCGCTGCAGATTAAGCACCTGTAGCCGAGACATGCAGTCGAAACTGCTGGGATCGATTCGTTCGATCTGGTTGTTAGCCAGGTACAAGTACATCAGGGAGCGCAGGTTGCACTGGTTGCCGGGGCTGAACACCCGCTGGGAGCCGAATGTGGCCTGGGAAATCTCTGTCAACTGATTGCCATCCAGATCCAGGTAGATGAGCTGTTGCAGACTGTCAAACAGGCGGTGGGAAACCGACCGGATGCTATTGGAGCCCAGCTCAAGACGGTGCAGGTTGCGCAGGGACGCAAAGTGCGGCTGGTCGAGCACACTCAGCCGATTCGAACTCAGGTCGAGTTTGAGAAGGGCGGGTCCGATGGTGAGACCCATGCCAAGCTGGCCTTCGATGGCTTCAATGCCGAAGCCTGGCGCTGACAGCTCGTAGCCACGGCATTTGAATGTCGGCCCGGCCAGGAGCTGCTGCTGCTGCTGTGGCTGGCTAGTACCGAAGTCAAGCGCCGGGCTCCAGTTGTGGCAGGACAGTTCGCGCGATGCCTGGGCACTCGGCCGTGTCTGACAGACGCAAGTTACTGCCGGCTGGGACGCTGTGCTGAAGCTTGGCTCTTGAAGCAGCAGCAGCAGCAGCAGCAGCAGCAGCATCAACGCCGTGGTGTGAAACATGAGCACCATTTTGAGTTGTGTCACTGATTGCTAAGTTGAGAACTGGTTCGCTCAAGAAACAGGAGGCGATGTTCTGCAGTTAAGGAGGCAGGAGGATCAGATCTAATTGTCATCGACGTTTGGTTTCATTGGCGCACAAGGAAAATAGAATAGGAGAGTGACAGAGAACAGGGGCATGTACTGTCTCTAATAATGCATACAGTACAGTTAGGGGGGTGGTGGGTAGGGTCACAGTAGCTGGATTGGCTGAATCACTCCCCACTAAATATGGCCCTAGCGGTGAGGCAGGGCGAGGGGCTTGGGAAGTTGGGGTGGGTTTTGGGCTGGTCGGAAATTAAGGGGCGGCTTGAGGGGAGAAGAGTTAGAGAGAGGAAAATTGAAGAGGTGCTTCGCGCGGTCGTTCTATAAACTTGCTAGCAATGAGAAGTGGGGTTGTTGTAGGAGAATGGTGAATTCGTGGGCTTGTTTAGTTCGCTTCGTGTCGTCTTCTGTATTGCTTCGATTCCCATATGAGAACGATTCGCGTTCAAATAAGCATTTTCCATGTAAGAACCCGAGCGACAGTTGAGCTGCCCGCCTTCTCCCCTCCCTGCTACTGAGTCTAGACTATAGGGCCGTCGTCGTGTCATTTCCGTCTGCTACCCAAGCTGGTCGCAATGGGGGAAGAAACTATGAAAAATTGCTTCCCAGCAGCAGGCTTATGTGATTGTGCTGTACAATGGCCCATTCCTTGCTGTGACTTCTGATTACACTCACTTTGCACTCAAATCGTTTCTGCGGAGGACAGCTTGGAAAATTTTATTCTGGGGATATGGAAATAGGGAGAGATCTAGAAAGAAATCTATAGAGAGATCAGTGAGGGTCTAGTGAGAAATCTAGTGAGAGATCTAGTGAGAGATCTAGTGAGAGATCAGTGAGAGATCTAGAGTGAGATCTAGTGAGATCCAATCAAATCTAGTGAGAGATCTAATGAGAGATCTAGTGAGAGATTTTTGTGGTGTTTGAAGACATCTTGATGACGGGAAAGTGCGGCAGGACGTAGATGATCATCGATGATCTTTCCTTTTGGACTAGTATCATCGACGATTTCCAGGATCCCTTCTGCTTTGTGCTTTTCGAACTCTCCATAGTACTCTTGACGTTCCGCCTGTTAAAGACGACGGTGTGTAGCCTGAGCGCGACCCCAAGCTTGTCCGAAGTTTGATGGGAGTTGCTCCGCTCCAGGCTTGAAGGGTAATGCGACCGAGTAACGACCGTCCGATCCACGTGTGGCTGAGTCCAGGAGGTCTTTCGTCAAAACGTCGCCTCGTGGATTGGGTTTTTCGGCCCCTCTTTCGATGCCGAGCAGCTCGAGGCTGGTCATTCGGTCGACCAGACATTCAAGGTTGTCGCGACGGGATTGTGACAGCAGTGAGTTGGCGATGAGTTGACTAGAGTTGAGAAGCCCACTGGGTCTACAGTCGTCGGTGTTTTCGAGGCAGCCTGTGAGGACGGCACCAAGCGGGGTGAGGTGCGCGGTCAGACTTTGCCGCAGTGGGATTGCAGGAACGCTCGGGCCTATTAACCGCTGAGCATAGTCGTTACCGATGAGCAAATCTAACTCAAGTTCCCCGTCTTGGGAAGGTAGGAGATTGGCTATTCCATGGGGCAAGTGTTGCAGAGTGGCCAGAATGTCGCTTGGTAGCTGGACAGCTGGTATGTGGATTGGTGGAGCGATGTGCTCGGTTGCCAGAACTCGGAGTGGTAAACGGCGGCCATCGGGTGTAGAGAGTTCGAGTTCGACGATGTCTGCAGTCACTCGGCGACGAGAGTCGGTGTGACATGAAGAGCTGTCAAGCGAGATTCGGCGATGTAAACGAAGACCGAGTTTTCGAGCCACCTCGAGTTTTATGTACGTGAAACTGCAGCCGCCATCGATGAGGACCGACACTCGCGTAGTTCCGCCGCTAGTCGGGTTTACAGCAGTGGCAGAGAATGTGGCCATGATGGACGGCCTTATCAACTCGTCGCAGGTGGAGGAGATGCAGGAGACGGTATTGAAGGTGTTATCGTTCATGGCTTTTAAGTTGGCGAATGCCGTCGGCAATGCGGCCGTCGAGTCGAGGTTGCTGTTGGCTTTCGCTGTTGAGTCGACGTGAAGAACATGCTGTGGCGGATTGAAACGCGCTCCGTGAAGTGATGTGTGGTGCAGGGCTCGACACTCGCGGCATCTGTTCCGGGAGCTACAGTTTAAGGTGGCATGGCTACGCAGGCAGTTGAGGCACAGGGCCTTGCTCCGAATAATGCAGAGCCGATCATCGGGCTTCGATGTCCTGACCGTTCGCAGTAGACGCAGATCGGTGCATGTGCACGTGACCAGCACTAGGAGTGGGTGAAGTTACGGAGCGGTTTGTGGCAGCGTTGATTCGACTAGCTCCGGCATAGGGGGCGAAACCATGTATCCACACAGCTAAGTCGAAAATGAAGACGCGCAGCACCACCTCGACTCGTGGAAAGCTCGGTCACAAATCTCAAAACCGAGTAAGACCAACATACGCTAACCTGACTGCCAGCGGCCTCCCCGCACCTGCCAGCTCAGTCGGCTCCATTGCATTCGGTGTATCTAACCAACAGGACGCTGTACAACAACTTATTGGCGCAATGGCTCAGATGATGCAGCAGAACCAGCTGCTCGTACAACAGCTTCACATAAACCAGACCACATCCCAGCCCGAACCTCCGACGCCTCGACCGGCGTCCCTCTTCGGCGACACAATCCTCCGCAATGTCCAACTTCAAGGTTTCGACGGTGAAGACCCAGCTAGTTTCCCTGCATTTTGGAGTTCTTTCACTTACCGCATCGACAGCTGCAACTACACAGACGTTGTTAAATTTGAAGCTCTTCGCGGGCTTCTCGCTGGCGCTGCCCTCCGGAAACTAGGTGGTCTCGACGCCTGTCAACCGGGGGCCTACAACCAAGCCTGCCGTATTCTCCAAGCTAATTATGGCGACCTGTGGGAGCAGAAGAGCAGAATCGACCACCAGAGCCTGGAGGAATTTTCAGACACACTTCGCCTCACAGTCGGCCAGCTAACTCGCCTCGGTGAAACCAGTGCCGCCCTGGATCCCTACGTGCATGCACTGTGGCCAAAGCTTCCACCGGCACTCCAATCAGATATCCAGGATGTGCGTTGTAAGTCGTTGCAACCGCTAATTCCAACAATGCAAGAGCTCCAAGGACACCTCGACAACAAGCTTCGAGCCATCCGTGCCTCGCAAGCCAACTACACATCAGCTGCATACTTTAGTGCGCTCTGCTACCAGTTTGTCGCTTGGGACAAAATTTCCTTGCTTTAACTTGTATTAAGAAAGTGAAAAGCATTTGGTCCGAAGATCTAGTGGGCTTAGTGCGCACTAGAAGCAACTAAAGGGGAACTCTACCGAGAAAGGAATTAAAAACATAGACAACGATTGAGTTAACAAGGGGGCGGGGCAGGATGCGTAGTCTATGGGCTAAAAGGACGATAGAAAGCGAAACAATTAAAGTGCAGTGAAACGCACAGATTCTATACTACCTATAGTATAGAATCTGTAATATAGAATCTGTGGTGAAACGTACTGATTAACTAATTGGTGAGCAAGAGAGAAAAGAGGAGAGTCGAAGGAAACAACGAGAAGGTTTTCTGGAGGAAGCATTTCCGACAGGAGCTCTTAAAGTCTCATAAATAGTCCCAAAGCATCGATTGGGCTGTAAACTGAAGCGAGCAAATTGCAGAGCATAAAAATAAGCCATCAATCAATATTAATCTGCCTAATGCAATCCCCAACATACGAACCCCAAGAGCTGAACGAAACAGGACAGGCCTGGCTACTGTCTAATTCGAGTGGGGGGGAATTAAGATAATTAAGAGGAATGAGAATGAGATTGTGAGACTACAAGTAATAGGGATGGATAGTGAATTAGTGAATTTAAATTGCACCCAGTTCAGTGCTGCTCTTTTAAAGGCTGTGTACATCTGTTTAGTCCATGGACAGAAACGAGAATGAAAATGAGAGTGAGAATGAGAGTGAGAGTGGGAGTAAGAGTGAGAGTGAGGGTGAGAGTTAGAATGAGTTTGAGAGTGAGAGTGAGAGTGAGAGTGAGAGTGAGATTGAGGGTGAGAGTGAGAGTGAGATTGAGGATGAGAGTGAGAGTGAGAATGAGAGTGAGAGTGAGAATTAGACTGAGAGTGAGAGTTAGAGTGAGAGTGAGAGTGGGAGTAAGAGTGAGAGTGAGGGTGAGAGTTAGAATGAGTTTGAGAGTGAGTGTGAGAGTGAGGGTGAGAGTGAGATTGAGGGTGAGAGTGAGAGTGAGATTGAGGATGAGAGTGAGAGTGAGAATGAGAGTGAGAGTGAGAATTAGACTGAGAGTGAGAGTGAGAGTGAGAGTGGGAGTAAGAGTGAGAGTGAGGGTGAGAGTTAGAATGAGTTTGAGAGTGAGAGTGAGATTGAGGGTGAGAGTGAGATTGAGGGTGAGAGTGAGAGTGAGATTGAGGATGAGAGTGAGAGTGAGAATGAGAGTGAGAGTGAGAATTAGACTGAGAGTGAGAGTGAGAGTGAGAGTGAGAGTGAGAGTTAGAATGAGTTTGAGAGTGAGAGTGAGATTGAGGGTGAGAGTGAGATTGAGGGTGAGAGTGAGAGTGAGAGTGAGAGTGAGAGTGAGAGTGAGAGTGAGAATGAGAGTGAGAGTGAGAGTGAGATTGAGGATGAGAGTGAGAGTGAGAGTGAGAATGAGAGTGAGAGTGAAAATTAGAGTGAGAGTGAGAGTGAGAGTGAGATTGAGGATGAGAGTAAGAGTGAGAGTGAGAATGAGAGTGAGAGTGAGAGTGAGAGTGAGAATGAGAGTGAGATTGAGGATGAGAGTGAGAGTGAGAGTGAGAATGAGAGTGAGAGTTAGAGTGAGAGTGAGAGTGAGAGTGAGAGTGAGAGTGAGAGTGAGAGTGAGAGTGAGAGTGAGAGTGAGAGTGAGAATTAGAGTGAGAGTGAGAGTGAAAGAGCAACAAACACACAAATCATGTGTGTTAAATAAAAATGCGAAATGGCACAGAACCATTGATGGCGATGAAATCAATGGAGTCATGGGAAATTGACAGTATTGAAAGTACATTAGCTGTCGGGCGCCAACTGTTTCTGTGACAGGAAGTGAAATTTTGAAAACTGATGATTTTCTATCTGTAGCAAATTGATGCATGCATAGAAGGCTGCTGTGTGCAAAGTGGTCTGTGATGGACCAACAGTATATCGTCTGCATGACTGCCAAAATACCAGCTGAAAGTTATTTTAAGTCTGCAGACCAGCTGTTCTGCATTTGGGCGGAGCAGCAGATTTGGCTGATTCTGCTGCTAATATATTCAAAGGGCACGAGAGGACATTGGGAGTGCGTGGCAGGGCGAGAGAATGGGAGAGAGTAACGAAGTGACATTGGCAGTGAGTGACAGGGTGGGAGAATCGAAGAGAGTAACGGAGTGACATTGGCAGTGAGTGACAGGGTGAGAGAATCGAAGAGAGTAACGGAGTGACATTGGCAGTGAGTGGCAGGGTGAGAGAATGGGAGAGAGTAACGAAGTGACATTGGCAGTGAGTGACAGGGTGGGAGAATCGAAGAGAGTAACGGAGTGACATTGGCAGTGAGTGACGGGGTGAGAAAATGGAAGAGAGTGACAAAGTGATATTGGCAGTGACTGGCAAAGACAGCGCGAGGCAAAGAGAAGCAAATGATGTCTTACCCGAGTAGAAATGCACGTTCAGCAGATGATAAAAAATCACGCCAAACAAAGCACCTACTTCACCTAAAAAATCCATTATATATATGCCTGGGCGCATTTTTTTACATTTTAGCAGCGATTGACGTGGACAAGGCAAGCGAAAGTTGCGTCGCATCGCATTTTCGCAGCAAGTATATTCTGTGTTTTACTACCTTACCTTAAAACAATATAATGGGCTGTAATAAAAAGTTTTTAGCATAAAAAAATATACGCCAGGGGAATTATGCGGGAGTTAAATTTTCTACTGATTATTCATCGCGCTATGGTACTGTAAAAAACATTCAGAACATGCTGCTTTTATCACACTCTTCCCCTCTCCCTCCCACACTCTTCCTCTCTCCCTTCCACTCTTCCCCACTCCATCCCACACTCTTCCCCTCTCCCTCCCACACTCTTCCCCTCTCCCTTCCACTCTTCCCCACTCCATCCCACACTCTTCCCCTCTCCCTCCCACACTCTTCCCCTCTCCCTTCCACTCTTCCCCACTCCATCCCACACTCTTCCCCTCTCCCTCCCACACTCTTCCCCTCTCCCTCCCACACTCTTCCCCTCTCCCTCCCACACACTTCCCGTCTCCCTACCACACACTTCCCGTCTCCCTCCCACACTCTTTCCCTCTCCTTTTCACACACTTCCCGTCTCCCTACCACACACTTCCCGTCTCCCTACCACACACTTCCCGTCTCCCTACCACACACTTCCCGTCTCCCTACCACACACTTCCCGTCTCCCTACCACACACTTCCCGTCTCCCTACCACACACTTCCCGTCTCCCTACCACAACACTCATTAATTCCCCTACAAACTGCTTTAATCCCACTCTATTCGGAACTCAAACACTTTCAACCCGCAGTCTTCATCCAACTAATCCCTCCCCTCCTACTCTTCATTCTTCGATCAGCCTCTACTCCAATATTCTCTATTCATCATCCGTTGTAGCAGAAACGCATTCTAAAGCCCAACTATAAACATGTCACAGTCACTCATGTCCTCATTCTGGGATTTTGTGTAGAAATTCTCCCATTTAGCAATGCTGCTCGGGTCGTTGTCCTTCTCTGATCTGCAGTGTCACGGAGACAAGCATAAAAATGTTTTAACGCTTCTAATATATACAGCATATAGATATATAAATTAATCCCAGATTCTTACAGTTCCCAAGGGTCGGGTCACAGCAAATATAATTACAACCACTGGAATAGGGCCGTAAAAAACCACTAGCTTAAAAGTACATTAATAAATAGCTTACATTTTTTGCTACGTGTAGGCAGAAACTCTGATACTTGTTACATACAATGCACCGTGGTTTTTAAGACGGTTATAGCAATGTTGCAGTAAAACCCAAATTTTAGACACATTGACAGAAGGAATATGCAGCGTCAGTCCTAGATTACAAACTATCTCTTGCGTATCCTACACTTTCTCATCCTTATCCTTGACTTTCTGAGCCTTATCCCAGACTTACTGATCCTTTTTCTTGGACTTTCTCATCCTCTATCCTACACTTTCTCATCCTTATCCTTGACTTTCTGAGCCTTATCCAAGTCTTACTGATCCTTTTTCTTGGACTTTCTCATCCTCTATCCTACACTTTCTCATCCTTATCCTTGACTTTCTGAGCCTTATCCAAGTCTTACTGATCCTTTTTCTTGGACTTTCTCATCCTCTATCCTACACTTTCTCATCCTTATCCTTGACTTTCTGATCCTTATCCTACACTTTCTCATCCTTATCCTTGACTTTCTCATCCTTATCCATGACTTTCTGATCCTTATCCTACACTTTCTCATCCTTATCCTTGACTTTCTCATCCTTATCCTTGACTTTCTGATCCTTATCCTAGACTTTCTCATCCTTATCCTACACTTTCTCATCCTTATCCTACACTTTCTCATCCTTATCCTACACTTTCTCATCCTTATCCTTGACTTTCTCATCCTTATCCTACACTTTCTCATCCTTATTCTAGACTTTCTCATCCTTATCCTAGACTTTCTCATCCTTATCCTAGACTTTCTCATCCTTATCCTAGACTTTCTCATCCTTATCCTAGACTTTCTCATTCTTATCCTAAACTTTATCATCCTTATCCATGACTTTCTGATCCTTATCCTAGACTTTCTCATCCTTATCCTAGACTTTCTCATCCTTATCCTAGACTTTCTCATCCTTATCCTAGACTTTCTCATTCTTATCCTAAACTTTATCATCCTTATCCATGACTTTCTGATCCTTATCCTAGACTTTCTCATCCTTATCCTACACTTTCTCATCCTTATCCTAGGCTTTCTCATTCTTATCCAAAACTTTCTCATCCTTATCCTACACTTTCTCATCCTTATCCTAGACTTTCTCATTCTTATCCTAAACTTTATCATCCTTATCCATGACTTTCTGATCCTTATCCTAGTCTTTCTCATCCTTATCCTACACTTTCTCATCCTTATCCTAGGCTTTCTCATTCTTATCCAAAACTTTCTCATCCTTATCCTACACTTTCTCATCCTTATCCTAGACTTTCTCATTCTTATCCTAAACTTTCTCATCCTTATCCTAGACTTTCTCATCCTTATCCTACACTTTCTCATCCTTATCCTAGGCTTTCTCATTCTTATGCAAAACTTTCTCATCCTTATCCTACACTTTCTCATCCTTATCCTAGACTTTCTCATCCTTATCCTAGACTTTCTCATCCTTATCCTAGACTTTCTCATTCTTATCCTAAACTTTCTCATCCTTATCCTACACTTTCTCATCCTTATCCTAGACTTTCTCATCCTTATCCTAGACTTTCTCATCCTTATCCTAGACTTTCTCATTCTTATCCTAAACTTTCTCATCCTTATCCATGACTTTCTGATCCTCATCGTAGACTCATCGCGATTTATCTGAGTTATATTTATTCCAGTCTATGCAGTTATCCCAGCATAGGCGCAGTTGTAATGTTATTTCAGCTAAAAGTACAAACGCAGGTTAATAAAACAGACTGTTTTATTACTCTTAACAGCTGCATTGGAACTAACTGTAGAGAACCTAATAAATATAAAATGCAACTTTTAATCGCAAAGTACATGAGCAGCAAAGGCAGCTAGTTAAGAAATGGCCAGCTACCAAGCCAAATAGAAACTGCTAATGAAGGGGCGGCTGTTGTCTTCAAGGTTTGACAAAACTGAGCGTTTTCCTGGAAAAGGCTGGCTGAATCCCGGACGAAATTATGCAAATTTCTTTGCAATGCGAACAGCGGCAATAAATTATTATTATTTCCCCTACTTAAAGTGTAGAAATCAGCGGCAGACGTCAAATACTCGTTCAAATGTCACATATCAGCCCGCTTTGCCTCTATTAGAAATAAATGCAAGCAAAATGCGGAAATTACACTTGGATCGTAACAGCAAAAGCATCTGGGAGAGTGACAGCATGAGGATCTGGGAGAGTGACAGCATGAGGATCTGGGAGAGTGACAGCGTGAGGATCTGGGAGAGTGACAGCATGAGGATTTGAGAGTAACAGCATGAGGATCTGGGAGAGTGACAGCATGAGGATTTGAGAGTGTCAGCATGAGGATCTGGGAGAGTGTCAGCATGAGGATTTGAGAGTGACAGCATGAGGATCTGGGAGAGTGACAGCATGAGGATTTGAGAGAGTGTCAGCATGAGGATCTGGGAGAGTGACAGCGTGAGGATCTGGGAGAGTGACAGCATGAGGATTTGAGAGTAACAGCATGAGGATCTGGGAGAGTGTCAGCATGAGGATTTGAGAGTGACAGCATGAGGATCTGGGAGAGTGTCAGCATGAGGATTTGAGAGTGACAGCATGAGGATCTGGGAGAGTGACAGCATGAGGATTTGAGAGTGACAGCATGAGGATCTGGGAGAGTGACAGCGTGAGGATCTGGGAGAGTGACAGCATGAGGATTTGAGAGTAACAGCATGAGGATCTGGGAGAGTGACAGCATGAGGATTTGAGAGTAACAGCATGAGGATCTGGGAGAGTGACAGCATGAGGATTTGAGAGTGTCAGCATGAGGATCTGGGAGAGTGTCAGCATGAGGATCTGGGAGAGTGTCAGCATGAGGATTTGAGAGTGACAGCATGAGGATCTGGGAGAGTGACAGCATGAGGATTTGAGAGTGACAGCATGAGGATCTGGGAGAGTGACAGCATGAGGATCTGGGAGAGTGACAGCATGAGGATCTGGGAGAGTGACAGCATGAGGATCTGGGAGAGTGACAGCATGAGGATCTGGGAGAGTGACAGCATGAGGATCTGGGAGAGTGACAGCATGAGGATTTGAGAGAGTGTCAGCATGAGGATCTGGGAAAGTGACAGCATGAGGATCTGAGAGAGTGTCAGCATGAGGATCTGGGAAAGTGACAGCATGAGGATCTGGGAGAGTGACAGCATGAGGATCTGGGAGAGTGACAGCGTGAGGATCTGGGAGAGTGACAGCATGAGGATTTGAGAGTAACAGCATGAGGATCTGGGAGAGTGACAGCATGAGGATTTGAGAGTGTCAGCATGAGGATCTGGGAGAGTGTCAGCATGAGGATTTGAGAGTGACAGCATGAGGATCTGGGAGAGTGACAGCATGAGGATTTGAGAGAGTGTCAGCATGAGGATCTGGGAGAGTGACAGCGTGAGGATCTGGGAGAGTGACAGCATGAGGATTTGAGAGTAACAGCATGAGGATCTGGGAGAGTGTCAGCATGAGGATTTGAGAGTGACAGCATGAGGATCTGGGAGAGTGTCAGCATGAGGATTTGAGAGTGACAGCATGAGGATCTGGGAGAGTGACAGCATGAGGATTTGAGAGTGACAGCATGAGGATCTGGGAGAGTGACAGCGTGAGGATCTGGGAGAGTGACAGCATGAGGATTTGAGAGTAACAGCATGAGGATCTGGGAGAGTGACAGCATGAGGATTTGAGAGTAACAGCATGAGGATCTGGGAGAGTGACAGCATGAGGATTTGAGAGTGTCAGCATGAGGATCTGGGAGAGTGTCAGCATGAGGATCTGGGAGAGTGTCAGCATGAGGATTTGAGAGTGACAGCATGAGGATCTGGGAGAGTGACAGCATGAGGATTTGAGAGTGACAGCATGAGGATCTGGGAGAGTGACAGCATGAGGATCTGGGAGAGTGACAGCATGAGGATCTGGGAGAGTGACAGCATGAGGATCTGGGAGAGTGACAGCATGAGGATCTGGGAGAGTGACAGCATGAGGATCTGGGAGAGTGACAGCATGAGGATTTGAGAGAGTGTCAGCATGAGGATCTGGGAAAGTGACAGCATGAGGATCTGAGAGAGTGTCAGCATGAGGATCTGGGAAAGTGACAGCATGAGGATCTGGGAGAGTGTCAGCATGAGGATCTGGGAGAGTGTCAGCATGAGGATTTGAGAGTGACAGCATGAGGATCTGGGAGAGTGACAGCATGAGGATCTGGGAGAGTGACAGCATGAGGATTTGACAGAGTGTCAGCATGAGGATCTGGGAGAGTGACAGCATGAGGATCTGGGAGAGTGACAGCATGAGGATCTGGGAGAGTGACAGCATGAGGATTTGAGAGAGTGTCAGCATGAGGATCTGGGAGAGTGACAGCATGAGGATCTGGGAGAGTGACAGCATGAGGATCTGGGAGAGTGACAGCATGAGGATCTGGGAGAGTGACAGCATGAGGATTTGAGAGAGTGTCAGCATGAGGATCTGGGAAAGTGACAGCATGAGGATCTGGGAGAGTGTCAGCATGAGGATTTGAGAGTGACAGCATGAGGATCTGGGAGAGTGACAGCATGAGGATTTGAGAGAGTGTCAGCATGAGGATCTGGGAGAGTGACAGCATGAGGATCTGGGAGAGTGACAGCATGAGGATCTGGGAGAGTGACAGCATGAGGATTTGAGAGAGTGTCAGCATGAGGATCTGGGAGAGTGACAGCATGAGGATTTGAGAGAGTGTCAGCATGAGGATCTGGGAGAGTGACAGTATGAGGATCTGGGAGAGTGTCAGCATGAGGATCTGGGAGAGTGACAGCATGAGGATTTGAGAGAGTGTCAGCATGAGGATCTGGGAGAGTGACAGCATGAGGATCTGGGAGAGTGACAGCATGAGGATCTGGGAGAGTGACAGCATGAGGATCTGGGAGAGTGACAGCATGAGGATTTGAGAGAGTGTCAGCATGAGGATCTGGGAAAGTGACAGCATGAGGATCTGGGAGAGTGTCAGCATGAGGATTTGAGAGTGACAGCATGAGGATCTGGGAGAGTGACAGCATGAGGATTTGAGAGAGTGTCAGCATGAGGATCTGGGAGAGTGACAGCATGAGGATCTGGGAGAGTGACAGCATGAGGATCTGGGAGAGTGACAGCATGAGGATTTGAGAGAGTGTCAGCATGAGGATCTGGGAGAGTGACAGCATGAGGATTTGAGAGAGTGTCAGCATGAGGATCTGGGAGAGTGACAGTATGAGGATCTGGGAGAGTGTCAGCATGAGGATCTGGGAGAGTGACAGCATGAGGATCTGGGAGAGTGACAGCATGAGGATCTGGGAGAGTGACAGCATGAGGATTTGAGAGAGTGTCAGCATGAGGATCTGGGAAAGTGACAGCATGAGGATCTGGGAGAGTGTCAGCATGAGGATCTGGGAGAGTGTCAGCATGAGGATTTGAGAGTGACAGCATGAGGATCTGGGAGAGTGACAGCATGAGGATTTGAGAGAGTGTCAGCATGAGGATCTGGGAGAGTGACAGTATGAGGATCTGGGAGAGTGTCAGCATGAGGATCTGGGAGAGTGTCAGCATGAGGATCTGGGAGAGTGACAGCACGAGGATTTGAGAGAGTGTCAGCATGAGGATCTGGGAGAGTGACAGCATGAGGATCTGGTAGTGATGAAATAAGCAACAAAATGTACACAATCTATAAATTGTTGAAGCGAACTACACATCAGTGGGATGAGAAAGTGGCAGATCACAGTTTGAGCAAGTATTTTGAACCTTTGTATTTCGTGTGTTTGAGTGCGTTTATGGCAATAGTGATTGATTTATAGTGCAAAACTAAAAAAACTATTTAAAACATTTTTTCTCCGAAACAGAAATATCATAGCAATAATCGGAATTGTTCGGATAAAAAGCTTGGCAAACGAAGTGTGTACTTTAAGTACAATTAAATTTTAGAGCACAATATAATTAAAAATATACAAAAAATAAGAATAATTAACCGATGTGCAACAAAAAACTTTTAAGAATATAAGAAATAAAAATGCTTATCAAATTCATCCTTTAATGGTTTGTAGATTGGTACACAAAATATTAAATTAGGCACAGCCAAATAATACTTGTAGACTTACTTTGTAAAATGTCAATAATTACCTAGTAATATAAATTCCAAAGCTTAAAATTTTACATTTTTCAAATCTACTTAGAAAATGAATTACTATGTATACACAAATGGAAATATATTTCGGTCAATCAATAAACATATTTGTCGAGAATGAATAAAAAAACAACTCATTAAATATGCTAGTTTAAGTGTGATTGTTAGTTTTTGCAGACAAAATTAGCTGGTCATGAAAGGTCGCAGACATCGTAGACAAACTACAAATATAAATAATATCTATAAAAGTAAAATCAATAACTTTTATTTAATCATCATTGATTCGGACTGGCTAGCGGCGATGTTCTTGACGCTGAGGCGGCTGAAGCTGGCGAAGTCAGGCAGCTGAGGCGAGACCGGTGCCTCTCGCGCAGCCGCTGGGATCTGGCTCGCACTAGAAACGGCTGCTGATGCTGATGCTGATGCGCCTGCAGCAGCTGCTGCTGGTTTAGGCGACTATTGCGGCGAAGACTAATTCCGCCGGGGCCGTCCGCCGTGTTGCCAGCCTCGGCCGACTTGCTGGCTATGAGATTCTGCACCGGCAGGGAGAAGGTTAATTAGGGAGCTGGCGGATATGCACTTATTCCGCCCGATACCATTTATATTCTCTTCTCTTGCTTTTCTGCCCTCTACTTCTCCATCCGCCCTCTACTTCTGCATCCGCCCTCTACTTCTGCATCAGCCCTCTACTACTCCATCCGCTCTCTACTTCTGCATCCGCCCTCTACTTCTGCATCCGCCCTCTACTTCTCCATCCGCCCTCTACTTCTGCATCCGCCCTCTACTTCTCCATCCGCTCTCTACTTTTCCATCCGCCATCTACTTCTCCATCCGCCCTCTCCCTGATCCACACCCGACCTCTCCCTGATCCACATCCGCCCTCCCTCTCCCTGATCCACATCCGCCCTCCCTCTCCCTGATCCACATCCGCCCTCTCCCTGATCCACACCCGCCCTCTCCCTGATCCACACCCGACCTCTCCTTCTCCATCCGCCCTCTACTTGACCATCCGCCCTCTCCCTGATCTCCATCCGCCCTCTACTTGACCATCCGCTCTCTCCTTTTACATCGGCCACCTACTTTACCATCCGCCCTCTCCCTGATCTACATCCGCCCTCTATCTGATCTCCATCCGCCCTCTCCCTGATCTCCATCCGCCCTCTCCCTGATCTCCATCCGCCCTCTCCCTGATCTCCATCCGCCCTCTCCCTGATCTCCATCCGCCCTCTCCCTGATCTCCATCCGCCCACTCCCTTATCTCCATGCACCCTCTCCTTCACCATCCGCCCTGTCCTCCCATTAGCGCCCCCTCTCTTTCCAATTCTTAATCTCGTAACCAGCAAGTCCAGACTAACCTCAAAATAGGCCTTTAATTGTCCAACATCCGCTCGCATTTCGGCCTTCTGCTCGGGCGTGTACACGCTTCTCTCGGCGCTGACACTGGCGTGCAGCCTGACTAAACTGTTCTCGGCCTCGCGTAGCCGAGCTTCGGCTTGCTGCCTGGCCCGCTGCTCGGCTGCCAACTCCAGGCTAGCTCTGGCTCGCTGCTCGCTCAGCTGGCGAACCGCGTCGCTGAGCTCCTGGGCCTTAAATCGGTTTTGAGCATAGCGGCCAGCTGTTAAATCCCAACAACAGTGAGTCAGCTGTTTGATCCCAAAAACACTGTTCTACTCGTAAGGAGTTTAATCCCAATATTTCCTGACCTGCTGATCGAAAGCCGCCCGCTCCCCTTCCAAAGCTGAGGCCAAAGCCGCCTTCTCGCGTATTCGCTCTTCCACTTCTTTACGAAGCTGAAGCATTTCATCAGCAAAAGCTTTGTCGCCTTCCTGCAACATTGCGGAAGTGAAGCCCTAATCGATAAAACAACAGACTTTTTTTAAAGGTAAACTCATGCGCATTAGGATAATGAAGCATTGTGAAAGTATAGATAAGAAAAAAGTAAATTTTTCTGGAAAGTACTCTTTTAGCGAGTTTCCAAGCGAGAAGAATTACGTAGAAAGTACAGTTTTTCTAAGAAACACGCATTTACTAGAATGTAGATCTCTTAAAGATTAGAATTTCTTAGAATGCTAAAATTCCTAGAAACAAAAACTTCCGGGACATAACACAAATTCCAAAAAAATTTTATAGTTAAATATTTCGTTCTTTTACTAGGCTGCCAAGCGACGCTGCCACGCTGTCCGCCCTGAGCTTCTCTTCTTCCAGCAGCTGCTTGGCTCGCCTCTCCAAAGCGGCCTTCTCATCGCGAGTTCGCTCCAGAGTAGTCTGAGCGTCGGACATCTCGACGCGCAGGGCGGCCAGTTCTGATTCTAATTCGCGCATAGCAACCTCAGCATATTCCTTTTCCTGCTGCAGCTCGGTCTGCTGCGCTTCCAGGCGCTGAGAAAAAAATTTTGAGAAGATTCCAAGAAATACTACAGTGGCTTTCCCGCAAACATTTTCCTGATAATCTCTTAGTTTTCCAGGCACGAATTCTTAGAAAGTCAATGGTATTCCTGGCCCCTTCTCCAATAAATTATTTTTTTCTTTTAACTTTCAAGCTTCTGCCGGCACTTATTCCAGGAAATCTCATGGCGCTACGGGCTCTTTTCCAGGAAATCTAATGGTACTTCAGGCACGTATTCCGGAAAATATATTGGCGCTACGGGCTTTTATTCCAAGAAATCCCATGGCACTACGGGCTCGCATTACAGGAAATCTAATGGCACTACGGGCTTGCATTCCAGGAAATCTTATGGCACTACGGGCTTGCACTCCAGGAAATCTCATGGCACTACGGGCTTGCATTCCAGGAAATCTCATGGCACTACGGGCTTGCATTCTAGGAAATCCCATGGCACTACGAGCTCGTATTCCAGTAAATCTCATGGTACTACGGGCTCGTATTCCAGGAAATCTCATGGTACTACGGGCTCGTATTCCAGGAAATCTCATGGTACTACGGGCTCGTATTCCAGGAAATATCATGGCACTCAGGCTCGTATTCTAGGAAAGCTCATGGCACTACAGTCACTTTTTGTAGTAAATCTCTTGGAACTACGGGCTCGTATTCCAGGAAATCTTATGATGTGTCAGCTGTTTATTCCCCACATATTCCTGGAAGTTTCATTGTTTCTATCTCACATGGTTTCCAGGAAAAGCCATTGTTTTCCAGGCATTTTAGGAACGTGTGAGGTATTTCATGACAACTATTAATGAAAAGTACATAATATTCACAGGCAAGATTTATTTTCAATGGCTTTTAAATTGTTTACTCTCTACTAAGAGTATGTTATTAAAAGTAAACTAAAGAGACATACCATAGCTTTCTCTTCTTCGCTTTGTCGAAGTTCAACCTCTTCTGCTAGCATTTCTGAAAATAAAATTGCATAACATTGAAAATCCTCTAGAGATAATAATCCTACAGAAAAAAAATTATTTTATTTTAATCTAGACCAACTTCGATAACGCTCGGATTGAGTAACCTTCTCCATGCCCTGACTCTCCAGTGTGGCGATCAGCTTGTCAGATATCAGAAAATTTGCGTGCGTTCTGAAAAAAAATTACACCATGTTTGCACATTACACAAATACTACTACTATTTAAACAGTAGTACGAGCGTATTAATAAGATGTGTACATCAATTTTTAGAATATATTAGTTTTTACATTCTGGAGGCGTCGCTGAGTGCCGCAAACCAGGCCTGTTGAATAGTTCGATTCTCGCAGGAGAACAGGAAACGTACCTAATAAATGGCGAGTTTAACAACAACCTAACAAACCCATATTAAACTTATCAAACTAAAAAATCACCTAATATAACCCCACTGATAAAGGTCAAATGAAATATCCTTACTGAATCAGGGAAAATCACCTTCAATATTTTATAATTACGAGTTACAAATAGCTAACAACAATGAATAGTAGTGGCACCATTTTAGTAAACTCACCATTGGTACAAAAATATTGATTTCTATACCATGAGGCACTATTGCATCTGAGATACATGATATTACACAGTCTCCAAGTGGAATTGCTGCCTAAATAATGAAATAAACGCATTTTTACACTTTATGAGTCTTAATGTTAAAAATAATTTCAACTAATGACAAATAATAAACCAACTTACATTTACTTTGACATTGTAAAATGATGACTTCTTAATTCTGGCAGCATCTTCTTCTTTGAAGACTAATAGGAAGCCCTCCTTAATGACACAGAATCTGATGGAATTGATAATTAATAATTAACTGTTAATGTGCAATATGATAAAAACTTTATAACTCGAAAACTTTGCATGTGAGGCATACCTTCTTTGCCATTTGTTGCTAACATTTGAACGCTTTATCAATATGCCATGGTATTGAACGCGACCATCAAGGTTGAAGTCATAATCTGTACCTCTAGGCAGAGACATGGTCTTTCAGTGTCACTTGGTCTGTAAGGTAATTAGCTGAACATATTAGAAGTGTTTTACATCATGTTTTATAAAATATTCATTTCAAGTCAAATGCTACTACAAGCAAGGCTCATTAGAAAAAATTAATAGTTCATTTTGATATAGGCCTCTATAGTCAGGACCATTGCACTCCTGTGCACAGAACAAATCCCATCATTCAAAAAACTTTGCTTGTGCCATACTAAGGAACTATTTTTTGTCAAAATACACAACAGGCCTAACATATTTAAATAAAAAATAGTAGCTAAGAGCTAATTAGGGCTAAAAAAATAATAAATTGTCATACTTGAAAATCATTTCTGATTATCAGTTAAAGCTGAAGTCCAATATTATAAATTATCCATATTTTAGGTTAAAAATTACTAACTAGGCCTAATCAAAAAATTGAATTTGTTTTGTAGAAATAAAAATATAGCCATATTTTTTTAAATATCTGCTAATACAGAGAAAAATAATTGATTTTACTGTCTGCTAAATATTGTCTTAGCAAATTTTTGTCCTGTGCCATACTGTGCATGATTACCTTCTTATGTCTGCTGTTGTGCTGAAATGTACAGGCGCTGCACATGTTTAACCCCCCTTATATGCCTGAATTTTCCATGAAAAAGGCCATCTTCCTGACTATGGATAGGCCTAAGCAGACAAATGAAGTTTTGTTAATAATATATCTTATTACATTAACAAAATTTTATGAAAGTCAAAGATGGACACACACCGTGATGCTTTGTTCTAATGGCTTGCAATGACAGATTTCAGAAAGCAAAAAAAGGATTTAAATATAATTGCAATATCATCAATACAGAATAAAACTACACTTGCTAACCAAGTTACCATTAGGGGCCAAAGCCAAATACAGGACAGTTTTTGTAATTATTATGCTAGACATAGGGCCTACTGCCAGTAAGTTCAAAACTTGCTAAAAATTGTTATAATTGAGCATGCAAAGTTAGAGGATTGTGGTTATTATTATTGTTAGTGCCTGATCTCTATGCCTAAAGGCCTAAGTTAATTTTTATCTGAAATGTCCACAAATTTGTACCTAGCCTTTGACTGTCCCATTTTAGGCATAGAAAAGTGATAGAAAAGTCACATCGAAAATAGGCATATAGGCATAGAAAAGTCACAAGGCCTTAGGGTCCATGTTATGACTTAAAGACAAAGGCTACCTAGTCAAGTCTAGTCCCAGGCCATATATGATCAGCCAGGTTTCCGGTCCTTTTGTCTGCTGCCATGTCATGTTCTTGTCTGCTATTAACTTGTCTTTAAAAGACAAGTTTACTCTATGGATCAGTCAGAAGGGATAGGTACACGTGGTGCCTGGTTCGTGGTACAAAAAACGGCAATTAGAATAAGCAAAGTGCATAAAATTACAAACAAAAAACCGATGGCACCATCTCTGCCCATCTAACACGACTTTTAAACACTCATGCTAAGCGATGGCGTGTGAGCACATTACTTATAATTTATTTCCTTGAATTATGAAATCTGAACTTCCGTGATATTGCGTCTTCGCAACGGCGTGATATAACGCCTTCACGAATTAGTCCTTTTGCAATACGTATATTGTCAGTGTGGCTGCGTTTTACCATGTATCACCATTATAATAAGTTATTAAGACAAAAAGGACAAAATAGGCTTGTCTTGTAAAAACGATTAACTTTGTCTTTATTCGCATCGAAAATAGTTTTGTGAGTTTCAGGAAGTGAGTTTAAGGAAGTGAGGAACAAAATATTTACGGCGACGCGGCCATGTTACTTTTCAGCAACAAAATAAAGTTCGTATTGATTCATGAATTCACCCCTTTCACTCCTAATTATTTTAAGTTAATTGGTGTTCTTAAGAAGATTTTTTAGTACTCTTTTTCGCTTTCTCTATTTCAGTTTTATAGCTTATATGTGGCGGATATTAAATTTAGGATTGTATAAATGCAGCCACAAGGGTAGAAGTTCAACAATCAAGTGCCATGACAGTGGCACTTGAATGCGTAAAAGTGTCTAGCATAGAGCTAGATAACATTTTCAGGGGTGGGAAAACTAGCTGCCTCTTAGAGATTTTGGGTCTGCTTTAAACTATCCTAAAAATTACTGCTTTCTGCACTGGACCCGCAGCCGTCGTGCAGCTACGATCTAGATAGAACCGCCTCTCCCTATCGTCTCATCTCTCCCCTGTCTCACCGCTTCCGTCTCATATCTCTCCCCTCTATAAAAGTATTTTAAGCTAAGCTGTTGGGGTAAATCGGCTAAATCGGTAAAATTGTGTAAATCGGCGAAGACTCGAAACGAAATGAATTGCAGATCGACATGCTCCACGCACACAGTAATAACTTAAGATCATTATTGCAATTACTTTTTATAAAAAGTGCACAATCTATACACACCTACACGATGCACCGCTATAATTGCTCGTATAGTAGTATATGCGCACATTAAAATCAACACTTGATCAAAACTGTAGACGACTATATTGATTAGAATGACGTATGCGACAGAAAGGAGAGCCGATAATCAATTCTAGCTGCCGATTCAGACGCATGTATATACGGGCCTAGGCTAGCTTCCCGCATGATAACATGGGCCAGGTGGCTCGGCTCGTGAACGCCTTGCCTTGCACAAGATGAGAGCCGGGACCGCGCTTTACTGTTTGTTTACTATTCAATGGTTGCGACCACTGCACCCCCTAATCCAAGGTTTGCGACAACCCCTAATCCAAAGTTGCGACCACCCCCTAATCCATGGTTGCGACCACCCCCTAATCCAAGGTTGCGACCACCCCCTAATCCAAGGTTGCGACAACCCCTAATCCAAGGTTGCGACCACCCCCTAATCCAAGGTTGCGACAACCCCTAATCCAAGGTTGCGACCACCCCCTAATCCAAGGTTGCGACAACCCCTAATCCAAGGTTGCGACAACCCCTAATCCAAGGTTGCGACCACCCCCTAATCCAAGGTTGCGACAACCCCTAATCCAAGGTTGCGACCACCCCCTAATCCAAGGTTGCGACAACCCCTAATCCAAGGTTGCGACCACCCCCTAATCCAAGGTTGCGACAACCCCTAATCCAAGGTTGCGACAACCCCTAATCCAAGGTAGCGACCACCCCCTAATCCAAGGTTGCGACCACCCCCTAATCCAAGGTTGCGACCACCCCCTAATCCAAGGTTGCGACAACCCCTAATCCAAGGTTGCGACCACCCCCTAATCCAAGGTTGCGACAACCCCTAATCCAAGGTTGCGACCACCCCCTAATCCAAGGTTGCGACAACCCCTAATCCAAGGTTGCGACAACCCCTAATCCAAGGTTGCGACCACCCCCTAATCCAAGGTTGCGACAACCCCTAATCCAAGGTTGCGACCACCCCCTAATCCAAGGTTGCGACAACCCCTAATCCAAGGTTGCGACAACCCCTAATCCAAGGTTGCGACCACCCCCTAATCCAAGGTTGCGACAACCCCTAATCCAAGGTTGCGACAACCCCTAATCCAAGCTAGGTTGCGACCACCCCCTAATCCAGTAGGGGGTCAGGGAGAGGACAGTAGGGGGTCAGGGTGAGGACAGTAGGGGGTCAGGGAGAGGACAGTAGGGGGTCAGGGAGAGGACAGTAGGGGGTCAAGGTGAGGACAGTAGGGGGTCAGGGACAGGACAGTAGGGGGTCAGGGAGAGGACAGTAGGGGGTCAAGGAGAGGAGCTGATAGTTTGTCGCATAAGCAGTGGTGTACGCTCCGACTCAAGCACGGTTCTGACTTCCACCTGAATCGTGTCAGCTGACATCCGATCCACAGTTAGGCTGTTGGTCTCGCGATTCTGGTAAACTCCATGGCTCGATAATTCTCGTTGACAATTTGACACGGTGATGTGACAGTCATTAGAGTGGCTTTCGTTCTTGAGCTCCTCTCGAAGATTGTCGGCTTCATCTTGAATAGTGTCAAGCAGCAATTTCTCTAGCACGTTTTCTAGCGTGATGATGCCTTGGACGACGCTATCTGACGATTTTGGCTGGTTGCTAAGAACAACAGCCATGTGACCTGGCAAAGTTTTTACACGGGCGTATTTTAGTTTCGTTTCGATGGCATTCTAAAAGTAGACAACTTAATAAATGCGGCGAGTTAGAAATCAGATATGCAGCGCGTGCGATCGACCAGTACCTATAAAAAAAAGAAAATAAATATCTATTTACCAGTTATATGTTTCGAAAATTATGTATGTGACTTTTCTGTTTTTCAGACTTCGTGTGTTTTAGGGGTTTATCATTATTTTAATAATATCACATCAATTTTTGCGCAAATTATTCGCGATTCACATTAACTTTCTGGGTTATTTGTATACTTTCGTGTTTAAAGTTAAATTCGTCGAAAGTTTCCGGTTTTAATGGTAACGTTAAATTTCCGGGTTTCTGCAAAAAATTAAAATTAAAAACTTATTTTAGAAACTACTTTGCGTAAGTACACTTTCTGGGTTTTTAACATAGGCATTTTACGTAAATTTTCTGAGTTTCGTAGCTTTCGTGCATATTTTCCGGGTTTTCAACTTCAGTTTTTACGGAAAATGTCCTAGTTTTGCCTATCTGAGATGTTTCGTTCTTTTTTTCGGGTTTCAGTTGATTTTTTGTAGGTTCCCAGACAAGGAACACTACGAGTTGTCTACTCCTAGTGGCCCTTGTTCCCAGATTCTAGGCTTACATATATATAATTTTCTGTCATGTTGCATTGCATTTCGCGTATATATCTATATTAAATACGGCACTCAACTCTTTCCCTGCTGAAAGATCTTCAACAGATCGTAGAGCTGGGCGCTGCTCTGCACAAACGGCATCTGGCGGAAGCAGCGCCGGTCGGTCATGAGTCGCGAAATCGGCGACTCCGACTGTGAATCGAACAGCAGCAGCATCTTGACCAGCAAGTGGCCGCGAATGTCGCCTCGGTTGTCGGCGTGATACACAGGCACTCGGGAGTGAGCGCTTTGAAGGATGCGAAGCCTCGTGTCGGAGTCCAGGATGGCCTTGTCGGAGATCATGAAAACGCTGCCTATTGGGGTGCAGACGTCACCTGCTGTGACACTTGTCAGCTCCAGGGCGCCCCGGATTATTGTTACCTATGAAATGATTTTGTAAACGCAATTTTTAGATTTCTCCCTGTGTGAGCATCTCTATCCATTCGTTCCTTCTAAATCCCTATAAATTTATTTTTCATCTAATCCGGTTAACTACCAGATACGGAAATTTGAAATGGGTGTCTTAGACGGATGCTGTGGCATGGTTCCAAAAGCTGCTACTGGCCCAGTGTCTAAAGCAGCCTTTATCGTAGCCTCATTCGCTTGAGCATGCTCCATCGGGTTGTCTAAAGTGTTTGCAGTGCTGCTGTGTCATCAAAGGCGACTGGCGAAAAGCCTCACACCTGTTGAGGAGTGATCAGCTCATCAGTGAGTAGCGAAATGGCTTTAAACCAATTCTCTTGTTTATATAGAAAACCAGAAATTTTCGTTTTTGCTCGGGCGGAGATCGAAGCACAGTTCTCAACCGAGCTGTAAGTGCACCATTGATCCCTTCAGTGACTGTAGCCTATTCTAGGAAGTTTATAGGAACTCGACTCTTACCATTTTTAGCAAGGAATGTAGCAAGTCAAATTTTCGAAAGTCTGTATTGTGATCCGGTATTTTTCATTATTTCCGGGCGTTTATGAAATGTTCAAACTTTTTTCGACACATTTCCGGATTAAAATCCGCGGACACAATACATTGGTGAAGTGCGAAACTTTCCGGGCGAAGACGAAAAACTCCGGACGAATTTTCCGACGGGTTAATCCTTATAAATCCCTTCTTTAATCCATCTCAATCCCTTCGTTAATCCATCTCAATCTCTTCGTTTTTCCATCTCAATCCCTTCATTAATCCATTTAAATCCCTTCATTAATCCATTTCAATACCTTCGTTAATCCATTTCAATACCTTCGTTAATCCATTTCGATCCCTTCGTTATTCCATCTCAATCCCTTCATTAATCCATTTCTATCCCTTCCTTAATCCATCTCAATCCCTTCGTTAATCCATTTCGATCCCTTCGTTATTCCATCTCAATCCCTTCATTAATCCATTTCTATCCCTTCCTTAATCCATTTCAATCTCTTCGTTTTTCCATCTCAATCCCTTCATTAATCCATTTCAATCCCTTCGTTAATCCATTTCAATCCCTTCGTTAATCCATTTCAATCCCTTCGTTATTCCATCGCAATCCCTTCATTAATCCATTTCAATCCCCTCGTTAATCTATCTCAATCTCTTCGTTTTTCCATCTCAATCTCTTCATTAATCCATTTCAATACATTCGTTAATCCATTTCAATCCCTTCGTTTTTCCATCTCAATCCCTTCATTAATCCATTTCTATCCCTTCGTTAATCCATCTTAATCCCTTCATTAATCCATTTCAATCCCTTCGTTAATCCATTTCAATCCCTTCGTTATTCCATCGCAATCCCTTCATTAGTCCATTTCAATCCCCTCGTTAATCTATTTCAATCTCTTCGTTTTTCCATCTCAATCTCTTCATTAATCCATTTCAATCCCTTCGTTAATTCATTCCAATCCCTTCGTTAATCCATCTTAATCCCTTCCTTAATCAATTCCAATCCCTTCGTTAATCCATTTCAATCCCTTCGTTAATCCATTTCTATCCCTTCGTTAATCCATTTCAATCCCTTCGTTAATCCATTTCAATCCCTTCGTTAATCCATTTCTATCCCTTCCTTAATCCATCTCAACCTCTTCGTTAATCCATTTCAATCCCTTCGTTAATTCATTTCAATACATTCGTTAATCCATCTTTATCCCTTCGTTAATCCATCAGAATCCCTTGTTTAAATCCGTTTTCTCAATCGCCAATCAAATGGCAATCGAAACCAAAAGCCTGACCTCGTCTCTCGTGAGCACAGACCGTCGATGCTGCTCATTTCCAGGATCTTCGCAGTTGTCTCCAGCAGCAGCTGACAGCATCGAGCCGGCCCTCGAGCGAGTCCGACCGCCGCCTCGGGCCTGCCTTCGAATCTCCGGCCCGTGGAAGCTCACCAAGGATTTGAGCTCTTCACGTTTGAACACAGTTTCGTGATCGGCGCCAAGCAGGCAGTCGAGCAACTTGGCGATTGGGTAAGCGATAGGTGACATCACGGCCATGCACACGTACACAATGCTGCGGGTGAGGATCGAGGCGATCGATTTGAGAAATCAACTGAGCACTTTTTGTGAAAAATTGACTGTCTATTTATGTCACTTTAATATTATTTCAGTCATTATAATATTATTTCAGCCACTCTAATCCTATTTCAGTCACCCTAATCTGATTTCAGTCACTACAATCTGATTTCAGTCACTACAATCTGATTTCAGTCACTACAATCTGATTTCAGTCACTACAATCTGATTTCAGTCACTACAATCTGATTTCAGTCACTACAATCTGATTTCAGTCACTACAATCTGATTTCAGTCACTACAATCTGATTTCAGTCAGTACAATCTTATTTCAGTCAGTACAATCTTATTTCAGTCACCCTAATCTTATTTCAGTCAGTACAGTCTTATTTCAGTCAGTACAGTCTTATTTCAGTCAGTACAATCTTATTTCAGTCAGTACAGTCTGATTTCAGTCACTACAATCTTATTTCAGTCAGTACAGTCTTATTTCAGTCAGTACAATCTTATTTCAGTCAGTACAATCTTATTTCAGTCAGTACAATCTTATTTCAGTCACCCTAATCTTATTTCAGTCAGTACAGTCTTATTTCAGTCAGTACAGTCTTATTTCAGTCAGTACAATCTTATTTCAGTCAGTACAGTCTGATTTCAGTCACTACAATCTTATTTCAGTCAGTACAGTCTTATTTCAGTCAGTACAATCTTATTTCGGTCACTACAATCTTATTTCAGTCAGTACAGTCTTATTTCAGTCAGTACAGTCTTATTTCAGTCAGTACAATCTTATTTCAGTCAGTACAATCTTTTTCAGTCAGAACAATCTTATTTCAGTCAGTACAGTCTTATTTCAGTCAGTACAGTCTTATTTCAGTCAGAACAGTCTTATTTCAGTCAGTACAATCTTATTTCAGTCAGTACAATCTTATTTCAGTCAGTACAGTCTTATTTCAGTCAGTACAATCTTATTTCAGTCAGTACAATCTTATTTCAGCCAGTACAGTCTTATTTCAGTCAGTACAATCTTATTTCAGCCAGTACAGTCTTATTTCAGTCAGTACAGTCTTATTTCAGTCAGTACAGTCTTATTTCAGTCACTACAATCTTATTTCAGTCAGTACAGTCTTATTTCAGTCAGTACAATCTTATTTCAGTCAGTACAATCTTATTTCAGCCAGTACAGTCTTATTTCAGTCAGTACAATCTTATTTCAGCCAGTACAGTCTTATTTCAGTCAGTACAGTCTTATTTCAGTCAGTACAGTCTTATTTCAGTCACTACAATCTTATTTCAGTCAGTACAGTCTTATTTCAGTCAGTACAATCTTATTTCAGTCAGTACAATCTTATTTCAGTCAGTACAATCTTTTTCAGTCAGAACAATCTTATTTCAGTCAGTACAGTCTTATTTCAGTCAGTACAGTCTTATTTCAGTCAGAACAGTCTTATTTCAGTCAGTACAATCTTATTTCAGTCAGTACAATCTTATTTCAGTCAGTACAGTCTTATTTCAGTCAGTACAGTCTTATTTCAGTCAGTACAATCTTATTTCAGTCAGTACAATCTTATTTCAGCCAGTACAGTCTTATTTCAGTCAGTACAATCTTATTTCAGCCAGTACAGTCTTATTTCAGTCAGTACAGTCTTATTTCAGTCAGTACAGTCTTATTTCAGTCACTACAATCTTATTTCAGTCAGTACAGTCTTATTTCAGTCAGTACAATCTTATTTCAGTCAGTACAATCTTATTTCAGCCAGTACAGTCTTATTTCAGTCAGTACAATCTTATTTCAGCCAGTACAGTCTTATTTCAGTCAGTACAGTCTTATTTCAGTCAGTACAGTCTTATTTCAGTCACTACAATCTTATTTCAGTCAGTACAGTCTTATTTCAGTCAGTACAGTCTTATTTCAGTCAGTACAATCTTATTTCAGTCAGTACAGTCTGATTTCAGTCACTACAATCTTATTTCAGTCAGTACAGTCTTATTTCAGTCAGTACAATCTTATTTCAGTCAGTACAATCTTATTTCAGTCAGTACAGTCTTATTTCAGTCAGTACAATCTTATTTCAGTCAGTACAATCTTATTTCAGCCAGTACAGTCTTATTTCAGTCAGTACAATCTTATTTCAGCCAGTACAGTCTTATTTCAGTCAGTACAGTCTTATTTCAGTCAGTACAGTCTTATTTCAGTCACTACAATCTTATTTCAGTCAGTACAGTCTTATTTCAGTCAGTACAATCTTATTTCAGTCAGTACAATCTTATTTCAGCCAGTACAGTCTTATTTCAGTCAGTACAATCTTATTTCAGCCAGTACAGTCTTATTTCAGTCAGTACAGTCTTATTTCAGTCAGTACAGTCTTATTTCAGTCACTACAATCTTATTTCAGTCAGTACAGTCTTATTTCAGTCAGTACAGTCTTATTTCAGTCAGTACAATCTTATTTCAGTCAGTACAGTCTGATTTCAGTCACTACAATCTTATTTCAGTCAGTACAGTCTTATTTCAGTCAGTACAATCTTATTTCAGTCAGTACAATCTTATTTCAGTCAGTACAATCTTATTTCAGTCACCCTAATCTTATTTCAGTCAGTACAGTCTTATTTCAGTCAGTACAGTCTTATTTCAGTCAGTACAATCTTATTTCAGTCAGTACAGTCTGATTTCAGTCAGTACAATCTTATTTCAGTCAGTACAGTCTTATTTCAGTCAGTACAATCTTATTTCAGTCAGTACAATCTTATTTCAGTCAGTACAATCTTTTTCAGTCAGAACAATCTTATTTCAGTCAGTACAGTCTTATTTCAGTCAGTACAGTCTTATTTCAGTCAGAACAGTCTTATTTCAGTCAGTACAATCTTATTTCAGTCAGTACAATCTTATTTCAGTCAGTACAGTCTTATTTCAGTCAGTACAATCTTATTTCAGTCAGTACAATCTTATTTCAGTCAGTACAATCTTATTTCAGTCACCCTAATCTTATTTCAGTCAGTACAGTCTTATTTCAGTCAGTACAGTCTTATTTCAGTCAGTACAATCTTATTTCAGTCAGTACAGTCTGATTTCAGTCACTACAATCTTATTTCAGTCAGTACAGTCTTATTTCAGTCAGTACAATCTTATTTCAGTCAGTACAATCTTATTTCAGTCAGTACAATCTTTTTCAGTCAGAACAATCTTATTTCAGTCAGTACAGTCTTATTTCAGTCAGTACAGTCTTATTTCAGTCAGAACAGTCTTATTTCAGTCAGTACAATCTTATTTCAGTCAGTACAATCTTATTTCAGTCAGTACAGTCTTATTTCAGTCAGTACAATCTTATTTCAGTCAGTACAATCTTATTTCAGCCAGTACAGTCTTATTTCAGTCAGTACAATCTTATTTCAGCCAGTACAGTCTTATTTCAGTCAGTACAGTCTTATTTCAGTCAGTACAGTCTTATTTCAGTCACTACAATCTTATTTCAGTCAGTACAGTCTTATTTCAGTCAGTACAATCTTATTTCAGTCAGTACAATCTTATTTCAGTCAGTACAATCTTTTTCAGTCAGAACAATCTTATTTCAGTCAGTACAGTCTTATTTCAGTCAGTACAGTCTTATTTCAGTCAGAACAGTCTTATTTCAGTCAGTACAATCTTATTTCAGTCAGTACAATCTTATTTCAGTCAGTACAGTCTTATTTCAGTCAGTACAATCTTATTTCAGTCAGTACAATCTTATTTCAGCCAGTACAGTCTTATTTCAGTCAGTACAATCTTATTTCAGCCAGTACAGTCTTATTTCAGTCAGTACAGTCTTATTTCAGTCAGTACAGTCTTATTTCAGTCACTATAATATTTTCCAGTAAATCTAATCAATCTTCAGTCGCTTTCACCATACGAAAAGCCTTTTATGCGTAGTAGTAGCATAGTCTTGTACTCACGGCGAACAGTAATAACCGATCTTCAGTCCGTAGCGAGTGCACAGAGCCTGAGGAATAACCCTGAAATTTTAGAAAAATGTTGTACATGCTACTCATTGAAATTAAGTCAGTAGTCTGCATGGAGTGTAAAAGAATAAGTTTAACTCACTCTCCAAAAAACAGTACGGCGGTGACTGACACTAGAACGGCGGTGATTGGGTCCGACACTCGGTCAAGAAAAATTGGCATCGCTTCTACGCACGCCGCGTTGCCTAGCAACAGAGTGACGAGCAGCCAGTGATGCCGCCGGATGATGGGGAACAGACGCTGGGCATGGCGCTTAGTTTCGCCTGTGCCAGAGTCGCTGAGCACTTTTAAGCTGAGCAGGTCTAGGCTCAGTAGGCCAATTGTCAGACCGCTCATTAGGCCTACGAGTAGCGGAGCAGTTGTTTGAGGAATATAGAATATATTAATTTTACACCTCATTCCTCTGTTAGGCCCAATGTACAGCCGTGTACAACCATTCAGTTCATGGAGTAGATATTGAAGTGGAGCAGATTGGATCCAGAATGGAAGCAGATTGGATACAGAAGGGAAGCAGATTTGATACAGAAGGGAAGCAGATTGGATATTGAAGGGAAGCAGATTTGATACAAAATGGAAGCAGATTTGGTACAGAAGGGAAGCAGATTGGATATTAAGGGAAGCAGATTTGATACAAAATGGAAGCAGATTTGGTACAGAAGGGAAGCAGATTTGATACAGAAGGGAAGCAGATTGGATACTGAAAGGAAACATATTTGATACAAAATGGAAGCAGATTTGATACAGAAGGGAAGCAGATTGGATATTGAAGGGAAGCAGATTTGATACAAAATGGAAGCAGATTTGATACAAAATGGA
The DNA here is from genome assembly GCA_950097015.1 of Macrostomum hystrix. Classification (NCBI taxonomy): domain Eukaryota; kingdom Metazoa; phylum Platyhelminthes; family Macrostomidae; genus Macrostomum; species Macrostomum hystrix. The sequence goes on from CATNEN010000038.1 coordinate 26,204,221, forward strand.
AGCAGATTTGGTACAGAAAGGAAGCAGATTGGATATTAAGGGAAGCAGATTTGATACAAAATGGAAGCAGATTTGGTACAGAAGGGAAGCAGATTGGATATTGAAGGGAAACAGATTTGATACAAAATGGAAGCAGATTTGGTACAGAAGGGAAGCAGATTGAATATAGAAGGGAAGCAGATTGGATATTGAAAGGAAGCAGATTTCATAGTGAAAGGAAAGGCATTTAAACAGAAAAATTCGAAGCAACATACCTGCGCCTAACACCAGGAATGCATAAATAGCCAGATAAATCCAGAAGAGTGCATCCTCGGGAGTGGCCTTGTGATCAGCCAAATGATAATCCGTGCCATTGCACAAGAGGTCATCCTGAGACACTATCAGACAGTTGATGTATCGAGACATGCTTGAAGTAAAAATTATCTTTGCTAATAATGATTCGTTTAGTTGCAAACTTTAGTTAAACGTGTCGCGTGCAATGACTACATGTAAATTCGCACCAGAGCGTTACTTATAATTAAAATCTCAGGTGTTATCAGATCTAAGCCACCAATAGGAGGAAGAGCTGGTTTGCATTATAGACAAGCCGCACAAGACATTGCTAGTGTGTTGTTACAAATCTGGGTTAGCCTCTCGACCGAAAAATAATCGTCATGGAAAGGTATGGTCAAGTGCCTCTGTGCATAGAAATTTGGTAGGTCTTTATCTCAAACTACTCATACTACAATCTACTCTTCTACTACACACATTGCTTCATTTTAATGTGACTATTTGAGTTTTAGCATTAGTGGCACCTTTATAAATTCCGTTGCTGAATTACAGTGTTTTCTTCTCTTATATCACTACTCTGCCTCACCTGTCGCCTCACTGTCTAACACCTGTCATCTCACTGTCTAACACCTGTCATCTCACTGTCTAACACCTGTCACCTCACAATATCACACCTGTCATCTCATAATATCACACCTGTCATCTCATAATATCACACCTGTCATCTCACTATCTCACACCTGTCATCTTACTGTCTCACACCTGTCATCTCACTGTCTCACACCTGTCATCTCACCATCTCACACCTGTCATCTCTCACTATCTCACATTTGTCATCTCAATTTGTCTCACACCTGTCATCTCATTATCTCACACCTGTCATCTCACTATCTCACACCTGTCATCTCACAATCTCACACCTGTCATCTCACAATCTCACACCTGTCATTTCTCACTATCTCACATTTGTCATCTCAATGTCTCACACCTGTCATCTCACTGTCTCACACCTGTCATCTCACAATCTCACACCTTTCATCTCACTGTCTCACACCTGTCATCTCACAATATCACACCTGTCATCACCTGCCGAGGACCATTCAGTGTGGCCGATGGCATTCGAACCATAGACAGCTTATTAAATGGCTATGATTTTTTCTGAAATCAGATTGCTTATTTGAGGCCCGTTATATCCGGTTGAGGCCCATTATATGATGTAACGGTCTCGAAATTAAAGTAGTCTGTATACCACAGACTACCGATTCCTCGCTCTGAAGCGCCCATTAGACGTCTCTAAAATATGCAATCGGATTTTATTTGGTAATATACTCGTAGTATTCTCACTTCTATCAAAGCGCAAGCATAACTCTATGAAATTCCAAATATGGCCAAAAGTTAACAATCCACGATTCTGTCAAAGCAGTTCTACAGCAGTGCAAAGAAGTCGCGAATCTCAGACTCCGTCATGAGGCTGTTTCCCATTGCTAAGGCTCTCAGCGTTCCTCTGAAGATTCTACTATCGCCGTTGCGCTTACCAAACTGGAAACACAATGGAGAGAGAACAGGATAGTCGCTATTAGGTATGACGGTCACAGTTGATGGGGCCAGGAAAGCATTTCCTAGAAACAATCCCCACGAGTCGCCTGCCGGAGTCGACGTGAAACCCAAGTCGATCCATTCGTTCGGGTCCGCGGACATTGGGGTGTTAGTTAGAATGAAATTCCTCGTAGCTGCACTAGCCTGTGTATTCACAAAGACGAGAGGTCGGTTGGGAACATCATATTCCCAAACGTATCATGGTAGATAATCCGCTCGCGCAGGACATAAATTCAACAAAGGCTTGCACTTGTGGCACGCGCTTGATCCTGAGAAATACTGTCAAGCCAGTATTGAAAGTGATGTCGCTGTAGTTCATTGCCAAATACGAGTTGACACCATCGAAGACAGCGCCGTCCTCAGACCACTGGACACTCTTGGGGTAGATGCGGTTGACTGTTTCATCAGTCTGACACAGCAAGTTTCCAAAGTTGGTCATCTCGTCTCCGACCCAAACGTTCGTCAACTTGGCTAGCGCCGATGCCGAGTACTTCATGGGGAATCGGATGAGCACTCGGCAGTCGCTGCTCACACCGGAGAGAAGCTGGCGATACACGGACTGGTAGCGGAAGATGCTGCATTGTTGAAGGTCTGTTCTGAATTGTATCACCAGGAGACCCAGTCTCTCCTTGTTCGATGCTTCAACGGTGTACTGAATTTCGCTGCTTGTCTGCAGTTTGTACAGAGCCGTGGTGTCAGGGACACATTGCACCTGCATTTGAGTCCAGGTGTCTCCGAGTCCGCGATGGCAAATGGCCAGCAAGCTTAACAGGTGCAGAGCTGTAATCATCCTTCCTGGTGGTCGTTTGATAAGCAAGAATCGCTTGCGGCATGGCATATATACGAGTATATGTAGCATTGTTCGTCAAAAACAGTAGCGTAGTCAGGGGGAGGGGGCATTCCCCCAGAATCGGATGACCAACGCCCCCCACACAATTAGATGAGCAAAATCCTTACGTTGGCGTTCTATTTTGAAGTAGGTCATTTCTGCAACAGCCGCCACTACTGCATCATGGGGTACTATGAGTACTACGCTGCCTTCTTTGAGGTTTGCTGGGAATCGATGAAATTTCATTTCTGCAGAACAGTCGCTTGCGTAGTTTTTGCAGCCATATATCATTGTTGTTGTGTGTGCGACTTCTATGTGACTTCTATCACTCGGGGTGACACCGCTGCAGGAACTGCTCCACCTTCCGCTCGTCTCTGAGTCTCTAGCAACCGTTGAAGTCTAAATCAGCTCGAACGGCGTCACATCTCGGGCAGGTGAACCAGTGGTCTTTCGAGATCTTTCGAGATCCACAAACCGCGCGATCTCTGCTGGGCTCCAGCTTCACCTTTTGTCGCGAGTAGTCGGTCTTCTGGCTGTGTCCAGTCCGGAGCTGCGCCACCAGAACCTAGCGACTCCGCGTCGTAGCCGTACTGCACTAAGTGATGGTGCCACTATCGATGGTGTTGTTGTTATGGTTGCTGGTCGGAACTGAATCTCCCAGGGACTGGGCCTACCGAACCACCGAATTCATCAGAACGACCAGAATTCCGGCATTCGTGTTCTTGGCCAAAGGCCCGATGGGGTCTTGCCGGAGTCTGAAACTGCTCAGAGGTCTGCCAGTAGTTGAGCTTTGTTTTATGGCTTTGTCTCGCTTGGAAGTTGTCAACAGTCTATGGTAAAAAAACTTTCCAATAACATGAAAAAGAACAATGACATGTTTGTTATTGCTCATCCATGATTAGTAGTTTGTCCATGGCTCTACTTTGTGCTACTAAATTTCATAAAATCACAGTTTGATGATTCTCTCGTAAGTCCTGTGGTATTATCTGCTAAATATGTAAAAATTGCAACAAAATATGCTTTGAGTATGAAATGACGAACAGTCAGATAGACGAAACGACAGACTCTAGAGATTTAGAGAAAGGTGAATTAAATGGACAGTGGAATATATCTGGCAATAGAAATTAGAAAAATGTAGAATAATCCAAAATTTTCAAAATCGCTTCGAAATATTCGCAGTAATTCTTAGATCAGGCAACGCGATCATTATTGGCTTCAGCACGTCTGGCTCTGGCCTCCAGGCGATGCTTCAGGTTACCCAGATTGCGCTTCATCAGAGCCAGATCGCGCGACAGGGTGGATAGATCTAGCATCAGCAGGCTGATGCCGAACAGCACCGATATGGTGATAGCCAGGGCGCCAACTGAACCAGCCGCTGCTGCCTCCACCGCTGGAGGGACGAAGAATTTGCCGCGGGTGTCCAACTTGCCTGACACCTCTGCGGGGTAGGCGGCGTTGATGAAGACTATGAAGACTTCAGGACTCATGCTCACTTTATGGTTTATTAAGACTTTAGAGTTTATGAAGAGAATTCAAGGTATATGTAGAAGCGTGTGAGTGGCATAGCAGTCTAATACGTTTAGCTCTCGCACCAAAGGGCCCTGAGCTCGACTCCGCGGCGAGGCCACATTTATTTTAGACGCTCGGGGGCTTGTCGAGCAATTTACGCCAACCTCCAAGGCACAGTGAGAGTGTACACCACCTGACGATGAGAATGTCAGGGCACACGTACACACCTCTGCGAGTGTGTGTCTGCATACGGTATCCGTGAGCGTGTGTGTTCAGGAGTCAGCGAAATGGGCAGAATTGCCTCCTCGCCGGCTGCAGGTCTAGTGTCACGAAACGATGTCCCGCAGCCCTCCTGCAACTGCTATTATTATTATTTTATTATTAATATAAAAATAGTGTAAAATGTTTATGAAGACTTCAGGGCTAAAGGAGAGACTGCATGGTTCATGTAGAGTAATGCAATATCTCTCACTGGTACAGATCGGCAGGGAGGTGAGGTTCCAGTCACCGCTACTGCGGCAGAGTACGATTGGCTGCCCGGTGCCTGTGTCCATGCCATCCTGGCAGGCGAAGGTCACGATGGTTTTGTAGGGCAGCAGTTGCTGCTGATTCACTCTGCTGGTGTTGGTGATAGTCACGGTGCCATTGGCGAAGCTGATCATGGCCTGAGGCTTGTAGTTCAGCTTGTCCAGCATGGCGGATCCGGCCGCCGTCGTCGGGATCAGAATGTCCGTGTTGCAGCTTACCTCTGGTTCGGAGATGGGAGATAGGATCTGATGCCGACTTCTTTTCACTCCTACGACTGCCCAGTCACTCTACTGTCTTCATTGAGCACACCCCATGAGTACACTCTCTGACCACACCCCATGAGTACACTCTCTGACCACACCCCATGAGTACACTCTCTGTCCACACCCCATGAGTACACTCTCTGACCACACCCCATGAGTACACTCTCTGACCACACCCCATGAGAACACTCTCTGACCACACCCCATGAGTACACTCTCTGACCACACCCCATGAGTACACTCTCTGACCACACCCCATGAGTACACTCTATGACTCACCGATGCACTCAGCAGTCTTGAGTAGGGCTAGCTTGGTGCCCATCACGCCAGTCCACGCGCCCTCGATAAGGCTGCCGTTGAGCAGATCGCAGCCGATGCTCTTCTCAAAGTTTCTATCATCAAAGAAGTATCCAGGCGTTGAGCATTTGATGTAGACCCGGTTTGGAAAGTAAGGAAAACTGCTGCTTTGAAATTCCGTGTACTGCTTCTGATTGATCCTATTGTCAGCCTTGTAGGCCATGGCCTGGTCAGTGTTAATCAGGCCGCTGATGTCTGGACATTTCACGGCTGCAATTTTTGTGACAAGGAAGACAAGCTTATTAGCAGCTAATAGGTAAAACTGGGAATATGATATTTTACGCAGGTTGTCTATCAGGTCTCACAGATTGTCTAACAGGTTACACAAATTGTTTAACAGGTAACACAATTTTTCTGACAGGCAACAAATATTTTCTAACAGGCTGCACTGATTATCCAACGGGTTACACTGATTGTCTAACATGTCACACAGATTGCCTAACAGGTTATACCGGTTGTTTAACAGGTTACACAATTAGTCTAACAGGTTAAACAGATTGTCTAACAGGTTGCACAGATTGTCTAACCGGTCACACGGATTGTCTAACCGGTCACACAGATTGTCTAACCGGTCACACAGATTGTCCAACCGGCCACACAGATTGTCTAACCGGTCACAGATTGTCTAACAGGCTACAAAGAATTGTCTAACAGGCTACACTGATTATCCAACGGGTTACACTGATAGTCTAAAAGGTTAGACTGTTTGTCTAACAGGTTACACTGTTTGTCTAACAGGTTACACTGTTTGTCTAACAGGTTACACAGACTGCCTAACAGGTTACACAGACTGCCTAACAGGTTGACTCACGCTGGCAGGTGTTTAAATCGAACGGCAGCCACTCGCCAATGGTCGGGTCCAAATAGTTTTGTCCACACTCAACTGGGCTGGTGATAGCGCTGGTGTTCTGGTACGAGACGTAGCCCCGACTGCAGGTAACGTAGAATTTCTGGCTGTAGTTGAAATACGGCAACGCTAATTGGGAATCGTACGGCTCCACGTTGGGTATGCGAAATTCGCTCATCAGCTTGGATGTGGCGCACCGAATGGCTGGCGGAGATCGGAAATTTTTTACATTTTTAACAGGTTCCACCGAATTTGTCTAACAGGTTCCATGAAATTAGTCTAACATTTTTATTACAATTGTCAAACATGTTTGATATAAAGTGTCTAACAGATGACAGATGAAATTAGTCTAACATGTTTGATGAAAGTGTCTAACATGTTTGATGAAAGTGTCTAACATGTTTGATGACAGTTGTCTAACATGTTTGATGAAAGTGTCTAACATGTTTGATGAAAGTGTCTAACATGTTTGATGACAGTTGTCTAACATGTTTGATGACAGTGTCTAACATGTTTGATGACAGTGTCTAACATGTTTGATGACAGTGTCTAACATGTTTGATGAAAGTGTCTAACATGTTTGATGACAGTTGTCTAACATGTTTGATGACAGTGTCTAACATGTTTGATGACAGTTGTCTAACATGTTTGATGACAGTATCTAACATGTTTCATGAAAGCTGTTTCTGTAGTTCACAAGTGCCTCAGTTCACCAAGCATTCGGGAATCAGCATTAGTTGGGGGTAGAGATTTGGCTGTACATCTGGCCCATTGGGACTAGGTTAAATTTCTATTTTTATTCTTCATCGATTCAATGAACTTTATATTTCAAGCCCACAAACTAACGATAGCATTGCTCCACAGATCCCTGCTGCACTACAGCCGAGTAGGCAGTGCCGGACATGTTGTAACCGCAGCGGACATTGTTCACTTTCAAACCGTTGACGCTGCTGGCAGTTGGAGTTGCCAGGGTGGCAGTGGGCGAATCTCTTTCCCGATAGAAGCCGGGCAGGCAGTCAAGGCTTACTTCCAGGCCCACGTTGAACAGGTTGTAGTACTGCCTGCCGTTTGTCGCATTTACGCCTCGCATTGTGCCAGGATTGTAGCCCGCGATTAGGCTGCTGTCACACTTGGCAACTGGGGGGGGGACAATAAGAACCAATGAGAATTCTGTCAATCAATTAGAATTCTGTCAATCAATTAGAATTCTGTCAATCAATGAGAATTCTGTCAATCAATGAGAATTCTGTCAATCAATGAGAATTCTGTCAATCAATTAGACATCTGTCAATCAATGAGAATTCTGTCAATCAATGAGAATTCTGTCAATCAATGAGAATTCTGTCAATCAATGAGAATTCTGTCAATCAATTAGACATCTGTCAATCAATGAGAATTCTGTCAATCAATGAGAATTCTGTCAATCAATGAGAATTCTGTCAATCAATTAGACATCTGTCAATCAATGAGAATTCTGTCAATCAATGAGAATTCTGTCAATCAATTAGAATTCTGTCAATCAATTAGAATTCTGTCAATCAATTAGAATTCCGTCAATCAATTAGAATTCTGTAAACTGCATTCTGTATTTCACACTACTGCCAGTCAGTAGCATATCCAGCTAATTCATACCAGGCTTCTCGCAGAGAGTGGCGAACGAGCCGGCGCAGCTGACAACAGACAAACCGCTCGACTGCAGCCACACAGCGTTTGCATTGGCAACCAGCTGAGATTTGTAGGCGACGCAACCGACTGCAGAGCTTGCTCCGCTAACAGGGCCAAAGCCGCTGAGCCACAGATTGTCGGAGATTGCTAACGACAGGTTAGACCAGGCGAAGGTTCCGCCTGAGGATGATGGGTACAATGTAGGAGCTGCAACCTTCAGGAGTTTGAGGTGACAAAATCTTAAAATAAAAGTGAGTGGTGAGAGGGAGACAATGATCCACCCGACGACTGTCAGAAGACACAACTACCAGAAGACACAACTACCAGAAGACACAACTACCAGAAGACACATCTACCAGAAGACACAACTACCAGAAGACACAACTACCAGAAGACACATCTACCAGAAGACACAACTGCCAGAAGACACATCTACCAGAAGACACATCTACCAGAAGACACCTGCCAGAAGACACAACTACCAGAAGACACAAATACCAGAAGACACAACTACCAGAAGACACAACTGCCAGAAGACGCAACTGCCAGAAGACGCAACTGCCAGGACACATCTACCAGAAGACACAACTGCCAGAAGACACAACTGCCAGAAGACACATCTACCAGAAGACACAACTACCAGAAGACACAACTACCAGAAGACACAACTACCAGAAGACACAACTACCAGAAGACACAACTACCAGAAGACACATCTACCAGAAGACACAACTGCCAGAAGACACATCTACCAGAAGACACATCTACCAGAAGACACCTGCCAGAAGACACAACTACCAGAAGACACAAATACCAGAAGACACATCTACCAGAAGACACAACTGCCAGGACACATCTACCAGAAGACACAACTGCCAGAAGACACAACTGCCAGAAGACACATCTACCAGAAGACACAACTACCAGAAGACACAACTGCCAGAAGACATAACTACCAGAAGACACAACTACCAGAAGACGCAACTGCCAATAGACACAACTGTCAGAAGACACAACTACCAGAAGACACAACTACCAGAAGACACAACTACCAGAAGACACAACTACCAGAAGACACAACTACCAGAAGACACAACTACCAGAAGACACATCTACCAGAAGACACAACTGCCAGAAGACACATCTACCAGAAGACACATCTACCAGAAGACACCTGCCAGAAGACACAACTACCAGAAGACACAAATACCAGAAGACACAACTACCAGAAGACACAACTGCCAGAAGACGCAACTGCCAGAAGACGCAACTGCCAGGACACATCTACCAGAAGACACAACTGCCAGAAGACACAACTGCCAGAAGACACATCTACCAGAAGACACAACTACCAGAAGACACAACTACCAGAAGACACAACTACCAGAAGACACAACTACCAGAAGACACAACTACCAGAAGACACATCTACCAGAAGACACAACTGCCAGAAGACACATCTACCAGAAGACACATCTACCAGAAGACACCTGCCAGAAGACACAACTACCAGAAGACACAAATACCAGAAGACACATCTACCAGAAGACACAACTGCCAGGACACATCTACCAGAAGACACAACTGCCAGAAGACACAACTGCCAGAAGACACATCTACCAGAAGACACAACTACCAGAAGACACAACTGCCAGAAGACATAACTACCAGAAGACACAACTACCAGAAGACGCAACTGCCAATAGACACAACTGCCAGAAGACACATCTACCAGAAGACACAACTGCCAGAAGACACATCTACCAGAAGACGCAACTGCCAGAAGACGCAACTGCCAGAAGACGCAACTGCCAGAAGAAGACACAACTACCAGAAGACACAACTGCCAGAAGACACATCTACCAGAAGACACAACTGCCAGAAGACACAACTGCCAGAAGACACAACTACCAGAAGACACAACTGCCAGAAGACACAACTGCCAGAAGACACAACTACCAGAAGACGCAACTGCCAATAGACACAACTGCCAGAAGACACATCTACCAGAAGACACAACTGCCAGAAGACACAACTGCCAGAAGACGCAACTGCCAGAAGACATAACTACCAGAAGACACAACTGCCAGAAGACATAACTACCAGAAGACACAACTGCCAGAAGACACAACTGCCAGAAGACACAACTAACAGAAGACACAACTGCCAGAAGACACAACTGCCAGAAGACACAACTACCAGAAGACACAACTGCCAGAAGACACAACTGCCTGAAGACTGTGAAAGTGGAGGCAGAGAGCTACAATGGGACTTGGTTGGGATCACTCACTGGCGTTGTCAGCGCCAACCCAGAGCTGGTCGCTGCCGAAGCCGATGCTGTTTAGGCTCAGCCTGAGGCCGTCAATTTGGGCATCACTAGCCGGCTGTGGCAGTCTGGCAGACAGTGTGGAACAGGCGGCGCTGGCGGAGGATCTGTTGACAGGGGCTCCGCCGAACAGCAGGATGTAGCAGGCGCCGGCCAAGGCTGAATAGCGCCAGTTTGAATCGGTACCACAGAGGTCAGTAGCGGCTGAGGCATCGGATACTGTTGCAGGCAAACATGGACTAGTAAATTATAAGTTTGATTCATGGCTAATTCTAAAAAAGCTTGTAGCCTATGGTAAGAGTATCGGGCCCGCGAGTTGAAGGTCTGGGGTTCGATTCCAGACTCAACTTTTATGGTATTTTAAGTATTATTAATTTAAAATTTATTTTTTTATTTTTTTTAAACGATAACAACACTGCAGCAAGGCTGTGGAAAATGACACATCATTTGGTGACAGTAGAACCGAAGCCAGTGATGAGGCAATTCTAACCAGTTCGCTGATTCTTGAGCACACACGCACACAGATACTGTACGCAGGCACTCGCTCTCACAGGTGTGTATGTCTGTCCTGACTTTCTCATCGTCAGGCAGTGTACACTCTCACTGTGCCTTGGAATTTGGCCCTCAAGGGCGAAAATTACACGACAAGCCCCTAAGCTTTCTCTCAGCTAATCGAGCTCAGGGCTGGGACCTTAGTGCGTTGCTCCAGTCCATGGACTGAACAGCCGTACGTAGGCACATAATTTAGCGACCCGCTGCCAGCGATGAGACAATAATTCTGCACATTCTTCTGGCCTTGATTACACAGCAGTACACAGCAGTACACAGACACACAGACACTGATTGATCGACAGGTGGTGCCTAGCTGGCTTTCTCATCGTTGCCAAGTATATTTACTTATTCTTAAAGTACATTTGAAGATGCCTTGGGGGTGGGCCCTCTTAGGAGTAAATTGTAAAGAGTAAACTAAGGAAAACAATAGATCAATAAAGTAAATCCTTGGTTACTTACCATACGGCTTAAACGTAACTATAAGAATGCCAATAACAAATTTTAGCCAAATTATAAGTAGCATTTTGCCACTAGTCAAGCTTGATATAATATTGAAACTAATTTTGCAACTAGCTAAATAAGCAGCTCCATACTTCCATAAAAAGCTAAATCGGCGCGGTTGCCATTGGAAACGGTAAACAAAGACAAAGCCATTGGCTAGAAAGGAAATTAAGCCTATAGCCATTGGCTTCAATGAATAGGCTTGATTAGCATTGTCGCATCTAATAAATCATTGCTAATACAAGTAGCCAGATTTCAGATTCCGCGTGCTGCACAATGTTCGCAGTATAAGCAAAGTACCTATTTATAATGGAAACGCTGTGTCAACTGTCAGAATTGGGTGGGAAAGCACACTCAGTTATTCATCTCTGAGCAAACAAAACTTTGAGCCACTCTATATTGAAGCATCATCAAATACTACTCAACAAACCGATGCCTAACTGCATGACAAATTCACTACTTACTGAATAGTAGACCTAATTTACTCGTAATACTGATTTCAAACATTTCTATAACTTGATATAAACTTTACTTTGAACTTTACTATTCGTAGGATAGCATTTAAAGTGTAAGGTAAGGAATAATGGGATATAAAAATGTGAGATCTTGAGTGCCAGAATGGGACTTGGAGTAGGAGAATGGGATCTGGAGAAGGAGAATGGAATCTGGAGTACTAGAATGAGATCTGGAGTACTAGAATGGGATCTGGAGTACTAGAATGGGATCTGGAGTACTGGAATGGGATCTGGAGTCCTGGAATGGGATCAGGAGTACTGGAATGGGATCTGGAGTTCTGGAATGGGATCTGGATTACTAGAATGGGATCTGGAGTACTATAATGGAATTTGGAGTAAAAGAATGGAATCTGGAGTACTGGAATGGAATCTGGATTACTAGAATGGGATCTGGAGTACTATAATGGGATCTGGAGTACTGGAATGGGATCTGGATTACTAGAATGGGATCTGGAATACTAGAATGGGATCTGGAGTACTGGAATGGGATCTGGATTACTAGAATGGGATCTGGAATACTGGAATGGGATCTGGAGTACTGGAATGGGATCTGGATTACTAGAATGGGATCTGGAATACTAGAATGGGATCTGGAGTACTGGAATGGGATCTGGAGTACTGGAATGGGATCTTGATTACTAGAATGGGATCTGGATTACTAGAATGGGATCTGGAATACTAGAATGGGATCTGGAGTACTGGAATGGGATCTGGATTACTAGAATGGGATCTGGAATACTAGAATGGGATCTGGAGTACTGGAATGGGATCTGGATTACTAGAATGGGATCTGGAATACTAGAATGGGATCTGGAGTACTGGAATGGGATCTGGAGTACTGGAATGGGATCTTGATTACTAGAATGGGATCTGGAGTACTATAACGGGATCTGGATTACTAGAATGGGATCTGGAGTACTGGAATGGGATCTGGAGTACTGGAATGGGATCTTGATTACTAGAATGGGATCTGGAGTACTGGAATGGGATCTGGAGTACTGGAATGGGATCTGGAGTACTGGAATGGGATCAGGAGTACTGGAATGGGATCTGGAGTTCTGGAATGGGATCTGGATTACTAGAATGGGATCTGGAGTACTATAATGGAATTTGGAGTAAAAGAATGGGATCTGGATTACTAGAATGGGATCTGGAATACTAGAATAGGATCTGGAGTACTGGAATGGGATCTGGAGTACTGGAATGGGATCTTGATTACTAGAATGGGATCTGGAGTACTGGAATGGGATCTGGAGTACTGGAATGGGATCTGGATTACTAGAATGGGATCTGGAATACTAGAATGGGATCTGGAGCTCTGGAATGGGATCTGGATTACTAGAATGGGATCTGGAGTTCTGGAATGGGATCTGGATTACTAGAATGGGATCTGGATTACTAGAATGGGATCTGGAATACTAGAATGGGATCTGGACTACATGAATGGCGTGAAAAGCAGACTATAATTTAAATAATCTAAGTATTTGCTTTACAATTGCTACAGTTGGGTCAGCGGAATGAGTCCAAATTTCCGCGGAATTCTGTGTGAAAGCGTCCCCTGCTTGCTCTTCTCGGATTGGTGGGTGTCGGGCCAATAAACCGAGGGGAGGGGTTTTCGATGTCACTTGGGATTCCCCATCCTTGCACGCAGCAATTAATTTTCTACCTGGAATCTAGTGCTTGCACCTGGACAGCAATCGAAATAATTTTGAAAATTGATGAGAACAGCTTCGCCATAAACACGATTAGTTAGAATAAGAGAAAATGAGCCGCCGCTCATCAAGACAACCGACCATTTGGTTGCTAGTACTTTTTGACGCAGATGGTCTAGTAGATTCTATTGAATTTAAGCAGACAGTGCCTAAAGTTGGAGAGCGAATAAACATAAACTACTATGGAGACGAACAGCTTTTCGAAGTCTTAGCTGTGTCAGGTGAGCTAAAGCTTCATATCTGCATACGCTACTCAACTCACTAATGCGTTCAATAATTCAGTCTTTCTTTTCATTTTCTCATTTTCTCTACCTTTTCCTGCCGAGCGAAGAAACCAACATCTCCGTTCCTGCCGGAATGGTCAGCAGGGCTGACCATAGACACACTCATTTTTTCAAAGCAGGCAACATCACAAGTCCTTTCCTGCACTTTTTTATCGGCAGCAACGGAATACAAGTTAGGCAGGTTAAGGTTAATGGGCGGCCCTCGCCTACCCCGCTGTGTCAGCTTCGACCACCCTCTTTCTCTCTCTCTCTCTCCAAAATCCTCTCTTCCACTCTTTCGTCTTTCCTCTATACCACTAACTGACTCTAAATTGTAGTACAGTTCAGATATTGCAATGTAAAATTTTTGTTCTTCTTCAGATGACAAGGCCATTGTTCGGCAAGCCGACTATGACTTTAACAAAAGCTCACGGTTGAAGGCCATCGAAGAAGAAAAAAAGTGCAGAGAAGAACAACACGCACCTTCGACTGGCGGCTTCCTTGATGTGCATGTACATGCTCACCAACCTACTGTTCCCAACAAGGTGCACCAAGCCGCTCCTTCCACTATTCCACCCAATACTCTGAAGAGAAAGGCATCGTCTTCTTTAACAGTGGCGAGTGAAATTCTTAAGAAATCAAAGGCACAGAAGACTGCCCCTGCTTCAGTTATCAGCCACGCGATGCCCCCTACAGAAGCTAATCAGCAGGAAGCGGCTGCCAACGCAGCCATTCGAGATCCGGCTCTGACTGAGACAGTCAGCTCAATCTCCGAGTCATCATTAACCAGAGTGCTAGGAATCAACGTGCGGATGGAAAGAAGGCATTCCCGAAGCACATCTTTGACGTTGTTCTTGAGGTCACGAGCAGGCATTTTCAAGGCGTATCACGAGAGCTGGTTGTCGGCGCAATCAACGAGGAAACAAGGAAGCTGCTCAGCGGGGTGCGCAACTGTCACATCAAAAGAAAGTGCTGCTACTGCAAAATGCGATCCTAACTCATTCCTGTGCATGGTTTATTCAAGCGCATAAGCGCAAGTGAAAATGGCGTCATGAAACTGATCACCGGTTTCAAGCGTCGCCAAGCTCCACAGGCATCTGACAGCCTGATTCTTGGCCTTGATTAGCTGGCAATACTGAGTGGTCGTCTTGACCCACCCTAGAATGCGCCGAATCTTCTTCACTGTGGAGAGGCTGAGACTCAGGTTAAATTTCACCTTCACTTGGTTGCGGAGATTTCGAGCCGAAATTTTTCCTTCAGTCTGTTGGATCATGTTGTCAATGAACACCGCATGCCGCAGCGCCCAAAGTCGGCAAGGCTTTCTTCGATTGTCAGCCTTCCGCAAGCAACTGAAAAGCACTCTCTTGACTGTTTTTGGCAAAATGCTTAATGCTTCCGAAATGGACTTCACACTCTGCTTCCTCTCAAAATAGAGCTTTAAAATTTCTGCCTTCTGACTATCTGTGACATGGCAGCCTCTTTTCATAGCTAGAGTAACAATAAAAGACTATTTAATAATACAGCAATTACACTTGGAAAGTTGAATAGGGATATCGGTGTCTGGTTATAGTGAGCATTCACTATATACATGTAGCTCAAAGCAAAGAGAGTAGTATGCTGATGACATTTTGAGGGCAACCCTCAAAAGTTTCCCCCGCGGGCTCAGCCAATAGGAACACATTTCACACAATTTTCCACGGAATTCCGCGGCCATTCCGCGGAAATTTGGACTCATTCCGTTGACCCAACAACTGTAATAGCTTGAATTAAACAGACTGATTAGGCCGTTAATATATAGGCAACAAATTAACAATACATTAGATTACACACAGTAAGAGTCAGATCTTACACATTGTATTGATTAATTTAAATAAATATTTAAGTTAAGTATTCTATAGACAAAATAGGTGAGAAAATATTATTAGTACATCGTAAACTAATAAAAATTATCTTGACAAAAAGTGATTTCAGAATGTGACTCTACTCATGCAAGTAGACTGGATAAATTTTGAAAATAAATCATTATTATTATTTAAAGCAATCATAAAAGCGGAGACTGAATAATAAAACAGTAGTTTAGGTCGATAAATAGATAATTATGAAGCCGGAAGTTAAATTTAGGCCTTACAAAGTGCTTAGAAATTTTAACACAGCGCGTGGTTGGTTCATTCAGTTTACTTTAATTTGGTGTAAAGTGGGGTTGAAATAATCAATCTGAATTATTATTTCTGTACACTGAATACTAAATATAAATTAAAATCAAAATTTATACCAAAGCTTTGAGGCGAACCTATGGTCTTAAAGACGTTGACGCTTGCGTGGGTGGCGGGTTTGAAGTGCGCAACTGGGTCACGTGATGTTTGCGTGGCTGGCGAGGGTTGAAGGCGCAACTGGGTCACGTGATGTTTGCGTGGCTGGCGGGGGTTGAAGTGCGCAACTGCGTCACGTGATGTATGCGTGGCTGGCGGACGCTGAATTGTGCAACTACGTGATATTTGCCTGACCGGAAGTGGTCCTAACATTTAATTTAGGAGTTTTCTAATTAAAAAAAACGAAGTAAAAGAAGAAGTAAATTTTTATCATAAATATAATCAAAAGCAAACATATATAATCCTCCAATATAAAGGAAGCAGAATTTTCACAAGCAAGTACTGCCAGCTTAAATTCCGGATAGAAAAAGTGCGAAAAACAGCACAGCGTGTCACTGATTTAACAATCTAAACACAATTTCAGTTTTGAAAGGTTGTAGAATTAGTTTTTTAATGTTACTTTCGCTTCTTTAGCTCTTCGAATCGGCGTGTTAGATCGTCGAAATCGACGTCCTCGCTGGCACCACCAGCCGCGCCGGCTGCAGGATCGTTGCCATGTGGTTGCTGGGGTGGCGGCGGCTGCTGGTAGCTATTGGCCGGGCTATTTGGCACAGCCGGCAGGTCGGGCAGAGTGAACGCGCCAGGTGGAGGCCCGGACTTATCGTTGACAACAGGCGGCGGCATTTGCTGATAAGGTGGCGGCTGGACACCTATTTCGCAAAAGTTCAATGAGATGTAAGTTAAAATTGGCTTGCCTTTTACAAACTTTTACGCTTAGATCTTTACACCCAGTACACCAGTCCATTACTGTGCACCCCCAGCACCCAAGTCTTTTACTGCGCCGCCCCAACACCCACCACCCCAGTCCTTTACTGCGCAGCCACAAAACCCACCACCCCAGTCCTTTACTGCGCAGCCCCAACACCCACCCCAGTCTTTCACCGCGAAACCTTAACACCCACACCCACCACCTCAGTCCTTTAATGCGCAGCCCCAACAACCACCACCCCAGTCTTTTACCGCGGAGCCTTAACACCCACACCCACCACCTCAGACCTTTACTGCGCAGCCTCAACACCCACCACCCCAGTGTTCTACCGCGGAGCCTTAACACCTACACCCACCACCTCAGTCCTTTTCTGCGCAGCCTCAACACCCACCAACCCGGTGTTTCACAACGGAGCCTTAACACCCACCACCCCAGTCTTTCATCGCGAAGCCCCTGCACCCACCAGCCCTGTCTTTCAGTCTTTCACTGTGCAGCCACCACCATAAAATGCAAGTCAGACAGGTCACAGCAGTCAAAAGAATTGCGTAGCGTAGGTAAAGTATCAAAAAAAACCCAACGTTGAAAAAAGCTTTGACTAAAAAAGCTTTGCCTCTCTCTCCCATCATCTTCCCTATTCTCTGCCATAATCTTCCCTACTCTCTCCCATCCTCTTCCACACTCTCTGCCATCATCTTCCCTACTCTCTCCCATCATCTTCCCCACTCTCTGCCATCATCTTCCCTACTCCCTCCCATCATCTTCCTCACTCTCTCCCATCATCTTCCTCACTCTCTCCCATCATCTTCCTCACTCTCTCCCATCATCTTCCTCACTCTCTCCCATCATCTTCCTCACTCTCTCCATTATCTTTCTCACTCTCTCCCATCATCTTCCCTACTCTCTCCATCATCTTCCCTACTCTCTCCATCATCTTCCCTACTCTCTCCATCATCTTCCCTACTCTCTCCCATCATCTTCCTCACTCTCTCCCATCATCTTCCTCACTCTCTCCATCATCTTCCCTACTCTCTCCATCATCTTCCCTACTCTCTCCATCATCTTCCCTACTCTCTCCATCATCTTCCCTACTCTCTCCATCATCTTCCCTACTCTCTCCATCATCTTCCTCACTCTCTCCCATCATCTTCCTCACTCTCTCCCATCATCTTCCTCACTCTCTCCCATCATCTTCCTCACTCTCTCCATCATCTTCCTCACTCTCTCCATCATCTTCCTCACTCTCTCCCATCATTTTCCACACTCTCTCCCATTATCTCCGCTACTCTCTCCAACATCTTCCTTACTATCTCCCATCATCTTTCTCACTCTCTCCCATCATCTTCCCACTCTCTCCCATCATCTTCCCCTATCTCTCTCAGACTCACTCTCTGAATCCCTTCTCTCCCCATTGTATTCGATTGTCTCCAGCATTTCATGCTCAGTTTAGAATCTAGCGTACCTCCAGGCGCAGAAGCTCCGCCGGTGGCGGCCGCCGCAGCCGTCGGTAAGCCAGCGAATGAGCCAGTAGAAACGGGGCTAGGCGCATAGCCGGGTTGCGGAAAGCCAGGCTGCATAGGGTAAGGCGCGGCTGGCACTGACGGCAAGCCGCCGCCGCCGCCTCCACCGCTACCGCCACTTCCACCGCCGGCGCCGCCACCTTTGCGACCGCCAAATCCAGCGTCGATGTCAATCAAATTGGCACCGCTTTCTTCTCCTTCGCGCATTACGTCCGGATCCGGAGTGAACGGCACGTTGAACGATTTGGCAATCTCTACTAGATACTTTTCTACCAGAAGCTTCGGTGGAGCCTGCACTCCTAACTTATGGATGACCTTCTCGCTCACATTGTTCATCTGGTTGGATAGGCAGGCCTGGGCGAACTCTTTGCTGTACTTTAGTGTCAACTGTTCGGCTACAGATTTGAATTCGGCTACGTCAGATTGTAAGCGAGGTGTCACCCAGATTAGGGTGGCAACGGCCTCTTCTAGGCCAGGGTCGAGCTCTCTGGGGATAATCATGTGAAAGTTATATTTGCAAACACTTACAATTCACAATTCCTCTCCATTTATTATATTAAAAAATTATTCAAGTGTTTAAAAGGAATTATAGAAGAAGAGTTAAATAAAGAATAACTTACTATTAGGTACTGGTGATATTTTTATAGATAATAATCACAATTGAAAAGATAATATACATATGAAAATACTAAGAAATAAAAATAGTTAACCCAGAAAATTTAGATCTCTTGAGTGCTATTAAACCCAGAAAAAAGAAGATTTTTATCTGCCTTAAAAACTAACTTCAAAGAAGTCTATAAAGAAAGTTGTGATTTTTTACATTTAATGCATGAAGCTTTAGTTTTAGTTAATTTGTTAGCAATAATAGTTTTAAGTACTTACTGCATTAACAAAAGGGTTTAAAACATACATGCGCAACCTCCCAAATCTTAGCCGGCCGTGCGACTTAGTTTTTGCTCTCATTTGCGACTTAGTTCATTTCATTGCTCTATTTACGACTTAGTTTGCTCTCATTTGCTCTCTTTTTCTCTCCCCTTTTTCCTTTTCTTCACGCCTTCCTTTTTTGTCCCTTGGTCCCCCCTTTGATTTTTTTGCGCTTGGTCAATTGGTTTTTGCGACTTACCTTGCTTGGCCCTCGTTTCACCCGGCCGGTTCGGCCGGGTCGGCCGGGTGTTGCGCATGTATGGGTTTAAAAAATAGTGGCTATGCAAAAGAAAGAATTATATCTGGGACTGACTATTTTGAGACATAATTAAGAATAACAATGTATGAAATGAAAACCTATGCATGTATTTGCATGTATGCATGTAGACAATGTAGAGAATGCATATATTAAAAAAATAAAAATAACCTAGTAAAATTTTGTCTTGTCAAATACATTATGTAAATTTACTTAAATTTAGTAAATAAAAAGTTTTCTATTATTTAGTTGTTTTCTGTTAGTAAAGCAGCATTTGCATCAAAAAAAATAGTTCAAGTGACATCAAGAATTCCAGAAATTTAGCAAACAAAAATGTTAATTCTAAATGTATTTCTCATAGCAAATTCTCATATGAAGTTGTATTAGGGGACATGTATATTGGCACATGCCATAAGGATTAGCCTTTACTTATATTGGATAGCTTAGGGAGATAGATATTACATACATGTGCAACCTCTCAAATCTTAGCCGGCCAATTTACAACTTAGTTTGCTCTCAGTTGTGACTTAGTTCGTTTCATTGCTCTATTTACAATTTAGTTTGCTCTTATTTGCTCTATTTTCTTCCCCCCTTTTCCTCTTCTTCATGCCTTCCTTTTTTGTCCCTTGGTCCCCCCTTTGATTTTTTTGCGCTTGGTTGATTGGTTTTTGCGACTTACCTTGCTTGGCCCTTGTTTCACCCGGCCGAAACGGCCAGGCGTTGCGCATGTATGTAGATATGAGGTTGATGGCCAGGGGTCTAGGCCATCTAGCAGGGGTTATTTGCAATCTATCAAGTAATTCCATTTCAAATCTGAAGTGAAAACTAAAAATATGTTTCTCTGAATTAAAATTAGGCCTACTAATAGGTAAATTTTGACTTTAAGTAGGCCTACATTACATAAAAAATATAATTAATGATGATAGCTGATCTATCAAGTCAGACCTTACTAATGGCTGACTTTCATTCAAACAACTAAAGACATTTAAAACATTCATGCACTATGTCTATAGTAACTTAACATAGTTTAAAGATGTAATATAATTAGGTTAAAAAAACTGTGATAAAGTTCCTAAAACTGTTTCTTTCCAAACAAAAATATTAAATGACATTAATTTCATGAAAAAAAGAAATAAGAAATATATATTAAGAGTATATTAAAAGTGAATACTTTACTACGTCTTTAGGCCTATGTCAATTTATCCAATTATAAAAAAATCCAATTCTTAAAAGGAAAAATCATTAAATTACCACAAAAAAAATCATTAGAAAAGTAATACACACTATGTTAATCCCAATGGAGTAAAAACATCGCTACATTTGCACTGCAAAGCACTTACTTTTGACTACTGATGAGTCCAAAGCGAGCAAGAAGAAGATCACAATACATCTCGATTATTTCCATGGCTTCCACGAGATAGTCTTCTCGAATAATATGCTCAACACGAATTCGAGCTCGATCATCTTTGCCGGCTTGAATATAATCAGAGATTTCTTTTCGCGCTTTAAGAGCAAGCTCTGTCTTTTTTTTCTCAAGTAGCTTTAAACGGTTGATCACAAGTCGCAAATTGGTCTTAAGCTTGCTGTAGTTGGCCTGCTTAGAGAACATGCTCGAAGATGAAACTATAAACTTAATTCACTACAATATATCACTGGTTTTTGCAGGCACAGTGTACTTTGGTAGAAATCAGCTAAGGCGTTACTAGAAGGTCAATGTCATGTAGGTAAAAATATTTTTTTAAGTTGTTTCTTTGAAATCAAACTTTTGTGTGAGTAATGTATTGATTAAACAAAGTGTAGAAATATATTACCTATTTAGCTTAAACTGATTTATTTTTCAAAGCATTTCGGGAATAAAACTATTAGTTTACTCCTACTCCATTCCTCAAACTATAAAAAATTGCATCGAAGCAATCCATCGTTGTGTTGTGTTTAACTCTTCTATATATAGCGCCAAATTATGCTTACTCAACGATCTAGAATTTGATGTTCATAAGCTGAACTCTTCACAAAAGTAGTGCATGGTTTTTGCATGCCTACCTTTTTTAATACAATCGGTGGTGTTTTAATACATTAGCATATAAACATATTATATTCCATATAGAATTTTATAATCTTACATGCTGATTTAATAGGTTCAGACAAATTGTAGTAGTTGCACATAATATAATACATTAGTATACAAACACAGCATGCACGCTTCAATAACAAACGTGCAGAAGTAAGTTACGCTTGAAGCTTGAGGCTCAGTTCACGACTGCGTCCTAGCCACAGTCGAAATCCCTCAATGAATTTATAATTTATGATCGCGGCGATGTGTAAAACATACTCAATGGTTTGCCGATGCTGACTGCGACTGCGCGGTCGTCGCTGCAGATTCCCAACAGGGCTCCTGAAGCGGCTCACGCCATCCATGCAACCGGTGAATGCGCACGCTTCGTCTTTCATATTCGGTTGGAGGGCCAGCACGATCTGCGTCAAAATATGAATTTGCCTACTATACATGTATAACAGAACTTTATAATCAAACTGCTTAAACAACAGTACAAAAACGGGTCCAAAAATGCCCTAATTGTGCCGTAAAAGCATCCGGCTGAATCGCATCGTTGCTCATGCAACGCATACTTAAAACTATATTATGGCATATCATTTTATCGACATGTATAGCTAGCTTTCTAATTCGGCGTAGCCGCGAATTAGCCAGTATTACACACACGATCGGGATGGGATGAAACGATCGCATCATCGGAATGCTGACGCGTCATAAGGGTGCGGTCGTCGTTCGTTAACAGACACATACTACATACCTGATCAGAGGCTATTCCGATTGCGACAACGAGAGAATTTTCAGTGTACTAAATGAGCCCACTTGTATAGTACCAAGGACCGACAACTAAGAGCGCTATCTGTGCATCACTGCTCGAGCACTCCAGATGTAGTACTGCAGCATGAGTACTCGTTATGAGTACTTAACGAGCGCCTGCATGATGCAGCTAATTGTGTAGACATTCTCGGCAACGATTGAAACTGTCTCTGCGGCGTCACAAAAAGTCTAGTTGTAAATGTAAATCCAATTATACGTCAGTTGGTATAGCATGCAGCACTCGCATTCCGCGTTCGTTCAGCTATCGAATAACGATCACTACAGTCTCACAGTGCACAGTTTAAATTTTAACTATACTCAGCAACAGCTAAAACCCCCCAACTAACGCTGTCACACGGCCCAAAAGTTTTGTATGCCATCGGTGACTCAGAAATGTGTGAAGGCTGCCGCCGCCAGATGCGAGCGCAAAGTGCGGCATGGGGGATTTGGGGAGGGGGTGGCGCAACTCTATGCAGACCTATGCAGAGCTGCTACAGCAGCAGTTTCTGCCATTTGCTACGACAACCTTTGGCGGCCCGCAGACCTGCATGCTTCAAGACGACAACGCTGCGCCACATCGAGCAGCACACGTGCAGCTGCTGAAGGAGCAGCTCGGCATTCGCACATTGAACTGGCCGTCAAAGTCTCCAGACATGAGCCCCATCGAGCATGTCTGGGACTTTGTAAAGCGAAGAGTTCAGCAGGATGCCCCACAGAATGCTGAACAGTTGCGACTGGCGGTGCTGAATGCCTGGCAGCAGCTGCCCCAAGAGTTCATCAACCGGCTGTTGATCAGGATGCCACGACGATTCACGGCACTTTTGCATGCTCGTGGTTCCTACACACGATACTGCAAGACTAGAATTAAAGACATTGCTTAACTTTTGTGCCCGTGTGACAGCGCGAGTTGGGGGTTTAGCTGTTGCTGAGTATATTCTGTATTTATCAGCTATCTCTCTCTCCCTCTCTAGTTAAGCTATTCCGAAATTCCGAAACTACATGTACATTAGGGTTTGCAATTAAAGGTCCTCATCTCATACCGGTAATTGATCGATCACATCTCTTTTATTTACCGGTAATTACAGGTTAACAGTATTGCTATAATTTAATTCACTAAAAACGTGTTTGTTGTTCCCTTCTTAAAAAACATTTAAAAATGTGTTTGGGCTGATAAGTGAGAATCGTAGGCATGTATATTTAGCTTGAGAATCTGAATAAAATATGTTTTACAGTAGAGGACAGCAACTTGAAACTGTAATTAGAACAACATCATTAACTACTTTTAAAGAGTCTGCACATCATCACATGTGAAAATGAAGTGTCAGTCAATTTTCGCTGAGTGCCGATTGCGGATTGAAAGATAAAGCTTTGAAGAAGCTCACTGATGAAGCTCAAGCTGCAGGTGAAAAATCTAAAGAAACACCTCTTGACTTAATTGAATCCATGCCATGAAATGGTGAAATATTTGTGCACTATTCATTGCTCGAATTTCAATTTTTGAAGCCTAATAAAAAGTGTACCATATTTTCTTTAGACCGTATTCCTATCGCTGTAAATTTTAATATTTCACGTAAAGATCATTGCCATTAAAACTAACTCGGAATCGAACCCATTCACTGATCCGCTACCGCCACTGTACATATATAATTGAGCTTTGAGCCTTTGAGACAGATACTTGTACAATGTTACTATAGTGGACAATGTGGTAGACTGGTAGTGGATAAAATTATAATTGAAGTTATCCAGGCGGAGCCAATTGAACAGAGTCACACTGACACTTAGCCAGAGCCAGACAAGAGGAGTGAACTGACTGCATGCATGGCCACATCTATTAGCAACAGAAGGGTAGGCCTAAGGCTTAAGGATTAAGGAATAAGGTAGGGGGCCAGGCAAGGAGTGGGCCACACAGCCACACAGGCAGGGAATGTACATACATATGTACATGTAATTGCTCATACCTTGGTTCCTTCCTTGGCTATACCCTAATTTTAGCCCTTTAATTTTATCACTTATTTCTCCCCTTCTGAAGTCTCTCGTGTCTCAACACCCTGCAGTGAAGCGAATGTGCATTAATTTCAATGACTGTCTGACCATCATTCATTTAATTCCTTTATGAATTAAGAGCTCAATGTGTTTATTATGAAAACCGTTTACCGGTAATACCGGTATATTTGCTTTAAAAACAGGTATGAAAAAGCGGTCAATTACCGGTAAACTGGTAAACCGGTTTACCGGTAATGCAATCCCTAATGCACATGCATTACCAGCTTGGTATCGTATAACATTATAACATTACATCGTCTATTGTGTATTATTGTGTACTAACGTGTGTTGCTTGTGTTGTGTACTTGTAAGTAAATTTATAAATTCGTTAGAATAATACACATTTGCTGTACATGTATCAGGTAGAATGTGTGTGCTATGTACTATAAGTAATGTACGCTCTAATTGCAAGTAAACAACGCAGTTTTAAACTAACTTTAAAATTGTACTTTAAGTTATATACCATATATTTCATACTGAGAGCTACGCATTTTTGTATAAATATTAGAATACTGAATCTATAAAACAAACAGTTGCAACTTAAGCCTGAATATTTAAGCATACTGAAAGCCATGCGACACGAAACGATTTTTTGTGTATGCGAAATATGCTCTTAGCGCTTAAAAAAGGATCTACAAGTGTGCCATGCAAATTAAATAAACAAAGTAAGCAAATACTTAACAAACATGAGTTGTACTGTTTACTGTACCCACTTGAGTTCGATATACATGCGATCTGAACTTTACCGATACTTTAAAGTGCATGGAAAACTTGAAGTACACTAAATAGACAAACGTAGCTAGGATGCCATTTCAGCCCTCTGCTGCTCTAGTTTGGTTTTCTCTCCAAACCAATTCGTTCACTGCAATTATTTTTACACATTTACCGAATTGTTTTTCACTAATATCGTATAAGAAATTCACAAGAAAAAAAGCATTGAATGCTTACACAGTATCCCTGATGAATTGTTCCTGAAATGCGAAAACGCGGGAAAAATATGTTCTACGGATACTAGTCAGAATCATCTTATTGGTAGTTGGCCAAAATTATCTTCTGTCATGGGTTGGTCTTCTACCTCAACAAAATCCTCACAGTCATGGCTTGGTCTTCTACATCAACAAAATCCTCACAGTCATGGGTTCGTCTTCTACCTCAACAACATCCTCACAGTCATGGGTTGGTCTTCTACCTCAACAACATTCTCACAGTCATGGGTTGGTCTTCTACCTCAACAACATCCTCACAGCTGATCCTCTGCCTCAACAAAGTCCTCACAGTTGATCCTCTGCCTCAACAAAGTCCTCACAGTTGATCCTCTACCTCAACAAAATCCCCGTAGTTGATCCTCTACCTCAACAAAATCCTCACAGTTGTTCCTCTACCCTCAACAAAGTCCTCACAGTTGATCCTCTACCCTCAACAACATCCTCACAAGTCCTGGGTTGGTCTTCTACCTAAACAACATCCTCACAGCTGATCCTCTGCCTCAACAAAATCCCCGTAGTTGATCCTCTACCTGAACAAAATCCTCACAGTTGATCCTCTACCTGAACAAAATCCTCACAGTTGTTCCTCTACCCTCAACAAGGTCCTCACAATTGATACTCTACCCTCAACAAAATCCTTACAGTTGATCCTCTGCCTCAACAACATGCAGACATTCGGACGTCTGCCTCAGCAACATCCTCACTGCCATGGATTGTTCTTCTGCCTCAACAACAGCTCTTCTACCTCAGAGTCTCATGGTCAGCCTTTACTCGTAACCATAAATTATTTGGACTTTAGTTTCAGATTCGCGAAGACCACACTTACATGAAAACTGACTGGAATAAAATCTTACCTTTTCGTAACCTCTATAGCGCTTGCACTGCTCTCCTTCTAACATGTTGATTTGCATCGGCATGCGATAAGCTGTGCCTGGTTCCGGCTCCTTAAAGGTCTTAAGACCATGCCTAGCCAGTAATCGACGCTTGTTTTCATTCACCATAGCTCGCGGCAGTCGAAAGATAGGCTTCTCACAGATGTACCGACTTGATTTTAGGCCGGTGTTTTGCTTCATAAGCAGGACTCGTTTAGCGAACCGCTGACCGTAGTTGCTGGCGTACGGCTCGCACAGTTTGTACCGCATGGTTAGCTTCGGCTGCTTGAAGTACGGCCAGCGGCGGAATTCGCGTTCGACAAGCCTACCATCCTGTGTGAGAATTTTTTTCGAACCGAATTTCATTACCAGTTTTTTACAACATTGAATCTTTTAAATGTTGCAGTTTGCAAAACAGTTAATTCTGAGAAGCTATAAAATTCACAGCACCAAAAAGCAGGAATGGGAAAGGATTGCTTGAATAACCTTATGGCGTATTTAATGTATTAAAAATTACGAATAAAAAACTCAAGAGCTTTCGATGTACAGTATTAACAGAAATTTCTGTGAAATGAAATTTTAGGGTGAGTGACAATGCCCAAAAAGCTATACCCAATTGGTGTTGTGAAAAAACTTTTAACGCATCAAACTGTAGTCCTACAAAACAACAAACGGCGGGTGTCGTGAATCTCATACCAATGAAGTACAATACATAAGTATATTTCGGCTATTCAGATAATAAATCAGTATATTCTCACAGGTTAAGAACTGATTACCTGAAAAATGAAGCCGTACATTCGCACTGAACTTTTCCCGACGGTCGACTGACTTACACTGGTTGAACTAACCGATGCCTGGTCGACGCCATCCTCGCCCATGGCTTCAGGCGTTCGCGGGCCCAGCCGGAATTTGGGCCGTTGGTTGCGCACTTTGTCATCCGACTGTGACTGTGTCTTATTGTTCAATTCGGAGCTTGTCAACGGCAGCGTTCGAAACTTGTCACGCTCCTGGTGCGAATCTAGATTGTTCGTTCGGCGACGAAGTGGTGACTTTGAAGTCTTGGACTTGTGCTGCTGCTTCTCATGCTTGTTAGTCGGGGAGCGATTTATTAGTCGCTGCTTCAGCCGATGCAGCCAGCTTCTTTTGTGATTTACAGCTGAGGGCTGCGACGCATCCGTCGGCGAAACGTCGCCAGTTGAGGTCGCCGCCACCGAGTGACTTTTTAGATTTTCGCCGCTCTGCTCAACAGATTTGCTAGATTTCTGACGTTTCTGATTTATGATGCGCATTTTTGTTGTTCAAAATGTAATACTGGAAATATTTAAATGTGAGCACACCGATCTGCTCTTAGCTTAGCTCGCGGTAAAAAAGCCACAGTATCCAACAGCTATCCAATTTCCTTGTGTTTGATATACTCGTAGTGAAGCTTATCTTTTCTTACGGGCGTTAAAAACAATTTCAATGCAAAGCAGCACAGCATGCCGACTAGATTGGCCATAGACGATTCGAGTTGTGATTGACCAGTCTGAATCAGCTTTAAAGTGAGAAGATCTAAGATCTTAACAGACCATGCAGTTACACTAAGCTGCTTGCTCATTGATGAATGAAGGAAGCTGATTGATGAATAAAGGAAGCTGATTGATGAATGAAGGGATCAATCCGCTTGCTCATCAATCCGCTCCCTTCATTCATCGTGTCAATTTTGGATGCACAGTGTCAAAGATGGATGCATATGAGTAGACTTGTTCCCATAGACAGCGAGACAAAGGCATTGGTTTGTAACCCGGTGTCAGAATCGATTGCCCGATGTCATAGTTGCTTGCAAAGTGTCAACAAAGCTTGAAGTTTGTCAATATTGGATGCAAATTGTCAGAAGTGAACCAACGTTTGTCAAAATAGGTTGAACATTTTTGCTATCGCTGCCACAGATTGTCAAAATTGGATGCAACGATGTCAATATCGAGTGCACCTTTTCTAAAAAAGAAAGTAAGAAGGTGTAGATGAATTGAGTTGATTTTTAGTTTATTGAAAATTAACACTACTTGGTACCTCTTATCTCTCTTCACGTCTCCATTTATTAATTTATTTAATAATTAATTCATTAATTAATTTATTTATTTATTTATTTATTCATCTATTTACGAGCGTATTGTTTTATTTTATTTATTCATTTATTTATTTAATAATATTATCTGTGTCCCATTTCAAATTCTTTCGTTTGTCTCTACAATTAGACTCGTTAGTTTTTTAGCTAAAATCTCCCTTCTAATAAAATTTCCCTATCTTCCCCTTCTATTTCTATACCATCTCGCTTTTTCTGTTCTCTGAACTCTACTGTCACTTTTCCAACTCAAAGTTATGCAGCAAATTCTGTTAGCAAATTCTAACAGAATAATCATTCGCAAGCATCAGTGCAAGATCCCTCTTTAAAGCGCAGAGCAAGACCCTCTTATCGATTGACGCTACCTTGCCAACTTGAGTCGCATTCAAGGCATTGTCAGCCTCTGTCTGTGTCCAATGCCAGAGTGAAATTCAAGTTTTGCATGCTACAAAGTACTGTTTTAAACAGTGACAAACAGCTGCACGCCTGCTGCTCTGAGGCCTCATCAACACGCATGACTAATTGAAGAGTTGACGAAGCTAGCAGCGCGGGCATTATTCTTCCCATTTAACTGCGCGTGTCTTCAGTTTGTCTTTGTCTGCCGACTTGCATTGAAACTGGCATAGTAAAGAATTGATGTGCAAAAGCGGTAGCCCTCAAGAGCAGGAAATGATGTCGGATGGCACGCCCAGGACTAACGGCAGCGATGCGGGTGACAGCTTGACAGCCGAACAGATTGAAGAATTTCGCGAAGCATTTTCTCTGTTTGACAAGGACGGCGATGGTACTATCACTAACAAGGAGCTGGCCTCTGTGATGAGCGCGCTGGGTCAGAATCCAACTCAGGATGAGCTCAAGGTGCAAAATGTCTATTGGTTTTATTACTGAGAAGCCCGTACATGAATCTCGTTACTCATATTAGTTTAGACGATTAGAGGATCCCTCCATCAGCTAACCTGCATTTGCCCATTGCATTCCGCCTGTGCCAAAATAGACTTGCTAAGCTTAAGCAATCAGCCTCCAATTATCGATCACTTTCAGGCCATGATAGACAACCTCAAAAAAGGCACCCCAAATTATCGATCGCATTCTGCCCTAGCCAACATGAAAGCCTCAATCAGCCTGCCCTCAAGTTACGGATGGCCACGAATAGACTTTTTTGATTTGCTTAAAACGCAGGAAATGATTAAAGAAGTCGACCAAGACGGCTCCGGAAGTATTGAATTCGACGAGTTTCTCTACATGATGCGCAAGCAGATGAACAGCGTCGACTCCGAGGAGGAGGTTCGTCGCGCCTTCCGCCTTTTTGATGCAGACGGCGATGGATACCTGACAGCCGGAGAGTTGCGTCAGGTGATGCTAAACTTTGGCGAGAAGCTCACCGTAGAGGAGGCGGAAGCGATGGTGGAGGAGGCGGACGCGGACCAGGACGGGTTGGTGAGCTACGCGGAGTTTGCGCGAGTCATGGGAATCGGCGGCGACACTGATGATTTTTTATCTTATGATGGCCTCCTAGACAAGGCCACATAATAAATTCAATAAGATGGGATAAAAATTTTCTGACTTTAAATCGTGCGTACTTGACTCTTCGTATTCGAATTAACCTTACAGAAACACGTTCCATAATAAACTAATAGCACCGGAGTGGCTACACAATTACTGAATAGTGTGCCCAATTCGCCTTCTCGTTTCCCCAATCGTTCTCGTTCTTCGCTTCTGTTTATCCCTTCTCGTTATCTTATTCGACTGTATCTTTTCTTGAATTTACTGCGG
The DNA here is from genome assembly GCA_950097015.1 of Macrostomum hystrix. Taxonomy (NCBI): domain Eukaryota; kingdom Metazoa; phylum Platyhelminthes; family Macrostomidae; genus Macrostomum; species Macrostomum hystrix. The sequence continues at coordinate 26,234,367 of CATNEN010000038.1, forward strand.
TCCGACGATGCAGCACGCTCATCCCTGCACTCGCTCAAGCTTAACTTCAAAGCAATGATCAAGATCAATCCTGCAAAAGAGACTGGTCGTCTTAACATTTCAGTGTAGATCCACCAAAGGCGCTTAAGGGTGAGCCTCAAGGTTGTGCCAACCTATAGGAACTCCGGACTAGGGCTGCCTAGCCGTTCCCTCCGCACGACAACAGGTTTTTGACGAGCCGTAAATTGAACTTTCAATACTGACGTCCGAAAAGTGGCGCTAGCGTGGAGGAGTTTGTGACCTTCCAGGTGTTTATATCATCAAAAACAACAACAACAATAACATGCCCGCCTCGCAGCAAGCAAGGGAGCAAGGGACTCAGCTAGGGAGCAGGCCTCACCATCTGCGTCTCTTCCTGGCGAGCCCCGCGCCTTGAGGGCTCCTGGAAACTCGCCGCTCCAATTGGGACTCGGTCATGAGTATTTTTCGCCTGCACATGCGTCTGGGGCACAATTCCTACTATTTGTTGCTACCACCCCATTGATACCAAGCTGCCGCTGCCATGGAGACCATCCTGACACGAGGTGGGGATGGAACTTGCTACTGCACTGACGGATCTGTCTCGTGGGGCCACCGATAATGGTGGTACCGCCTGGTTGCTGCTCGACTCCAATGGCACCGTTGTCCGGTCTGGACATGCCCCGCCGGCCGATGGTGCAACTCATTCGAGGCGGAGCTTATCGCGTTGTACTTGTAGCTGGCCACTCAGGGAATCATCGAATCTGAGAATTCTTCTGCCATCGTCCTGACTGACAGCCAAGCCGCCATATCTGCGCTGGCCAAGCAAGCACTCAAAGCACTCAAGCAAACCAGGCTTTGTTCTCATCTGAAAAGCCGAGCCGCAGGTGCTTCGCCTCCCCTTCCTGTTCACCACTCTCCGCCCTGAAAATCCCTTATCCGCTTCCCTTTAGTCCCCTTTCATTCTCTTCCTCCCATAAGTCCTATCTAGTTCTCCCACTGATAGTTTCTTCTCGTTTACTCTTTACCATCAATGCCTTCTTAGTTCACCCCTTAGCAAAACTTTTTATATTATACTTTCATAGTGAGTCTTAGTGAGTCTACTTGTCGCAATACAAAGGATCAATTAATTAAATTTTCTCTTCTATCTGTTGCCTTTTTTAGTGGTGATTTATGTACTAGTATATGGATTGAAGCAACATGCATGTGCACTCACACAACACTCACACAATGCATTCTGTAAAATGCATTCGTTATATCGATACGCTAAAGACATCCTAGCTCTATAAAGTTGTGTTAAAAAAAACAAATCTCCACCAAAAAAATTACAAAAAAGACAGGCCATTAGTTTTATATTTAATGACGGCACTGTCATGACAGTGTTCAAGATCCGGATCTACTGTAATGTTCTTGGATTGCACACGAAATTTGTATAATGGATCTTTATGGCGCTATCTGTATGTTGGCACACTTGTCTGTAAAACGAATATTAGTGAAAAGAAATTGCAGATAAGGACGCCGACGACACTGCTATTTCTGTAATAAGTCTCAATGTGCTCATGCCGCTAGACACAACTAGAAACTCGTAGAGTTGTTCAACTGCTGAAATGTAAAAGGATCACAGTTATTTTGGTCTGTGTATCAGGTACTCAACCATACTCAACCATAAGTGAATCAAGGGGGTCAATTAAGTGGGGCAGCATTGTTACTCCCGCAACCGAGGCTCACCTGAGGATACTTCTGGCTGCGAGGTGTGAAGTTGTGGCTAAATTACCAGCGGAAGGACAGCGGTCTGGGACTCAGGCTGTCGACTTCATATTTGCAATTACCCTGAAAGGAAGTGTTTCACTTTTTGATATTGTAACTGCATACAAATTGACACCTTACCAATTCAATCACTGTCTCGTGTCTCCAAGTTCTGATCTCTCCCCTGTCAAATCTCTAACTTTACTCAACACACTCCTGTATTATATGTCTATCAAAATTTGACATGGCCATCAGTTTTACAATGAATATATACATTAGAAAACAATAAAACAGAAGCAAACGCTTACCTTGCATACTTTATCTGTTGTCTCTGAAATTTGGTAGCAAGGAGAAACAGAAAATAAATTCTGATTGATTAGTCACAATCATCGATATAGTCATTGGTTGGTCTTCTACCTCAACAACATTCTCTCAGAAATGGGTTGGTCTTCTACCTCAACAATATCCTCACAGTCATGGGTTGGTCTTCTACCTCAACAAAATCCTCACAGTCATGGCTTGGTCTTCTACCTCAACAACATCCTCACAGTCATGGGTTGGTCTTCTACCTCAACAAAATCCTCACAGTCATGGCTTGGTCTTCTACCTCAACAACATCCTCACAGTCATGGGTTGGTCTTCTACCTCAATAACATCCTCACAGTCATGGGTTGGTCTTCTACCTCAACAACATCCTCACAGTCATGGGTTGGTCTTCTACCTCAACAACATCCTCACAGTCATGGGTTGGTCTTCTACCTCAATAACATCCTCACAGTCATGGGTTGGTCTTCTACCTCAACAACATCCTCACAGTCATGGGTTGGTCTTCTACCTCAACAACATTCTCACAGTCATGGGTTGGTCTTCTACCTCAATAACATCCTCACAGTCATGGGTTGGTCTTCTACCTCAACAACATTCTCACAGTCATGGGTTGGTCTTCTACCTCAATAACATCCTCACAGTCATGGGTTGGTCTTCTACCTCAACAACATCCTCACAGTCATGGGTTGGTCTTCTACCTCAACAACATCCTCACAGTCATGGGTTGGTCTTCTACCTCAACAACATCCTCACAGTCATGGGTTGGTCTTCTACCTCAACAACATTCTCACAGTCATGGGTTGGTTTTCTACCTCAACAACATCCTCACAGTCATGGGTTGGTCTTCTACCTCAACAACATCCTCACAGTCATGGGTTGGTCTTCTACCTTAACAATATCCTCTCATCAGGGACGTGTCCGTCTTCTATTTCAACAAGATCCTCAGAGTCAATTTCTGGTGATAGGCATTTGACCAATGATCATAGATCCAAAAGATGCGGCATAAAATCTCACCTTCTCGAACTCTCTATAGCGCTTGTTCTGCTCCGTTACCAATACACTGAGTTTCATCGGCATGCAATAGGTCTTGCCAGATTCCGGCTCCTCATGGGTCTTAAGAGCATACCGTGCCAGCAGTCTCTGCTTGTTTTCATTCATAATTGCTCGCGGTAGTCGATAGATTGGCTTCTCGTAGATGCGCCGAGTGGATGGTAGCATGGGGCCTCGCTCTGCACGCCTTCGGTGACACTTGCCGTAGTTGCTGGCGTACGGCTCGCTGACCTTGTAGCGCATTGTGACTTCCGTAGCCTTGAAGAACGGCCACGGAAGGACTTCACGTTCCACCAGCTTGCCATCCTGTGTGAGAAAGTGTTACGCACTCAAATGTCAGAACTCTAGGCATAAAAGTAAAAAAACGTAGTTTACTAAATAAATTTGAATTCACCTCATTCAGATTTTTTATATGAAAACGAGATTGGAAAATGTTTTCTATATTATTAGACATGTAAACCAGTGTAGTAAAGTGAAACACTCATGCATTAGAAAGAAAAATTAAAATTAGAAAGAAAATTTCTCAAAAGAATAATCAAATTATTACCTGAGATATGAAGCTGTACTTTGGCTCCGCAGCGCGTATCGATATTGTTGACTGACTCGCATCGCTGGAAACTACCGAAGCCCGATCACAACCCTCCGCGACAATATCCAGCCGTTTTGGTCCCAGGCGGAAACTCGGTCTTCTGCGCAAGTTCTGTTTTTCGAATTCTTTTATCGGATCTTCAGGGACTTTAGAGGAAGCAGCCAGATCCATTGTGCCCGGTCGGGATTTTGGGCTTTTGTGTACATTGGACCACATCAACGGATGGATGCTCGGCTTGAAGTCCTGGTCCAAGCTTTCTAGTTTTTTTTTGTGACCGGACTGCTGATTGTTCAAAGAAGTCGAAACGCCGGAATTGCTCTTTGGCATCTTGAAGCCATCCAACTGTGACTGTGTCTCATTGTTCAATTCGGAGCTTGTCAACGGCAGCGTTCGAAACTTGTCACGCTCCTGGTGCGAATCTAGATTGTTCGTTCGGCGACGAAGTGGTGACTTTGAAGTCTTGGACTTGTGCTGCTGCTTCTCATGCTTGTTAGTCAGGGAGCGATTTAGTAGTCGCTGCTTCAGCCGATGCAGCCAGCTTCTTTTGTGATTTACAGCTGAGGGCTGCGACGCATCCGTCGGCGAAACGTCGCCAGTTGAGGTCGCCGCCATCGAGTGACTTTTTAGATTTTCGCCGCTCTGCTCAACAGATTCGCTAGATTTCTGACGTTTCTGATTTATGATGCGCATTTTGTTGTCCAAAATGTAATACTGGAAATATTTAAATGTGAGCACACCGATCTGCTCTTAGCTTAGCTCGCGGTAAAAAAGCCACAGTATCCAACAGCTATCCAATTTCCTTGTGTTTGACATACTCGAAATGAAGCTTCTGTCTGCTTACAAAGCAATTTCAATGCAAAGCAGTGCCGGATGCCGAATAGATTGGCCATAGACGATTCGAGTTGTGATTGACAATTCTGAAACTGCTTTAAAGTGAGAAGATCTAAGAGCTTTGTATTTAAAAGATTAGTTTGTGAACTAGTGAGTGAATCTTAATTATCAGATGGAACCCAGATTTGGCGGTTTTTCATCTTTGAACTGTCGCCGTTTTACACCAGATTATCCGATTCGCACGTGGATGTTATTAAAATACGTAAAACACCTGGGCCTTTTGAATGCATGTAGTTTTGTTGCTTTGGTAACGCTTTAGCATTGCCCTAAAAAACATAACACAAACCCCTCAAAATGAGCATTTTTCAAAATTATTGAAACCTTTGATCTAAAAAAATATATCAACCCCAAGCGACCGGCGCCAGCGGATGCGGGCATCCAAGGCCTACAATACCTAGAGTACCTAGTTTTAATTGTCCAAAATTATCTGGGTCATTATCGCAAAAAACTGGTTTTCAAAACCCGAAAATGTGAATTTTCTTATTGGAAGTTAAGCTGGTCGATGAGCTTAAAATGAGCAGTTGATTGACAGTGGGACTATTAGAGCAAACTTTTAAGCTGACTTCGATTTCCCTACGTTCACTTTTAATATAAACGTGCACCTATACTTTACCTGTACATGATTAATGATATGCTAGGTATAAGAGTACGTTTTTCTGGCCGATTCGACGTGTCAACACGCGACGTGGCAGCGCCGAAACCCAGAATACGTGATTTTTGCAATTTTGTCTCCTTTTCGCCCTACATGAGTCCAAAATTTTTTTACGAGTTTTTCACGAGTGTGACCAATTCACCCAGCACTTCAACACATAAGCATACAATATGTCTATCTCGGATAAGGCCTTAAACTTCATTGAAAATTTAACAGCTGAAATTATTATATATATAAACAACCCCAAAAAGGCTAGTAAAATTGATGATATTTTGGCTTATAACTTTTAAAAAAAGTAACGGACGTACTGCACCTGGCTTTGAGGTTGGTTTCGTCGGGCAGCAGTTTGGAGCTGCTTTTGAATGGCGCAATAAAAACTTGTGGCAACACAAACAGAATTTAGGCTTTGGCCACATTTGTACCTGTTATTATTTTTAAGGTGTCGTTTTATTCTGCTTAAACTTGCTGTGGATGTCTTAAAGCTATAAGGAATGGTACCAGAGTGTACCCCTAATTGTGCAGTAGAAATATTTTCCGGAGAGTAACTCAGTTAGTTGCTTTGTTTCTTTGTTAAAGAAAAATATTGTTTAATCTCATGATTTTTCCAAAATTCACGTTTTTTTACCTTTGACTTTGAATTAAAAGAAAAGGTGCATGGGAGAATTCCTAACTAAAACTCACCATATGCACACCAAGATTTCTGCGTCGAGTGTATATATGCATGTGGTGTGTACTTTCGGAAAGTTGTACTAAGAACCTAAACATTCGAAATGTGCTGAAAAAGACCGAAATATTGTTTTTTTCTGATCAAAACGAAAACATTAAAATTCAAATGGCATTCGACATATAAAATGCGTTTCATCAAACCGCTTTATAACAACCATTTTTTTATTTTGATGCAAAATACCTTTTATTGATTTTTAGTAGTTATTATATTTCAGCTTTACTTGCAGTCTTGCTAGATTAAAAGTGCATTATATTAAGATTTGGTAAATCTCTTTTCACTTCTTTAGTTTATTCGGTCAGTTATTTTTTCTTAATTAATTCTTCTTTGCACTTCATCTTTGTATTAAAAGACTGAAAGACACATTGTTATTCAAATCAATCAGTTTTTAACGTCTAGCAGACGCTCTCGCACAGCCATGGTCCGACAAGCGCTTCAACTCCGCCGCAACCTCTACTGTCCGCTGACATGAAGTACAGGCATCCAGCGAGCCCCCAAAATCCTCACGCTGAAGGCCTGGTTCACCAGTTATTAATGACCAGGTCCAGCTGCAGGTCAGTGGCTAGTTGTTGGAGCATGCCGCTGCGCGCCAGGGTGATATAAGAGTCTGGCAGTTCAATCGTCAGGGCAGTCAACAAAAGAGATGATTTATCGATTTATTCAATGCGATTGATTCTTGCCGTCATGAGCACACTTTGAACATTTTAGAGGCTATGTACATCAATGATCAGAAGCCTAGCCTGTCTCACGATAGGCCACAGGCTCATTTTCGCGTCGAATTTGTTATTGCATTTTCTGTTCAGTAGCTAGATCAGCCAAGGATGGAAATCCATGCAGTGTGCAAGTGCAGGTTTCCTAGAGATGACACTGTGGCGAAGCGCTGGCAGGAGCTAATGGATCTTGATATGGACCTATCAATTCGATCACGATCGAAGTCTGCGTTTATGTAGCCTACATTTTACGGACGAAGCCTATAACTGCCCTTCAAAATGCCACCAAGAAGGCACTCGTTTACGGATGCAATGCCCCACAGAGAGCTGGTGCTACCTCGTCTTGTTCGCATGGACCAGATGCCAATAACGGACAGATGAGGAGGCGGACAACATGTACCCTTCTGGTTCTGGAGCCGATTAGCGACCTGCCTGCTGCTGAGCTGAGGCGACCGCTCAGTTTTCACCGCTGAAAACGCTTACCTCGCATCTCTCAGCCGATCAATAGCGCGAGATTTGGTCAACTGGCTGTAGCAGCGATCCCGACAACGCCATGCAAAATCAAGAGGTTGCCGCTAAAACTTTTGAGCAAAAAATCTACTGCGAGAGCGAGACCACCGTGCATCCATTTCGAGGTGGCTGGCGCTCCGCTTTCGCTTCCTGCGGTCAACCAAGAACTCGCAGCCGTGGGATTGGTCGAAGGCTGTCATCAGCAGATCACTGCAGCTGCACCGCAAAACTCCTACTGCCTAGCGGCTACTACGGAACCAGTGGCGGTTGGCTCTGCCATTACAGACATCGCTTAAGACGCGCATCCGCAAGTTTTTTCCTACTTCAGGGCCGTGTCGTCTTACTCGGCAGTTGCTGCGCAGCCAGCTGAATGCTGCCTCTGAACCTAGGCGACTAACGACGCTGCAGAGCTTCGACGGCCTGAGTTTGTCAGTAAGCGTGCGTTATGACTCGAACGGCGACAGAGTTGTTGGCTACGACGATCGAACAGTCGGGGAGCTGCAGATGGGCGCCAGAAAGCAGCAGCGGCCCAAGCTGGTGAACAAGGCAGCGGTCGCTGTGCTGCGATGTGTTGCACAAGACTGGAAGCAGCCGATCGACCGATACCCCATGAGCCACACACTTGGACAGTCCGGTTTCGAGGCCGCCATCGCTGAGTGCCTGCGGGCCAGTCATGTCATTGTTATGGTTGCCATGAACCAAGAGTCAACGCAGTGGGCTCACCTGAGCAGGCAGACAAGCGTGGCAGCACCGTTTTTGCGACATCCGGTGACACGTGACCGGCCGTATACCTCCTGACTGACGTGCCGTATTGCCTGAAAAATGCCCGAAACGCAATGAAAAAAAATTATATCGATTTTGACGGTCACAAGCTCACGAAATGGCAGCGCCTACTCAGTTTCTACGACATCGACTGCAGCCGATCGCTGCGACTCGCAATTCGCATGACCGACGCTCATTTTAATCCGCCGCTGGGGCAGAAAATGCGGCATCAATTTTCGGTTGTTGTTGGCGTACGGATCCCTCGCTAGGCATATGGGGGTCAATATGAGGGTCAGTCGCTCCCCTCCCAGCCGCATAAGGACATCACCGAGTTGAGCTGCGAAAGCAACCATAAAATTCGAATAGGGCTGGCTGCTATCGATCTCTGCGATTCGCCACTTGTCCGTTCACTTGATTGAGACTGAGGGCTTTGAGTACGTCTGCACTCGAAGTTTAACACAGCTAGGATCACGTAGACTGTAGAGGTAGGCTTCGCATCAGCTGTACTTCTGGATTGCTTTTAGGTCGTATGTATATTCAAATCAACAAAAACTTTGTTGTATTTTTAAAACCTCTTCAGCATCATCAGAGGGCTTTCATCAAAGTCAGCTTTCATCGGCGCACTGAGGTTGCTTTTGGCGGCCTCTCGCAGCCAGATTCCGCATCGAGTAACTGCAAAGATGACGGCTGGTTAGCGGCGATTTCATCTGCGGGCGCTGGTGAGAGACGCAGAGACAATTCTGCAGTAGTCAGCGATCAGTCACAGCAAAGCGGCATCTTGCACCAGACAGGCATCACTGCACGACCAGATGGAAGGCCTGGCTGCTGCTGATTTATTACTGAACGAAGGCATCGAGTACGTTGCTGGCTAAGTGCTAAAAAGTAGTGGCGGGCTGAACTGCGACGACTGCAGGAGGGAGCTGACAGCAACAAATCCGTCTGGCCAGCACTTGCTGAATAATCAGTCTGCCATAAAACCTTTTCAATCGAACGTCACATTTAAAATTTTCATCAAGAAAAAAGTACGTTAAGTAAGTATGTTTTCTACTGAACAGGAGTAGTAAAAAACTTGCCATAAAAAATTGCCGTAGTGGCCAATCTAGTACATACTGTGGCAATGGGGTGCCAGCCGCCAGCTCAGTTTATTTTAGATTGCATTGTGCGCTACTGCACCGTTCACTCTCTCTCTCCTTCCTTTCCGTTCTATCTCTCTCCTCTCTCTTTCTGGCCTTCTATTCTTACGGAACTGAACCTGATTTGAATAAAAATTGCCATACGTACATTGTGTGATTAAATATAGATTGGCGTTTATATAGATATATCTATCTATATATATATATATCTAATATACTAAATCTTATATACTAAAAATGAAAATCTTGCTTGCTTGCTTGCTTGCTTGCTTGTTTGCAATCGACTAGCTCCCGAACGGCTCAACCGATTTTCACAATTCCTTCGCCAAAAGATCACAAATGGGCCGGAATCGGTACACGTATTTTTATTAAGCTTAATTTCATTGCCAAGGGGATTAAATATGCGAAAAACTGTTTTAAATAGGCTTTTCTAATGCATTCTTGTTTTCAGCTTGTGCACAGTGAGGCCTCCAGTGCCAATTTTTATGATTGCATCAGAGCCAATTTTGATAAGGCACTGATAAGAACTCAAGGGAGGCTACCCAGAGGGTAGCGAAGGCAGCTAGTCTAATATACTAAAAATGAAAATCTTGCTTGCTTGCTTGCTTGTATGTTTGTATGTTTGCAATCGACTAGCTCCCGAACGGCTCAACCGATTTTCGCAATTCCTTCGCCAAAAGATCACAAATGGGCCGGAATCGGTACACGTAATTTTATTAAGCTTAATTCCATTGCCAAGGGGATTAAATATTCGAAAAACAATTTTAAATAGGCTTTTCTAATGCATTCTTGTTTTCAGCTTGTGCACAGTGAGGCCTCCAGTGCCAATTTTAATGATTGCATCAGAGCCAGTTTTGATAACGAACTGATAAGAACTCCAGTGAGGCTACCCAGAGGGTAGCGAAGGGCAGCTAGTCTAATATACTAAAAATGAAAATCTTGCTTGCTTGTTTGCAATCGACTAGCTCCCGAACGGCTCAACCGATTTTCGCAATTCCTTCGCCAAAAGATCACAAATGGGCCGGAATCGGTACACGTATTTTTATTAAGCTTAATTCCATTGGCAAGGGGATTAAATATTCGAAAAACAGTTTTAAATAGGCTTTTCTAATGCATTCTTGTTTTCAGCTTGTGCACAGTGAGGCCTCCAGTGCCAATTTTAATGATTGCATCAGAGCCAGTTTTGATAACGCACGCGCGTACTGATAAGAACTCACAGGGAGGCTACCCAGAGGGTAGCGAAGGCAGCTAGTCTAATATACTAAAAATGAAAATCTTGTTTGTATGTTTGTATGTTTGCAATCGACTAGCTCCCGAACGGCTCAACCGATTTTCGCAATTCCTTCGCCAAAAGATCACAAATGGGCCGGAATCGGTACACGTAATTTTATTAAGCTTAATTCCATTGGCAAGGGGATTAAATATTCGAAAAACTGTTTTAAATAGGCTTTTCTAATGCATTCTTGTTTTCAGCTTGTGCACAGTGAGGCCTCCAGTGCCAAATTTAATGATTGCATCAGAGCCAGTTTTGATAACGCACGCGCGTACTGATAAGAACTCACAGGGAGGCTACCCAGAGGGTAGCGAAGGCAGCTAGTCTTATATACTAAAAATGAAAATCTTGTATGTTTGTTTGCAATCGACTAGCTCCCGAACGGCTCAACCGATTTTCGCAATTCCTTCGCCAAAAGATCACAAATGGGCCGGAATCGGTACACGTAATTTTATTAAGCTTAATTCCATTGCCAAGGGGATTAAATATTCGAAAAACAGTTTTAAATAGGCTTTTCTAATGCATTCTTGTTTTCAGCTTGTGCACAGTGAGGCCTCCAGTGCCAATTTTAATGATTGCATCAGAGCCAGTTTTGATAACGCACGCGCGTACTGATAAGAACTCACAGGGAGGCTACCCAGAGGGTAGCGAAGGCAGCTAGTCTAATATACTAAAAATGAAAATCTTGCTTGCTTGCTTGTTTGCAATCGACTAGCTCCCGAACGGCTCAACCGATTTTCACAATTCCTTCGCCAAAAGATCACAAATGGGCCGGAATCGGTACACGTATTTTTATTAAGCTTAATTCCATTGCCAAGGGGATTAAATATTCGAAAAACAGTTTTAAATAGGCTTTTCTAATGCATTCTTGTTTTCAGCTTGTGCACAGTGAGGCCTCCAGTGCCAAATTTAATGATTGCATCAGAGCCAGTTTTGATAACGCACGCGCGTACTGATAAGAACTCACAGAGAGGCTACCCAGAGGGTAGCGAAGGCAGCTAGTCCACTATACTAAAAATGAAATGCTTGCTTGCTTGTAATTGATTTTCTCCCGAACGGCTCAACCGATTTTCACCATTTCTTCACCAAAAGATGCCAAATATGGGGACAATTATACACGTATTTTTATTAAGCTTAACTTTATTGCTAAAGGGATTAAATATTCGAAAAACATGATTTTTCAAAGGTCAAACCACTCACTGCCACTGAATTAGAATTGCATCGTCAAATTGCGCAACAACCCCTAGCTGATTGAATTTGAAGCCTGCACTCTGGAGACAAATTGGAAATAAATGTACACAACCAACCGCGAGACTGAGTGTACTCTATTTTCTTACTTCATTGTACAAAGCCAGAACTTTGAGAATTCATTTTATAAGGCTGATTTCTGCACCCACTAACCTACAGTCGGAATAGCCGATGTGTAGGCACTAGGAATAAGTTAGGCTAGGCTAGGGTTCGATTCTGCACTGCGTCAAATTATTTAGACTAATTTTCAGCCAGTAGTGATTGAAGATTATTTTGATTTATTTTTTTCATTTCGTAAATAAAATATCATAAATCATAGCAAACCTGAGTTTGAATCATTGCAAAAATAGAGCTTGAATCATGGCTAAACCAGCGTCTGAATCATGGCTAAACCAGAGTCTGAATCATGGCTAAACCAGAGTTTGAATCATGGCTAAACCAGAGTTTGAATCATGGCTAAACCAGAGTTTGAATCATGGCTAAACCAGAGTTTGAATCATGGCTAAACCAGAGTTTGAATCATGGCTAAACCAGAGTTTGAATCATGGCTAAACCAGAGTTTGAATCATGGCTAAACCAGAGTTTGAATCATGGCTAAACCAGAGTTTGAATCATGGCTAAACCAGAGTTTGAATCATGGCTAAACCAGAGTTTGAATCATGGCTAAACCAGAGTTTGAATCATGGCTAAACCAGAGTCTGAATCATGGCTAAACCAGAGTTTGAATCATGGCTAAACCAGAGTTTGAATCATGGCTAAACCAGAGTTTGCATCATGGCTAAACCAGCGTCTGAATCATGGCTAAACTGGAGTCTGAATCATGGCTAAACCAGCGTCTGAATCATTGCTAAACCAGAGTTTGAATCATGGCTAAACCAGAGCTTGAATCATGGCTAAACTGGAGTCTGAATCATGGCTTAACCAGAGTCTGAATCATGGCTAAACCAGAGTCTGAATCATGGCTAAACCAGCGTCTGAATCATGGCTAAACCAGAGTTTGAATCATGGCTAAACCAGAGTCTGAATCATGGCTTAACCAGAGTTTGAATCATGGCTAAACCAGAGTCTGAATCATGGCTAAACCAGAATTTAAATCATGGCTAAACCAGAGTCTGAATCATGGCTAAACCAACGTTTGAATCATGGCTAACCTAGAGTCTGAATCATGGCTAAACCATAGTCTGAATCATGGCTAAACCAGAGTTTGAATCATGGCTAAACCAGAGCTTAAATCATGGCTAAACTGGAGTCTGAATCATGGCTAAACCAGAGTCTGAATCATTGCTAAACCAGAGTTTGAATCATGGCTAAACCAGAGCTTGAATCATGGCTAAACTGGAGTCTGAATCATGGCTAAACCAGAGTCTGAATCATTGCTAAACAAGAGTTTGAATCATGGCTAAACCAGAGTTTGAATCATTCTAAACCAGCGTTTGAATCATGGCTAAACCAGAGTTTGAATCACGGCTAAACCAGAGTTTGAATCATGTCTAAACCAGAGCTTGAATGATGGCTAAACCAGTGTTTGAATCATGGCTAAAGCATAGTTTGAATCATGGCTAAACCAGAGTCTGAATCATGGCTAAACCAGAGTCTGAATCATGGCTTAACCAGAGTTTGAATCATGGCTAAACCAGAGTCTGAATCATGGCTAAACCAGAATTTAAATCATGGCTAAACCAGAGTCTGAATCATGGCTAAACCAACGTTTGAATCATGGCTAACCTAGAGTCTGAATCATGGCTAAACCATAGTCTGAATCATGGCTAAACCAGAGTTTGAATCATGGCTAAACCAGAGCTTGAATCATGGCTAAACTGGAGTCTGAATCATGGCTAAACCAGAGTCTGAATCATTGCTAAACCAGAGTTTGAATCATGGCTAAACCAGAGCTTGAATCATGGCTAAACTGGAGTCTGAATCATGGCTAAACCAGAGTCTGAATCATTGCTAAACAAGAGTTTGAATCATGGCTAAACCAGAGTTTGAATCATTCTAAACCAGCGTTTGAATCATGGCTAAACCAGAGTTTGAATCACGGCTAAACCAGAGTTTGAATCATGTCTAAACCAGAGCTTGAATGATGGCTAAACCAGTGTTTGAATCATGGCTAAAGCATAGTTTGAATCATGGCTAAACCAGAGTCTGAATCATGGCTTAACCAGAGTTTGAATCATGGCTTAACCAGAGTTTGAATCATGGCCAAACCAGAGTTTGAATCATGGCTAAATCAGAGTCTAAATCATGGCAAAACTGGAGTCTGAATCATGGCTAAACCAGAGTCTGAATCATTGCTAAACCAGAGTTTGAATCATGGCTAAACCAGAGCTTGAATCATGGCTAAACTGGAGTCTGAATCATGGCTAAACCAGAGTCTGAATCATTGCTAAACAAGAGTTTGAATCATGGCTAAACCAGAGTCTGAATCATGGCTAAACCAGAATTTAAATCATGGCTAAACCAGAGTCTGAATCATGGCTAAACCAACGTTTGAATCATGGCTAACCTAGAGTCTGAATCATGGCTAAACCATAGTCTGAATCATGGCTAAACCAGAGTTTGAATCATGGCTAAACCAGAGCTTGAATCATGGCTAAACTGGAGTCTGAATCATGGCTAAACCAGAGTCTGAATCATTGCTAAACCAGAGTTTGAATCATGGCTAAACCAGAGCTTGAATCATGGCTAAACTGGAGTCTGAATCATGGCTAAACCAGAGTCTGAATCATTGCTAAACAAGAGTTTGAATCATGGCTAAACCAGAGTTTGAATCATTCTAAACCAGCGTTTGAATCATGGCTAAACCAGAGTTTGAATCACGGCTAAACCAGAGTTTGAATCATGTCTAAACCAGAGCTTGAATGATGGCTAAACCAGTGTTTGAATCATGGCTAAAGCATAGTTTGAATCATGGCTAAACCAGAGTCTGAATCATGGCTTAACCAGAGTTTGAATCATGGCTTAACCAGAGTTTGAATCATGGCCAAACCAGAGTTTGAATCATGGCTAAATCAGAGTCTGAATCATGGCAAAACTGGAGTCTGAATCATGGCTAAACCAGAGTCTGAATCATTGCTAAACCAGAGTTTGAATCATGGCTAAACCAGAGCTTGAATCATGGCTAAACTGGAGTCTGAATCATGGCTAAACCAGAGTCTGAATCATTGCTAAACAAGAGTTTGAATCATGGCTAAACCAGAGTCTGAATCATGGCTAAACCAGAATTTAAATCATGGCTAAACCAGAGTCTGAATCATGGCTAAACCAACGTTTGAATCATGGCTAACCTAGAGTCTGAATCATGGCTAAACCATAGTCTGAATCATGGCTAAACCAGAGTTTGAATCATGGCTAAACCAGAGCTTGAATCATGGCTAAACTGGAGTCTGAATCATGGCTAAACCAGAGTCTGAATCATTGCTAAACCAGAGTTTGAATCATGGCTAAACCAGAGCTTGAATCATGGCTAAACTGGAGTCTGAATCATGGCTAAACCAGAGTCTGAATCATTGCTAAACAAGAGTTTGAATCATGGCTAAACCAGAGTTTGAATCATTCTAAACCAGCGTTTGAATCATGGCTAAACCAGAGTTTGAATCACGGCTAAACCAGAGTTTGAATCATGTCTAAACCAGAGCTTGAATGATGGCTAAACCAGTGTTTGAATCATGGCTAAAGCATAGTTTGAATCATGGCTAAACCAGAGTCTGAATCATGGCTTAACCAGAGTTTGAATCATGGCTTAACCAGAGTTTGAATCATGGCCAAACCAGAGTTTGAATCATGGCTAAATCAGAGTCTAAATCATGGCAAAACTGGATCATTGAATCCAGAGTCTGAATCATTGCTAAACCAGAGTTTGAATCATGGCCAAACCAGAGTTTGAATCATGGCTAAATCAGAGTCTAAATCATGGCAAAACTGGATCATTAAACCAGAGTCTGAATCATTGCTAAACCAGAGTTTGAATCATGGCTAAACCAGAGCTTGAATCATGGCTAAACTGGAGTCTGAATCATGGCTAAACCAGAGTCTGAATCATTGCTAAACAAGAGTTTGAATCATGGCTAAACCAGAGTTTGAATCATTCTAAACCAGCGTTTGAATCATGGCTAAACCAGAGTTTGAATCACGGCTAAACCAGAGTTTGAATCATGTCTAAGCCAGAGCTTGAATGATGGCTAAACCAGTGTTTGAATCATGGCTAAAGCATAGTTTGAATCATGGCTAAACCAGAGTCTGAATCATGGCTTAACCAGAGTTTGAATCATGGCTTAACCAGAGTTTGAATCATGGCCAAACCAGAGTTTGAATCATGGCTAAATCAGAGTCTAAATCATGGCAAAACTGGATCATTGAATCCAGAGTCTGAATCATTGCTAAACCAGAGTTTGAATCATGGCCAAACCAGAGTTTGAATCATGGCTAAATCAGAGTCTAAATCATGGCAAAACTGGATCATTAAACCAAAGTCTGAATCATTGCTAAACCAGAGTTTGAATCATGGCTAAACCAGAGCTTGAATCATGGCTAAACTGGATCATTGAATCCAGAGTCTGAATCATTGCTAAACCAGAGTTTGAATCATGGCTAAACCAGAGTCTGAATCATGGCTTAACCAGAGTTTGAATCATGGCTTAACCAGAGTTTGAATCATGGCCAAACCAGAGTTTGAATCATGGCTAAATCAGAGTCTAAATCATGGCAAAACTGGAGTCTGAATCATGGCTAAACCAGAGTCTGAATCATTGCTAAACCAGAGTTTGAATCATGGCTAAACCAGAGCTTGAATCATGGCTAAACTGGAGTCTGAATCATGGCTAAACTGGAGTCTGAATCATTGCTAAACAAGAGTTTGAATCATGGCTAAACCAGAGTCTGAATCATGGCTAAACCAGAGTTTAATTCATGGCTAAACAAGAGTCTGAATCATGGCTTAACCAGAGTTTGAATCATGGCTAAACCAGAGTTTGAATCATGGCTAAACCAGAGTTTGAATCATGGCTAAACCAGAGTCTGAATCATGGCTAAACCAACGTTTGAATCATGGCTAAACCAGAGTCTGAATCATGGCTAAACCAGAGTTTCAATCATGGCTAAACCAGCGTCTGAATCATGGCTAAACCAGCGTCTGAATCATAGCCAACCAGAGTTTGAATCTTGGCTAAACCAGAGTTTGAATCATAGCCAACCAGAGTCTGAATCATGGCAAAACGAGAGTTTGAATCATGGCTAAAGCAGACTTTAAATCATCACAGCGTCTGAATCATGGCTAAACCAGAGTTTGAATCATGGCTAAATTAGAGTTTGAATCATGGTAAAACGAGAGTTTGAATCATAGCCCACCAGGGTTTAAAACATGGCGAAACCTGAGTTTGAATCTTGGCTAACCCAGCGTTTGAAAAATCAACGTCAACTGGGGAGTCATCATCAAAATGGGGATCAAGGTAAACTGGGGGATAATCGTCAACTGGAGGATCTTGGTAAACTGGGGGATAATTGTCAACTGGGGGATCATTGTCAACTGGGGGATCGTTGTGAACTGGGGGATCATTGTAAACTAGGGGGTAATGGTCAACTGGGGGATAATTGTCAACTGGGGAATCATCATCAAATGGGGGATCATGGTCAACTTGGGGATCATTGTCAACTGGGGGATCATTGTCAACTGTGGGATCATTGTCAACTGGGGGATCATTGTCAAATGTGGGAACATTGTCAACTGGAGGAACATTGTTAACTGGGGATCATCATCAATGGGGAGACTTCATCAACTGGGGGATCATTGTGAACTGGGGGATCTTTGTTAACTGGGGGATCATTGTCAACTGGGGGATCATTCTCAACTGGGGGATCATTGTCAACTGGGGGATCATTGCAAACTGGGGGATCATTGTCAACTGGGGGATCATTTTCAACTGGGGGATCATCATCAACTGGGGGATCATTGTGAACTGGGGGATCTTTGTCAACTGGGGGATCATTGTCAACTGGGAGATCATTGTCAACTGGGGGATCGTTGTCAACTGGGGGAACTTCATTGTCAACTGGGGATCATTGTCAACTGGGGGATCATTGTCAACTGGGGGATCATCATCAACTAGGGGATCATTGTCAACTGGGGGTTCATTGTCAACTGTGGTATCATTGTCAACCGGCGGGATCATTGTCAACTGTGGGATCATTGTCAACTGAGGGATCATTGTCAACTGGGGTATCATTGTCAACTGGGTGATCATCATCAACTGGGGGATCATTGTCAACTGGGGGAACATTGTCAACTGGAGGAACATTGTTAACTAGGGATCATCATCAATGGGGAGACTTCATCAACTGGGGGATCATTGTGAACTGGGGGATCTTTGTTAACTGGGGGATCATTGTCAACTGGGGGATCATTCTCAACTGGGGGATCATTGTCTACTGGGGGATCATTGTCAACTGGGGGATCATTTTCAACTGGGGGATCATCATCAACTGGGGGATCATTGTCAACTGGGGGATCATTGTCAACTGGGGGATCATTGTCAACTGTGGGATCATTGTCAACTGGGTGATCATCATCAACTGGGGGATCATTGATAACTGGGGGAACATTGTCAACTGGAGGAACATTGTTAACTGGGGATCATCATCAATAGGGAGACTTCATCAACTGGGGGATCATTGTGAATTGGGGGATCTTTGTTAACTGGGGGATCATTGTTAACTGGGGGATCATTCTCAACTGGGGGATCATTGTCAACTGGGGGATCATTCTCAACTGGGGGATCATCATCAACTGGGGGATCATCATCAACTGGGGGATCATTGTGAACTGGGGGATCTTTGTCAACTGGGGGATCATTGTCAACTGGGGGTTCATTGTCAACTGGGGGTTCATTGTCAACTGGGGGATCATTGTCAACTGGGGGATCATTGTCAACTGGGGGTTCATAGTAGCTTTAAAAAGCTGTAAATTCAGCTTCTAAAAAGTCTATACTAGACGAATTAAAAGTATTTCTGCTCCCCGAAGGGGGGCAAATCTTGCTAGTATATATCTTATATACTAAAAATGAAAATCTTGCTTGCTTGCTTGTATGTTTGCAATCGACTAGCTCCCGAACGGCTCAACCGATTTTCAAAATTCCTTCGCCAAAAGATCACAAATGGGCCGGAATCGGTACACGTAATTTTATTAAGCTTAATTCCATTGGCAAGGGGATTAAATATTTGAAAAACAGTTTTAAATAGGCTTTTCTAATGCATTCTTGTTTTCAGCTTGTGCACAGTGAGGCCTCCAGTGCCAAATTTAATGATTGCATCAGAGCCAGTTTTGATAACGCACGCGCGTACTGATAAGAACTCACAGGGAGGCTACCCAGAGGGTAGCGAAGGCAGCTAGTCTAATATACTAAAAATGAAAATCTTGCTTGCTTGTATGTTTGCAATCGACTAGCTCCCGAACGGCTCAACCGATTTTCGAAATTCTTTCGCTAAAAGATCGCAATTGGGCTGGAATCGGTACACGTATTTTTATTAAGCTTAATTCCATTGCCAAGGGGATTAAATATTCGAAAAACTGTTTTAAATAGGCTTTTCTAATGCATTCTTGTTTTCAGCTTGTGCACAGTGAGGCTCCAGTGCCAATTTTAATGATTGCATCGGAGCCAATTTTGATAACGCACTGATAAGAACTCACAGGGAGGCTACCCAGAGGGTAGCGAAGGCAGCTAGTCTTATATACTAAAAATGAAATGGTTGCTTGGTTGCTTGTAATTGATTTTCTCCCGAACGGCTCAACCAATTTTCACCATTTCTTCACCAAAATATGCCAAATATGGGCAGAATTTTACACGTATTTTTAATAAGCTTAACTTCATTGTTAAGGGGATTAAATATTCGAAAAACTGTTTTAGATAGGATTTTTAATGCATTTCATCAGAGCCAGTTTTGTCAACGTGCATTCCACTGCCAATTTTAATGATTGCATCAGGGCCAGTTTTGTTAATAGTGAGTACACTGATAAGAATTTCACTGTGTCAAATGTACATAGCTATGTCAACCCCACTGACGAGACAGTCAGTACGAATTTATAAATAGATTACATCACAGCTTTTCTCACCCGTGTGTGTGTGTGTGTGTTTGATTTGAATAGGTAAAATGTGCATAGCAGACTTCAATTCAACGATATATTGAGACATCTACTCCTTTCTTACTACAACATATAAATCATCAAATCTTTAACAAAATTTCAATCGAGAAAAGTGTCCAACAGTTTTTTAAATGTCCAACAGTTTTTTAAATGTCCTACAGTTTTCTACATGTGTTTACCAGTATTCTAAATGTGTTTACCAGTATTCTAAATGTGTTTACCAGTATTCTAAACGTGTTTACCAGTATTCTAAATGTGTTTACCAGTATTCTAAATGTGTTTACCAGTATTCTAAATGTGTTTACCAGTATTCTAAATGTGTTTACCAGTATTCTAAAAGTGTTTACCAGTATTTTAAATGTGTTTACCAGTATTTTAAATGTGTTTACCAGTATTCTAAATGTGTTTACCAGTATTCTAAATGTGTTTACCAGTATTCTAAATGTGTTAACCAGTATTCTAAATGTTTTTACCAGTAGTCTAAATGTGTTTACCAGTATTATAAATGTGTTTACCAGTTTTCTAATTGTGTTTACCAGTTTTCTAAATGTGTTTACCTGTTTTCAAAATGTGTTTACCAGTATTTTAAATGTGTTTAACATTTTTCTAAAAGTCTTCAACTGTTTTCTAAAAGTGTTTAACCGTTTTCTAAATGTATTTATCAGTTTTCTAAATGTATTTATCAGTTTTCAAAATGTGTTTACCAGTATTCTTAATGTGTTTAACATTTTTCTAAAAGTCTTCAACTGTTTTCTAAAAGTGTTTACCTGTTTTCAAAATGTGTTTACCTGTTTTCAAAATGCGTTTACCAGTATTTTAAATGTGTTTAACATTTTTCTAAAAGTCTTCAACTGTTTTCTAAAAGTGTTTAACCGTTTGCTAAATGTATTTATCAGTTTTCTAAATGTATTTATCAGTATTCTAAATGTGTTTACCAGTATTCTAAATGTGTTTAACATTTTTCTAAAAGTCTTCAACTGTTTTCTAAAAGTGTTTAACCGTTTTCTAAATGTATTTATCAGTTTTCTAAATATATTTATCAGTTTTCAAAATGTGTTTACCAGTTATTCTAAATGTGTTTAACATTTTTCTAAATGTGTTTACCAGTTTTCTAAATGTGTTTACCAGTTTTATAAATGTGTTTACCTGTTTTCTAAATGTGTTTATCAGTTTTCTAAATGTGTTTACGAGTATTCTAAATGTGTTTACCAGTTTTTTAAAGTGTTTAACGGGTTTCTAAATGTGTTTAACAGTTTTCTAAATGTCTTTAACAGTTTTCTAAATGTGTCCAACAGTTTTTAATGTGTTTACAGGTTTCTAAATGTGTTTAACAGTTTTCTAAATGTTTTTATCAGTTTTCTAAACGTGTTTATCAGTTTTCTAAACGTGTTTATCAGTTTTCTAAATGTGTTTAACAGTTTTCTAAAAGCGTTTAATAGTTTTCTAAATGTGTTTACCAGTATTATAAATGTGTTTAACAGTTTTTAAATGTGTCCAACAGCTTTCTAAATGTGTCTAAAAGTTTTTTAATGTGTTTATAGGTTTCTAAATGTGTTCAACAGTTTTCGCAATGTGTTTAACATTTTTCTAAATGTGTTTACCTGTTTTCTAAATGCGTTTTCCAGTGTTCTAAATATGTTTAACAGTTTTCTAAATCCGTTTTCCAGTATTCTAAATGTTTTTTTTCCAGAATTCTAAATGTGTTTATCAGTTTTCTAAACGTTTATATTAGTTTTCTAAATGTGTTTAAAATTTTTCTAAAAGTGTTTAACTGTTTTCTAAATGTGTTTATCAGTTTTCTAAATGTGTTAAATAGTTTTTTTAAGGTGTAAATCGTTTTTCAAAATGTTTCCAGTAGTTTTTTAATGTGTTTATTAATTTTCTAAATGATTTCAAGAGTTTTCTAAATGTGTCCAGTAATTACCGCTTTTCTAAATGCGTCTAAAAGTTTTTTAATTCGTTTATTGGTTAAAAATGGTTATTTGCTGCTGGTGGGATTAGTTCTCTGCTGCAGGGGGGGATTAGTTCTCTGCTGCAGGGGGGGAATTAGTTCTCTGCTGCTGGGGGGAATTAGGGGGGGAATTAGTTCTCTGCTGCTGAGGGGAATTAGGGGGGAATTAGTTCTCTGCTGCTGAGGGGAATTAGGGGGGAATTAGTTCTCTGCTGCTGAGGGGAATTAGGGGAGAATTAGTTCTCTGCTGCTGGGGGGGAATTTGGGGGGGAATTACTGCTGGGGGGAATTAGTTCTCTGCTGCTGAGGGGAATTAAGGGGGAATTAGCTCTCTGCTGCTGGGGAGAATTAGTTCTCTGCTGCTGGGGGGAATTAGGGGGAATTAGTTCTCTGCTGCTGGGGGGAATTAGTTCTCTGCTGCTGTGGGGAATTAGTTCTCTACTGCTGGGGGGGAATTAGTTCTCTGCTGCTGGGGGGAATTAGGGGGGAATTAGTTCTCTGCTGCAGGGGGGAAATTAGTTCTCTGCTGCTGGGGGGAATTAGGGGGGAATTAGTTCTTTGCTGCAGGGGGGAAATTAGTTCTCTGCTGCTGAGGGGGGGGACATTCGTTTTTTATTGCTGAGGGGATAGTATTCACATGTACCTCAGTAGCATTAAGCTGAGTTGTATCAAACGGAAGTTACTTGGGTTATTTTTGCCCCAATGGGGCTCTTGGTGTACTGACCGAATGTCTCAGAATGTATTCAAGCTCAGCCTGACTATTTTTGTATTTAGTGAGAATTCTGATTCTCGTTGACTCGCAATAACGTATATTCGCAATCAGGGAAATTATGACGGACGAAATGAGTTTACGTTTTTGTTTGCTTTCAGGTGTTTTATCCTTCTGCATTGCACAAGATTTTTTTGTCTGACCAGTAGTGCTCCCCGAAGGGGGGCAAAACTTGCTAGTCTAATATACTAAAAATGAAAATCTTGCTTGCTTGTTCGTAATTGATTTTCTCCCGAACGGCTCAACCAATTTTCACCATTTCTTCACCAAAAGATGCCAAATATGGGGACAACTATACACGTATTTTTATTAAGCTTAATTCCATTGGCAAGGGGATTAAATATTCGAAAAACAGTTTTAAATAGGCTTTTCTAATGCATTCTTGTTTTCAGCTTGTGCACAGTGAGGCCTCCAGTGCCAAATTTAATGATTGCATCAGAGCCAGTTTTGATAACGCACGCGCGTACTGATAAGAACTCACAGAGAGGCTACCCAGAGGGTAGCGAAGGCAGCTAGTCTATAATATACTAAAAATGAAAATCTTGCTTGCTTGCTTGCTTGCTTGCTTGCTTGTTTGCAATCGACTAGCTCCCGAACGGCTTAACCGATTTTCACAATTCCTTCGCCAAAAGATCACAATTGGGCCGGAATCGGTACACGTAATTTTATTAAGCTTAATTCCATTGCAGAGGGGATTAAATATTCGAAAAACAGTTTTAAATAGGCTTTTCTAATGCATTCTTGTTTTCAGCTTGTGCACAGTGAGGCTCCAGTGCCAATTTTTATGATTGCATCAGAGCCAGTTTTGATAACGAACTGATAAGAACTCCAGTGAGGCTACCCAGAGGGTAGCGAAGGCAGCTAGTCTTCTTATATACTAAAAATGAAAATCTTGCTTGCTTGCTTGTATGTTTGCAATCGACTAGCTCCCGAACGGCTCAACCGATTTTCACAATTCCTTCGCCAAAAGATCACAATTGGGCCGGAATCGGTACACGTAATTTTATTAAGCTTAATTTCATTGCCAAGGGGATTAAATATTCGAAAAACAGTTTTAAATAGGCTTTTCTAATGCATTCTTGTTTTCAGCTTGTGCACAGTGAGGCTCCAGTGCCAATTTTTATGATTGCATCAGAGCCAGTTTTGATAACGAACTGATAAGAACTCCAGTGAGGCTACCCAGAGGGTAGCGAAGGCAGCTAGTCTTCTAATATACTAAAAATGAAAATCTTGTATGTTTGTTTGCAATCGACTAGCTCCCGAACGGCTCAACCGATTTTCAAAATTCCTTCGCCAAAAGATCACAAATGGGCCGGAATCGGTACACGTAATTTTATTAAGCTTAATTCCATTGTCAAGGGGATTAAATATTCGAAAAACAGTTTTAAATAGGCTTTTCTAATGCATTCTTGTTTTCAGCTTGTGCACAGTGAGGCCTCCAGTGCCAATTTTAATGATTGCATCAGAGCCAGTTTTGATAACGCACGCGCGTACTGATAAGAACTCACAGGGAGGCTACCCAGAGGGTAGCGAAGGCAGCTAGTCTAATATACTAAAAATGAAAATCTTGTTTGTATGTTTGTATGTTTGTATGTTTGCAATCGACTAGCTCCCGAACGGCTCAACCGATTTTCAAAATTCTTTCACTAAAAGATCGCAATTGGGCCGGAATCGGTACACGTATTTTTATTAAGCTTAATTCCATTGCCAAGGGGATTAAATATTCGAAAAACAGTTTTAAATAGGCTTTTCTAATGCATTCTTGTTTTCAGCTTGTGCACAGTGAGGCTCCAGTGCCAATTTTAATGATTGCATCAGAGCCAGTTTTGATAACGAACTGATAAGAACTCACAGGGAGGCTACCCAGAGGGTAGCGAAGGCAGCTAGTACGTTACTACTTGGCTATAATTTCGTTAACTGCTCTGACGACGAGCTGCATTATGGTCGAAATGTATTGGCAATATAATTAAATTACATTTAGTTTTCTTCTCTGCTTTATATTACTTTTATTTATTAAGCGAGCTACTCTTCCTGAAACGAGTTTTATATTTAACGATGACATTGTTATGACAGTGTTCAAGATCCGGATCTACTGTAATGTTCTTGGATTGCACAGGAAATTTTCGCATTTGGTTTATCGCAGAAACCGCAGAAACGTCACAACAATTGTTCAGCAAGCCTGATGAGGCGGCAGCTGCTTTATACGGATCTGTATAAAGGATCTTTATGGCGGATCTGTATGTAGTTTAAAACAAATATTAGTGAAAAGAAATTGAAAATGAGGACGCCGACGACACTGCTATTTCTGTAATAAGTCTCAATGTGCTCATGCCGCTAGACACAATTAGAAACTCGTAGAGTTGTTCAACTGCTGAAATGTAAAAGGATCACAGTTATTTTGGTCTGTGTATCAGGTACTCAACCATACTCAACCATAAGTGAATCAAGGGGGTCAGTTAAGTGGGGCAGCATTGTTACTCCCGCAACCGAGGCTCACCTGAGGATACTTGTGGCTGCGAGGTGTGAAGTTGTGGCTAAATTACCAGCGGAAGGACAGCGGTCTGGGACTCAGGCTGTCGACTTCATATTTGCAATTACCCTGAAAGGAAGTGTTTCACTTTTTGATATTGTAACTGCATACAAATTGACACCTTACCAATTCAATCACTGCCTCGTGTCTCCAAGTTCTGATCTCTCCCCTGTCAAATCTCTAACTTTACTCAACACACTCCTGTATTATACGTCTATCAAAATTTGACATGGCCATCATTTTACAATGAATATATACATTAGAAAACAATAAAACAGAAGCAATTGCTTACATTGCATCCTTTAATTGTTGTCTCTGAAATTGGTAACAAGGAAAAACAGAAAATAAATTCTGATTGATTAGTCACAATCATCGATATAGTCATTGGTTGGTCTTCTACCTCAACAACATCCTCAGTCATTGGTTGGTCTTCTACCTCAACAATATCCTCACAGTCATGGGTTGGTCTTCTATCTCAACAACATTCTCACAGTCATGGGTTGGTCTTCTACCTCAACAACATCCTCACAGTCATGAATTGGTCTTCTACCTCAACAATATCCTCACAGTCATGGCTTGGTCTTCTACCTCAATAACATCCTAACAGTCATGGGTTGGTCTTCTACCTCAACAACATCCTCACAGTCATGGGTTGGTCTTCTACCTCAACAACATCCTCACAGTCATGGGTTGGTCTTCTACCTCAACAACATTCTCGCAGTCATGGTTTGGTCTTCTACCTCAACAAAATCCTAACAGTCCTGGGTTGGTCTTCTACCTCAACAACATCCTAACAGTCATGGGTTGGTCTTCTACCTCAACAACATTCTCTCAGAAAGGGGTTGGTCTTCTACCTCAACAACATCCTCACAGTCATTGGTTCCTCTACTTCAACAACATCCTCACAGTCATTGGTTGGTCTTCTACCTCAACAACATCCACACAGTCATAGGTTGCTCTTATGCCTTAACAATATCCTCTCATCAGGGACGTGTCCGTCTTCTATTTCAACAAGATCCTCAGAGTCAATTGCTGGTGATAGGCATTTGACCAATGATCATAGATCCAAAAGATTCGGCATAAAATCTCACCTTCTCGAACTCTCTATAGCGCTTGCTCTGCTCCGTTTCCAACACATTGAGTTTCATCGGCATGCAATAGGTCTTGCCAGATTCCGGCTTCTCATTGGTCTTGAGAGCATACCGTGCCAGCAGTCTCTGCTTGTTTTCATTCACAAGTGCTTGCGGTAGTCGATAGATTGGCTTCTCGAAGATGTAACGAGTGGATGGTAGCATGCGGCCTTGCTCTACGCGCCTTGTGTAACACTTGCCGTAGTTGCTGGCGTACGGCTCGCTGACCTTGTAGCGCATTGTGACTTCCGTAGCCTTGAAGAACGGCCACGGAAAGACTTCACGTTCCACCAGCTTGCCATCCTGTGTGAGAAAGTGTTACGCACTTAAATGTCAGACCTCTAGGCATAAAAGTCACAAGCATAATTAGTCTAAATGAAAATCTACTAAATAAATTTGAATTCATCTCATTCAGGGTTTTGATATGAAAACGAGATTGGAAAATGAAAGACTCACGAAACCTGTTTCGCGATGTTACGAAAATTAGGGCTTATGGTAACAAAAGCTAACTCAGCTCCTTTCCTCCCTCCGTCCGTCCCCCAAAAGGGAAATTTATTTGCGAGTATGTGTTCTCAAAAAATAACCGAATTATTACCTGAGATATGAAGCAGTACTTTGGCTCCGCAGCGAGTAATGATGCTGTTGACTGACTCGCATCGCTGGAAACTACCGAAGCCCGATCACAACCGTCCGCGTCAATATCCAGCCGTCTTGGTCCCAGGCGGAAACTCGGTAGTCTTCTGCGCAAATTATGTTTTTTGAATTTATTTAGCGGATCTTCGAGGACTTTAGAGGAAGCAGCCAGATCCATTGTGCCCCATCTGGATTTTGGGCTTTTGTCTGCATTGGAGCACATCAACGGATGGATGCTCGGCTTGAGGTCCTGGTCCAAACTGTCTAGTTTTTTTTTGCGACCCGACTGCTGATTGTTCAAAGAAGTCGCAACGCCGGAATTGCTCTTTAGCATCTTGAAGCCATCCAACTGTGACTGTGTCTCATTGTTCAATTCGGAGCTTGTCGAGGCCACCGTTCGAAAATCGTCACGCTCCTGGTGCGAATCCAGATTGTTCATTCGGCGACGAAGTAGTGACTTCGAAGTCTTGGACTTGTGCTGCTGCTTCTCATGCTTGCTAGTCAGGGAGACGCTGCGAGGCACGCGATTGTTTAGGCGCTGCTTCAGCCGATGCAGCCAGCTTCTTTTGTCATTTACAGCTGAGGGCTGCGATGCGTCCGTCTGCGAAAAATCGCCAGTCGAGGTCGCCGCTACCGAGTGACTTTTTAGATTTTCGCCGCTCTGCTCAACAGATTTGCTAGCTTTCTGACGTTTCTGATTAATGATGCGCATTTTTTTATGTCTAAAAATGTCTAAGAGCACTGATCTGCTCTTAGCTTAGCTCGCGATAAAAATGCCTAAGTATCTAACAGCCACAATTGATTTACTGACGCTTGTGATATACTCAAAGGGATGCTTCTGTTTGCTCATTTCAATAAAAAACCGCACAGGATGCTGAATGGATTGGCCATAGACGATTCGAGTTGTGTAAGGCAGCTTTAAAGTGAGAAGGATAGATCTATAAGAACTAAGAACATTGATCGTAGTAGTAGACTAGTTAAACTAAGCTGTTCTGTTGACTGAGATTCAAGACGAAAAATGTTTAGAAAAAGCCTACGAATTCACAGCTTTGTATCTTTGATTTCGCCTTTTCCCTCTTCCTCAAAAAGCCACCCTAAATAATACTTTTTATTCTGCCACCGTCATCACCATTCTGAGCCAAAGCCCAAATTATCGATCGCAATCTGCCCAAGCCGACACAGACCTTAAACAGCCAACACCTATAATATTCTAGATTAGTAAAATTTCGTAAAATTTCGAAAAATCAGCACAACTACGTATATTTGAAGACTAAACAAACAAGCGAAAAAAAATAGAGCCGCACTGTTAAGTTGCTGTTACGTTACACTCCTCTTCGATTGCAGAGGCAGTCATCCCATGATCTATCGCAAACGGTGCAAAAGTCACGATTATTTGCAACCTGCAGAGGCTGATCATTCCCTTCCCTAGAGCTGCTTGAAGACTGACGATGGCAGCTTCGCAAGTAGCATATAACTATTGAAACTAAAATTATAAGGAGGATGCCGACGAGAACTGATATCGTTATCGCAATAATTTCCCAGGTTCTGAAGCCTACGTGAACCTGAGCAGCCTCCGTTGATAGGCTGAAATGTGAAAGAACAGATAGCGCGTGGTCAGTAATCTGGTAATCAAGTGGTTCAGATCAGTCAGGGTCAATAAGTGGGTAAGCCAGTGGGTCAATATGTGGGTCAACAAGAGGGTCAGCCAATGGGTCAGGATTGCTACACGGCAACCAAGTCTTACCTGAGGGTGCTAGTAGATGTGGGCTGTGGAGTGGTTTGAGTTCGGCACCAACCTTTGCCAGCTAGACAGTTGGCGAAATCGCCAGCGACAGAACAGTCCACACAAAGGCAGGCAGAGTCTGGATAGCTTTGCGGAGGACATGCCGGAGGCGGACTCAGGCTGCAGACTGATGATGAGCAATCAGACTGAAATAAGTGCTTGTGATTTTGTGCATTTGTCATTGCCGGCAATACAGATACTCATTTCTACAGATACGGCAATACATCCCTCTCCCCTCTCATCTCTCCCATGCATTTCGTAAAATAAAACCTAAAAGGAATAAATTTATTCACTAATTAATAGCTAAATAATAATTATTGAAAAAAAAATTTAATAAATAAATAAATCTAGCATCGGTAGTACCTAGTAGTGCCTCAGTAGGTAGTACACTTAGTGGTCTGTTAGGATTTATATATAGTAAGTTCCTTGTTTAACTGGAGCAGAAAAATTTAACTAGTAACATCTCACACAAGTGTAAGTACTTTTTGCTATGAGAGAAGAAAAATATTATTTATGCTTACCATTATTGATGGAGAAAGAAAAGTTCGCAATATTGGTGCAAAGTGCAAACAAATGGCAATGGCTAACTGTATTGTAGCAAATCGAAAATTGTTATTGTACTGTAACTTACTAAAAATAGTTTTTCTACCGTAGAAATTTCTATAATTTTCTTAGATTTTCTTTAGCAATCATTTTCTTATAATGGTATTAATATAAATGGAAAAATTATTTAAAAGCAATACGCATTTATTTTGTTTGCATCAACTCTAGGCTGTACAAAATTAGTTATATTATATTAGTTATAATTATAAAGAACTTTCTAGAAAGCCGTAAATAGTTATAAATAAACGACGGCCACCGCTGAAAATCTTTAACGCCTGACTTGATCACAAGATCAATCAAAAAAACAAAAGAACCACCGCCTTTACGCCTCATTTATTAAAACACCTCTGCAGTATCTTCAGCGCTAAGTGCTTTGCCAGCTTAGAATTAATTTCTAGACCTAAAAGAGAAATGATATATAATCGTACGTACATTTGTACATTCGTGGACAAAAATGGGGGTAGGAGGGGCTCAGGGGACAGACCATCGCAGCCGACTAGTAAGCAAGGAGACGGTTGTAAAAAGAACTGACTACTCGTGTCGTGTGGCTAAACCGGCTACACCCGACTAGTGAATGCAATTCCACGCCCTTAGCGGGGGGACAGGAAGGGATGGCAGGGTTTAAATGTACAGCCAGCCAAATGTACACGTAAAGCTTGACGCTCAGCTAGCGGAAAGGGACAGATTGACTAAACTTTGAACAACGATATCTCGATACCTTGAGAACCGACTGACAAAGCGTTACACTAAAAATTGTCTCTAATTTATTCCTTTATAATCAAGTCAAATTTCATGCGGTATTTATTCAGCTTTGATAATTAATTCGGTCTTCGGTTTTCTAAGAAAACTAACTGCACTTCGTAAATAAGTTTCACGATAGGGAAATTATATTGTATTTTCGGGACAGCCAGTAAGACTACACTTTGTCCGGAGAAATGGGATTGCAGGAATTTCTCTCTCTGGTTTCTAGATTCAGAGCTCTATGTGTAAACACACACAGACAAATTTATTGCCAGTATAATATGCATGGGGTGCCAAATATAAAAGCTGTTGCAAATTTACGTTATACAGAGAGATTTCGTTTAGAAATCGCAGACAAACTACCTTACGAACGCCTTAGGCATAGTTTACAATATTGAATAGATGCTGTGTTTATCACTTCAATTGCAACATCTGCAGCGCTCATCCATTATGTACAGACCAGACGTAAATTGAGAATTGATTTATAATGTTTTATTTAATGTCCTTCATCTTATCAATGCTTACTTCGTCAACATATTCAGCAGCGTGTGCAGCAGCGCTACGCGTAGAACGTGTCAAATAAAATAATATTATTATTCCTCACGCTTTCATTGCTAAAGTAGCGAAAAAATACTATTAAAAAGCAATTTTTTCTTCAACACCGCAGATATATGCGTACATCGCGGGTTTCTTCACTTCACACCCGTGTTGACAGAGATAGGGTCTAAGAAACGGTAATCGAACATGCGCGACGGTCGTCTAATAGGCAACTCCGAACATGTTCGTTGTTCCGAGAACATGTTCTTTTTGATTTATAAGGCTTCGTATTGTAAAATATATATATGTAGCTACATGCTGGATGCGCCGTTGAGAGAAAACTATATTGCTGGCTAATATGTACGTTAAGTGCTTGTGAACTAGGATATTACTAGACATAGTATGGTTTAACTCTGTCTTGTTTGTTGACCTCATGCCAAGGAAGGCATAGTTTTTTATTCATTATTTTTTCTTCACCTAGCGGTATTTAATATACATTAAGTAGCCTTATTAATTTAAAAGAACATGTTCTCGGAACAAAGAACATGTTCGGAGTTGCCTATTAGGCGACCGTCGCGCATGTTCGATGTAGCCTAAGAGTCCTCAACACGGCTGTCTTTGCTCTACCTCTAGCCAAGAACAGCGACTTCGATGCCGCTCTCGCCTGACTGGCTAGCTGATTATACTTATTAAAAACGGTTTATTAACAATTAAAGTTTAAAGTGTTTGTCGAGTCAAGAAAAGCGATATGAATATAGCATCTGTTTTATAAATTGATTTAAACATTCGTTACGAGTCACAATTTTAAACTTTTGAATTTTCTAAGAACTTCACAACTTGTAAACAAGTTGCACTGCAACTTGCAAGTTGCACTGCTTGCACTGCATGTACTCGTGAAATCAGATATTATTTTTCACATTAATTCAAGATTAAAATGCATAGGTAAAAATTTTATTTCGTTTTTGTGCGAAAATATGTTTAAAATTATTATTTAAATTATTTTTTGCTGTGCCTGGTTTCATTTCTTCAAGTTTCAGTCTGTATTTTTTGTTTGTTAATGAACTTTCTGCTGCAAAGTTTTCTTAAAAAAATAATTTGTAGCTGAAAAATATATTCTCTAACAATTGTTCGTAATTATCAAGAGGTAAAATTTATAGTCAACAATATGCTGGTAAATAAATACAGGTGAAATAGCTTTTTGATGTAAGTATAGGGCTAAGAGGAATAAAAAATAGATTTAAATTTTGCAATTCAAAGTTAGGTTTGAAATTTAATTTTGAAGTTGCATTGCCAGTGGTCGAGGCCTGGTGCTTATTTCTTGACAATTGGTTAGCTTTGTGTAGTATATCAAGTTTTTCATATTTATATTTAATAAATAAACTCAAATTTGCGCGAAAATTGAAATCTAGATAGACGAGTCACTGTTTTTTCCACCGGAAATATCAGCAAGGTGCCCACCGGAATGGCACCTGGGTCCTCGGAATGGTGGAACGCGGAACTAATAAGACCGTCATGGTGCCAGTTGCCAACCGCCGAGCCGAGACACTGCTTCCCATCATCCAGCAGCATGTTCTCCCTGGTACATGCATTCTCACAGATGGCTGGCAGGCCTACGGCGCCCGTCAATCACCGCCTGGCCTTTGTGGACCCGCAGGATCCCAACGTCCACACGAATCTTGTGGAGGGTACGTGGGCCCACGCGAAACACAAGTTGCGCGTAACATGTACGGCACGCAGCCGCAGCTATTTGAAACGTACCTGCAGGAATTTCTGTGGCGCAAGAAGTTCCCGCGTCCCCACTTCCGGCACTTCCTGCACTGTATCACGGAGCAGTACCCGCTGTAGCTTCTGCGAAGCTTCAGCTGTAGCTTCTACCCAAAGGACATTATTCTGACGTTTCTCTATGTTACCCGTTATCCTTGTCACGCCAGTTATCGTTTTTCGCGCGAATTTGAGTTTAACGAACGAAACCATACTTATGCCAAATATTTTTATAGCTAGTTAGATAAATTAAAAACTAAATATACTCATATGTATAGGAGAACTGAGCATAAATGATTAAATTACAAAGCCTCTATATGCTAAATTTAGTTAAATTAACTAAAGCTCAAAATATTTCTTTAATTTCAGCCAACACTGCCACACAATGTCCATACAGATACACTTAGAAATCAAGCTTCCAATCGAGCTACTCACCGAGTTAAACTGTTTCTGCTCACTGGACAGAGGATGCTCATCTACCAAACTGGTGAGTCGTATATTTTTGTTTTAAAAACTTGGAAAATACAATTAAACTAAAAATTTACAAATTTACAAATTTACAACCCATTTTACTGTCTGCAATGAAAAAGGTACTTGTTCAGCCGTCAACTGACCACTTCACTATAGTCTTTGCTCTAGCCAAGAACAGCGACTTCGATGCCGCTCTCGCCTGGCTGGCTGATCGTCTGAGGCCGGATCCTACGAGCGGGATTCGAACCATCGCCCTCACTGGCGGCGGATCCTCGCTTTATCGAGAGAAGATCTGCGCCACACTGCGCGCCGAGCCGATATTCGTCGACGAACTGGTCGGCCAGGCCCGCGGCTGCATCTGGCTCATTCAGCGGGCACCAGCGCAGCTTGTCTTCTACGATGACGACTGCCTAACACCTCTGACTGAGGCTGTGCCGCTGCCTGCTCTATATGTGTTTTCCGGCTCTGGAAATGGACTGACAATGGTTGGTGGACTACAGCGAGTTGATTTTATCTTTATCACATTCATGCTGCACTAGGATTTTTCTGCATCTATCTTTCAGCCCTTCCCTAAATCTCTCTATTTATTTGTCCCTGCACATCTTTCTTGCGCTTTCTCCCTGCATCTCATTCAACATCTCCCTGCATCTCTCTTTAAATCTCTCCCTGCATCTTTCTTGCGCTCTCTCCCTGCATCTCTCTTTCAATCTCTCCCTGCATCTCTCTTTCAATCTCTCCCTGCATCTCTCTTTCCTCCTCCCTGCATCTCTCTATTTATTTGTCCCTGCATCTTTCTTGCGCTCTCTCCCTGCATATCTCTTTCAATCTCTCCCTGCATCTCTCTTTCCTCCCTCCCTGCATCTCTCTTTCAATCTCTCCCTGCATCTCTCTTTCCTCCCTCCCTACATCTCTCTTTCAATCTCTCCCTGCATCTCTCTTTCAATCCCTCCCTGCATCTCTATATTTATTTGTCCCTGCATCTTTCTTGCGCTCTCTCCCTGCATCTCTCTTTCAATCTCTCCCTGCATCTCTCTTTCAATTTCTCTGTGCATCTCTCTTTCCTCCCTCCCTGCATCTCTCTTTCAATCTCTCCCTGCATCTCTCTTTCCTCCCTCCCTGCATCTCTCTTTCAATCTCTCCCTGCATCTCTCTTTCAATCCCTCCCTGCATCTCTATATTTATTTGTCCCTGCATCTTACTTGCGCTCTCTCCCTGCATCTCTCTTTCAATCTCTCCCTGCATCTCTCTTTCCTCCCTCCCTGCATCTCTCTTTCAATCTCTCCCTGGATCTCTTTCCTCCCTCCCTACATCTCTCTTTCAATCTCTCCCTGCATCTCTCTTTCCTCCCTCCCTACATCTCTCTTTCAATCTCTCCCTGCATCTCTATATTTTTTGTCCCTGCATCTTTCTGCAGCTCTACCCGGACGGGAGCAAATGCCAGGACCACATTATGATGCACGGCGGCAAAGCATTCTTAGG